>OW240923.1:87913733-88034669 GCA_933207985.1 Pelobates cultripes | reverse complement strand
GGGGCCCTGGGGTGATCGGCTCCTGGGCCCCCAGGGGAAGAGGCTGGCCCTGGGCGTACATACCGGGTCGCAGGGGCGGCCGGGCCCCCTGGTGGGCCGGGCCCGGTCGCAGTCGCGACCCCTGCGACCCTGGTATGTACGCCAGTGTCTGGAACTCATGGACATCCTCCTTTGCTTTGCCAGGCCTTTACTGCAGCTGTCTTCATTTTTTTGTTTGTTCGTGGGTCTGTCTGCCTTAAGTTTTGTGTTCAGCAAGTGAAAAAAAAGCCATTGCAGAATATTCCTCTTCTTTGCATTAAATTCCTGGGTTGCTTTCGCAGTATGTTTTGGGTCATTGTCCATCTGATCAACTTTGCTGAATTTGGCTGAATCTGAGCAGACAATATATCCCTGTTCACTGCAGAATTCATGCGGCCCCTTCTGTCACGTCATCAATAAACACTAGTGACACAGTGCCATTGGAAGTCATGCATGCCCATGCCATCACACTGCCTTCATTGTGTTTTACAAATGTTGTGGTATGCTTCGGATCAAGCCTTCTCCACGCGGTTTTCTTCCGATCATGCTGGTATAGATCAGTTTTAGTTTCATCTGTCCAAAGAATGCTGTTCCAGAACTGGGCTGGCTTTTCTAGCTGTTTTTTGGCAAAGTCTAATCTGGCCTTTCTATTCTTGAGGTTTATGAATGATTTGACCTTGTGCTGAACCCTCTGCATTTGCTCTAGTGAAGTCTTCTCTTTATGGTAGACTTGGATAATGATACCTACCTCCTGGAGAGTGTTCTTCACTTGGCTGGATGTTGTGAAGGGGTTTTTCTTTACCATAGAAAGGATCCTATGCCCATCCACCACTGTTAATTGTGCGTTGACGTCCACTCTTTTTGCGTTGCAGTGTTCACCAGTGCGTTTTTCGATGAGAAAGAACCAAACTGTTGATTTGGCCACTTCTAACGTTCCTGCTATCTCTCTGTTGGATTTCTTTTTCCAGCCTAAGGTTGGCTTGTTTCACTTGCATTGAGAGCTCCTTTGGCCACACGTTGCGGGTTCACAGAAATAGCTTCCAAATGTGAATGTCACACCTGGAATCAATTCCAGACCTTTTACCGGCTTAATTGATGAAGCCATAATGAAGGAATAGCCCACATCTTTCCATGAAATATTTTTTGTGTCAATTGTCCAATTACTTCTGGTCCCTTGATAAAGAGGGAGCTACATTTTAAAGAGCTGTAATTTCTAAACCCTTCCTCCGATTTGGATACTAGTTCATTATTTTGCCTTCTAGTCTAGTCTTTGTCTGTTTGTCAATATGCTTGTCTGCCTGTCAGTATGCCTGTCTGTCTGTCTGTCTGTCTGTCTGTATGTCTGTTTGTATATATATCACTGTACATTATTTTCTGTTTTTAAAAGCCTCTTATTTCTGGAATTTGGCAGTAACTATTTTCATTACGTTAATGATTAATGTAGGCATTGGAAATTCTATAAATACTGTGTACACTGACAGCTGGTATGTGCAAATATGTGTGGGAAACGGGTAGATCTGAGAGTGACATTCGCGCCCTGCGCTTCTCTGCTGCCATTTTATAAATTCCTTATTGTGCTGCATTAAGCCTTGTTTTTTTTTTGCAGTATAAGTGTGAATATGCAAGAGGAATAGCTGCAGTTATAAAACACTGTGTGGGAAGACAGGGGACCTCCACACCATTATCTTATAGCTGCAGTTATAATACACTGTGTGCAGGGAGACAGGGGACCTCCTTACACCATAACCTTATAGCTGCAGTTATAATACACTGTGTGCTGGGAGACAGGGGACCTCCTTACACCATAACCTGATAGCTGCAGTTATAATACACTGTGTGCTGGACGACAGGGGACCTCCTTACACCATAACCTTATAGCTGCAGTTATAATACACTGTGTGCAGGGAGACATGGGACCTCCTTACACCATAACCTTATAGCTGCAGTTATAATACACTGTGTGCAGGGAGACAGGGGACCTCCTTACACCATAACCTTATAGCTGCAGTTGTAATACACTGTGTGCTGGACAACAGGGGACCTCCTTACACCATAACCTTATAGCTGCAGTTATAATACACTGTGTGCGGGGAGACAGGGGACCTCCTTACACCATAACCTTATAGCTGCAGTTATAATACACTGTGTGCGGGGAGACAGGGGACCTCCTTACACCATAACCTTATAGCTGCAGTTATAATACACTGTGTGCAGGGAGACATGGGACCTCCTTACACCATAACCTTATAGCTGCAGTTATAATACACTGTGTGCGGGGAGACAGGGGGACCTCCTTACACCATAACCTTATAGCTGCAGTTATAATACACTGTGTGCAGGGAGACAGGGGACCTCCTTACACCATAACCTTATAGCTGCAGTTATAATACACTGTGTGCGGGAGACAGGGGACCTCCTTACACCATAACCTTATAGCTGCAGTTATAATACACTGTGAGCGGGGAGACAGGGGACCTCCTTACACCATAACCTTATAGCTGCAGTTATAATACACTGTGTGCTGGGAGACAGGGGACCTCCTTACACCATAACCTTATAGCTGCAGTTGTAATACACTGTGTGCTGGACAACAGGGGACCTCCTTACACCATAACCTTATAGCTGCAGTTATAATACACTGTGTGCTGGGAGACAGGGGACCTCCTTACACCATAACCTTATAACTGCAGTTATAATACACTGTGTGCTGGGCGACAGGGGACCTCCTTAGACCATAACCTTATAGCTACAGTTATATTACACTGTGTGCTGGGCGACAGGGGACCTCCTTACACCATAACCTTATAGCTGCAGTTGTAATACACTGTGTGCTAGGAGATAGGGGACCTCCTTACACCATAACCTTATAGCTGCAGTTATAATACACTGTGTGCTAGGAGATAGGGGACCTCCCTTACACCATAACCTTATAGCTGCAGTTATAATACACTGTGTGCTGGGAGACAGGGGATCTCCTTACACCATAACCTTATAGCTGCAGTTATAATACACTGTGCGCGGGGAGACAGGGGACTTCCTTACACCATAACTTATAGCTGCAGTTATAATACACTGTGTGCGGGGAGACAGGGGACCTCCTTACACCATAACCTTATAGCTGCAGTTATAATACACTGTGTGCTGGGAGACAGGGGACCTCCTTACACCATAACCTTATAGCTGCAGTTATAATACACTGTGTGCTGGGGAGACAGGGGACCTCCTTACACCATAACCTTATAGCTGCAGTTATAATACACTGTGTGCTGGGCGACAGGGGACCTCCGTACACCATAACCTTATAGCTGCAGTTATAATACACTGTGTGCTAGGAGATAGGGGACATCCTTACACCATAACCTTATAGCTGCAGTTAAAATACACTGTGTGCAGGGCAACAGGGGACCTCCTTACACCATAACCTTATAGCTGCAGTTATAATACACTGTGTGCTGGGCGACAGGGTACCTCCTTACACCATAAACTTATAGCTGCAGTTATAATACACTGTGTGCTAGGAGATAGGGGACCTCCTTACACCATAACCTTATAGCTGCAGTTATAATACACTGTGTGCTGGGAGACAGGGGACCTCCTTACACCATAACCTTATAGCTGCAGTTATAATACACTGTGTGCTGGGCGACAGGGGACCTCCTTACACCATAACCTTATAGCTGCAGTTATAATACACTGTGTGCTGGGAGACAGGGGACCTCCTTACACCATAACCTTATAGCTGCAGTTATAATACACTGTGTGTAGGGAGACAGGGGACCTCCTTACACCATAACCTTATAGCTGCAACTATAATACAGTTTGTGCACACATTTTTATTCATTGGCTTTCTGTGTCTTTATATTTTTTAAAGAAACATATTCTTTTAAAATTAGAAAGTACTTTAATATGATGAAGGTGGTTAGGAAAAGCATATATAATATATATTATATTGTCATTTAACAGTAAGAAGGTTTTAAATACTAAGAGTTTTTTCTCCATTTCCAGGAAGTCTCTAGAATTTGAGGATGCTTCCAGTGTCCAGTCCCTGTGCCCACCCTCTCCTGTAGAAAACGGTACTGAGAAGAAACACAGATCTGGTTCCAAAAGCACTTTAGAAGAGAACACATATGAAGATATTGTTGGTAAGGAGGGGTGGCAATGCACAGTAATGGGGCACAGTGTAGGCTTGGAGTGATTAGGATGCACAGTGTTGGCTGGGAGTTATTAGGATGCACAGTGAAGGGGGCACAGTGTGATTAGGATGCACAATGTGGGCAGGGAGTTATTAGGATACACAGCGATGGGGCACAGTGTGGGCTGGGAGTGATTAGGATGCACAGTAATGGTGCACAGTGTGGGCTGGGAGTGATTAGGATGCACAGTAATGGTGCACAGTGTGGGCTGGGAGTGATTAGAATGCACAGTGATGAGGGCACAGTCTGGGCTGGGAGTGATTAGAATACACAGTGTGGGCTGGGAGTGATTAGGATGCACAGTGATGGGGGCACGGTGTAATTAGGATGCACAATGTGGGCAGGGAGTTGTTAGGATACACAGTGATGGGGCACAGTGTGGGCTGGAAGTGATTAGAATGCACAGTGAAGGTGGCACGGTGTGATTAGGATGCACAGGGAGTGTTTAAGATGCACAGTAATATGGGACAGTGTGGGCTGGAAGTGATTAGAATGCACAGTGAAGGTGGCACGGTGTGATTAGGATGCACAGGGAGTGTTTAAGATGCACAGTAATATGGGACAGTGTGGGCTGGGAGTGATTAGGATGCACAGTGATGAGGGCACAGTGTGGGCTGGGAGTGATTAGAATGCACAGTGATGAGGGCACAGTCTGGGCTGGGAGTGATTAGAATACACAGTGTGGGCTGGCAGTGATTAGGATGCACAGTGATTGGGGGCACGTTGTAATTAGAATGCACAGTGTGGTCAGGGAGTGATTAGGATACACAGTGAAGGGGGCACAGTGTGGGCTGGGAGTGATTAGGATACACAGTGAAGAGGCACAGTGTGGGCTGGGAGTGATTAGGATACACAGTAATGGTGCACAGTGTGGGCTGGGAGTGATTAGGATGCACAGTGAAGGGGCACAATGCGGACTGGGAGTGATTAGAATGGACAATGAAGGGGCACAGTGTGGGCTGGGAGTGATTAGGATGCACAGTGATGGGGCACAGTGTGGGCTGGGAGTAATTAGAATACACAGTGATGGGGCACAGTGTGGGCTGGGAGTGATTAGGGTGATTAGGATGCACAGTGATAGGGTATAGTGTGGGCTGGGAGTGATTAGGATGCACAGTGATAGGGTATAGTGTGGGCTGGGAGTGATTAGGATGCACAGTGATAGGGTATAGTGTGGGCTGGGAGTGATTAGGATGCACAGTGATAGGGTATAGTGTGAGCTGGGAGTGATTAGGATACACAGTGATGGGGCACAGTGTGGGCTGGGAGTGATTAGGATGCACAGTGATGGGGCACAGTGTGGGTTCGGAGTGATTAGGATGCACGGTGATGAGACATGGTGGGGGCTGGGAGTGATTAGGATGCATGGTGAAGGGGGCACAATGCGGACTGGGAATGATTAGGATGGACAATGAAGGGGCACAGAGTGGGCTGGGAGTGATTAGGATACACAGTAATGGTGCACAGTGTGGGCTGGGAGTTATTAGGATGGACAATGAAGGAGCACAATCTGGGCTGGGAGTGATTTGGATGCACAGTGTGGGCTGGGAGTGATTAGGATGCACAGTAATGGTGCACAGTGTGGGCTGGGAGTGATTAGGATACACAGTGATGGTGCACAGTGTGGGCTGGGAGTGATTAGGATGCACAGTGATGGGGCACAGTGTGGGCTGGGAGTGATTAGGATGCACAGTGATGGGGCACAGTGTGGGCTGGGAGTGATTAGGATGCACAGTGTGGACTGGGAGTGATTAGAATGCACAGTTTGGACTGGGAGTGATTAGGATGGACAATGAAGGAGCACAGTCTGGGCTGGGAGTGATTTGGATGCACAGTGTGGGCTGGGAGTGATTAGGATGCACAGTGTGGACTGGGAGTGATTAGGATGCACAGTGTGGGCTGGGAGTGATTGTAATGCACAGTGATGGGGTATACTGTGGTCAGGGAGTGACTGGAAAGCACAGTTGTGGTGACATTAAGAGCCATATTTTTCCATAGTAGTTAATCATTTCTCTTTTTTCACATTGATAGCGATGTATTGATCTGAGAGTGTTTAATAATTACTGTAACAGAAAGCATAAGAATGGGTTCATTCTAATTATTTTACATCAAACTTTGTTAAAATCTTGTCTGGGAAGTAGATACATCTTTTTTTATTTATTAAGAGTTTTGTATTTAATTTAGGAACTGCTGGAATGAAACCAAAAAACTATTTTTAATAAGTGAACCAAATGTCCGCTATATAACTCCCTGCCTGAGGTTTAAGTGATGTTTGTTTTAAATATGTTTATTGTTATCATGTCATAAGCTTGGTTAATATGCATTCTGTAGCAATACATTAAGGCATTTAAAAAGAGAGAAAAAGAAAAACTTTTATGAGCCTACGCAGAGGCCAAATCAATCAGTATAAAGCAAAGGTACATTTCTGCAGCGGAGAAGCTTATGTCCAATTATGGCATATTCCGTTTGTAAAGTACAAGTAAACATCTTACCAACTTGTGTGTGTGTGTGTATCTTATGGATGTGGCCTGTTCGGATAGTGGCGTGTGTCTCGTGGTGACAGTGGCGCGCATGTGAAACCAAAGTTAAGTAATGTGCAGGCGTCAGTGATTGGCATGTATATCTGTGCTTGTCTAAAGCATCTGCTGATGAATGTAAGATGTTTGTGCCAGTCATAGCATGTGTGTTGAAACTGCAGTGTAACATGAGATAATACTGTAGCCGGGATGGTTACGTGTACGGTCTTCTTATAGCGTATCAGTCTGGCGTAATTTCAAAATGCGCAGTATAGGAATAGGAACAGGTAGAGAGTAAACATTATTAACAATATGTCGCCCTGTGTGAAAAGCTGAGGGAGGCCTCACATGTCTCTGCTGCAGTGCAGTCCTCAGGTTGCCGAGCCTTTGTCCGACCTCCCCACTCTGGCACCAGTTCACCGGCCGGGTCCTTCGCGGCACAGTGGGCACTCAGGGGCAGTGATTGTCTGCCGGACCCCACCACAAAGTCCGCGGCACTCTTGCCCCCTGCACCTCCCCAGCGTCACGTTGTTCCCCCTGGAGTGAGCGTTCCCAAGTCTCTCCCAGTGCGGCCTCACGCTTAAGGCTGGTACTCCGCCCCCCCGGCCACCGGTCCACCGGTAGAGCGGTGCACTCCCGCCTCACAGGGCTCGCAGCAGTGGGGACATGATTCCCTGGGGACCCCCATACCCAGAGACTGGGGTACTCACTGCTCTAGCCAGCTTGTGGGCCGCGCGGAGTGTCCGTCGAGTGTCCAGCATCCTCTGGGCCTGCACAGGCCGTCCATGTCAGTCCCCTGTGCTTTATTCCGCTGTGGCCCTCAGGGTGTGATATGCTATGCTGGAATGTCTCTATAGAGGTGCATGTGATTTTCCTCGTATCAGTTTCAGAGCTATCTAGCCAATGCTCTCTGCGGGCTGTTTCGTAAGTAGTAAGCCGTCCCTGCTAGTTCATGGGCTGTGTGTCTCCCTGCGGTATCCCCTTTTCCTCTGCTTCAGGGTCAACTCCTGCTGGCTTGCTGTTCCTCATACAGCTGTTTGCCAGTATAGGCGGCCAGCGTGCGCCCCACGTGGGAGCTCCCCCTGTGGCGCCGGTCGCCGCCATGTGGCCGGGATAACCCCCGCCGGCCGAGAGGCGGGGGCAGGGCCGTGCCCCGGGCCGGGTCAAGCCCACATCTGGCGGTTTTATCCCCCTTCCGGATGTCTCGGGGCTGTGCCTTTCTGTGGTATAGTGCTGCCTGTGCTGCATGTGCTGGCTGCGGGCGGTTGCGAGTTCTGCCGCATGTAGGCCTGGCATGGCCTCTTTTGCTCACCCTGCTTGCAGTATGTTGTTTTGTCGGCATCAGAAGATAGCTGGGGTCATTCCCCTTCCTCTGCTGTCACGGTACCCGGTGTTTGGGTGTTCCGGTTCGGTATTTTGGGCTCTTTTGCTCTGATTAGTGCCGGAGCCCATGTAAATGGCGTCTGGTCGGCCCGGCGGCCCGGCCCCGCCCCCCTTTAAGTGATGTTTGAACAATCTCTGTCTGACTGAGATACATCACCATCTTAATTTCTGGAATATTAATCCAACCAGCTTTTAATATGTCTTTTCATATTGTAATATGATAATATGATAATAATATTGTAATACTGTAATAGTCCTGGCTATGAATTTAGAACTCTTTTCCATTCATTGTTTTGGTGATTACTGAAAGAAAAAAAATCTTTTAACTTGCGAAAGACAAAATAAATAAATAAATAAATAAGGGTAGATATTGCTGAATCAGCTTCTCCTTTTGCAAATATAAAAGTAATTGTAATTAGAAATATGACACTTTTTTTTCTACCAAAAAAATGCCAGTTCCTGGTCTCTTGTTGCTCTGAGTAGGAGAATGATATCATAAAATCTTTACGAAATACTCACATTAACTGTGTTAGAATTTTGTTATAAAACACCCCAGAAGGTGACGTGCAGTTTCAAAGTGCACTCGCTCCAAAATCCTTTCTCTGTTAATATTCTTTAGGCTACAGATACACTTTAAAGAGGCATTGCCAATTCCCAGGTTTTCCAATATTATGATTACTTATCTCTATATTTAACAAATATCTACTTATAAGCGGTGAAAAATAAAATTAAATTGATAAATCCACACCTCTTTATCCTGTAACTGGGCGCCTGCATCTTAGCTCCCTGTCAATCATTGTTATAAGCTCCGCCCATTCCACCTGGCAGTCAGCACAGAGAGAGCATATAGAGAGGAGAAGTAGTTAAATAATGTCTCACTTTCTCCTCTTCATTTGCAATCTGTGCCCTGGCTGTGCCTTGTCTTGTGTTGTCATTTGTTAGAATCTTTATAACTTAAATGTACTGTAAAACAGAGCATCACGAAGGTTAACAGAAGTTCTAAGTGATTTTCACCGTTGTCATCCGTGGTGTAAATAAGCAACAGTTCCAATGTAAAGCCTTTATAAATGAAATTGCTGACTTACATTTCCTCTGCCGAGTGAGTACCTGTGAGTGATAAATACCGATATTGAATGAGGAGATACATTGGCAATTTCCAAAAATGAATATATTTAATAATAATAGAAATATGTAATATTTCCATCTCAATCTCCAATGAGCACAGTAATCCCTATCATCCCGAGATCACCATTGAGCATTATGATCACTATTACCCCCAGATCTCCATTTAATAAAACACTGTGATTCTTATCATCCTCAGATCTCAATTTAATAGAACACTATGATTCCTCTCATTCCGAGATCACCATCGAGCATTATGATCACTATCATCCTCAGATCTCCATTTAATAAAACACTATGAGCCCTATCATGCCTAGATCTCAATCGAGCATTATGATCACTATCATCTCCATTTAATAGAACAATATGAGCCCTATCATCCCGAGTTCACCATCGAGCATTATGATCACTATTACCCCCAGATCTCCATTTAATAAAACACTATGATTCTTGTCATCTCCAGATCTCAATTTAATAGAACACTATGAGCCCTATCAATCCTAGATCACCATCGAGCATTATGATCACTGTCTGCTCCAGATCTCCATTTAATAGAACGCTATGATCCCTATCATCCCAAGATCTCAATTTAATAGAACACTATGATGCCTATCATCCCCAGATCTCTGTTTAATAGAACACTTCTGATCCCTCTCATTCCCAGATCACCATCGAGCATTATGATCACTGTCATCCCCAGATCTCCATTTACTTTATGGCACTATGTTTTCTATCATCCCCAGAGCTCCATTTAATAGAACACTATGAGCCCTATCATCCCTAGATCATCATCGAGCATTATGATCACTGTCAGCTCCAGATCTCCATTTAATAGAACACTATGATCCCTATCATACCAAGATCTCCATTTAATAGAACACTATGATGCCTATCATCCCCAGATCTCCATTTAATATAGGATTGTTGGGTGGGACGTGGATCTTATCAATAATGTGAGTATAAAGCTCTGCAGTGATGGTGTGAAGCCATCCAGTATAGAGCAGAATAGGGAGTAAACCTGGTCCTACGTACAAGATTGGGGGGACCTAAAAAAATGGTCACAGAGTGCGCAGAGTTGTAAATATTTATTCATTATGTGATTGATGTGAGCAATCAGAAATAATTCCCGTGAAACAGCTTTAATTCCCATGTTTCTGTTGTATATCCCTAATAAATTCTCTGTAAGAGCAGCTCCTCTGCGTTTTTTGCGTCCCCCGTGGCTCCATCGTTTTCCAGGTGTTTTATCACCGCGTAAGTGTTATAACCCGCTGTGAATCTTGGCAAGTGACTCAGCCCTCCACTTTCAATCTATGGACTGTGTATTTTCCAAGCCCAGCTGTATCGGACTTTCCGTTTACATTGCATTGAAGCAATACATAAAGATATACTGTATACAGTATTCACACACTTCTAACACTTTAGTGAGTGGCTATCATTGAAGTGTTAGAAACGGATGTACCCTTTCGTAAAAACACGTGTTTATAACTATAACAGTGAATCAATAAGACACAGTAGTTTAACGCTGAGCTCCCATCATGCCCAAACAATGTGCCTGCATAGTAAGGCTTGCATTAATAAAGTACAAAGAAACTAGTATGAGTTAAGATGTGATCATAACTGTTAACACAGGAGGTATGAAATATGGACAGGTGGTAGACATACCGATGGGGGCGATGCCCAAAGTAGTGTCTTTGCCTGGCGTGGGCTGATTGCCACAGCTTGTCTGACCGGCAGTGCATGTACCTAGTGGGGTGACAGGGCCCCAAAACTGAGGGTGCTGTTGCTGGATCTGGCACAGTTGGGAGGCATAAATATTGAGTATATTGTTTGTGCTTAGCACTGGTGGTAATTTACTGACCAAATAGCGAATTAAACCAAGTAATTTCATAACTACACAAACAGACCTTATCAGGCATTGTGATGGATTAGTGTATGGCATACATCGCATTCCCTGCGATGGGGCAGAAAGCATCTTTGGGATATCAGGCAGAATAGTAATTAAAATCCAACATAAGCATTATTTGTTAAATAAATGTGTATCAAAAGAGAGCTGGTTCAGTAATAGCCATTTAAAATACGCCTATTGCTAAATATCTCATTGGATTTAATATATTTGGAAAGAAAACATGGCAGATCACTCACATCCGATTGAGTATGAGTGCAGCCATTTAGAGCCATTTGGAGACGGGAAAAATCTGAAGAAAAAGAGTACTGTACGTTTATTTTATTTTTCTGCTGATATGTGTGAGAGCTTCCCCCGCGCATCTATTTGCTGACAAACAACAATCTGTTTGTTTGAGGAAGGGGTAACGGGGTCTCTGAAAACAGTCAGCCTGGTGTAAATTGTAGACGAGTAGAGCACATTTCAGTTGGCTTTAGTCGTAGGTCACATGGTGCGCGATACACAGAAGCGTGAAATATGAGCAGATCATGCATACTCCATACTGATGGCAGCTTATTGCGTGTTGGACGCCTCGTCAGATGTGAAATTCTACACTCTTGTCTCAAACTGTTTCTAGCGTGACTCAGATTTTGGCTCCAGAAAGAAAATCATTTACATATTTGAAGTTTGTCTATCAGGCACAAAGCAGCAATGCAATTACCTGCAACTTAAACTTGGCAGAAACGCAAGTGGGTTGCGAACGAAGGGTCCGATTTTGATGCTCTGGGAATCCCAGATATATTCTAGTGTTCCTACACTTCCAATTTAGTTAGCTATATATTGGGGAAAAAACCCATACGATCGGAATGATAGGCAACCGTCGGCACTCCAGATGTTGTGAACTACATCCCCCATAATGCTTTTACACCCATAATGCTGACAAAAGCATCATGGGAGGTGTAGTCCAAAACATCTCGAGTGCCAAAGGTTGCCTATGTCTGAATTACTATATCCATATGTAGGGAAGCGCAGCCACAAGGTAATAGGAGCTGCCGTGTCGTATTGCAAACATTGATAGCGAGGCGTTTCTGCATTAAAACATCATGTCTCCCTCCCCCAGATCTTTCTCTATGTAACTTAAAATGTGCAAGACGCAGACTATCACATTGTAAAACTCACCAAGATTTGAGAAGCATACATGTAAAGGATAATTGTCACCCTTAAAAATATTTTTCATATAATAATTATTTCATCACGTATTGATAGGAAAGAGATTTAATAATAAAATAAGTTTAAGTTTAAAAACAAAAAAGAGAAATACTCATCTCTACTAGTAGTATATCATTCAGCCATATACATACACCTTGGGTCAGAAAACCAAGTTAGTCTCTATGGTCTTCCCTGTTTCTGCTTTCCAGTCCTAATGTCCCTCTTTTCTAGGAGCTCCATATTGTTGGTGTGTCTGAGTGTATAACAGAGCTCCACGGCAATAATGTGTATTTAAACTACTAATAAATGTGTTTAGAAATCAGTCTGTTTAAATAAGATACATTGTTCTTGTTCTAAATTACATTTTAGTTGTATAAATTATGTCACCGAAAATTTCTCATTACAGCCCTGCCCCTGGTCACACCACACACCCCAAAAATTTAAGTTTCCCTCTGTGTCCATGTGAAATGTTGGGGGGGCGGGCTATTGCTCAGTCTGGAGTGCTATAATGTTAGATGGGCAGATTCTCAGTGTAAATGTGCAAATTTTTAAATTGATGCCTTCAACTCCTGCTCTGTAAATTTAACTTTAATCATACATAGGAGGCTTCTGTGGGGTCCAGCAAGCTGTTAACAGAACAGGAGATAAGAAATTAAAAATGAAACATAATTTGCAATAAAAAAGTGTAAACATTAGATGACTCTTTACAGGAAGTGTTTAGGAAGGCTGTGTAAGTCACATGCAGGGAGATGTATCTAGGGCTGCTTTAACAAAGTGATTTAACTCTTAAGTGGCAAATAATTGAGTAGTGAGATTACAGGGGCATAATCTATACACCAAAACTGCTTCATTAAGCTAAAGTTGTTTTGGTGACTATAATGTCCATTTAACTTTGAAATTCACACTGAATTCCTGCCAATTCAGAACACAGAAGGAATGAAATAATTCTGAAAAGTGTCTCTTGTTTCTGATCTTGAATCTGTTTTTATTTAATAAACTGGTCTAAAGATGGTCTATTGACTGTCGGCTTTTCTTTGTATAAATTCCTCTATTTTTGTGAAGAATTGACTATTTGAGAAAATGCCACCAAATTTAGAAGGGGGGGAAAAATGAGAATTGAAACAGAACACTTTGCTTGAATGATTATAAATCTGTTGCGTCAATGAAAAACTAAATACTTTAAAAAAAAAAAATGAGCAACAGATGTAAAAAAACTAAACAGATTTAATAATTTGTTTTAAAAAACATTACAAAAATCACAAAAACAAGACGTATAACTGCATGCAATATCTCAATCTCAAGGGTCTCTGAAGCTGTAATAAAATGATAACCTGTAGTTAAGTACATAGACTCGTAACAGGCATAGAAAATCATTATCTTGGTGAATTACGCTAAATAGAATTGGTGATAATAAATTAAGTTCAGCTGGGACGTATTTAACGTAATCTTACAGCCTCCCAATTTCTGCAGGCACCAGATTGGATGTGAGTGTGGTCTGCCGGTATTCCCCCCTGTAGGGGCAGTCGATTATATTTTTTAAGTTAGTAAATCGCACAGCTCCCCCTTTATTCCAGGCAGTGCCTTATTCTTGCATCCTTAAGGAAACCTCACGTGTCTCAGAAATCTGAGCCCATCATAAGCCGGGATTGTAATCACAGAAGATTAACAGGGGTTAACATGCCTTCAGTTTATGAGAGAACTGTACCAAATATTGCAACACGTTTACCCAGATGGTAACTCTCAGCAGCGGGTCCCGTGGATTGTAGTGTGTGTGTGTGTGTTAGGACGAAGAAAGGGGGGGCAATGCTGACTTTCGATGTCTTTGCCAGATTCCAGCTTGAGAGCGGGGAATGAGTCATGTTGGACTGCGAGGAGACTCAGCGTTCAGCTCGCTCTCGCTTCATAAGACTTTTTCCTCTAAACCAGTGTCTGTTTTTTCTTTTCTCTAAAAACAAGGTGAAGCGCCCAAAGAAAACCCCTACGAAGATGTGGACCTGAAAGCACGACATTTGGGCAGAAAGTCCCAGCTGTCCCCTGAAAGCCCCTTGGAACCAGCAAACAGGATGTGGAGGCCACACGACAGGAAGTACACGACTCCTTCACAGGTAATAATAAAGTATTTAACCAGGAAAGGTACATTCAGATTACTCTGGTTTTCAAGTACATCCTGGGGATGTTACCTTAGCCCAACATCCAGGGGTTGTTACTATTACCCAATTTAATGGTACTCATTTTATCTACCTCGGAAGGATGAAGGGCTGAGTCAACCCTGCCAGATTGAACAGATTCTAGTGATGAGCATTAGCCCACTTAGCTATTTTACCGGCCTAATGTCTCACCCTTGTGGAGGCTGACAGCCCTTTGCTGTGATGGAGTGTGGACACGCAGGACGAGACCCATTGGTTGCTGATATCAGGATCTGACCTCGCAATCTCTCACATCTGTTTAAAATCCTGTTTGAATAGAACCTTGCTCAACACTTTAATATGTTTGACATCATTTGTTTGATTTGTTTAATATACCTGCTGTACAGCTTTGTCCTATAAATTGAAGCTATTTAAATAATTATAATGTAATATGAATATCCAGCTTATTGAAAAATTCCTTCACAAAGGGCTGAGCTGGCCTGTAATATAAGAAATGTATTGATGTGATAATTGTTCTCTGCTGGGAATAAACAGCCAAACCAGTTTACTATTTGGTGAATCTGTCTCAGGCTCTTAGTTGCTAACTTGTTAAATGCATTTAGAGCTTCTTGAGTCTCAAGTCATAGAAACCTGGCCCTTTAATGTTAGCCTAGACGGGTCTTAAAATATCAAGTCCTACGCTGCTCTCCAGGCCTTCCAATTTACTATCTATTGCAAGCCTGGGGAGGCCATGGCACACTCAGCAGGGCGAATTTCTGCTCTTCACGGCTGAATGTTCACTCACCTATACATATATATACCTAAATACATTTAAACCAGTAAAAATAAAATATATTTTTTTTCTGTTTACCCTGGACACAATATGGGAGCTGTCACATTCAGCACCACCATTTTCTCTCCAAGGGTGTTGTCAGCGCCTGCGTCACCACTGTTTTCTTGCACATGCAAAAGAATATAGGATGTCGAGATCCCGTCAGATCCTAACCTGCAATTTTAATGTATATATTGCACATATATCACCTGCCACTGGTTGATTTCCAAATAGGCCTCGATTTAATATTTTTGGATAAACTTTCCAATAAATTTAATATTTTTTAATGAATGTATCAATATATAAAATTATTCCAACATTTTTATATTTTATAATAGTTAATAATTTTAAAATGTTATCCTACAATATTAAATCACGGTCATAAATAATTTATTGGTAGATCTGCACATTTATCCTTCCATTTTAATGGGGAAAGGGGTAGGAACAAGGAAGGTCTGAGATGCTGAGGCAAGAGAAAGGGGGTAACCCTTAGTAGAAAGTAACAAAACAGAGAGGTGCTTGCCTACCAGTATCATTTTAACCATAACATAACGTTTAATATATTGCCTAAAAGTATTACTGTTGGTAAATCAACAGGTAAACTAAAAAATATTGATTGATTATAAGACAATCAATAATATAAAACAAAAAATATAAAGAAACAACTTATACCAAATTACCCAAAACCATATAAGATGATAGATGTTTGTAAATGGAAAAATATGTGTAAGATTAGTTGATAATCAATTTGTATATTGCTGGAATTGCAGGCTGAGCACAGATATAAAAAGCTTTTAGTGTTACTTAAAGGACCACTCTAGGCACCCAGACCACTTCAGCTTAATGAAGTGGTCTGGGTGCCAGGTCCCTCTAGGATTAACCCTTTAGTTTCAGAGAAACTGCTATGTTTATAAATGGGTTAATCCAGCCTCCAAAGCCTCTAGTGGCTGTCTCATTGACAGCCGCTAGAAGCGTTTGCGTGCTTCTCACTGTGAAAATCACAGTGAGAAGATGCCAGCGCCCATAGGAAAGCATTATAGATGCTTTCCTATGAGACTGGCTGAATGCTCGCGCAGCTCCTGCCGCGCATGCGCATTCAGCCGATGAGGAGGAGGAGAGCTCCCCGCCCGGCGCTGGAAAAAATTTAAGATTTAACTCTTTCCTCTCTCCAAAGCCCGGCAGCACTATAGTGGTTCTTTAAGAGATGCCAGTAAAGCTAAAACTGGCAATCCCAGAGACACAAGATATCGAATAGAGTAGATATAATAATGTGATCAATCTGTAGGATACAATTGTTGCAATTTTCCTTGAAGGGGACTATTAGTATCACTATTAGTATCAGAGAAGGAACTCAGTCTAGATTATCACTAATACCAAGTAAAATCACTGAGTAGATTACTAATATCCTAGTGCAGGAGTAGGCAACCTACGGAACTAGTGCCATGCACGGAATTCGAGGTGTCTTTCCACGGCACTCAAGGCTGCTAGAGCCAAACAGGCTCTGGCCTATCAGGAGTCTCAGTGAAACTTCAGATATCTGCTAATACGAAAAGGTGGTGAAGGAAAATCCTCAATTTATGCATTGCAGAACGTAGAGGAAGTGATCTCAGATCAGTTCCTCCCAGCACTTGTGAATGGGAATCCACACTGTAGTAGAGCAACTATCGCAGCTCCTGTCCTTGACCTGTACCTGGCCAGCCTGGTCTCCACTGGACCCCAGGGAAGCCACCCAAATTGCTAGATATACACAGAGCTGCAGAATAATTCTCCCCTCATACAAATAATACGAACAGCCCACACACAAACACACACTCAATCCCCACTAACGCAAAACCACTAACAATCCACATACATGCACACAATCCCACATGCAATACCCCAAACAGCTCCCACACACTACCAAGCACACAATGTGACACATCCATCCACACACACAATTCCTCAAGCAGCCCCAATACACAGCCCACATTCATATGTATCATACACAATACCATAAACTACACCTGAACATATACAATATAATAGCTCATATACGCACAAATACAACGATAGAATGCAATTACAGTAAAAATAACACAAGCAGAATACGGCAGCATACACATCTCAATTTAAAAAAATAGGATTGGCACGCTATGGGACATCACAATCCTATATCGGCACAGTGCTGCTAAAAGGTTGCCTACCCCTGGCTTAGAGTATTGCTTTTAACTGTCGTACTATAAACTACTAAACTGTGCCTTCAAGGGCACCTATTCTGTGTGAGAAAGCTATCTGCTAGTCTAAGATAAGCACCATTTAGGAAAGGATAAGTCATGAACGTGCCCTGCCTATACAACTCTGAAAAAAAACATCATATCCGAGGTCTAATTGTAACCAAAAATCTTAAGGTAGTAATCATCAGAGGATAGTGCAGAGCAGAACCCCGACACGCGTTTCATATACAAATTGATTATCAACTAATCTTACACATATTTTTCCATTTACAAACATCTATCATCTTATATGGTTTTGGGTAATTTGGTATAAGTTTTTTCTTTATATTTTTTGTTTTATATTATTGATAGTCTTATAATCAATCAATATTTTTTAGTTTTACCTGTTGATTTACCAACAATAATACTTTTAATCAATATATCAAATGTTATGTTTTAGTTAAAATGATATTGGTAGGCGTACCTCTCTATTTTGTTACATTTATCCTTCCAGCTTCTTGGGATCCAAAGATGGTCCATCCTTTGCTTACAGCTTAACTTTTAAGTGGAAATTCATTTTTTTTTTTTAAAGTCTCACACAAATAGGCAATTTTCAATAAAGGATTTGTATTTTATTAAATCTTGTGTGTCAGACCTAGATTAACGAAAAGTATTTATAAAATGTGCAGATTTTTTTTTTAAGTGTTTAAAATACTCTTGCCCAACACTGATCTGCGCTGCTTAGTGAGCAGGATATGGTAGCCCAGTGTGGCACAGTTTGCATATGTTTTGTGTTCCGCTTATTACGTTGTAGTTTGGATAGAGGGGCAAATTTGTGTTTTGTCATTGTGTTTCATCAGATATAATTTCTGGTTAAGGTGCTAAAATCACTATATAACTATCTAATAAATGATGATGGTAAGCCATGCCTTGTGCCTTATATTTCAGAGCGTGTGCATGTTTATTTACTGATGTTTAAATCGATTTATTTTGAAAGTTGCCTTCTAAAGCCAGCAGCCAGTCGCTGAGGATTGGAAGTGCACCTGAAAGGAAGAGTCACAGAGTGCCACGACTGCCGAAGCGCCACAGCCACGATGATATGCTACTCTTGGCGCAGCTCACCATCCCCCCTTCACCCGCCAGTCTAAACGAGGACAGTTTAAGCACGACTAGTGGACTCCTGGCCCGGAGAGCAAGGCGGATTCCCAAAGTAAGCGTTAATAAATAGATTATCGTAGCTGTATCCCCAGGGCCACACAATCTTATTTATTAATATATCTGCAGGGCAGTACCATCAGTATTTGTCATTAGAACACATTTCTCAGAATGCAACTGTCCTTTACCCCTGTTCCTGATTGAGCGGCTGTTTGTTTCATATGGGGAATTATCAGGGATAAAGATGAGATAAGATAACTAGTAAATAATTCCTTGAAAACGCGTTTTGCTTTTTTAAGACCGTTATTCACGTTTGTTAATACTTTTTTTAAATCACAATTTATTCAGTAGGTTTTATAGTAAGATATAGGTAAAATGTTAGTTACTAAAGATTTTTTAGAGTTAGGATTGGCAAAGTTCAGGATAAAATATTTGAGTTGGAAAAACGTTTTAGAATCTTTTCTCTTGGCCTACATTATGGAACTTAGCTTTTTTTTTATTTTTATTTTTTACTAACGACGTGTAGGAAATAAATCATACAGGATTGTTGCAGTAAAATCTATGTTTTTTTATAAACAGCTTTAAAAGACAGTTATTAAGATCTCATAAGTGTTTCTTAATCAGCATTTAAAGTGTCCGCCATTGCCCCATGTCAGACGTTTGGCTTTGAAGCCGTCTGAACTTGATTTGGACATGACTCTTTTTTTTGAGCCTGGAACAAATCTCCTCTCAACTACCCAATGAGATCAAAGCAAAGCGTCTACGCTTTTGCTGACAGATTAGTGCTGCGCCTGCTAAACCTCTGTACGTTCTGTGGCCGTTGTTGTGATTTTAAGCCACAATGTATAAAGGCAGAAAGGAAATTGAGTGTCTAAATATTGATCTTTCCGTTGCTCTGTTTACAATTGATAACCTCACGATTCCTTTTTAGAAATAACGCAGACAAATACGTGGTGAAAAATAGCAGGCTTTTATCTTGAGCGGTTTTCAGTGCTAGACTTCCTCTGCCTTTGAATGAAGGGATTCTATTCTCCTTGGAGGGGAGAGATTGTTTTGGTTGCCTTTTGCTCTCTCCATTGACATCTTCCTGTTCTACTTAAGGCCATTTTTAGACGGAGCGCTTGCTGATTTTAAAGCTGAATCAGTCTTAGGAAGGCAGCAAATTATAGTCACATGTGCTACAGATTATCCTAGAGGAAGGAATTAAATTGATCTTTCTCCCTAGTACCATCCACACACACTGTCAGGAAACCCATAAACTAAGGGGCTCTGGCAACGTGTCTCTGGGGCCACCATATTACGGAAATATTTACCCTTTCACGTCTCTTTTCTAAACTGCTAAACATACCCCAGAGTTCAAATTCATATTTTTAATGAATGTGACCTGAAGATATTGAACTCGCATTTCTGTTGTTACTGGGGCGTGACCATTCTTCCTCTCTAGTCGGATTAAATGTAATTTGTTAGGAATTGAAATTAAGCCAAATTGGAGAAATTCTTCAATTCAGCAGTTTTTGGTTTGCGTATTTTGGCCTAAAAATTTAAATCTCACTGTAACAATTCTCACTTTAGTGAGTAACCCTGCTTTTTAAGTATTTATTTAACTAAAATGGATTCTCTAGTCCCAGGAAAACAAACCTGTTTTCCTGGCACTATAGAATCCTACAGTGCCGCCCCCCCATTCCCACGTCGCTGAAGGGTTTAAAACCCCTTCAATCACTCACCTGAATCCAGCGGCGATGTCCCTCGGTGCTGGATCAGGCTCCGCACACGCTCCTCCCCCGCCGACTTCAGCCGGCGGGGGAGACCTCATGCACAGCAATGGCCGTGCCCCCATTAGGATTTTCCCATAGGAAAGCATTATTCAATGCTTTCCTATGGGGATTCTGGTGACGCTGGAAGTCCTCATGCAAAGCGTAAGGACGTCTAGAGTCGGATAACAGACCAAAAGTTGTCTAGACACCCAGAAGTCTCTCTAGTGGCTGTCTTGTAGTTCCTCTCCCATGATTGTGCTCAGACACAGAACATCATGCTGAGTTAGTAATGGCTCAGATCATTCTGAATTAC
This sequence comes from Pelobates cultripes, assembly GCA_933207985.1. Taxonomy (NCBI): domain Eukaryota; kingdom Metazoa; phylum Chordata; class Amphibia; order Anura; family Pelobatidae; genus Pelobates; species Pelobates cultripes. The sequence goes on along the minus strand of OW240923.1, from coordinate 88,013,974 downwards.
AGTAATATGCCAGGCTGTGCATACTGGGAAATGTAGTTTAGAAGCATGTGTACTATCAAGGTACACCATTACTGCACTAGGGCCATATTTGCTAAAGAGACAGCGAAGTTATAAAATGTAGGCCAAAGTTAGGCCCACATAGCATAGAAACTTGGTTTAACGAACATTTTACTGTACAGTAAATAGGGGTGTAGGACATAAACTCCGAAATGGAATCAGGCCTGGATTTACAATAAATTTGTATTCTAGGGCAGCTGCATTTGTATCAAAAAATAAAAATTTAGAATGTTCCTGGGAGACCCTTTATAAGTCATAAAAGAAGTCATTAAATGTGACTCAGGGTCAGCGCCATTAGTTCATTATTGTTCATTTTCTCTTGCAGCTTGTACAGAGGATTAACTCCATATATAATGCAAAGCGGGGAAAGAAGAGATTGAAGAAGCTTTCTATGTCCAATCTGGAGACTGCTTCATTACGAGGTACAATAGTGCAACATGGCGCGCTCTGTGTGATTGAAATTGCTTTGTTGTAAGGCTCACTAATTATATATTTGCTTAGCTCCAGCAGTGTGCGGCTCATGCTATAACATGGTTTATTCCAGGTGATCGCCATTAAGTGTGTTATCCTGTGACCACAGCGATTTTTGTTTATTCTGCCTCTTTAAGACATGCCCTTGATCAATCAGGACTGGCATTGCACCCAAAGAAAGGGTGTATGGGCGTGAACTTTTCCCGCCATGTTAACTCTACACGTCTTATTTACTCTTTGCCACTTAGAGAAAATGTTTATCTCAGCCATGCTCCATCCAGAATGATTAGCAGAATGCCGACAAGTTGCTGCATGAATGTTTATTTACCCACCACGGGATGGAGTGATGCTTGGACGCTGGCTCCTGTCCTGTTTAATGAGCTTGCATCACTTTTCCAAGGAATATCTCTCAGTGGCTTCAGGTTTCCCGGAGCTTGTTTAACGGATTATTTAAATCACTTGTTTCCTGCCAGTTTGCCTTATTCCCAGCCAGAACCGCGTGTTTTCATATCCATTTACACACTGAGAGGGACAGTTTCTGAATCCCTCAGTGCAGTAAATATCACTGAAGCTCTTACTATGGTCAGGGGTGCAATGGAGGTAAGTATAAACCACACTTAACTCTGCAGCACTGTGCAGGTGGTCATGTGCAGATGTCCCAAGCGTGCATGTGACACATGGGCGCACAAGGCTCCATGGGGGTTAAACAGACTTCCTACTGATACCCAACATACCTACAGGAAACCAAGGATAGCTAGAATGAGTTCATTTTAAATATATCTGAATACAGCTTCACTAGTTGAATTGCTCCACACCCCATGTAGGCAGTGTTTCACGTGCAATACAATAATACAAAGAACATTTATTTCTATTGAAAAAAACACTTTAACAATTTCCCGGTATATTTAATAGCAGACATTGAATAGTCCTCATATTACAAAGTCCATTTTGCAATGAAAAATACATAATTCTCCTAAACCAAGTGGTGCATACGGCCAGATTGCAATTAAATAATGCTAAACCTTAGGAGAATAAGGTTTCATTTTCCCTTCTTTTAACCGTGTCATCAACAAACATGTCTGTAAATCGCAACCTTTGTTTCATAGGCTTTTTTAATAACACCCCACGCTTTATATGTCACCCATAAACAAACTCCCAATCTCATCTATAAACACCTTATAAAAAGAAAAAACACCCCACGCATTATATCACATCCATAAACAAACACCATGTGTTACAAACACCCTATCACATGTATAAACACCCTATATAAATATAATCACCCCACGCATTATATCTTATCCGTAAACAAACACCCGATATTACAAACACCTATCACATGTATAAACACCCTATATAAATATAATCATCCCACGCTTTATATCTTATCCGTAAACAAACACCCGGTATTACAAACACCCTATCACATGTATAAACACCCTATATAAATATAATCACCCCACGCTATATATCTTATCCGTAAACAAACACCCGGTATTACAAACACCTATCACATGTATAAACACCCTGTATAAATATAATCACCCCACGCTTTATATCTTATCCGTAAACAAACACCCGGTATTACAAACACCTATCACATGTATAAACACCCTATATAAAGATTAACAACCCCACGCTATATATCTTATCCGTAAACAAACACCCGGTATTACAAACACCTATCACATGTATAAACACCCTATATAAATATAATCACCCCACGCTTTATATCTTATCCGTAAACAAACACCCGGTATTACAAACACCTATCACATGTATAAACACCCTATATAAATATAATCACCCCACGCTTTATATCTTATCCGTAAACAAACACCCGGTATTACAAACACCTATCACATGTATAAACACCCTATATAAATATAATCACCCCACGCTTTATATCTTATCCGTAAACAAACACCCGGTATTACAAACACCTATCACATGTATAAACACCCTATATAAATATAATCACCCCACGCTATATATCTTATCCGTAAACAAACACCCGGTATTACAAACACCTATCACATGTATAAACACCCTATATAAATATAATCACCCCACACTTTATATCTTATCCATAAACAAACACCCGGTATTACAAACACCTATCACATGTATAAACACCCTATATAAATATAATCACCCCACGCTTTATATCTTATCCGTAAACAAACACCCGGTATTACAAACACCTATCACATGTATAAACACCCTATATAAATATAATCACCCCACGCTTTATATCGTATCCGTAAACAAACACCCGGTATTACAAACACCTATCACATGTATAAACACCCTATATAAATATAATCACCCCACGCTTTATATCTTATCCGTAAACAAACACCCGGTATTACAAACACCTATCACATGTATAAACACCCTATATAAATATAATCACCCCACGCTTTATATCTTATCCATAAACAAACACCCGGTATTACAAACACCTATCACATGTATAAACACCCTATATAAATATAATCACCCCATGCTTTATATCTTATCCGTAAACAAACACCCGGTATTACAAACACCTATCTCATGTATAAACACCCTATATAAATATAATCACCCCACGCTTTATATCTTATCCGTAAACAAACACCCGGTATTACAAACACCTATCTCATGTATAAACACCCTATATAAATATAATCACCCCATGCTTTATATCTTATCCGTAAACAAACACCCGGTATTACAAACACCTATCACATGTATAAACACCCTATATAAATATAATCACCCCACGCTTTATATCTTATCCGTAAACAAACACCCGGTATTACAAACACCTATCACATGTATAAACACCCTATATAAATATAATCACCCCACGCTATATATCTTATCCGTAAACAAACACCCGGTATTACAAACACCTATCACATGTATAAACACCCTATATAAATATAATCACCCCACGCTTTATATCTTATCCGTAAACAAACACCCGGTATTACAAACACCTATCTCATGTATAAACACCCTATATAAATATAATCACCCCACGCTTTATATCTTATCCGTAAACAAACACCCGGTATTACAAACACCTATCACATGTATAAACACCCTATATAAATATAATCACCCCACGCTATATATCTTATCCGTAAACAAACACCCGGTATTACAAACACCTATCACATGTATAAACACCCTATATAAATATAATCACCCCACGCCTTATATCTTATCCATAAACAAACACCCGGTATTACAAACACCTATCACATGTATAAACACCCTATATAAATATAATCACCCCACGCTTTATATCTTATCCGTAAACAAACACCCGATATTACAAACACCTATCACATGTATAAACACCCTATATAAATATAATCACCCCACTATCTATCCAGAAACAAACAATCCGTACATAAAACACCTATCACATGTATAAATACCCTATATAAATATAATCACCCCACTTTTATATCTTAACCAGAAAACAAACAACTGCATTACAAAACACCCTGTCACATGTATAAACACCCTATATAAATATATAATCACCCCACGCCTTATATCTTATCCCAGAAAACAAAACAACCCTCGGTATTACAAAACACCTATCACATGTATAAACACCCTATATAAATATAATCACCACGCTATATCTTATCCGTAAACAAAACACCGTATACAAAACACCTATCACATGTATAAAACACCCTATATAAATAATATAATCACCCCACGCTTTATATTATCTTATCCAAAACAAACACCCTGCATAAAAACACCGTACATAAACACCTATCACATGTATAAACACCCTATATAAATATAATCACCCCACGCTTTATATTGTATCCGTAAACAAACACCCGGTATTACAAACACCTATCACATGTATAAACACCCTATATAAATATAATCACCCCACGCTTTATATCTTATCCGTAAACAAACACCCGGTATTACAAACACCTATCACATGTATAAACACCCTATATAAATATAATCACCCCACGCTTTATATCTTATCCATAAACAAACACCCGGTATTACAAACACCTATCACATGTATAAACACCCTATATAAATATAATCACCCCATGCTTTATATCTTATCCGTAAACAAACACCCGGTATTACAAACACCTATCTCATGTATAAACACCCTATATAAATATAATCACCCCACGCTTTATATCTTATCCGTAAACAAACACCCGGTATTACAAACACCTATCTCATGTATAAACACCCTATATAAATATAATCACCCCATGCTTTATATCTTATCCGTAAACAAACACCCGGTATTACAAACACCTATCACATGTATAAACACCCTATATAAATATAATCACCCTACGCTTTATATCTTATCCGTAAACAAACACCCGGTATTACAAACACCCGGTATTACAAACACCTATCACATGTATAAACACCCTATATAAATATAATCACCCCACGCTTTATATCTTATCCGTAAACAAACACCCGGTATTACAAACACCTATCACATGTATAAACACCCTATATAAATATAATCACCCCACATTCATCCAGAACAAACACCCTGCATTACAAACACCCATCACATGTATAAACACCCCATATAAAATATAATCACCCCACTTAGCATCAGATCCAGAACAAACACCGCACATGTAAAAACACCCATCACATGTATGTAAACACCCTATATAAATATAATCACCCCACGCTTTATATCTTATCCGTAAACAAACACCCGGTATTACAAACACCTATCACATGTATAAACACCCTATATAAATATAATCACCCCACGCTTTATATCGTATCCGTAAACAAACACCCGGTATTACAAACACCTATCACATGTATAAACACCCTATATAAATATAATCACCCCACGCTTTATATCGTATCCATAAACAAACACCATGTGTTACAAACACCCTATCACATGTATAAACACCCTATATAAATATAATCACCCCACGCTTTATATCGTATCCGTAAACAAACACCCGGTATTACAAACACCTATCACATGTATAAACACCCTATATAAATATAATCACCCCATGCTTTATATCTTATCCGTAAACAAACACCCGGTATTACAAACACCTATCACATGTATAAACACCCTATATAAATATAATCACCCTACGCTTTATATCTTATCCGTAAACAAACACCCGGTATTACAAACACCCGGTATTACAAACACCTATCTCATGTATAAACACCCTATATAAATATAATCACCCCACGCTTTATATCTTATCCGTAAACAAACACCCGGTATTACAAACACCTATCACATGTATAAACACCCTATATAAATATAATCACCCCACGCTTTATATCTTATCCGTAAACAAACACCCGGTATTACAAACACCTATCTCATGTATAAACACCCTATATAAATATAATCACCCCATGCTTTATATCTTATCCGTAAACAAACACCCGGTATTACAAACACCTATCACATGTATAAACACCCTATATAAATATAATCACCCCACGCTATATATCTTATCCGTAAACAAACACCCGGTATTACAAACACCTATCACATGTATAAACACCCTATATAAAGATTAACAACCCCACACTTTATATCTTATCCATAAACAAACACCCGGTATTACAAACACCTATCACATGTATAAACACCCTATATAAATATAATCACCCCACGCTTTATATCTTATCCGTAAACAAACACCCGGTATTACAAACACCTATCACATGTATAAACACCTTATACAAAGAAAAAGAAAAAAACATGCTTAATATCTTATCCGTAAACAGCAGATTTCTGTGTCCCAGATTCAGACATTTATCCTGAACTGGAGTCCTGTGTTTATAATCTCACTTTCAGCAGTACACTAGGTAGAAGTGCAATTAGTGAGATTGTGTATTCCTTGTTTCAATTCTGTTTTGTGTGGTTACTGAGCAATGCAATAATAAAACGCTGAACAGTTTATGCAATCCAATAAAAGCACAATCGTGCCAAATAGACTGCAGTGAGAAAGTGCCTACAAATGCATCTACAACATGTAAATAGCAACAAACACCTGTAAATTCCAAATAGACAATATAAATGCAGCTATAAGTGTCCAACATTGGAATTGGCAAACTTTATAAAAGATGATTACACATGGAGGATGTAGAGGTACCGCACGTACGGGATTATTCACGAAACAGCAAATTGTTGTAAATTGTACATATGATTCCAAAATACAGGAAACAATAAGCAAGCACCAACTCGGGGGGAAGCTTTTTTGTCTACATTTTACAGTTAATGTTCAATTCACGTAATTCCTGCAATTCCGTGTTTAATGAATAAACTATCTCAGAGCATCCACATTATCTCAGGACTTCGTTCCATTGTTCAGTCACAGATTCGTTATCTTTTATCCAAGGACATAATGGGCATCATTCACTAAACCAGGATGTATGTAGAATTTAAATTAAAAAAAATATATATACAAATTTAAAAATTCTTCAGCTCAGCTATTTTTCCCGCCCCCAGTTATTTCTATGTGTACATTGAAGTCATATAAAGTTAATGGATTTATTTTATCTTTTTTGTACAGATGAAAACAGCGAGAGTGAAAGCGATTCTGATGACAGGTTTAAAGGTACAATTTGGCTGTATCTATGATGTATAAATGCTGCTACCTCGGAAATCACCTAATAGTCACAGTCACTGCATTGTGATTCTTTGTTTTAATGCACTACGCCCTTTATTATCAATAAGAATTAACAAACAGAGATACATAGGCGTGCCTTCCCTTGCCATCCACTGTTCTCATTGATCAGGTTATTTTGCCACCCAGTGATGTCTTTTGTAACTGATCAGGTTATTTAGTCATCCAGTGTTGTAATTTATCAGGTTATTTTGATTCCAGGCTTGTCATTGGTCAGGTTATTTTGAGTCTCGTGCGGCCATTGGTCAGGTTATATTGATTCCAGTGTGGTCATTGGTCATATTATTTTGATTCCTGTGTTGTGATTAGTCAGGCTATTTTTCCCTCCAGGGTTGTCATTGGTCAGGTAATTTTGTCATCCAGTGTTTGTCATTGGTCAGGTTATTTTGAGTCCAGTGTTATCATTGTTCAGGTTATTTTGAGTCTAGTGTTATCATTGTTCAGGTTATTTTGAGTCCAGTGTTGTCATTGGTCAGGTTATTTTGAGTCCAGTGTTGTCATTGGTCAGGTTATTTTGAGTCCAGTGTTGTCATTGGTCAGGTTATTTTGATTCCAGAGTGTTCATTGGTCAGGTTATTTTGAGTCCAGTGTTATCATTGTTCAGGTAATTTTGCCATCCAGTGTTGTCATTGGTCAGGTTATTTTGAGTCCTGTGTTTGTCATTGGTCAGGTTAATTTGATTGCAGTATTTTCATTGGTCAGGTAATGTCATCCAGTGTTTGTCATTGGTCAGGTTAATTTGATTCCAGTATTTTCATTGGTCAGGTAATGTTGTCATCCAGTGTTTGTCATTGGTCAGATTATTTTGAGTCCTGTGTTTGTCATTGGTCATGTTACTTTGAGTCCTGTGTTTGTCATTGGTCATGTTACTTTGAGTCCTGTGTTTGTCATTGGTCAGGTTATTTTGAGTCCTGTGTTTGTCATTGGTCAGGTTATTTTGAGTCCTGTGTTTGTCATTGGTCATGTTATTTTGAGTCCTGTGTGGTTGTTGGTCAGGTTATTTTGATTCTAGGGTTTTGATGGACATGCCCTGGGTTATTCAGTGCATGATGTATTTTCTTTGTCCAATTTCAGCACACACACAGCGCCTGGTTCACATTCAGTCCATGTTGAAGCGTGCCCCCAGTTACCGCACCCTGGAGCTAGAGCTGATCGAGTGGCAGGAACGGGAGCTCTTTGAGTATTTCGTGGTGGTCTCCATGAAGAAGAAGCCCTCTAAGAGCACATACATCCCTGAAGTCACATACCAGTTCCCGAAGGTATGTTTTAATAAGGGCTTAATAATTACAGGTAGTGATGTCCCGAACGGTTCGCCGAACGGTTCGCGAACGGTTTGCCACGAACGGTTCGCCGCGAACTCATCATTGAGTAAACTTTGACCCTGTACCTCACAGTCAGCAGACACATTCCAGCCAATCAGCAGCAGACCCTCCCACCTCCTGGACAGCATCCATTTTGAAGCTGCATTCTTAGTGAGCTGTCCAGGAGGTCGGAGGGTCTGGGAGGGAGGGTCTGCTGCTGATTGGCTGGAATGTGTCTGCTGACTGTGAGGTACAGGGTCAAAGTTTACTCAATGATGAGTCCGCGGCGAACCGTTCGTGAACCGTTCGGGACATCACTAATTACAGGCCCAATAAGGTTACAGCAACTGGAACACAATCTGTTGACTACCCCTGGTGTAAATCATAATACCGTCTGCATATCCCCATCTTCATTTAAACAATCAATATTCTTTTGAGCTGAAGCACTTAATGTGCTGTTAATTACTGGTGTTTAAAACCTCTTTCTGCCCACAGCTAGAGAGACCTACGAAGCAGGTACGGGAAGCTGAGGAGCGTTTGAAAGCGATCCCACAATTCTGCTTCCCCGATGCCCGTGACTGGGTGCCCGTGGCAGAATATAACAGGTACGTGAGTTTACATTGTTTCAAAATCTGAAATAAATTAGAAGGGGAACAAATGGCGTCTGCAGCTCATGCAGATGCTTCTTATATCCGGAGTTCACTCTGATACTATTTCCTGGAATCTGAATGCTGCTTCCATGTGACTGACAGGTCCTGGCTGAACAGTGAAAATATTAAGGATATTCATTGCCAAGACTCTGTACAGTCTCTGCTAATTGAGCATTTACATTTCCCTCCCCCTATCTGCCCTTACACCCTGCAACACACAATCAGTTCACCAAGTGACACAATGCCCACTTCCGACTGTGCCCTCTGTCTCTTTCAGTGAGACCTTCTCTTTTATGCTGACGGGGGAAGATGGCAGCAGAAGGTTTGGATATTGCCGGCGGTTACTGGTAAGACTAGACGTTTGATTGATTGTAATGGCAGTGTCTGGTTTTACTTTGTGTTTTTACTTTCTGTTAATTTATGGGGGGAATTTGGGGACAAATATCATCTGTTTAATGTCTTGAAACACGGATTGTGAGATCAGACAAGAATCAGCTGGAGTTGGTGAATGAGCTGTCCCATCTAGCTAGACATACATAGCCTTACCTATCTCTTAGGTAGAATGATAAAATTTAAACCTGATGGGGCTAAAACTCCAAGCAGTCTTTGCACAATGTGCCATTAATAAAAGATGGCTGACACTACAGCGGACTTGCACTGAGCAGTAATCCCCGAAACGTAGTTTTACGTTACGTAATTATCCTATAAATGTTGGAATGATGACACAAGCCTTATGATCAGGTCTGTCTGAAGGTCACAATAATGTCTTTCTTTCCATATTTTGTACCTTGAATAGGCTGTCTTTCATTTCACTCTTTGAATGACACGCTCTCCTTTACAGAGTTATTCAAGATTACTGGGTTTAATGTAAAAAAATTATGAATTTGTGAATTACTATGATGTAAAAAGTAAATTTCAAAATGTAGGCGGAAATAGTGGAATTGTAGAATTTCTAGCTGCTGTTACCTTGATATGGTGCTTTCGCGACTTTAGCAGTGTGAAGTCTCTGACTTACCGAGATTCCTCACCCCTTGGAAGCAACAAGGCTATTATTCCGGAGGCTAATAGATGCAGTTAATGCGTGGCTGCCAGTTACCATGAGCAATTCTTGACGTGGAATGACAGAATAACCTGTGTCTGAGGCTATCAGAATTACAACTACGCATTAGAGAATATTTTTCACAAAATTCACCTTATTTTGTTGTTTAGTGAATAAGACCCTTACAAGTTTTGTAGGGTTATCCACTAAAGGGAAAATTGTTGGAAATCTAGAAATCTAAAAGAACATTCTAAACAACAGGACAGAATATTCAAACTGCAATGCCTCCAGTTCGATTACTTTGGTCTTAAAATTGGATTTCACTTTGAATTACTCATAATTCTCAATTACTGTAGTCAGTTTTATTTAGTAATTTTAGGTCAGTTCAACATGGTAGTTTGACTCCAGTAATTTTGCTCACTAATTACAAAAATAATATGGACAGGTAAAAAGCAAAAAAAAAAACACAGCCTGCCGGTGGTATCAATTAATAAATAAGATTAATAAACAAATTAGTCATGATCCCAAGGACACCAAGTACGTCGTGGGGATATTTGAAATAAAGGATGTTTGATTTTCTTGATTGCTGGCTAAGAGGGCAGATGGAGCAGGCAGCCATATTTGTTTTCCTGTGTGGTTTGATGTCTGCTCCAGTGGGAGCGAACTCTTTCTTTTTCCTTGTCTGTAAAATGCACCTGTTTTTCTGATCACAGTCACAGGTAAAGCTTAGCTGCTACAGATCGTCACCTCTACTTACCCAGATCAATGTTTTTTTGTTATTTGTGTTTCCTGTTATATAGAAAATGTATATTTGCTGTTTAAACGGGGGATATCTGGCCCCCTGCACCAAGACATTTTTATGAAACTAATTAAAAATAAAAGACGTCAAACACTCTTTTTGTGTATTTGCTTTGTGAGTGCATAAGGTGACGTGCCAGACTAAAAGAAAGGATTGGTGTGTACACACAGCTGCAGAAATACCTGTGTTTGGATGCAGGTATTGAAACAAGCCCACGCCTGCCATTACTAACAGAGCGGACTGTGCGCCGGCCAAATTCCACAGCTCATTGTTCTACGGCACTGGAGAGGGTAATTGGTTCCCTGTAAATAATACCTGTTACTCTCTGTGGATTCAGTAACAGCCACACTCCGTGATTCCTAAACTCTGTTCATTGTTTATTTGTGTCTTTACCAGCGCGCAGCCAAAAAGAATGGATCATCGAATGTAATTTGACGCATTGCGATTGGCGATCATGGGTAGAACTGTTAGGTCCACCCTGCTTTTCTTAACTCGTATCTCTTCTTTGTCCAGGAAAAGTGCTGCCCTGTAATGTGTACAATTAATTATCTACAGGAAGGAAATCAGCTTATGAAGGTGATTCTTTAGGAAGCTTCTCTGAGCTGATTTTATTTTAGTAGTAAATGTAACTCTATTTGCTACATTGCGGAGGAATACATTCTCTACCAGTCAGCATCAATGCATAATGTCTGTCTGGCAAAGCATGCTAGGTATTACATTCCCTTCTTGGACTCTGCTTGGTTTTGTGTGGTCAGAGGATTGCACATTGCAACAGTAAATGTGGAAACATGTGATCAGTCAGAATTCCCTTAAATAACTAGCCAATATTTAAATATTCTCTGGGATATGGGCTTTAACTGTAAGAATGGGCTGCGGACTACCAATCCACTAGTTTATTAAAGGGGCACGGTTGGTACTGTACCTGCTTCATTTCATTGAAGTGGTTATTGTGTCTAGAGTCTCCTGGCGCTGTCCTTTCATCTAGCGTTTTTAATGTTATAATACTTAGCAAGTGTCCCCAACAGCCCATCCATCCCCTATTTGCTGCTTGGGCTAATGAGGAAGCATTAATCTGAGCAGCAATTTGTGCTTGTGGTTGGCTGAGAATGTCAGCTGAATTGCTTTGGCTAGAAGGAAGTGTGTAATCTCTGCCTTAGCCACACCTTGAGTGGGGGCGGAGCTATGGGTGGCCACCAGGGACCCTCATTCAGTGTTAAAATGCTCGAAAATAGTTTAACACTTAATGGAGTGACATCCAATGGATTCTGAGCACTTTAACCACTTCAATTAGATTATATTGTTACAGTGTCCCTCTACATACCAACATGCCGAGAAAATGTCCAGTCCACCTGGCATCTTTTCTTTAATGCCCCCTGACTCACTGTGCCCCCTTTCCTACTCTGCGATCCTAATTACAGCTAGGAATAGGGATGTCAGCCAGGTAGCTGGACTTTTTGTTATGGGACCTGTTACTGTCACACAATCTAAAACCTTACCACTTTTTGACTTATCCCATCACAGTTTCTTGTGTCCAGTTGCGTGTTTGATGCTGTATGTTTAATTCATCTGTGTGAACACAGTTTTGACTTTGGGTCAGGCGTGAACTTAAATATTTCCCGGTAATTCATTTGTTTAACATAATCACTGACCTGCCAATGATTCCATCAAACCTGGAAAAGTTCAGTAAATAGTCATTTCTATTCATCCACAAATGAAACATTCTAACATTAACTTCTTAGTGAACGAGACCCTTTTTAATTAATACAAAAAGCAAATAAGTCAGTATCCAAAGTGCTATTAAACCCTCCTCTGTGAATTTATTCATGTTTAATGTTTGTTTTATATTGTTTTTGCACAACATGCAATGCAACTTTGTATAAATCATGCAAAACTGTAGAGCAAATTGTATAATATTTATATTTGTGTCATTTGGAGATAAATAACTGCGTATTTTTTCATCTTAATAAATGATGCTCTCAGAAGATCTGCTTCAGTTCTGTTTATTCTTTTATTATTCGTTACCATAGCAATAACTATTTATTTTAGCATTTTTTCCTTCCTTGTATTATGAAAACTGTAAGCGTTTTCATTGTAGAACATAGTTGTAATGAAGAGTTTTCAAATAAATAATTCAGAGGTTTCAGATTAATAATTGGCGGATCCTTACGTGGAGATATTAGGGGATTTATTTACTAAGCCATAGGCTGAAGTACTAAGTTATATAGTAACCCGTCAGCCTTTCATCTGTCACACAGTTAATGGCTATTATTTTGCCAATTATTAAGTTGGACTTTTAAATCATATTATGCAAGCTGTACATTTCAAAATGGCCGCACTTGACAGTGTTGCTTAAAATGTCTGTGTTGATAAATGTGATTCTTTGTGTATATTTTGCAGACAGGTTTATGGTATATTTATTAATCCATTCACCGGATATATTGGATAGTCTGTAATGTGTGTAAAATTGATTATAAATGATGACATCTTATGTTGATTTTTGCAGGACAGTGTTTCTGTCGTCCCATGAACCACATTTAACCCCTTAAGGACCAAACTTCTGGAATAAAAGGGAATCATGACATGTCACACGTCATGTGTCCTTAAGGGGTTAATCTTTATTTCCCAGATAGCTTTTACTCATTGCAAGAATATTAATCACCATGGAAACCTATATTAAAAAATACAAACAGTTGGTAGACCCAGATTTTGCTAAACATGGAGTTCAGTCATTTCTGCAGCATTTATTGGAAAGGGGCTCTCAAATTGCGTCTCCTGCTCTTTATTAACCCATTATATCACCAGTACATATTAAATGATTTATAAGATCTGGTTGGTTGACAACGATGCAAAATTTTATCCAAAATAGAAATAAAAAAATCTCACTATCTTACTTGACTGATGGTATCTGTCTAAATGATGGTATCTGTCTGTCTGAGTGATGGTATCTGTCTGTCTCATGGTATCTGTCTGTAACTGACACTGTCTCATTTATATGCTATTTTATCAAAATTATTTTCTATTTGTCAGCCTCCGTCTGTCTGGCTCTCACTGTCTCATGTATTCGTGTCTGTCTGTTACAGCCTTATGTATTTGACTGTCTTTGTTGCAAGGATCTCTCGTCCCATGTGTCTGACAGTTTGTCTGAGCTGTTTGTGTCTGAATAAATTAGTTGATGTCTTTATCTGCTTTGCCGGTCCTGTTGAATATTTTGTGATTAATAAAGATATTTTTGTACAATAATAGTGATCTTTCCATGTAATAATAATAACTAATCTTTTTATAATAATGCTAATAATGATCTTTTTATGGAATAAGAAGGCGTGCAGTCCCTTCTCCTTGGTTCGGAGTTAACCTTAATCTCTGTAATGTCCAGAAAGGCATTGGGGCTCTGAAATCTGTCGATTCTCCGTTCGATCTGTGAGCGTTTTTCTTCGTAGACTTTTCTGTGTTTCAGGAATGTGATGCTTTTACTGGCACGGAGCTGAGATTGTTCTCTCCTGGTGCTTTTCCAAGGATCCCTGGCTCGCTTTCAGCATTCCTTCACATTCAACACAATGCTTTTTAACCAAAACCCAGCATACTTTATTTAATCACCATAGCCAGCTGTCTCCCGACCTAATATGGGCAAAAAAAGGAATCACCCCCTGCCTAGCCGCGTTCCATATAGAATACAGTGGGTTCCCTTAATAGAAGAGCCTCTTTCAGACTGTCACTGGTTCTTCCTTGATAAAGTTCAGTAAAGACACCTGTTTTACTCTGTGTGCCAAAACCGGTAATTACTGGGGTACGGCCGGTCCTTACAGTTTATTATTATTATTGTAGGAGAGGCTTCCTTCAAGATATATGTAAATATAGACACCTGTTTTAGTCCATGTGCCAGAACCAGTGATTACAGGGGTACAGATGGTCCTCACAGTTTATTATTATTATAGGAGAGGTTTCCTTCTAGATATATCTAGATACAGACACCTGTTATACTCCAGAGATCAGAACCGGTGATTGCGGGGGTACAGCCAGTCCTTGCAGTTTATTATTATTATAGGGGAGGTTTCCTTCTAGATATATCTAGATACAGACACCTATTATACTCAGTGATTACTGGGGTACAGTCAGTCCTTGCAGTTATTATTATAGGAGAGGTTTCCTTCTAGATATATCTAGATACAGACACCTGTTATACTCAGTGATTACCGAGGTACAGCCAGTCCTTGCAGTTTATTATTATTGTAGGAGAGGTTTCCTTCCAGATATATCTAGATACAGACACATGTTATACTCAGTGATTACCGAGGTACAGCCAGTCCTTGCAGTTTATTATTATTGTAGGAGAGGTTTCCTTCCAGATATATCTAGATACCGACACATGTTATACTCCGTGATTACCAGGGTACAGCCAGTCCTTGCAGTTTATTATTATTATAGGAGAGGTTTCCTTCCAGATATATCTAGATACCGACACATGTTATACTCCGTGATTACCAGGGTACAGCCAGTCCTTGCAGTTTATTATTATTATAGGAGAGGTTTCCTTCCAGATATATCTAGATACAGACACATGTTATACTCAGTGATTACCGAGGTACAGCCAGTCCTTGCAGTTTATTATTATTGTAGGAGAGGTTTCCTTCCAGATATATCTAGATACAGACACATGTTATACTCAGTGATTACCAGGTACAGCCAGTCCTTGCAGTTTATTATTATTGTAGGAGAGGTTTCCTTCCAGATATATCTAGATACCGACACATGTTATACTCCGTGATTACCAGGGTACAGCCAGTCCTTGCAGTTTATTATTATTGTAGGAGAGGTTTCCTTCCAGATATATCTAGATACCGACACATGTTATACTCCGTGATTACCAGGTACAGCCAGTCCTTGCAGTTTATTATTATTATAGGAGAGGTTTCCTTCCAGATATATCTAGATACAGACACATGTTATACTCAGTGATTACCGAGGTACAGCCAGTCCTTGCAGTTTATTATTATTGTAGGAGAGGTTTCCTTCCAGATATATCTAGATACAGACACATGTTATACTCAGTGATTACCAGGGTACAGCCAGTCCTTGCAGTTTATTATTATTATAGGAGAGGTTTCCTTCCAGATATATCTAGATACCGACACATGTTATACTCCGTGATTACCAGGGTACAGCCAGTCCTTGCAGTTTATTATTATTATAGGAGAGGTTTCCTTCCAGATATATCTAGATACAGACACCTGTTATACTCAGTGATTACCGGTGTAAAGCCAGTCCTAGCAGTTTATTATTATTGTAGGAGAGGTTTCCTTCCAGATATATCTAGATACAGACATATGTTATAGTCTGTGATTATTGAGGTGCAGCCAGTCCTTTCAGTTTATTATTATTATAGGAGAGGTTTCCTTCTAGATAAATCTAGATACAGACACCTGTTATACTCAGTGATTACCGAGGTACAGCCAGTCCTTGCAGTTTATTATTATTGTAGGAGAGGTTTCCTTCCAGATATATCTAGATACAGACACATGTTATACTCAGTGATTACCGAGGTACAGCCAGTCCTTGCAGTTTATTATTATTGTAGGAGAGGTTTCCTTCCAGATATATCTAGATACCGACACATGTTATACTCCGTGATTACCAGGGTACAGCCAGTCCTAGCAGTTTATTATTATTGTAGGAGAGGTTTCCTTCCAGATATATCTAGATACAGACACATGTTATACTCAGTGATTACCGAGGTACAGCCAGTCCTTGCAGTTTATTATTATTGTAGGAGAGGTTTCCTTCCAGATATATCTAGATACAGACACATGTTATACTCGGTGATTACCGAGGTACAGCCAGTCCTTGCAGTTTATTATTATTATAGGAGAGGTTTCCTTCCAGATATATCTAGATACAGACACCTGTTATACTCAGTGATTACCGGTGTAAAGCCAGTCCTAGCAGTTTATTATTATTGTAGGAGAGGTTTCCTTCCAGATATATCTAGATACAGACATATGTTATAGTCTGTGATTATTGAGGTGCAGCCAGTCCTTGCAGTTTATTATTATAGGAGGTTTCCTTCTAGATAAATCTAGATACAGACACCTGTTATACCTAGTGATTAATGAGGTACAGCCAGTCCTTGCAGTTTATTATTATTGTAGGAGTGTTTCCTTCCTGTGATATATCTGTATACCCCACATGTTATAATTGCGGATTACCGAGGTACAGCCAGTCCTTGCAGTTTATTATTATTATAGGAGAGGTTTCTTCCAGATATATCTAGATACCGTATTACTACGTTATACTCAGTGATACCAGGTACAGCCAGTCCTTGCAGTTTATTATTATTTTGGAGAGGTTTCCTTCCAGATATCTAGATACAGACACATGTTGTTCGCGGATTACCAGGGTACAGCCAAGCAGTCCTTGCAGTTTATTATTATTGTAGGAGAGGTTTTCCAGATATATCTAGATACCGGCACATGTTAAGTACCCTGTGATTACCAGGGTACAGCCAGTCCTAGCAGTTTATTATTATTGTAGGAGAGGTTTCCTTCCAGATATATCTAGATACCGACACATGTTATACTCAGTGATTACCGAGGTACAGCCAGTCCTTGCAGTTTATTATTATTATAGGAGAGGTTTCCTTCCAGATATATCTAGATACCGACACATGTTATACTCCGTGATTACCAGGGTACAGCCAGTCCTTGCAGTTTATTATTATTATAGGAGAGGTTTCCTTCCAGATATATACTTCTCCAGATACAGACACAAGTACTAGCGATTACCGGTGTGTCAGCCAGTCCTGCAGTTTATTATTATTGTAGGAGAGGTTTCCTTCCAGATATATCTAGATACAGACACATGTTATACTCAGTGATTACCGAGGTACAGCCAGTCCTTGCAGTTTATTATTATTGTAGGAGAGGTTTCCTTCCAGATATATCTAGATACCGACACATGTTATAGTCCGTGATTACCAGGGTACAGCCAGTCCTTGCAGTTTATTATTATTATAGGAGAGGTTTCCTTCCAGATATATCTAGATACAGACACCTGTTATACTCAGTGATTACCGGTGTAAAGCCAGTCCTAGCAGTTTATTATTATTGTAGGAGAGGTTTCCTTCCAGATATATCTAGATACAGACACATGTTATACTCAGTGATTACCGAGGTACAGCCAGTCCTTGCAGTTTATTATTATTGTAGGAGAGGTTTCCTTCCAGATATATCTAGATACCGACACATGTTATACTCCGTGATTACCGGGGTACAGCCAGTCCTAGCAGTTTATTATTATTGTAGGAGAGGTT
Source organism: Pelobates cultripes (assembly GCA_933207985.1). Lineage (NCBI taxonomy): Eukaryota > Metazoa > Chordata > Amphibia > Anura > Pelobatidae > Pelobates > Pelobates cultripes. The sequence goes on along the minus strand of OW240923.1, from coordinate 87,995,656 downwards.
TCCTTCCAGATATATCTAGATACCGACACATGTTATACTCAGTGATTACCGAGGTACAGCCAGTCCTTGCAGTTTATTATTATTATAGGAGAGGTTTCCTTCCAGATATATCTAGATACAGACACCTGTTATACTCAGTGATTACCGGTGTAAAGCCAGTCCTAGCAGTTTATTATTATTGTAGGAGAGGTTTCCTTCCAGATATATCTAGATACAGACATATGTTATAGTCTGTGATTATTGAGGTGCAGCCAGTCCTTTCAGTTTATTATTATTATAGGAGAGGTTTCCTTCTAGATCAATCTAGATACAGACACCTGTTATACTCAGTGATTACCGAGGTACAGCCAGTCCTTGCAGTTTATTATTATTGTAGGAGAGGTTTCCTTCCAGATATATCTAGATACAGACACATGTTATACTCAGTGATTACCGAGGTACAGCCAGTCCTTGCAGTTTATTATTATTGTAGGAGAGGTTTCCTTCCAGATATATCTAGATACCGACACATGTTATACTCCGTGATTACCAGGGTACAGCCAGTCCTTGCAGTTTATTATTATTGTAGGAGAGGTTTCCTTCCAGATATATCTAGATACCGACACATGTTATACTCCGTGATTACCAGGGTACAGCCAGTCCTTGCAGTTTATTATTGTAGGAGAGGTTTCCTTCCAGATATATCTAGATACCGACACATGTTATACTCAGTGATTACCGAGGTACAGCCAGTCCTTGCAGTTTATTATTATTATAGGAGAGGTTTCCTTCCAGATATATCTAGATACAGACACCTGTTATACTCAGTGATTACCGGTGTAAAGCCAGTCCTAGCAGTTTATTATTATTGTAGGAGAGGTTTCCTTCCAGATATATCTAGATACAGACATATGTTATAGTCTGTGATTATTGAGGTGCAGCCAGTCCTTTCAGTTTATTATTATTATAGGAGAGGTTTCCTTCTAGATAAATCTAGATACAGACACCTGTTATACTCAGTGATTACCGAGGTACAGCCAGTCCTTGCAGTTTATTATTATTGTAGGAGAGGTTTCCTTCCAGATATATCTAGATACCGACACATGTTATACTCCGTGATTACCAGGGTACAGCCAGTCCTTGCAGTTTATTATTATTGTAGGAGAGGTTTCCTTCCAGATATATCTAGATACCGACACATGTTATACTCCGTGATTACCGAGGTACAGCCAGTCCTTGCAGTTTATTATTATTATAGGAGAGGTTTCCTTCCAGATATATCTAGATACCGACACATGTTATACTCCGTGATTACCAGGGTACAGCCAGTCCTTGCAGTTTATTATTATTATAGGAGAGGTTTCCTTCCAGATATATCTAGATACAGACACATGTTATACTCAGTGATTACCGAGGTACAGCCAGTCCTTGCAGTTTATTATTATTATAGGAGAGGTTTCCTTCCAGATAAATCTAGATACAGACACCTGTTATACTCATTACCGTGATTACCGGTGTAAAGCCAGTCCTTGCAGTTTATTATTATTGTAGGAGAGGTTTCCTTCCAGATATATCTAGATACCGACACATGTTATACTCCGTGATTACCGAGGTACAGCCAGTCCTTGCAGTTTATTATTATTATAGGAGAGGTTTCCTTCCAGATATATCTAGATACCGACACATGTTATACTCCGTGATTACCAGGGTACAGCCAGTCCTTGCAGTTTATTATTATTATAGGAGAGGTTTCCTTCCAGATATATCTAGATACAGACACATGTTATACTCAGTGATTACCGAGGTACAGCCAGTCCTTGCAGTTTATTATTATTGTAGGAGAGGTTTCCTTCCAGATATATCTAGATACAGACACATGTTATACTCAGTGATTACCAGGGTACAGCCAGTCCTTGCAGTTTATTATTATTATAGGAGAGGTTTCCTTCCAGATATATCTAGATACCGACACATGTTATACTCCGTGATTACCAGGGTACAGCCAGTCCTTGCAGTTTATTATTATTATAGGAGAGGTTTCCTTCCAGATATATCTAGATACAGACACCTGTTATACTCAGTGATTACCGGTGTAAAGCCAGTCCTAGCAGTTTATTATTATTGTAGGAGAGGTTTCCTTCCAGATATATCTAGATACAGACACATGTTATACTCAGTGATTACCGAGGTACAGCCAGTCCTTGCAGTTTATTATTATTGTAGGAGAGGTTTCCTTCCAGATATATCTAGATACCGACACATGTTATACTCCGTGATTACCAGGGTACAGCCAGTCCTAGCAGTTTATTATTATTGTAGGAGAGGTTTCCTTCCAGATATATCTAGATACCGACACATGTTATACTCAGTGATTACCGAGGTACAGCCAGTCCTTGCAGTTTATTATTATTATAGGAGAGGTTTCCTTCCAGATATATCTAGATACAGACACCTGTTATACTCAGTGATTACCGGTGTAAAGCCAGTCCTAGCAGTTTATTATTATTGTAGGAGAGGTTTCCTTCCAGATATATCTAGATACAGACATATGTTATAGTCTGTGATTATTGAGGTGCAGCCAGTCCTTTCAGTTTATTATTATTATAGGAGAGGTTTCCTTCTAGATCAATCTAGATACAGACACCTGTTATACTCAGTGATTACCGAGGTACAGCCAGTCCTTGCAGTTTATTATTATTGTAGGAGAGGTTTCCTTCCAGATATATCTAGATACAGACACATGTTATACTCAGTGATTACCGAGGTACAGCCAGTCCTTGCAGTTTATTATTATTGTAGGAGAGGTTTCCTTCCAGATATATCTAGATACCGACACATGTTATACTCCGTGATTACCAGGGTACAGCCAGTCCTAGCAGTTTATTATTATTGTAGGAGAGGTTTCCTTCCAGATATATCTAGATACCGACACATGTTATACTCAGTGATTACCGAGGTACAGCCAGTCCTTGCAGTTTATTATTATTGTAGGAGAGGTTTCCTTCCAGATATATCTAGATACAGACACATGTTATACTCGGTGATTACCGAGGTACAGCCAGTCCTTGCAGTTTATTATTATTATAGGAGAGGTTTCCTTCCAGATATATCTAGATACAGACACCTGTTATACTCAGTGATTACCGGTGTAAAGCCAGTCCTAGCAGTTTATTATTATTGTAGGAGAGGTTTCCTTCCAGATATATCTAGATACAGACATATGTTATAGTCTGTGATTATTGAGGTGCAGCCAGTCCTTTCAGTTTATTATTATTATAGGAGAGGTTTCCTTCTAGATAAATCTAGATACAGACACCTGTTATACTCAGTGATTACCGAGGTACAGCCAGTCCTTGCAGTTTATTATTATTGTAGGAGAGGTTTCCTTCCAGATATATCTAGATACCGACACATGTTATACTCCGTGATTACCGAGGTACAGCCAGTCCTTGCAGTTTATTATTATTATAGGAGAGGTTTCCTTCCAGATATATCTAGATACCGACACATGTTATACTCAGTGATTACCGAGGTACAGCCAGTCCTTGCAGTTTATTATTATTTTGGAGAGGTTTCCTTCCAGATATATCTAGATACAGACACATGTTATACTCCGTGATTACCAGGGTACAGCCAGTCCTTGCAGTTTATTATTATTGTAGGAGAGGTTTCCTTCCAGATATATCTAGATACCGACACATGTTATACTCCGTGATTACCAGGGTACAGCCAGTCCTTGCAGTTTATTATTGTAGGAGAGGTTTCCTTCCAGATATATCTAGATACCGACACATGTTATACTCAGTGATTACCGAGGTACAGCCAGTCCTTGCAGTTTATTATTATTATAGGAGAGGTTTCCTTCCAGATATATCTAGATACCGACACATGTTATACTCCGTGATTACCAGGGTACAGCCAGTCCTTGCAGTTTATTATTATTATAGGAGAGGTTTCCTTCCTAGATACAGACACCTATTATACTCAGTGATTACTGGGGTACAGTCAGTCCTTGCAGTTATTATTATAGGAGAGGTTTCCTTCTAGATATATCTAGATACAGACACCTGTTATACTCAGTGATTACCGAGGTACAGCCAGTCCTTGCAGTTTATTGTGGCCAGGAAGGTTTCGCTGAATATCTAGGCTGGACATATGTTTAGTCTGTGATTATTGAGGTGCAGCCAGTCCTTTCAGTTTATTATTATTATAGGAGAGGTTTCCTTCTAGATAAATCTAGATACAGACACCTGTTATACTCAGTGATTACCGAGGTACAGCCAGTCCTTGCAGTTTATTATTATTGTAGGAGAGGTTTCCTTCCAGATATATCTAGATACCGACACATGTTATACTCCGTGATTACCAGGGTACAGCCAGTCCTTGCAGTTTATTATTATTGTAGGAGAGGTTTCCTTCCAGATATATCTAGATACCGACACATGTTATACTCCGTGATTACCGAGGTACAGCCAGTCCTTGCAGTTTATTATTATTATAGGAGAGGTTTCCTTCCAGATATATCTAGATACCGACACATGTTATACTCCGTGATTACCAGGGTACAGCCAGTCCTTGCAGTTTATTATTATTATAGGAGAGGTTTCCTTCCAGATATATCTAGATACAGACACATGTTATACTCAGTGATTACCGAGGTACAGCCAGTCCTTGCAGTTTATTATTATTGTAGGAGAGGTTTCCTTCCAGATATATCTAGATACAGACACATGTTATACTCAGTGATTACCAGGGTACAGCCAGTCCTTGCAGTTTATTATTATTATAGGAGAGGTTTCCTTCCAGATATATCTAGATACCGACACATGTTATACTCCGTGATTACCAGGGTACAGCCAGTCCTTGCAGTTTATTATTATTATAGGAGAGGTTTCCTTCCAGATATATCTAGATACAGACACCTGTTATACTCAGTGATTACCGGTGTAAAGCCAGTCCTAGCAGTTTATTATTATTGTAGGAGAGGTTTCCTTCCAGATATATCTAGATACAGACACATGTTATACTCAGTGATTACCGAGGTACAGCCAGTCCTTGCAGTTTATTATTATTGTAGGAGAGGTTTCCTTCCAGATATATCTAGATACAGACACATGTTATACTCAGTGATTACCAGGGTACAGCCAGTCCTTGCAGTTTATTATTATTATAGGAGAGGTTTCCTTCCAGATATATCTAGATACCGACACATGTTATACTCCGTGATTACCAGGGTACAGCCAGTCCTTGCAGTTTATTATTATTATAGGAGAGGTTTCCTTCCAGATATATCTAGATACAGACACCTGTTATACTCAGTGATTACCGGTGTAAAGCCAGTCCTAGCAGTTTATTATTATTGTAGGAGAGGTTTCCTTCCAGATATATCTAGATACAGACATATGTTATAGTCTGTGATTATTGAGGTGCAGCCAGTCCTTTCAGTTTATTATTATTATAGGAGAGGTTTCCTTCTAGATAAATCTAGATACAGACACCTGTTATACTCAGTGATTACCGAGGTACAGCCAGTCCTTGCAGTTTATTATTATTGTAGGAGAGGTTTCCTTCCAGATATATCTAGATACAGACACATGTTATACTCAGTGATTACCGAGGTACAGCCAGTCCTTGCAGTTTATTATTATTGTAGGAGAGGTTTCCTTCCAGATATATCTAGATACAGACACATGTTATAGTCCGTGATTATTGAGGTACAGCCAGTCCTTGCAGTTTACAGTAGAGGTTTTGCCGAATAGCCAAAAACAGACCGACTGCTCAGCATTTGCCTCTAATCATGTTGTAATAAACGTGCCATAATAAATGGTCAAACTGAAAAAAAGAAAAAGAATTAGAGGAATCTCGGGCAACTAAAATTTGAGGTGTGAGCGTGTGATAGCATGATAAAGTTTTCACTTCTTCATTATCAATTGATATGTTTGTATGGAGTGCTCACTCACCGAGTGCTCACTCTGTAAGCAGCTGTTTTCCATTATCCCGTTCAGCATCTCTGAATTGATCTAGCGAGACGGCTTGAGAAAAGCTGAAGGGACTGCAGCCTTAGCCTGCTACCACCATAACCACTTCCATTAACACGTCTAACAACAGATTGTGGTTCGTAGTGAATACAAAGTAATAAGTGAAAGGAAGGAACCATTTTAATTAAAGGGTAACGGTTACGTCCAAGGATTTTTAATATTAAAAATAATATCAGGAAGTATTAATTTACTGATAGGGTAGTGGATGAATGGAATAACCTTCTAGCTGAAGTGGTAGAGGTTAACACAATGAAGGAGTTTAACCCCTTAAGGACTAAACTTCTGGAATAAAAGGGAATCATGACATGTCAGACATGTCATGTGTCCTTAAGGGGTTAAGGATGCGTGGGATAGGCAAAAGGCTATCCTAGATATAAGATAAGGCCAGGGACTAGTGAAAGTATTTAGAAAATTGGGCAGACTAGATGGGCCGAATGGTTCTTATCTGCCGTCACATTCTATGTTTCTATAATCTCTATATTTAACAAATATGTATTTTGAGCCATGATATGTGCACCTCGTGATCCTGTAACTGGACGTCTCCATCTTAGCTCCCTGTTGTCAATCATTGGTATAAGCTCTGTTCTTTTACAACTGACTGTGAAGCAATCTTTCTGTGTCTCCTCTTTATTTGCATCGTGTGCCGTGGCTGTGCCTTGTCTGAAGTGGATTATGTTGTCATTTGCTAAAGTTTTAGGTGAAATTTTAGTATTTTATTCACTGGTATAAATTCCAGAGAAGTCAAAGTTCTCCTTTAAAACACACACATTTTCTTCCATGAGTTATATATAAATAGAAAAAAAAAAAAAATTCAATAAAAAACTATATTGTGTTAAAAAAATAGTTTTAATGGAACCACTAGCAGCCGCAGATTCAAATAGTGTTTTTGTTTTATGATAATTTATTTTTATATAGGTTCAAAAAGCCACGAAAATGCATCTTTTTAAAGAAACCGATTTTATACCCATCTATGAAAATGGAGAGTACGTCATAAATTGGAGTGCAGTACTGGAAAAAGGCTGTGAGTGTGAGCCACACATTGCCTGAGCCCACCAGCTGAGATGTAAGGGGGAAATCCCCGCACTGATCCTTAGATTGGCTTTGAAAATAATGTCAATACATCTATGTTAGGACTAATGTCAGCACCAAGATTTCTAACCAAAAATTATAGACTGGTGTTCCAAAATTATAGGCTGGTGAACCACCACAATGTAAGAACTAATGGCAAACATACTGGGTAATCGTCTTAAATAAACATCTTAATAGAAATGAAAATAATACCCCGTTACAAGACTGCGCTGTGGCCGCTATTTTTGTTGGCTCAGAGTTTACCGTCTCCATAATCTACGATATGTTTTCATTTCAGGGTTAAACTACTGTATCTTATGATATCATACATGAGTGTATGGCAGAATGTGGCTGACGTCTGTTTAATGATGCCAAGAGATACATTGATATTTAACGATGACCGTGGGGCAATAGATTGATTGCAATTAATAATTCACCTATATCAAGCAGGCTGACAAATGTGACAATTGTATCTTGTTGCAGATTTATTGATCGGCTGTGTGCACAATTTCCCCTTTTCTATGTTTTACAAACTTTACTAACGGAGAGCTTTAACTTGAGAAAAATGGGAACATTTCACAACTTACTGAATTTTGATAGAGGTTCCATACAGCTCCCAGGAACCTAAAATAAACAGAAAGTGACTAAATGAACATTGTGTTTGTGAAATATGTATGTGGGATAATTGATAAGGGTCATTGATGCCACAAGACGTGTTTGTTCCCTGTAAGGGATTTTTTGTGAGCAGTCCAGGACTAAACCAGTTATGAACAACCTCTGATATACTTTTAGTATTCAAACTGCTAGGTGTTATTGTTATAATTTTATTCAGTGTTTGATTGGTCAAAAAAAGCGCCTGTAGGGAACGGTGCTGCGGACAGTCGTCTATTTGTTGATTTTTGTTTCTGCTTTGTGACAGAAACTATTTAACAAATAAATGGTGAAATCCCTGTTTGAAACTGAAAGAAACGTCAATGAGGGTCTCCTTGTAAATCATTTTATAAAGAGATAGAAATAAATATCCCATTATCACGTCAAATTATAATCAGAGAACTGTGTCTTTCGAAGATCAGAAAGAGCAAAAATATATTTAAATACATTTTCAGATACTTTGCACTGATATAGTGATCAATCAGGCCCCCGGTTTGGGTGCGGTCTTGAAATGCTATAATGTACAATATTCTGCTAAAAAAACAGTTAAAGTAAAACTGTGACTTGTCTATTTCATATGTATAGCGTGTTTATAGCGCATTCATTGAGCAAACATATTGATGTGTTTTGTTTTGTGAAATATAATGAGATGAGCTTTGCCTGTGGATCCTGGATGTCAGAGCTACCGTTTTCGTTATGTAAATTAACATAATATTCATTGATTTGTCACAGATTGTAAAATAGCGTAGACACGCTTGTTGTCTTATGTTGGCTGTGTAACACTGTCATTGGCTTCTGTTTGTGACTGTAGGCATTCATGTCTGCTGATGTAATGCCTTTAAAAGAGGGCAGAGGAAGGGATTCATTTGCATGAAATGCCTTACTGTGCCTTTTCTGTAGGTAGTTGTGATCTCAGAGTGAAGTTATATTCAAATAAACACAAACATATACTGTAGAAGTTGTTGCTACGTGTTGCAGTGCTACTGTGGAGAAGGATTGCCATATCCAAAATATTTTCCTGGACATACTGTTACACTCCGTGAAGAGTGCTGCCCTGTGTTATGTAGAATCTAAGTGGTTTTCATGTCTCAGGCAGGAGCATGCTAGATGTCCAGTAAAACATAAAGCAGATCTGGCATCCCTCGGGGTAATATGTAACACGTGTGTGTGTCACATGCGAGACATCATCTAGAATAAAGGCTGCACTATATAGTTCAGGGATTAGACAGACATTAAACTTGTCGCATTGATGCTTTTACTGTAAGGTGTCCTTGGCATCTGTGTGTGTGAGGATTAAACAGTAGTCGCTTGCTGTGTGAATGTGCATTCAATGAAAGTGAGATACAGTTCAATGCTGAGAATTCCAATCTAGATAATATTGAATAAATATTCCTGTATGCAAGGCTACATACTGCACGATACTAAGCACTTTATTGCTGCTAACAACCTTTTTTAAAATTATTTATTAACAGCCAAGTGGAAAAGGCCCCCGTCTACCAGAAGTGTACTGTGTGATCAGCCGCCTTGGCTGCTTCGACCTGTTCTCCAAGGTAAGGACCGGCAACATTTACAGCTTTCAAACACTTTAATTGACACCTCAGCTCTAATTTTAAACTTCATTACTTTGTGCTTAGGTTTCCGCAGATTACTTCACATTCTATCAGCCCGCCACACATCAGAGTTTGGCCATCGCTTACATTGATCTCATAATAGTGTGACTTGATCTGTGTATCCTCTTTAAAAATTGATTGATTGATAAATAGATAGGTAACAGTGTCAAACTCTTTATCAACCTCCAAAAACAGAAGAATAAGCGTCTCTTTAAGTGCAGCAAACAGTACAAACTACCTCCTTACTACAGAGTCCTACACTGGTTATAACTCAATATAGAGAGAATGAGCCCCCAGCCAGGTGCATATTGGGTAACATTATAGCCAGCACCCTACCCATGTGCGTATAGTACAGAAGGCGTTAAACCAGGCCAGACAGTTATATTCACGTGTCGGTGTTAAATCGCTCGCCCCCTCTTCTCTGTAACTCTGAATTCCATTTCTGTTGCTATTTCCCCCATCATTTGGAGCCGCGCTCAATGTACTGTAATGGCTGTATTTGCGTTGGCCCGTGTTAGGAAAGGAAAGTAGTTTTTAAAGAGGTCAATCTGTTCCCTCAGCACTTTTATTGCCTAATTCACTTTATGTAGAATGAGCCTTACAAAAGAGATTAATTCTGCTTCCACAATACCACTTCACTTTCTTCAAAAATGTGGGGGTTTGCTTTGAGTAGTTGTCATTTTTATATTATCAGGTGTTTAAAGGGAAACTATAGTGCCAGGAAAACAAAGTTGTTTTCCTGGCACTATAGCTTCCTATAGTGCCCCCCTATGTCTTGCCCCCTCCCAGGGTGCAGAAAGGGTTAAAAATCCTTTCTGTCTCTTACCTGAGGTTCAGGCTCCACCTCCATTTTCCTCCTACCATTGTCAGCCAGCATGGGAGACCTAATGCACATGCGCAGAGATGGCCGCGCTTGCATTAGTACTTCCTCCATAGGAAAGCGTATATAATGCTTTGCTATGGGGTTTTGGGTAACGCTGGATGTCCTCATGCATAACGTGAGAACATCCAGAGTCAGTTAGGCGTCCAGAAGTCGCCTAACGTCCCGGATGTGCCTCTAACAAATTCAATTAGATATACTTGTTGTAGTGACTATAGTGTCCCTTTAAATACTTTGCGGTAATTAATTTGTTTAACATAATCACTGACCTGCCATTGATTCCATCAAACCTGGAAAAGTTCAGTAAATAGTCATTTCTAGTTTCCCACAAATTAAAGTGTCCCTTTAATAAATTAATTTGTTAACTTGTTTTCTGTTAATTAATTACAAAGGCAGAAATTGTGAGGAATTCCCAAACTGTTAGAATTGTAGTAAATTGAAACCCAAAGAATTTAGGCCAGAATATCTAATTTGGGGAAAAAAATCTAATTTAGCTATAGTTGTCTTTTTTAGTGAGAATTCTGAAGTTTGGATTCAGTGCACCACAATTCATTGATTAGTGAATAAGTCTGTGGACATTATTTTTCTGCAATAAAAACACAATATAAATTCTCAAAATATTTGGCTACATCCAGCATATTAATAACATTTTAGCAAAATTAAAGGGACACTCCAGGCACCCAGACCACTTCTCCCCATTGGAGTGGTCTGGGTGCCAACTCCCACTATCCTTAACCCTGCAAGTGTAATTATTGCAGTTTTTTATAAACTGCACTAATTACCTTGCAGGGTTAACGCCTCCTCTAGTGGCTGTCTACTAGACAGCCACTAGATGGCACTTCCGTGTCCATAGCACAGATTTTCTGTGCTAGAGCATCGCTGGACGTCCTCATGCTGTGTGAGGACCTCCAGCGTCGCTCAATTCCCCATAGGAAAGCATTGAAAAGGATTTTCAATGCTTTCCTATGGAGAGCTCTCCTCAGCCGGCGGACGGGATCAGTCTCGCCCACTGGCTGACGTAATGACTGGGAGGAGCGGCGGCGACCCGAAACCACCGCTGAGGGACATTGGTGGGGTCTCAGGTAAGTGACCTGAAGGGGTTTTCACCCCTTCAGCAACCGGGGATGGGTGGTGGGAGGGAGAAGGGACCTGCAGTGCCAGGAAAACAGATTGTTTCCTGGCACTGGAGTGTCCCTTTAAGCAGCTCTAGCAAATTCTGCAATTGCTGAGTTTACTGGTATCGATGTTTATGTAGCCCGCATGTTATAGATGCTCTCAGTGGTATAGAGCAGCGGTGCCTAAAAGGTAGATCCCCAGATGTTTTAAAGCTACATCTTCCATGATGCTTTGTCATTCTAAATGTATTCTAAAAGCTTGCATAGCATCATGGGAGTTCTAGTTCTCAACATTTACCTTTCATGCACCCCTGTTATAGAGTAGGATGCTCCTTTTTAAAAAAACAGCTCCTCGTCGAAGAATTATGCAGCTTCCAGACTCTCCAATTAGAGATGGCAGTCAAGTGTGAAAATGGACGCAAAGTATCTGACAACTTATTTTGGTCTAAATCTTACAACTTCTTGAATCCCACTAATCACTGCATAATGAATAACCCCCTATGTAATTAAATACATTTCTTAATTCCAGCTAACTGTGCTAAAATTTCTAGGATATATACGATCTCTGGCAGCAGCTTAGTGAACAGACGTTCTGTAAAATGGCGTTCTCTGACTTTATAGCTGGGGCTGAGCTGCGATTAACCCTTGTCTGTGAGGAATAGAATTAATCGAGTGTTAAACTGACACCTTATTATAAAGTAATTAACACACGCACTTTGCCATCCAGATCCAGAATTTAACATTTCCTCAGTTTGGAATGAATGGGGAGTAATGTAATAATTTTTTATTTTTTCAGATCCTGGATGAGGTGGAGAGGAGGCGAGGAATTTCAGCTGCTCTCGTATACCCCTTTATGAGGGGTTTAATGGAGTCACCTTTTCCGGCACCTGGGAAAACCATTCGAGTCAAAACCTTTCTGCCGGGGCACGGCAATGAGGTAGGAGATGCAAACAGAGGATTTAAACCCAAACACTAGAGAGTTACCTGAATATTTCATGTGTATGTCACCTGGCAGGACATGAATAGTTCTGCCCTGTACAGATGCTGCTGGAGGATAATTGATTGACCAGTTATTACGAAATCCTACCTTTTAAATGACGACATTTTGTGAAATATGGAGTTCTTAGAGCTCTAACCGCAGTGGGCGAGGACACGTCCACTGTATAAAATAAGCTGGATATTATATTTTATTGATATTATCTGTTTTCAGGTGATTGAGCTGCGGCGGCCGATGGATTCACGGTTGGAACACGTTGACTTTGAATGCCTATTTAAATGTCTGAGCGTGAGACAAATCATCCGGATCTTTGCGTCTCTGCTGCTGGAGAGACGCGTTATCTTCGTTGCCGACAAACTAAGGTCAGGCTCGCAGAAATTATTCTTTTTAGCAGAGATATAGATAAAACCAAAACCAGTCTGTTCCGGTTAAAGTTTCGCCACTATCCTGCCAATTCGAACACCTGCTTGGGGGATTGAATGATATATGATAACTTTTAATTATTTTATGTTATTAGATGTATGTCCGGGAAACACTTGTTTCAACTTACAATGTTGTTACTAAATAAAAACCAGATAAACAGAATTTTACTTTTGCATGTAGAAGACGTATTTATCCTACAGCAGGGATAGGCAAGCATCAGCACTTCAGATGTTGTGGACTACATCCCCCATAATGCTCTTACATCCACAATGCTGGCAAAGCATCATGGGAGGTGTAGTCCAAAACATCTGGAGTGCCGAAGGTTTGCCTATGCCTGTCCTACAGACATGATATGGTGTCTCAAAAAAAAACGTGACACTCTGTTAGTGAATAAACGTGCTCATGGATTGCTCTATGAATGTTGTTTGGGGTTTGGTTTGCACACGCTCTCAGGCGTCGTATCACATTACAAACAGAGGCCCTCCCTGCTTTACACCCTCAGTGCTAGACAGACACTCAGGGGGTGAAGCAGATAGCTTTGCTTGGCGTGAATTTTAGGTCCTGGTTAATCTGTGTTTTAGGAGGAAGATGGTTTCATGAGTCAGTGATATTTTATTATCACACAGCGAGTTTATCTGAAGAATGCTAAATTGACTGTAACCAATTTGTTACATGGTGGGATCCTCCTCCATAGCCGTTCTCCTGAACCCTTATTCTTGCAATGACATCATTAAATGGGAACTAACAGAGAAAGTAACCTTTTAATATTATCTGCTTGTTTCCAGGGCTGTAATGTATATTGTCTGTGTCTGTTTTGTATAAATGATATTGAGGTTTTTAGTTAGTTGCGCCCCTCCAGTGTGAGTTGCTATGTCCTCTGAGTATTCTACAGACAGCATTGTAATGTCTATATTCATTTAGTGTAAAATATATTGTGGTTTTAGTTAATTGCCCCATTCCAGTGTGAGCTGCTGTGTTTCCTAAGTATTCTACAGACTAGCCACATTGTAACATTAATTTAAATTTTTACAGATATAGGTAGGTGATCATATATTGATAGTAAGTGATGTGATGCACAGTTTCTTAGCCAGTGGATGAACATTAATTTCTCGTCCATTAATGATGAGCAGAGCGTTGGCCGTCATGATGTTGCTGTGTTAATGTGTTTGAAATGTGACCTTTTTAATCTACATTAATTGTGGTTTCAGCCAAGACCACACTAGTTTCTCGCACTCTGTGAGTCGGTGTCTGTTATTTGGGCATGACTGTCTGACCATTATTCCTGAATTAATGAATGCGTTCAGACATTGTGGTACATTTCAGCAGTGTTTCGGACATACGATCCCCAGGATTAGTCCAATCGTTACATTTCCCAAACCAACCACAAGTGATTTCTCATCATTGTCTGTGCAGGAGACGCATGGGGAGATTAAAGGGTCCCTGGTCACTGAGCGAGACTTCATGTGGCCCTCGCCTCGCTGGAGGAGTGCATATTAAAATAATTAATTTTTCCTAGGGGTGTGCACTGTTTAATTCCCTTCGCACTGGGATCCGCATTTAATTCACCACAAAATATGAAATAATTAGCTTTTTTTTTTTTTTTTTTTTTACAAAGATCCTTCTGTTTTTTATGGGCGAATTTATATTGAGGTGATACATTGGGGAGAGGATTAAAGGGGGGGAGTAGTAATGGCGGAAGCTAAGGGTTGTACTAATATAGGGGATATTATTTTAGGCAGAAAGTAAAGGGAAATGGGATTTCAAAAACAATTTGATAGGTTTACAGGAGAGTTGAAAACAAAAGATTATTAAAGGGGGAATTATATTGGGGAGCAGAAAAATTGGGGAGATGATAGTGATGGAGAGCATTAATGAGAGAATTATACTGGAAATTAATAAAAGGTGGCGATAATCTTGAGGTGAAAGGATTAACTGCAGTTTATATTGGAGGTTGGATATACACAGATATTTATTAGGAGAGAGTGTACGAGTCTGGGAGAAAAGATTCATGGAAGAATTTGTGTTGGGGAGAATTAATGGGGTGTTTATATTGGGGGTTTATAATAGTTGTAAGATTGATGGGGGCTCTGTTGGTGGGAGGATTGAGGGGGCTTTTATATTGGGGGAGGATTGAGCGGGGGCTCTATTGGATGAGTAGACAAAAAAGAGGGCAGAAAAAAGTGCAAAATTGCTGTAATTTCTAAAGAAATAAATTATATTCTGATGAGACAGTTCGCAGTGACGTCCCACTTATTTGAAGCGGAGTATTAGAACATGTTACCTATAGAAAGCAGTGTATAATGGAGGTGGTTGTGGTTGATCAGTGTTGTTTGCACGCTTGGTTGCACGTATTAGTGAGCACACATCTTCACATGCCTGGTTCTATGACCTCTACATGCAGGGATTCAACTGAACATAGAACATTCCATGCAGCCCCAATGCCTCAACCCAGCGTCACCACTGCGCCAATAAGACAACGTCCTCTCCTACCATGTACTGCTCCCCATGTTATAGGATCAGGGTACCACATTAATCCTTCATAGTGCTCAATGGGGAGCAGTATTAAATGGACACTATAGTCACAAGAACAACTACAGCTTATTGCATTTGTTCTGGTGAGTAGAGTCATTCCCTTCAGGCTTTTTGCTGTACACTGTCTTTTCAGAGAAAATGCAGTGTTTACATTACAGCCTAGTGATATCTCAGATGGCTGCTAGAGGTGTTTCTTGGGGCAGTGCTGCACAATGTGTGGCACTGATATTCAGTGTCTCCACCTTTTGCAGACACTAAACGTTCCTCGTAGAGATACATTGATTCAATTAATCTCTGTGAGGAGATGCTGATTAGCCAGGGCTGTGTTTGCCTTGTGCTGGCTCTGCCCCTGATCTGCCTCCTTGACAGTCTCAGCCAATCCAATGGGGAAGCACTGTGATTGGTTCAGACCACCACTTTTGATGATGTCAGCAGGCAGAGGCAGTTCACAGGCAAACAGGGGCAGAGCCAGCAGCTGCAAACTTGAATACAAGTAAGATTTTTCTATATTTAGGGTGGCCAGCGGGGGCTAGATGGTGGTTTTAACACTATGGGGTCAGGAATATATGTTTGTGTTCCTGACCCTATAGTGTTCCTTCAACTCTTCACTGTGTGCGATGGGGAGCAATATTAACCCTTCTCAGTGTGTGATGCAGTATTAAGACATTACCATATTCCCTTAAAACGTATCATCTCCCCCGGTAAAGTCTCCTTGTCCGCTCGTCTTTACTTACACATACCTAGAACTTTTACAGCCTGTGTTACTCTCTCACCTTCCATAGAACTGAATGAGAGGCCCCTGATTGGTGGAGCCTGTTCCTGGCATGGGAGTGGCCTATGTCTGTCTCCACTGGGCAGATTCTGGATTTTTTTAATCTAATTTTAAGTTAATGTTTTTTCCATTGCTATTTTTAAGGCATTCAAATACAGAGGGTAATTGTCAATTACTGTTTTCATTTAATGTACAAAATGATCAGACATTCTGATTTATATCTCTATTGTGTTGGAGACTTAATTGTGTTTTGGCATTAACAAATATCTAACAGAAAGTGAAAAATATTGTAGAAATATTTCAATCAAGTATTGGCAAAAAAAATATGAAAAATCTCAGTGGCTATCTATTGGGTTCCTCTGCCTGATCGGATTTGTATTCATTGTTATCAGCAGTATGCAGAGTTGTTAACCCCTTAAACATTGAAACGGTTTAACAGCGTCTTTTTGGTTTTTGCTGAGTGATGATTGCATCCAGTCTCTTCCCAGCCAAACTGTTACTAGTGCTTTTCTGTATACATCTGGATAATTCCGCACTGAGATCCGTGGGAATAATGTAGCTTTAATGTATTTTGACACAGATTAACGTCATCCCTTTGCTCACTAAACAGATCAGTTACAAAACACACAGCGGACAGTAGCAAGATGGAATCAAACCATAAGAGGATTGATTTACAGAAGAGATTGAGTCGCACATCTCATTAAACAGAGATTAGCCGCGAGTCCTCCGTTCAGAATCCCAAGATACAGTTAGGAATCAGTAGGATAGTTTATTCACTAAACACTAAATAGCCACATTCTGACTGTATATGAGCTGGAAAGATTTCCAGATCAGCGAATTAGTCTAAATTTTGCAAAAAGATTTGATTTGCAGCATTTCCAAGTTTAGTTAAATAACTTTGCAAATAGTTATTCCAGCTAGTTATTGTTCTGTATTATGTGCATATTATGTTAGCCGTGGGCGGCTGAATTATTGCGGCGGCGAGGGAGCTGTAATCTCCCTGCTCTGCTCCCCCGTACACCCTCCAGTGATGCCTGGAGCCCGAATATGACATCATTCCGGGTCCACATCGCTAAACAGTGCATTAGGGAGCAGAGCAGGGAGAGGACAGCTGCCCCACTGGACCCCAGGGAAAGATAATTCACTCCAGATGGGTGGATTTTAATAAAATAATAGTAATGATGTGTGAGTGAGTGTTGCAGTATGTGTGTGTGTGTGTGTGTGTGTGAAATCACTGAGTGTATGTGTGTCTGTCTGTCAGTGAGTGAGTGTCTGTATCTTCGTCTGTCAGTGAGTGTGTTTGTGTGTCAGTGAGTGTGTGTGTGTGTGTGTCAGTAAGTGTGTGTATCAAATCAGTTTGCTTGTCAGTGAGTGTGTATGTTTAGGTGACCTTCCCCCCTCCAATCACATGGGAAAGGTGTTTTACCCCTTTTCCCAGGCCGTGCTGGTGATGCTGCGGCTGGCCCCACCACCATGGCTGATATCATCAAACTTGATCATCTTAGGCAATCCAATGCTTTCCCATAGAAAAACATTGGGAGACTATTGCGCATGCGCAGCAAAACGCCATGCTGTGCGATCAACTTCTCCTCATAGAGATGCATTGAATCAATGCATACCTATGGGGTGCATTAGTGTAGGTGCTGCACACTGTGCAGTACTGACCCGGGTAGCACTTATTGAGGAAGTCTGAGTGACTGTCACTAGAGGTGTTACCAGGCAGCAATGTAAACCCTGCCTTTAGTCTGCAAAGTCAGTGTTTACATTGAAAAGCGTGCAGGGACAGTATATAGATTTCAGAACTACATTAAGCTGTAGTGGTTCTGGTGACTACAGTGTCCCTATAAGAATTTTTTTTTTACGTTGAAAAATCTGTCTCCTAACTGGCTCCTAGATTTCAAGCAAGTTTGTCAAGCCTTGGCTTGATGTCCCTCTAATCTCTTAGTGATGAGAATATGAAATTATACGGACGCTCCTATTATGCTGCACTCTTTCTTTAATTCCCTCAAAAGGCAAAGAAATAACAGTTGCAAATCAATAGAAAAAACAGGTATAAATATCACAATGACAATATCCGCCTAGTAACATGAACATCCAATCAGCGACATCCTTATCCTATAGTAGGCGGAACATAGGTGAACACTTCCTCTTTCTTTGCTGCTCCCTCAGTTAAGTACAACCTGTCTCGGTTTCCTAACTGTGGGATCTTTATTATTATTATCATTGCGATTATTGTGATTTGTCATATTAATACATTGGTGACCGGTACCTGGAGTGCTGGTCCTTTTTACTACTGTTATTTTATTATTTTATTTATTATATATATTTGTTTTGCTTTTCTGCTATTGGTGTTTTTCTCCCGTCTTTGTTGTCCCCTTGGATGTTAGGCAGACCGCCTGGAGGTTGTTCCATACCTCCACTGCGCTACCGCGCTTCTACTCAGTTATTTTCCCCCCTTACTAGCTCTGCCTACTCCCCGCTCCGTTTCTCAGAGCTGTCTGTTCGGCCGCGCATGCGTGTTCCGTCAGGAACCTCTTAGTCATGTTCGTTTCAAACCATGACCCGGGAGTGCTTGCCACGACAAACCATGACCCCGGAGTTGAAAATGGCTAAGCTGGAATAGTGTAAGGATTGTGAAGTGACTAAAATTGAGATACATTTTTCAGTTTGTAGTTTTTAGATCACTGCAGTTTGGTGTTTAGTGAATAAACCTCTTGGTTGAAGAATTATTTCAATTTTCACAATTCGCTCTAATGAGATTTTTTGACATAATGCAAGATTTTCTTACATCAGATACTTTAAAAATGAATACAATTAAGTTATTTGTTGTTGATAAAGTATAAAAGTCTGTGTTTCCCATATTCACAGATAGTATAAAATGGTGTTTGTGCAAACCATGCTTATTAAGCATTTGAGCATTTCTGGAACTAGAATTGTTTAAATAAAGGGGTTTAAAGGTCAGACTGTAAGGAATGTAACCCACAGGACACAGCAACATCTGTGTGAAGGTCAGAGATCAGGGCAGAGGTCAGCGTACAGCGCCATAAAGACTGTAGGAGAAAAGAGCCTTTCATACAGTAATATTTGGTCTAATTTCTGTGTTATATGGCTGATGCGGGAAGGCACTTGGTTAGAATAAGAAAACAACATGTTTATCCTATAACTGCTTGATATCTGTGTGCTGCCAGGCATCTGTACTAGCAGTAAGGTTCCATGGGGGAATTGACAGGGTTAGTACTCCAGCAGCAGTGGACTGCCACTGTCATTATGCTCAGCCATCAGTATGCTATCTCTGTAAAATGCTGCACCAGTGTGGTAATTTATAAAGGTTCTCCAGCTGTTATACAAAGTGTCTGTTAAGCTCATTTGAGCAGGATCCTTATCAATCTACTGTTACTGTAATATTATCCCATTTTATTGTCAAATTTCCCCCTTCAAATTATATCACAGCCAGTGGCGTACATACCGGGAGTCGCGGCTGCGACCGGGCCTGGCCGCCCTGCGATCCGGTATGTACGCCAGTGTGGCCAGCCTCTTCTCCTGAGGGGCCAAGGAGCTGGCCACCTCAGGGCCCCCCCCAGGCTGGCCCTGGTGTCACCCGGCGGGCAGGCTGGCGCGCGCACGAGGGAGCACTCTCCCCTGAGCGCTCTCTGTCCAGCTCCCTCACGCACCGCACTGATGCCGGAATATGATGTCATCATCCAGCTCCGGTATGAGTATGCGACGTGCGAGGGAGCTGAACAGGGAGCACTCAGGGGACAGTGCTCCCTCGCGCGTCTGCCAGCCTGCCCGCCGTGTGACACCACTGGACCCCAGGGAATCCCCTCCTCTCTCCCAAAGGTAGAGAGGCAGGGGGATTCATTTTTAAAAAAAAGCATGTGTGTTAGTGTGTGTGTGTGTGTGTTAGTGTGTGTGTGTGTGTTTGTGTGTGTTAGTGTTAGAGAGTGTGTGTGTGTTAGTGTTAGAGAGTGTGTGTTTGTTAGTGTTAGAGTGTGTGTGTGCGTTAGTGTTTGTGTGTTAGTGTTAGAGTGTGTGTTAGTGTTAGAGTGTGTGTGTGTGTGTGTTAGAGTGTGTGTGTGTTAGTGTGTGTGTGTTAGTGAGTCTGTTTGATGTCTGTTAGTGAGTGTGTGTTTTGTAAGTGAGTGTGAATGTGTCTGTCACTGAGTGTGTGTCTGTCAGTAAATGTGTGTGTCTGTTAGCTAGTGTGTATGCATCTGTTCGTGAGAGTGTGTGTGTGTCTGTTAGCTAGTGTGTATTCATCTGTTCGTGAGAGTGTGTGTGTCTTCAGCACTTACTTTTCTCCAGCGCCGGACTCCCTTGGCGCTGGGGATCTCCCCGCCCGATACGCCTCTCAGCTCCGAATGCGCATGCGCGGCAAGAGCCGTGTGCGCAATCAAACCGCCCATAGGAATGCATTACTCAATCCTTTCCTATGGACGTTCAGCGTCTTCTCACTGTGATTTTCACAGTGAGAATCGCGGAAGCTCCTCTAGCGGCTGTCAATGAGACAGCCACTAGAGGCTGGATTAACCCTCAGTGAAACATAGCAGTTCCTCTGAAACTGCTATGTTTTCAGCTGCAGGGTTAATACTAGAGGGACCTGTCACCCAGACCACTTAATTGAGCTGATGTGATCTGGGTGTCTGTAGTGGTCCTTTAAGTGTATGTGTATCTGCATGCACTGGCGTACATACCGCGGTCACAGGGGTTGCAGCCTTGCGACCAGGTGCTCACCGCCATGTGTTGCGGCAACGGCCCGCGCAGGGGGTGTGAGGGGGGGGGGGCACGGATCAGTTTTCGCACCGGGGCCCCATAGGTTGTGTGTACGCCACTGATCACAGCTCTGCGGAATTTGTTGGCGCTATATAAATGATGATGATAATGATATTTCCATTTCCTGTCTTAGACCCCCAAATCATCTTTTCTAATTATTAAGGCTGCAGTTATTGTGGGAATTAACCTCTTGCTGTGGTGATGGAAGGTGTTGGCACAGTATCGGTATGGTGTGAGCATGGTGTTAGCACAATGTAGGTACGGTGTGGGTTCTAGTGAATAAAGGGATTTGGGGTGATTGTATAGGCAAGCGTGCACAAATTTAATGGGCACCTCGTGTGGTTCATTCAGTGGATTAGGATTTCTCTTTTATTTTTAAAAATGATAAATATTCAGGATCACAATGAATACCCTTTGGTGGACTGATATATTATTCATGTAGCTGTTCTTGTCATCAGTAACATGTAACAATTTCAGTACAGAATAATATATTTTGTTTCTGCATATTTCATAGAATAAGAATTTTCTGGTATTTTGTTATATAAACATATTCGGTTTTCCCCTTGTTTTTATTTGTTTTAATTCGACAGTTTTAAAAAAAATTTATTATTGTATAATTTCCAAAACTATTTATTGAAAGTTATTTAAAATAAATTATTTGGATTGTAGAGAATTGTGGAATATTTACACGATGTAAGGGGTTTATTCACTACGCAGTGATATCAAATAATATAAATTTTTTTTTACCTGAAATATATAAGTGAGTGTTTAATGCTATTGTCGTATAATCTATTATTTTATGCAGTCAGAGCACTAACCTCTGAGCTATCTCACCAGCCTTGTGATGAGTCCACAGATGATCCACACAATGTATGCCAAGTGGGAAAATACATTTCCAGTTCTGTTGTAATTTCAGTATTGTTTTATACCTTGGCAAGACGGTGATCAACCCAATCCAATTCACTGTTCAGTAAATAAACCCTCACTGGATTCTCCCTTTACTGAATGTGTAGATGGAAGAATAGAACCTTAGCGCCATCTATGGGATACAATGCTGTACAGCATGTGTGTATGTTATCATTAGTATTGAATTATTAGGAAACAGTATCACTGGACTAGTCCAGGGGTATGTCTGCCAATACAATCACTGGATTAACCCTTGTGCAACCAGTAGCTGGCTGCAGTATCCTAATAAGGGATTTGCCTAACCCCGGGACTGGAGGGATTAAAGCAGTTATAAGAGAATGCAATTTGATTTTGTATTAGTTTAGCAGGTCTTGTAGAACTACATTTCCTATGGTACAGGATATTGGGAATAGTAGTTGATTAGTAGTCAGAGGGCCAGGAGTGGACACCCATGGTACTGACTGATTAGTGAGTAGTTAATGGTGTCACATTAGTGGTGCTGGTTATTATATTAACACACTGACATGGTTTTTCTGCCCACAGCACCCTGTCCAGCTGTTCTCATGCTATTGTCGCCCTGCTATACCCGTTCTCCTGGCAGCATACGTTTATACCAGTTCTGCCCTCTTCAATGATTGACATTGTGTGCTGCCCGACACCCTTCCTGGTGGGTCTGCTGTCCAGCTCGCTGCCTAAACTAAAAGAACTACCCGTAGAGGAGGTAAGTGATACTCAGTGTAACAGTTTTCTCTCTGAGGTGGACATCCAGGAATGGAAAAATGTTAAATTCTGGTTAACAACGATCGAAATAGGAACGATGGAAAAGGGTGTAGTTTATCTTGAACAATCCAATTTAACCTTCTCCTGCACGCACACCTAGAAATATTCCATGGGAACGTAGGGTGACCCACAGCCATCGTCACAGAGCATCTTGTGACAAATGTTGGAAAGAAAACTGATGATCTGGACAAAATGTTTAATTTTACGCTACTGTCAAAAAATAGAATTCTGGTCAGAGATTTTCAGTTTGCCTGTGAAGGACAAACCTTTATACATTACTTCATACACTGTGTATTACAGCATGCCAGTGCAAAGGGTTAATACGTGATGGTTTATTGTAAAAATCGTCCTGTCACATAATTTCATTATAACGCTCTCAAACAAAGAATCAATTCTATTTGTTTAGTATTACGTAGTGTTTGGAGGCAGTTAATGATAGTATACCATGTATGTGCTGATTGTTACAAAGGAGGGGGAGGGAAACAGTTTGAGCTGAGTATCTCCATTCACTGTTAGTGTATTCTATCCGGTATTGTTTTTTTTTTTATTGATTATCTGTTTTCTTCAGGCTTTGATGGTGAATTTAGGATCCGATCGATTCATTCGGCAGGTAAGGATCTTGTTTCTCTTCCTTACACAATGCTTGTAAACCGGAAAACAACTTTTATTTCAAATCTCTGTTTTTTGCTGCAAAAGCAGCATGTTTTTACTTTCTTAAATGTAAAATAACGTGTGATTTCTGTTTGACTCATGCCGTATGGGACTAATTATATTGGAGCAGACAATAACACAGGCATGAATTGGAGTGGAAGGGCCAATAAAGGGTAGTAGATACCTGGAATATCCTTCCAGTGGAAGCATTAAAGACTAACAGTGATATAGAAAGGGTAGTAGATACCTGGAATAACCTTCCAGTGGAAGCAGTAAAGGTGAAGAGAGATATAGAGAGGGTAGTAGATACCTGGAATAACCTTCAAGTGGAAGCAGTAAAGACTAACAGTAATATAGAAAGGGTAGTAGATACCTGGAATAGCCTTCCAGTGGAAGCAATAAATGTTAAGAGTGATATAGAGAGGGTAGTAGATACCTGGAATAGCCTTCCAGTGGAAGCAGTAAAAGTTTAAGAGTGATATAGAGAGGGTAGTAGATACCTGGAATAACCTTCCAGTGGAAGCTGTAAAGGCTATCAGTGATATAGAAAGGGTAGTAGATACATGGAATAGCATTCCAGTGGAAGCAATAAACATTAAGAGTGATATAGAGAGGGTAGTAGATACCTGGAATAGCCTTCCAGTGGAAGCAGTAAAGGCGAACAGTGATATAGAAAGGGTAGTAGATACATGGAATAGCATTCCAGTGGAAACAGTAAAGGATAACACAGTAAAGGAATTAAGGAATCATGTAGGTCGAGTGAGCTGTGATGGATAAATAGATACATTTAAGGATTCCTCCATTTCAGCTATTTATGTCCTAAAATGTGAAATTCACAGGTCAGTCTCTGTCTAGTCACCGTTCAGTGAGATATATTACGCAGGAAACTGATGATATTTGATTTAAAGTTGAATATATCTGTCATTGTTGCGTAGATGGATGATGAGGATAATCTGTTACCCCGGAAGCTGCAGGCGGCTCTGGAACAGGCTCTGGAACGGAAGACTGAGCTGATTAATCAGGATTCTGACAGTGACTCTGACGAAGGTGAGACGGATGGAATGTTGATGTTGTGTTAACATCATTGTGCAATTCACTGTTCATCTTCCTGCCAGTCAGCCTGTCTCTGCAGTCATTCTTGTTTGAGTTTTTATATAAATATCGAGAATCATGACAGAATGCACCGTCTTACAGAGACAAACCTTAAAAACACATTGCATTCTGGATCTTCTCTGTATGCTCACTCTATGCTAACTGTCAGGTATTATTACTATTATTTGGTATTGATATAGCGCCAGCATATTCCACAGCTCTGTACTATAGGGCGAATAGAGACATAATGAATGTGAACCATTACAAAAGCAACAGCAGACCCTGCTGTGAGTTTACTATCTAACAAATGCAGTACTTTTATACAACGTGCTTAGCAAGATTACATGTGACCTTACAATCAGCAGGTAAAGGACAGAGGTTATAATAATGGCTGACAGGGAGCTAAGATGGAGGCGTCCAGCTGCATGATAAAGAGCTGTGGATTTCTGCATTTTATTTTATTTTTCAAACAAATGTATGTCAAATATTGAGAGTAAGTAAAGATAGTACTAAAACTTCTCCCCTTTAAACATTAAATGTTACCTTTGTTATCAATATGATTAGGCGCTGACACTTCTTTTCCCTGTACAGAGTGTAACACCTTGAATGGACTGGTCTCAGAAGTTTTCATTCGCTTTTTTGTGGAAACCATCGGCCACTATTCCCTTTTCCTAACACAGAATGACAGGGGGGAGAGAGTCTTCCAAAGGGATGCATTTCGGAAATCCGTAGCATCAAAGAGTATCCGTCGCTTCCTGGAGGTTTTCATGGAATCACAGATGTTTGCGGGTTTCATTCAGGACCGTGAACTAAGAAAATGCAGAGCTAAAGGTATGTTTAACCCACATACTCCGGCAGTGAAACCTTCCTTGCTCAGTATTGTGGTAATTATCTAATTACGGCTGCTTTACCATATTCCAAGACTTTGTCTATTGAACATTCAAACAGGAATCAGTCATTTAGAAACCAGATGCAATTCATTCAGGAGAGACGAGAATGAGGTGTTTCTAAAAAGACACAAAATGGCTTCGTCCGTACAGGGATTTTAATAACACAGGCCACTAACCCGGACATTAACACTCAACAACATGGCATTCTACATTATTACCAACACTCATTATATGATGTATTTTCTTTAATGAACATGGACAGTAGTGCATTTACAATTTTAGGTAGAAATAGCTGAATTGGGGAGGGTAGAACTGTAAAATTCCTATTAATTGTAAGCGGTGTGCGAGATACAATGTCTGTGGATTTATTCAAGGAATGTTTTCTGTTCCCAGGACTCTTTGAACAGCGCGTCGAGCAGTATTTAGAAGAACTTCCTGAGAGCGAACAGAGCGGAGTGAACAAGTTTCTGAGAGGACTTGGTGAGTGTTTTATATTAGGTATTAGGTATACGAACCCCTCGATCGCACAAACAGATATTATCTATATGTGATTTAATGCTGACAATGAGGGGCTGCCGTAATTATCTGTAAGAAAGGTTCATGTTATTATTTATTAAACCTTGAGATTTGTAGCCTGGGTTAGAGAGGTAAAGCACCACGGACCCTCTTTTTATGTGTCTGTCTACTTGTTTTATCTATTTTTGTTACCAGCCAGAGCCTCCATTCTATGTGCTGAGACCTGTATTGCAATAGACTAGTAAATCAGGTTTGCAGATCTGTTAATAAGATAATGTCCTGTTAATTTTATCTTGACATCACCTGAAAGGTGGAGATATATATAGAGAGAGATACGTAAAGTAAGTCATTAATTGTTTCACAGCTGTAAAAGCTACTGGTTTAAATGGAAAGCACTGTCAGAGTATTCCAGGCTGTACATGGTGAATGTTCTGCTCTCCACAATGTGCTGGTAAAATAGTCCCAGCTCGATGTATTCTCAGATAGGTCCATGGTCCAGTGTCTGGAGATCCAGGTCACGGAGCATTCCCTGCTCCTCTCTGGCAGACACCATGGATCCCATGTTATGACACACAGTTATATCACAGGGAGTAGGAAAAAGAAATGTGTCCCAGGATCAAACACTTGCATCCACAAGGGCCCGAGCACTAAATTACCCAGCATGTGCCATATTGTAACAGTTTAAACATTATATTATCTGCCGCCTACTAAGCCAGGACTTGTCGGGCACATTGATAGCCACAGCTGATGGGAATACCACAGTATGGAGATAGTATGGTCTGATCAGTTCCTCTTATGTCCATAAAAATTATAAGCAGAATTTAATGATTTAAAATGTGAATTTTGTGTACATTAAGTTTATACTTACATTGCTGCAGGCGTTTACAGAGTGTGCTGAGTGAATGACTAAACGCTGGCCTATGTCTATTGAAATACTTTTTTTGGCAAGTCAAGTTTTGATGCCCTAGTTTTGTGCCGTGCTGAACCCATTCCAAAATGTCTTTCATTGTGTCTCATGCAGGAAACAAGATGAAGTTTCTTCACAAGAAAAACTAAAGGGCCCTGCGCCCCCCACATGGACTGTCAGATACCCAATGACTATTTATGACACGAGCGCGGAGTCCGAACACTTTACAGTTCTGGCACAAATGGAAATAAGCTCTCAGAAGCTTCAGAACTTATGGAAAATGCTGCTTGAAGGAGCATCTTCGCGATGCGTCATACCGGCTCACACGTTCGCCTTTATATATTTGTAAATAATATGCTGTAAGCTTGGTTTTTGCCTTTTTTATTGTGACTTTTTTTATGATGCAAAGAAAACTGTGTTAAATATGTTTATATCCCTAAGAGTGTCAGCGACTTACTCTCTGTGGTATGACCCTGCGTGATTTTCGGCGCAGGTGAAAATCCGTTACTCTACAAAACCACTGAAACGTGAAGAATGGATCCTCGTGTGGACACTAAACGAATGACATCTATCTGGTCATGTGAACCAAGTGGCAGTGGGAATGGGTTCACGTTATATGGCGGACGTTAGAGCTACATTTTAATTGCGCTATTCACAAGGATGGGTTCTTTCAACTGCACGAAGGTTCATAAAACAATGTTTCTTCTTTTTTTTTTTTTTTATGGTCAGTAAACTGTATACTGTACACTCTGCACTATGACTGCAAAAATGCTGAATCTCATGGTATTCTGACCTCTATGCTGCAAATTAATAGGTACAGCCCTTCATAGTGTATGCGCATCAATAAACTGTGTAAATACAGGCCTTTTGTATGATTTATGGAACACATTACATATTCCTGAAGCTAATCGAGATTTTCCAGATCCAATGTGTGTCCAGAGAAAAGATAATTTGGACAGTGCATGAAAAGTGCTGGCCGGCCGTATGAAATCAGCTGCACTAAGATAATTAAATGCTCCCCATCCCCATTTTTTTATATACGTAATATTAATAATGTCCAAAGAAATAAATAAAACCTGCACTTTACAAGTGATTGTATTTACTGCACAATCTGAAGCTTACAACATTGACGAATCTCCACTAACACCTGGAGCTCGAATCCAATTTAATGAAAATTACCAGGTTTTTCCCCTCTAATAATAGATCATTTAACAACGTGATATTGAGGTTCTAATATCGGAAAATGTCTCAATATGTAAACACAAAACTGGAATCATTAACTCAAAAAATAGGAAAATCACGAGAGAAATTTTAACCCTATACAAAGCCCATAAACATATAATTAAATCCAAAGTTGACATTAATCATAAAGAAAGTTAAATTATAGCTTTCACAGTGTGCAGCCTCTCCGTGTGTGTGAATGATATGTTGTTAAATTGTAGGTTGTGGTTTGCAGTTGTTAAGCAGTGGTTTGTCAGACGAAGGGCAATAAGTCTGTTACCTCCCTTAACCTGGCGGAAGGGCTACATCTAGAACGGAATTATCTGTGAATCCAGACAAATACAGAAAGTAACATGGACTTTATAAATGAACACAATTTAAAGCTGTTTTTTAAATATCCGCACAGGTGTTATCTGAAGATAGTGAGAGTTTTGTAAGTGGATGTTGGTCGTAAAAAAAAAACAACAACTGCTTTTGCAGAGTTTGGTTCCATTTTAACCTCATTGTAACAGGTGACATATCAGAATAATTAGTGATTTGTCTAATAACTAATTATTAGTTTAATAAATTAGTGAACTAGAGAGCGTTCAAGGCTGAATTGATATTCCCTAACATACATGTTCCTTAACGCCCCCCCCCCCCACCTTAACTTGCTCATAAATCTATTACTCCAATCCTAAATCTCCATCTAACTTTACCCCAATCCTAATCCTCCCAGCCTCTATCCCCCTAATCTTAGTTTAGCAGAGTTTTGCGGTGGTTTTAGTGAAGTTTCATTACTGCATTACCCATTCATCTGCGACATTTAAAACGTGCCTTTGTTTTTATTAAATATATACACAGAAAAGGACTCCCTGTAAAGCCTGGTCTCAGAGACGCATTATGGATGCTTTTCTGAATCTGGTTGGCCTCTCTGTCAAGGCTTATTTACTAAAGTTAGAATTGTTGGGAAATCAAAAATAATGTCAAATTTAAGGCCGAAATAGCCATATTGGAAAATATCTCCAAGTCAGCTATGCTTCCAGTGTGTTTACTTTGTCCTTAAACTTGAAATGCGCCTGGATCTCTGGCTATCACTCACACTAGGTCTTGCAGTAAGTGATCTGTTTTTTATTGAAAGAACCCTCGCTAGAGCCTAACAGCATGGATTTTTTGCATATTTTGTGTTTAGTTTTGTACCTTATATTATAATTGAAAAATTGCTAATGAGATATTTCTCCATTTGACATACAGCGACCAAGTTAATGTACTTAATTTGGGTTGTTGTCAAAAAAGCTGGAAAACACGGCCATAACCGTACTCTAATTAAACACTGACTATGCCGTGCTTCTGTCACTTTAATTGTTAACTATAATCATAGTGCTGTACAGAGTCATGTATTTACTCTCCCAGATTACCTTTAACCCCTTAACAACCGATCTATGTTTCCATGGAAATTCTCGCTCCTTTAACATCAGTTCTTTCTAGAGCCGCAGATAGCAGCAATCCTCCCATAGCGTCTCTAGGGACCATATTGTAATGTTGATAAAATAAATAACATTGCTCCTTAAGGAGTTAAAATATGTCCCTTTAACATAAACACCTGTATACCCTGCCCACAGGTACCGTGCTCGGCGAGCAGGGAGCAAGAAGTCAGAAATTTGCATTGCGTTTTTTTTTTTAAGGTATCCTTGAAAAATAGTCAACAGACAAAATTAATCTTTTGCCCCAAATTCACATTTAGCGCATGCTGTATTATTCCAAATAAATATTTTAATTTCTTTTTTTGAAAAACTATTTGGTAGCGAACACTCCTTGCAAGACAATAAGTGATATCCTGGTGACTTACAGGCAGTAATGTCTTACACGTACAATGTTTTAAGAAATCGCTAGTAAATTTCTGTATAAAATGTTATTTTAGTGAGCAGATTACAAGTCAGATCTAAGCACATGGTTGAATCTACAGAAATTCACACAATAAGGGTAATCACTAAATAATGAGCTTGTAGAAAATTGCAAGGAAGTGGAAATTTTACATCAAAATACCCCAAATGAGAAAAATACTCAAACTAAGCAAATTTGCCCA
Source organism: Pelobates cultripes (assembly GCA_933207985.1). Classification (NCBI taxonomy): domain Eukaryota; kingdom Metazoa; phylum Chordata; class Amphibia; order Anura; family Pelobatidae; genus Pelobates; species Pelobates cultripes. Next base: position 87,965,790 of record OW240923.1, on the reverse strand, counting down.
AAATTTGCAGTTTCCTATAAATTTACATCTTAGGTTTTTTTTGTTTGTTTTTTGCTAAACGCTAACTTGTTCAAACTGAGGCACTGGTTTAAATACCCAATTTTTCCATATCAGCTATTCTGGCCTAGGTTTTGTAGTGTATATGTATCTGAATATTCTCTTTATTGAGCTGCAGTTTCTGTGTGCTAGTCTGTCATCACACACAGATATCCTCAGTAGGGACATGCGCTTCCCCTGAGCTCAGACGCCCTCCCGCATGCAGAAAGCTTCTTTCGCACTAATAAAACGTTCTCTGTGTTACAAATTTGGAAGCGTACACTGGGGTACGTGATGTAATAATATGCAACTAACACAAATTTAACAAGAAATGCTTGTTTTTTAAATTTATTTATTTTTATAACACGAATAGATCCACGATTCTAAGGACTAAAATAACACACATAGAAACTTGGGTGTAGGAAAAAAATACTTCCGATTATTTTACAAAACAGATGTATTTAGGCAGAGAAAGGGCACAATGTGTGTTAATGATTTCTGGACTTTAACTTCTAAATACGGAATGAATCAGATGATTTTTGCCGTTTTGGTTAGGCTACATTTATAAACTCACTAAACTCTAACATATTGTCTATTAAATCTGGAAAATTTCTCCAACTCAGCCATAGTCACAGCATGGCTATTTTTGCTTTAATGTTACCTTTGAGATTTAATTTGCGGAAATTCCGATTAGTGCATACCCTGTTGGAGGTTAGTGTTTTAACACTTACAATGCTTTTTTGTTTGTTTTTTTTAGCTTGTTCAGCCCTGCATTATGTAGAAATCATCGCTGCACATTGATTTGAAGAGGTAATACCAGGTCCGGTCCTGGATAATGTGTGCCTATAAAACATGGATGGGACGTCTCTAGATCAGGAGTGCCCAAAAGGTAGATCCCCAGATGTTTTAAAACTACAGCTTCCATGATGCTTTGTCATTCTAAAGGCATGCAAAGCATCATGGTAGTTGTAGTTCTATGATATCTGGGGATCTACCTTTTGGGCAGCCCTGTCTTAGATGTTACAAATCAATGCTGTTCACTGGTTGTTTATATGTGACTGGATATGGTACCCTACTTTGGTGCCAGTTATATATAATTAACGATCAGTATGAAGAACTGGGTATAGGCTGTGCACTGTCCATTCATTGTACAGCACTGCAGAATTTGTTGGCGCTATATAAATAATAATCATAGTATATAGCTGTAAAAGAACCCGCATTCTGAAATGTGTGGAAATCCATCATTATCTACCAACCAAAATGAAGGATATTTATCAAAGTGTTCTGATAAATGACAGCTAAATTAAGTCATTACTTTGATCAAATGTATTAAATTGTTTTGTAAAAAGTGAGTTTTTCTTAATGGTAAATTCTGCCAGTTTTCACATTTAATGTTTTTAGGAAACCGTCAAATTTATAGTGGCAGGAAGTCTCCACCAATTTTCTGTCAGAAAAAGTAGCTAAAAAATCCATAAATCTTTTGTGTCTGCTAAAAAATGATAAATATAAAAAAATGATGGTCAGGGCAAAAAAAATAACATGATAAGATGAGATGGAAAAAAGTTGGTGACACTTTGAAAAAAACTCCTCCTTTGGGGTTTATTCACTAAAAAGTTAATAAAGGTGACTTGGAAACCAATTGTTAGAGTAGAAAAAACAAATCTCTAAATGCTATATTCACAGTTTGGTTATTTAGGTTTTAATTGATCAAATTCCGTTTTTAAAAACAGCACAATTCACAATTTAGTAAATAAACCCCAAGTGGGTTTGTGATCACACACTCATCGACAGCGCCAACAATCATAGGACAACTTGGATAAAATGTACATAGCTTGAAAATAGAATAATGGGTTAATTAGAGGCTCTGCTCGTTAGTCACTATTCCCTAACGAGTAGATAGATAACTACAGGAGGGGCTGTATTTGGCTGCACATTGGATACTAGACACCACTCCCTAAATTGCCCCTTGGCTATGCCGTGGCATATTACTCAGTGAATATACCCACTCAGTTCAAATCACCCAAGTAGCCATTATTGTACCGTTATAATATGAAATGGATAAATTTATTAGAGATAATTAGATCTCCAGGGTTTAAGTCTCTGGATAAATAATTATCTTACCGTACAAGGGGAGTGGTACAGATATATAGCAATATTGCTCTGCTGACTTTTTTAAAGGTATATTCCAATTAAAAAACAATATATATATTGTTTTATTTGGAGGGTTTCTATTTTTGTTTATTATTCCCCCAACCCAATTTGGGTAACGAGCAAACTGAAATAAATTATCTTCACCATTATTCCAGCACCGGTGGAGCATTAGGCTCATGGCGCATGCGCAGCAATCACCAGCATCTCAAGGATTGTATATGGGAAGCATCTACTACAATTAACAGTGAGCGAGGGATTATTCCTCCTCGGTATCTGCTCGGACACATATCTCTCCATCATGTAAAGTGCTACCCTGCTTTTTGACAAATCCATAAATTCATACATTCTTGACTTCCTTCCTACGCCTTCTGAATTATTCATTGCATGGGGTAATAACCAGCCATATGTATACATGATGGCGGAAAAGGCAACCCTATGCTAAGGGATTTATAAAGTTCTGATTTCTCCTGAAATAAGCCAACAGGTGCATGCAGTTAACCCCTTAAACACCTCTGCACACTGAATTGCTCTAACCCCTTAAGGACACGGCATGTGTGACATGTCATGATTCCCTTTTATTCCAGAAGTTTGGTCCTTAAGGGGTTAAGGAACTGGAGTTTACATCAGGGCAGAATTGGAAAGATGAATATCGTGGACCAGTAGTGACTAGTGAAATTTAAAGACGGTGGGTCACTAGGAATTTGCCTCTACCTATTGACTTGTTGGGTGATGTCTATTGTACTCAAACCCTGGCCTAGTGAGTGGTCATGTCCTGGTCATGTATTTGGAACTCAACTCAACACTTTAAAGAGGCCTGACTCCACCTACTGATGCTGATACCCAATGACAGTCCTAGAAAACAGGGCACTATGCAGGGCTTTTTATATAGGGGATTCAGAATGTGATGGCCCAATGTAAAGCCAATGGGTGACATCACAAAATGGGGGGAAAAAAATCAAAAATGCCTGAAACATAGTGATGTAATAAACTGTTTGGTCTCTAAGCAGTGTCTTCATCTATCAATAAGGGGTGTTTGGGGAGGCGGGAATCTGCAGAATTAATCCTACGAGACACGATTTGTTTCCAGTACACACTTATCACTAGTCCTAATAACACCAATAGATTTTTTTGTTTTTGCAACAAAATTTTGGGTGGGCGCTGATCTACCTGCTTCTACGGCCCATCACCCAGCGTTGTGGACTGTTGTCTACATTTTACTAATTACAATAATAGAGAATGTATTAATGCAATAGGCTCCTTGATGAAGCACACCATAGGAGTGATAAAGGGTCATTGTATGTATTGTGGCCAACATGCCTGAAGAATTCAGGGCAGACTGAGTTGACTATCTGGCATTCCCCGAGGGCACAATATTAATGGGTTATGCACAACCTGTTGAGAAGACAGTGGTAATTGCTGTTTTATTTTGTAAATCTTGCGTCCTTTCAGTCAGTGAATTATGATTGTCACTTGTACTCAGCCACATTACAGGCCTTTCTTGATATAAAAAAGGCAATATCTGCAAACTTACTACAATTGAAAAAATCAACAACTTTCTTGAGTTGAATTTTAATATCCCCTTCCTCCAGCCTTGTAAAAAAAAAAATAATGGATATATTCAACCAAATAGTGTGCTGTGGTAAGCAGAGAACCAACTTGCAAATTTAGGCCAAAATAGAAAAATAAATAGATTGCATTTTTTTCTATAAATACATTCCAACTTCCCAAATCCCATCTATACTGTAGAGTTTTTTTTCCCCTTCTGATCTCTATATTGCAACTTGCTGTTTAGTGCACAGTCTGGCTTGGAGGTGGCTGGGAGTTGTGAGAGTATACCAGCAGCAGGAGCACAGGGGAAGGGGTTATGGGTGTAATTAAAGTGCCTCAGCAGGTGTACCCTGGGGATCCAGTACTGGTGGCATCCAGACCCTGCTCTCAGAAACATTGATAGGAGGATGACATGTGTCAGACTGAGCTCTCAGAGCTCCTGCCAGCTCCCCTGGGCTCCTACTCACTGCTTGCATCATGCAGGGTTTCATATAAACAGCCTGGCTCCTGGGACCTGTCTGCCTGCAGCATGTTACACCTGCCCTAGCCTCACATCATTCAGTACACAGGGAGAATTAGCTGGCTGTATCCCTACTCTGCAATGTGAGCACAGCTTACACATACAGGTAAGGGGGTGCTGGGTACAGGGGTGGGGGATGGGGTAGGGCTATGTATAAGGGGTATCACTGAATGGTGTACATGGGGTGACCTGTCTACAGAGGGGAGCTGTGTACACGGGTAACACTGAGAGGTCTACATGGGGGGAGCAGTGTATAGGGGAGCTATGTACATAGGGGGAGCAGTGTATAGGGGAGCTATATACATTATTATTTTATTATTTATTTATAAAATATTTTACCAGGAAAGATACATTGAGATTTCTCTCGTTTTCAAGTATGTCCTGTAAGTCCACATTAAATGTCAGTTGCCACAATTCTGACCATTTTTCTAGTTTACCTAAATCATTTGCCATTTGGCTTATCCCTCCTGGAACATCAACCCTGTTACATATTTTAGTATCATCAGCAAAAGTGTTAGGGGGAGCAGTGTATAGGGGAGCTGTGTACATAGGCGGAGCAGTGTATAGGGGAGCTGTGTACATAGGGGGAGCAGTGTATAGGGGAGCCGAGTACAGGTGAGAGCTGTGTACAGAGGGTGACACTGAGCTATGCACATGGGGGAGTTGAGTGCAGGGGGTAACACTGAGAGGTCTACATCGGGGGAGCGGTGTACAGAGGACACTGAGCTGTGTACAGGGGGTGATGTATGTCCTGGGGTTACACTAAACTGTGTAGCGGAGGAGCTGTGTACAGCGGTTACACTGGGTTTTGTACTGGGGGTAATTGGTGTATGGTGAGGTAGTGTAGTAGGGGTGAGGTGGTGCATGGTGAGGTAGTGTAGTAGGGGTGAGGTGGTGTATGGTGAGGTGATCTGTACAGATGTGAGGTAGCGATGGGGTGAGTTGGTGTATGGTGAGGTAGTGTAGTAGGGGTGAGGTAGTATAGTAGGGGTGAGGTGGTGCATGGTGAGGTAGTGTAGTAGGGATGAGGTGGTGTATGGTGAGGTGATCTGTACAGAGGTGAGGTAGTGATGGAGTGAGTTGGTGTATGGTGAGGTGGTGTATGGTAAGGTGGTCTGTATAGAGGTGAGGTAGTGTAGGAGTTTGCTAGTTATATATTAATATATATTTTCATGCTGTGTATGGGGTTCTTTGGTTAGATCAGATGAATAATTTCAGTACACTCCCCCTATATGTTCCCATGGAGCTCCAAAGCCACTGGGAAGAGTCTAAGTAAGTGGAGTCACAGAATTAATTTTATATAATATTCAATAGAATGATGGGTAACTGGGCTGATTTTACTATTTAGTTTAATTACTGTATAGACATTATTTAGGATGATATGTTTGCTAAAGGCTGGATCAGTGTAAACTGTGTTATGGAATATGTACAAAGACAATGAATTAGTTAAATATTACATTCAAAGCCAATTTATCAATGTTAATGTTTTTTTCTGGGGAGGAGGTTAACCCCCGGTGTGCCTCTTTATTACCTCATGCTATTAAACAGTTATAGACAATCTAAAACTGGGTAAAATCATGAAATCTGATGAATTTTCCATTGTGACATTTAGAGTTTCACACATTAATTTGTCCAGTTATTTAATGTTGAGCTGACCGCTGTGTTCATCAGATGGTTAATGTATATCAGTGAGAATTTGTACAACACTGTTGAATATGTTGGTGCTTCATAAATTATTAATAATATAGTATTATATAATTAATAATAATATTAGGTAACATTAGAAAGACAGGACTCATGGGTTGCAGAATACAAAGCTCCATAGGCTAGATCTCAGCTTACAAGCAGGGCCCTCTCTCTACCTTTTGTATTTGTCTGTCTATATTGTATGTTCTCCACTAATTGTACAGCGCTGCGGAATCTGTTGGCGCTTTATAAATACCATAAATAAATAAATGAAATAGGGGCAGCAAATGCAGTTTTTAGTGTAAGGAGTAATGATAAATAAGTCTGTCATGTTTATATATGCAGTTTCCAGAAATATGCTTATTTGTGGCTAGAGGTGCTGCTGAGAGGGTGATCAACTACGTAATCAACTACGTAATCATATCACAATTTTCAGGCAATTTTGAACAATAACCCCATTCTCTGGGTATGCACCTCTCAGGCATATATAGCTAACTAATTCTGCATTATATCTATTTCCAATCTAGAGAATATTGATTATCACTAACAAAAGAATTTTACTCTGGTAAATCTATTCTACAGACTAAACTTACAGTCTATAAATACAGGGCTTATGCCACTCTGCAAAATATTTTTTTCACAGATAATTCAGATTTTATATATTTTCAGTGCTATGGTGCTACCAGGGTTTGAAATGTGTAGTCTTATGATAGTAGCCAGACTGTAAATTATCCACAGTGCAAGCCATAGCAAACTCACCACCGTTAGCATATTAGAATTTGCCCTGGTGCCACACTCTTAATAAACCAAATAAAGATTTAAGTTTACAAGGCCACTTAAAGGACCACTCTAGCACCCAGACCACTTCAGCTTAATGAAGTGGTCTGGGTGCCAGGTCCTTCTAGGGTTAACCCATTTTTTAGAAACTGCTATGTTTATTAATGGGTTAAGCCTTCCCCCAAAGCCTCTAGTGGCTGTCTCATTGACAGCCACTAGAGGCGCTTGCGTGCTTCTCACTGTGATTTTTCACAGTGAGAGCACGCCAGCGTCCATAGGAAAGCATTATGAATGCTTTCCTATGTGACCGGCTGAATGCGCGCGCAGCTCTTGCCGCGCGTGCGCATTCAGCCGACGGGGAGGAGAGAAGGAGGATCGGAGGAGGAGAGCTCTCCGCCCAGCGCTGGAAAAAGGTAAGTTTTAACCCCTTTCCCCCTTCCAGAGCCAGGCGGGAGGGGGACCCTGAGGGTGGGGGCACCCTCAGGGCACTATAGTGACAGGAAAACGAGTATGTTTTCCTGGCACTATAGTGGTCCTTTAAAATCAACTATCTCAGCAAACAAATACAGAAATTCAGTTACCCCACATGGCAATATTGTTTTAAGCCCAATATGTCACAGTACCCCAAGGAAGGGGTTAAACGCTTACCTTTCTAGAGCGCCGGGCTCCCTCGGCGCTGGGGACTCTCCTCCCTCTTCCGACGTCATCCGCTGAATGCGCATGCGCGGCAAGAGCCGCGTGCACATTCAATCAGTACATAGGAAAGCATTACTCAATGCTTTCCTATGGATGTCAGCGTCTTCTTACTGTGATTTTCACAGTGAGAAGTGCGGAAGCACCTCTAGCAGCTGTCAATGAGACAGCCACTAGAGGCTGGATTAACCCTAATGTAAACATAGCAGTTTCTCTGAAATTGCTATGTTTACAGCTGCAGGGTTAACCCTAGCTGGACCTGGCACCCAGACCACTTCATTGAGTTGAAGTGGTCTGGGTTCCTATAGTGGTCCTTTAACATGGGAGATATACATGCTAACTTCAAAACTTACTGCTTAAACTGCTTCCAGAGACTCCTCAATGAATGCTTTCCTGTGGTCACCTCCAAAGGGGCACCCATATGGGATGGGTGGGGAGCTCAGCCCAATAGGAATCTGGTCTTGATCCAAATGTTCTGGGTGTACTCCCAATTCCCCTTTTTTGGATTGGCTGTTCTGATGTTTAATAAAATTACTATTAGAATATTACCCTGAGGGTCTATTCACTAAAATAAAATCTGATGGAAACATTAGATGATTTGGCTTTGGCATATAGAATTTTTAGGTCACTGTGATTCACGATTTACATGTTCCTCAATAACCTGATAGCTTTATGGCCTGGAATTTAATTTAAAAAATTCTGCCATTTTACTAAGTGCAGTTTGGAAAATGCTGTGTTTGACACAGGTGGAAGATTGTACCTGAGAAGAAAGCTAACAGAAATGTTAACATGTTGACTTAATCTCAAGGTTTCTCCGCTCGGAATAAATACTGCCTTGATGTGTACACACCGCGCTGATAACGGGTTATACTTTCTGGCGTATTCCCAAAACACATGGGCTGTTGACTCCAGGATCTACATTAGGCTACCCCAACAGGGAGCCACTTACTCTGCGTTACAGAGCAAAAAACAAAACGCAAGATACAAACATATGTTACTTGTATGTAGCTTGATACATCTTGCAGTGTCTCTGACTACTGGCTATGTTTGATGGAAGCAGCTGTAACCGATTGATAGATACAGAGTAATAAAGACGCTGTATCTGCCATCTTGTTTTTAGCAAACCCGCATAAGAGAAGGTAAGTGTCAATATTAATTAGCCTTACAAAGAGACCGGTCTGTTCACTAAACAACAACTTGTGGCGATAGAACCGAGATGCCACCGAGCTGAGTTGGGAAATAGTCTAAGAAAGTTATTTACTACAGTCTGAGCTGTCAGCAATTCAAAGTGAGTTTCAAATTTTAGGTACAAATTCTCCATGTAAGCTATGGTTTGACAATTGTGGCTAAAACCTGGAAATCAGTTCACTTTCACTTAAAATCCCAGACCATTCACAAATGAGTGAATAACAGGATCTCTGCAGATTGAGCCCACAGCAAAACTGGATGACCCCTGCTGGCATGCTTCATGCTGGGAGCCACACCCCCACCACTTCATGCCAACCTTGCCAACTACGCCAGCCGGGATCTTGGTGTCAAAAATAACAAGAAATAAGAACAAGCTGCCATGACTCACTACCTAAACAAAGAAGAAGGGGTGCAGCAGAGCCCCTCTGCCCAGTACCCAATCCTGGCTGTTACCTGGGGGTAGAGTGCAGAACACGTAAACTAGTTATCTCTTTTATATCAGGGGCTGCTTTGTGAATCAAAAAACAAAACAGAACACTAATATCCTTGGAGCCACTTGTAGAGATTCAGGGATAAGAAACCCCACATCCAGGGATTCAACCCCTAAAGCTCCCGTAACAGCTCGTCTGGTGAAAAAGCCCGCATGAGTTTAAGATTTCTTTTTAACTTACTATTTTCACATTAATTCAGTTGGCTGTCATCTCACCACGACTCTCTCTTTCCTAGCTACGTCCTATGTATTTTTTCTGATATTACAGTCTAAGTGCCAAGGACACTTGCTGAGTTGTGTGTTATTTTTTGTTGTTGTAGGTATTACATTAATTGTGGTACGCCGGGATCAACTGTTTAATGTTAAAATTAGTATTAGGGTGGCCTGAGATGTTGTGCCAACTTGCAACCTTACGTGCCAAGTGGCATCTGGGTGATCTTCCCTTTTATGCTCATTACCCACCTGGTGCCATTAGTGAGCCATGCCAGGCAGTAAGACGCCCTCTCACGTGTTTTTATTTTAATTCTGTTGCTTGTTGATAGCAGGGGATCTTTGCTTGTAGGCTCTAAGATGCATTGTTACAGACACTCTTCATAAGTTTGGGCGACATTTTTCGCTTCCCACAATGCTCTAGGGTGTGAGTGTCGTCAGACTGTGTTGGTGATGCTGTCCTGAGGGGCCGGAGAGTCTGCAGAGGACTTGTGATGCAATCAGCTCACTATCACCTGGAGATTAATCAGTTTAATTGACTCCCCCAGCCAGTCATTGCAGGGTCGGTTTTCCATTGACTGTATGACGTGCAGCCGTGACCTTGGTTTTGATGCCTATCGTCCCTGCGTGGCTCAATGCCTGAGGTTAGCCCAGACAGGGCTGGGACCTTTATCATAGAAAGTCTAAATAATAAGTATATAGTGTGAAAACTTATTAAAAGTAAGGTTGTTTTTTTTATCGATGTCTCCAAATTATCTGAGCCCTGAGTTATGAGAGGATCATATTCTGCAATAATCCTCCTACTGTGCCCTACTAAAGTTTCTGTGCTACCCTCTGAAGAGTTCCACTTCTGTGCTTTGCTATAGTTTCCACTCCATCCTTGAGTTTTTGTGCCAACCTCTGTCAGAGTCCCCCTACAATACTCTGCTGGAGTTTCTGTGCCACCCTCTACTAGAGTTTCCCTACCGTGTCCGGCTAGAGTTTCTGTCCCACCCTCTGTCAGAGTCCCCCTACAATGTCCTGCTGGAGTTTCTGTGCCACCCTTTACAAGAGTTCCTCTACCGTGTCCGACTAGAGTTTCTGTGCCACGCTCTGTCAGAGTCCCCCTACAATGCCCTACTGGAGTTTCTGTGCCACACTCTACTAGAGTTCCCCTACCGTGCCCTGCTAGAGTTTCTGTGCTATCATCTTTCAGAGTCCCCTTACAATGCCCTGCTGGAGTTTCTGTGCCACACTCTACTAGAGTTCCCCTACCTTGCCGTCCTTGAGTTTCTGTGCCACCCTCTGCCAAGTCCCCCTACCGTGTACTGCTAGAATTTCTTTGCCGTCCTAGCCAGGCCTTGATATAAATTATCCCATACACTGTGATACCTGGTGCATTAGTCAGAGAAGGTGTATATACAGATACTGAATATATAAACTATTAGCACAGCACAAATCTCACTGCATCTGCTCTGCATAATGTACGCAGCATGCTAAACCGCTCTGCATAATGAACCTAACATACTTACCTGCTCTGTGTAATACACCTAGCATACTTACCAGCAATGCATATTGTACACAGAATGCTAAAGCGCTCTGCATAATGGTCCTAACATACTTACCTGCCTCCCTTGGTAAACTCATTAGCTCCTTTGGCTTCCAATATAATTTCTATGCGGAGGACACGCAAATCTACCTGTCCTCTCCTGATCTCTCCCCGTCCCTCTTGACTAGTGTCTCTGACTGCCTCTCTGCTGTTTCTAACTGGATGGCTTCCCACTTCCTTAAACTAAACTTGACCAAAACTGAAATTCTGGTCTTTCCTCCCTCAAGTGTTGTTACTCCTGTGTCTGTCTCCCTCCAAGTCAACGGTGCTACCATCAGCTCCACCACGCAGGCTCGCTGCCTAGGTGTTCTCTTTGACTCCGACCTCTCCTTCATGCCTCATGTTCAATCTATCTCCAAATCCTGTCATTTCCATCTCAAAAACATTGCGCACATCCGCCCCTACTTAACGCCAGATGAGACTACGGTGTTGGTCCATTCCACTGTCCTTTCTCGCCTTGACTACTGTAATCCGCTTCTCAGTGGTCTTACGTGCTCCCAACTTGTGCCGTTACAGTCCATAATGAATGCGGCAGCAAGGTTCATCTTCCTGTCCGCCCGCACCTCCCATGCCTCACCCTTCTGTCAGTCCCTACATTGGCTTCCTATAAAATATAGAGCTCAATTTAAAATTCTGGTTCTTGCTTTCAAATCTCTACATAATGCTGCTCCCACCTATCTATCCTCACTTATACACAAGTATGTCCCGTCTAGGCCCTTACGATCTGCTGAAGACATACGTCTATCTTCTGTCCGTACTCCCACCTCTGATGCTCGCCTTCAAGATTTCTCGAGGGCTGCACCATTCCTGTGGAACTCGCTTCCTCCGTTAGATGCTCACCCAGTCTCCACTCCTTCAAAAAATCCTTAAAAACCCACTACTTCATAAAAGCGTATCAATTGATTCCTCTTCTGCAACTGTCACTAGTCTAATACTATCTAAAATACTTACCTTTTTGTGTCATTTTACCCCACTCCCTGTGGCATGTAAGCTCATTGAGCAGGGCCCTCAACCCCTCTGTTCCTGTGTTTCCAACTTGTCTGGTTATAACTACATGTCTGTTCGTCCACCTATTGTAAAGCGCTGCGGAATTTGATGGCGCTATATAAATACCATAATAATAATAATACCTGTTCTTTGTGATACACCTTCTAACATACTTACCTGCTTTGTGTAATTCACCCAACATACTTACCCGCTCTGTGTATTACACCTTACATACTTACCTGCTCTGTGTGATACACCTAACATACTTACCTGCTCTATGTGATACACCTCCTAACATACTTACCTGCTCTGTGTAATACACCTAACATACTTACCTGCTCTGTGTGATACACCTAACATACTTACCTGCTCTGTGCAATACACCTAACATACTTACCTGCTCTGTGTGATACACCTAACATACTTACCAGCTCTGCATAATGTTCACAGAATGCTAAACAGATCTGCATAATAAACCTAACATACTTACCTGCTCTGTGTGATACACCTAACATACTTACCTGCTCTGTGTAATACACCTAACATACTTACCTGCTCTCTGTGTAACACACCTAACATACTTACCCACTCTGTGTATGGCATCCAACATACTTACCCACTCTGTGCGATAAATCTAACATACTTACCTGCTCTGTGCAATGCACCTAACATACTTACCTGCTCTGTGTAATTCATCTAACATACTTACCTGCTCTGTGTAATGCACCCAACATACTTACCCACTCTGTGTGAAACATCTGACATACTTGCCTGCTCTGTGTGATGCACCTAACATACTTACCTGCTCTGTGTAATTCACCTAACATACTTACCTGCTCTGTGTAATTCACCTAACATACTTACCTGCTCTGTGTAATGCACCTAACATACTTACCCGCTCTCTGTGATAAATCTAACATACTTACCTGCTCTGTGCAATGCACCTAACATACTTACCTGCTCTGTGCAATGCACCTAACATACTTACCTGCTCTGTGTAATTCACCTAACATACTTACCCGCTCTGTGTGATACACCTAACATACTTACCCGCTCTGTGTGATACACCTAACATACTTACCCGCTCTTTGTGATACACCTAACATACTTACCCGCTCTGTGTGATACACCTAACATACTTACCCGCTCTGTGTGATACACCTAACATACTTACCCACTCTGTGTGATACATCTAACATACATGATCTCTCTGCGCAGTGTGCAAAGCTCCCTAGACAATGCATTCGAGTTTTTCATTTCTCCCATTTAACCAGGTATTATAATTTGAATATTATTGTGATGTGGTTTTTGTATTTTATTGTGACATGCAAACATTTGCTGAGCGTTTATTTTAGAAACCTTCCTCGTCCTCCTTCAAGCTCCAGGACCAAAATTTGTAGAGCAATTCTCTCTCTATTGAATATTCTGCCTGATTCTGACATTGTCCTCCATCATCTTTCAGGGAAATAATTTTTTAGAGAATAGTCATTGGCATGTCGTTTAGTAAACCCCCAAATACCAGCTTGTGAACCCCCCCAAATACCAGCTTGTGAACTCCCAAATACCACCATGTGAACCACCCAAATACCACCTTGTGAACCCCCCCCAAATACCAGCTTGTGAACTCCTAAATACCCGCTTTTGAAATTCCCCAGGACCAGCTTGTGAACCCCCAAATGCCAGCGATGTGTCCAGCAATACATGTCCCTGGTCAGATTCTATTTCTATGATCATGTTTTTTCATGGATGAAGCTATTTATGACACCGTGTGCATCTGCTTTATAACAATCTACGAGAGTGCTGCACATATCCTATTCCCATAAGCCTCTGCACACTATAGTTGTTTTGGGGAACATACACCTGGTTTTGTCTCAGGCCATCTGGGATCATACAAAACATGTCATGCTTTTACCATAATGTACTCTGCCTGCCTGCTGTCAGTATGCTTGGTTATGTTAGTTATTAAAGTAGCATTTCCTGTTTATAGTTTTGTCTTTATTTTTATTTTAGGTTTTCTCTGTTGTCCTCTGTGCAGCCCGACGTGCGTCTTAGGGGATGTGACTGAAACCCATTTATAAAGAATTTTTCAAGAACTCATCTCAACATGGCCAAGGTAAGTGACCCCCGGCCCTTTACAGTTGGCTGTAAATTTAGCAAACCAAAAATCTGTTTCCCCCACTGTTTGCTGGGTTTATCTGCTGAACAGTGAGTGTTAGTAAACTGAAAATCAAATTGCTCAATTTATTATAAAATAGCAAAAAGGGACTGTAGCCAAGATTGAGAATATTTTTCAAATCAGTTATTTAAACTTAAATGTTGCCATTCACAAAACTGTAAATGGCAAGATTTCACTGTTTAGTGAACAATCCCTTTGGATGAATGTACCTAGAGAACCAGATGTTATATTGTATTTTTATACCTTGAACCGGCAATTACACTTGTCATGGAAATCTCTATATTTAGCTCTAAACTCACCTTGTGTTATTTAATTATAGACTCGGCCTCAGTGAACTGGCTGTTTTTAAAGATATTACCAGATTTCATCCATTGCTCTTAAACTGCTTTTATTGGATAAATCATCTTAAATTTGCCAAATTCTGTGACTTTATCTAAGATATGTCAAAGTCGCGCCCCCACCCCAAAAAGTAAATCTATTTAGAAGTTATAATTAATAACATGGACTTTGTGCACGCTATGTTCGCAGGTTATATAATATTGTGATAAATCTTTATTTATTAACCCTTTGCAAGCTGTTGAGTTAGAACTGTTATTACCCGGATCCTCCAATCAATAAATAAATAAGTATGTGGGATGGAATAGATTTTACCATTTAATGCAACATAGTGTGTTAGGATAGAGATGGCAAACATTACCGTGTCAGAAGAAATACAATTAATGGAGGGGCTGTTTCTGTGCCTGGTGTTTGTGGACTACACCTCCCATAATGCTCTGCCAGTGGTGAAAATTCTTCATACCGTCTGAGCCTAATGGGAAATGGCACCACGAGCTGAGAATTATGGGAAATACAGTGAACAGTCTGAGAACAAGCAAAGTAAATAAGGTCGATAAAAAAAACCAAAACATTTTGTGAGCTACTGTTTTATCTTGTTGTTGTTAATTTGTTTTTCTAAATCAGAGAAGCTTGAGGCTGCCCCGCTTTTTTACTTCAGCCATTCCTTGGTACGCAGAGATCCCAGGGGCCAGTAACATACTAGTGCAGGGGTAGGCAACCTACGGCACGTGTGCCATGCATGGCACTCAAGATGCCTTTGCACGGCACTCAAGGTTGCCAGAGCCAAACAGGCATTGGCATGTCAGATATCTGCTAGTGCAAACTAAGTGGTGATTGCAGGTGGCAAGGGGCAATCCTTCATTTACCCATTGCAGCGCTTAAAGGAAGTGATCTCAGATCACTCCATCCCAACACTTATGAACTGGTACCTGCACTACAGTAGGGCAGCCCACAGCAGCTATCACAGATTTTGACCTGCACCTGGCCAACCCGTTGCTCACTGGATCCCAGAGATGCCACCCACACTGCTAGATATATACACATAGCTGCAAAAGAAGCCTTCCTGTTATACAAATAATATAAATAGCCCACAACCACAACACCACTGACTATCCACATACACGCACACAACCTCACATGCAATACTCCAAGCCCCTCACATGCAATACTCCAAGCAGCCCCACACATATACACATCACCAAACACAATGTGATATAACATCCACACACACAATTCTGCAAGCAGCCCCCATACACAGCCCACATTTATAGGTACATACGCAATATCACAAACTACTCATAAAAATATACAATATAACAGTCCACATACACATAAATACAATGCTACAAAGCAACTGCAGCAACCATAAATTACACAAGCAGAATACAGTAACACACATCTCAATTTTACAAAAATAGGACCGGCACACCAAGGGACTTCAACATCTTGTTTTGGCGCAGTACTACAAAAAGGTTGCCTGCCCCTGTACTCGTGTTTGGTGTAGTGATTTAATGAGACGCTACGAGTCGCAAGCTACTTTCTTATTTTATCATTCTTATTTTCTCACATTGCAATGCATGAAACAAATTGCAAGTACAGAAATATATGCGTAAGACTCAATGCAGGCAACAATAAACAATAGAGAATATAGATGCAATGTGAGAGGTTTTGTTTTTGTATAGACTTAACAAATAATAAATGGAACAAGCATTTGTAAAACCACTGGTGCAGCTGGTAAGCCAACATACAGAGGCAGCATACATATATAGTGGTGATAACCGGTTTGTGACCCAAAATGGCTAAAATGCAGCATAGTCTTCAATGGGCTCTTAACCAATTCCACGTTCAGGGAATAAGCAGTATGTCCTCCACCGCAGCCACTCAGGCCAGCTGAGGGCCCAAGGGATCACTGTATGCCAATGTACGCATCTCCAGGACTTGAGTCTTAATCAGTGCCCAATGGCTGATGACTGAGGGGTTTCCACACACAGGGTGCCATTTCTGAAATGCCATATATAATATTCTGGCAAGGATAGGAAAAAGTACCATGCAGCTCACCATGAACGTAGATGTGGTTCGACTTGGGGGATCATGTCAGCCAGCGAACTAGGTGTGTGAGAAGAAACAATATCAGCCCCATGGTTGATGTGCGCTCTGGGTAGCTGTAACATCAGCTCAGTCCTGGATTGTTGGCTTAGTGTATTCCAGAATCTTGCACACAGGGCGTTGAAGGCTTGAGTGAGTCCTTGACCCCTGAGGACCCATGGTTGAATGACGCAGTTCCCGTAGCCATCTTAGTTTTACTTGGGTGCCTCAAAAAGGTCAGCTGATATTAAGGCTTCATGCTAGACCAGGATGACCACCATCAGTCTAAAAGGGGGGGACCTGAGCAAGTAAGACATATCGACTAGGATCTAGTGTGTCACAGGTGGGCACAAGAGGAGGACGGAGACCGTCCTCCCCACTCACTTCCTTAGTGGGCCGCAGTCAGCGTCCTATAGAGGCACCAAAATCTGTGTTACCAGGCTCTTTCTAGGGACCAGCACCCTGCTAGGACAATATGCCTCAGATTCCTGGTGCCAGGTGAGTTTATTATACACAGTTATCAGCGATAAGGTGACCGTGCGACTTGCCAGCATGATGGTCAGGCAACTCCCCAAATTTATTTTAGTTATATTTAAATTGAGTTAGAAAAGAATTAGAATAAATTTTTTTAAAAAGCATATTAAAATAATCTAATGAAATGATAGTCCCCGCTTGCATTTCTTGCATTTGCTGGGTTTTTCAGCTTTTCATGTGAGCTGTGTGTGAGACCAGGAAGCGTTTCAGCCAATCAGGATGCTCTCGTTCTAGTCACTGGAGAATAAACTTCCCCATAAATGTCTGCCCAGAATGTTTTATGGAATGTGTAGTCAAACAATGGGCATCCGATAGGACTGCCTAAGCTGATAGCAACTGCCCTGTGGCCTTTTTGTGAATAGAAGTCAATGCAGCTCAGACTTATTCAGGGTACCAACAAAATGTCCCACAAATAAATCAATAAATTACTGCTTAAAGCAACACACGGGTTGTAACTTCTACATTCTTAAGAAAAAATCATAACGAAAGACGACTGTCGCAGTAACTGAAAATACCCACTAAAGTCAATTCATTTCACATTTTGTGTTAAAGTAATTTTGCTTTAAATAACCTGCACATTCTTTGCAAAGCATGAACTGTATTAATATATTTCTGTCTGTTTCAGAGCTGTTTTGATTGCACAGAGAAGAATCCAGCTCACAGTCTCTGCACACACTGCAATAAATGGCTGTGCAGCACGTGCGCCGAACAACACCGACACAGCAAGTCTGCCGGCGACCATTTCCTGTCTCAAAGAGGATCAGGTGAATTGTCCTGCACGTCTCGTAATGCTGGCACTGCAATAACTGTGTCAAACACTGTATCATTATATGGGGCAGCCCTGGCTAACTCTGGCACTGCAACCACTGTATCATTATATGGGGCAGCCCTGACTAACTCTGTCACTGCAATCACTGTGTCAAACACTGCATCATTATACGGGGCAGCCCTGGCTAACACTGGCACTGCAATTACTGTGTCAAACACTGTATCATTATACGGGGCAGCCCTGGCTAATGCTGGCACTGCAATCACTATATAATTATATGGGGCAGCCCTGGCTAATGTTGGCACTGCAATCACTGTATCATTATACGGGTCAGCCCAGGTTAACGCTGGCGCTGCAATCACTGTATAATTATAGGGAGCAGCCCTGGCTAACGCTGGCACTGCAATCACTGTATCATTATGTGGGGCAGCCCTGGCTAATGCTGGCACTGCAATCACTGTATAATTATATGGGGCAGCCCTGGCTAACGCTGGCACTGAAATCACTGTATCATTATATGGGGCAGCCCTGGCTAACGCTGGCACTGCAATCACTGTATAATTATATAGGGCAGCCATGGCTAACGCATGCACTGCAATCACTGTGTCATTATACGGGTCAGCCCAGGTTAACGCTGGCACTGCAATCACTGTATAATTATATGGGGCAGCCCTGGCTAACGCTGGCACTGCAATCACTGTGTCATTATACGGGTCAGCCCAGGTTAACGCTGGCACTGGAATCACTGTATAATTATATGGGGCAGCCCTGGCTAACGCTGGCACTGAAATCACTGTATCATTATACGGGGCAGCCCTGGCTAACACTGGCACTGCAATCACTGTATCACTATACAGGACAGCCCTGGCTAACGCTGGCACTACAATCACCGTATCGTTATATTCTACACAATCCATATAAAATCAACGCACACCCATTGTGTTGGGCTGCCGGGGGAGAAGAACATTTTATGAGAGTTGGCACTGCTGTGTTTGGAGAGACTGGCACACTACGAGACTCAGCATTAAACTTGCTCCTTTGTTTTGCAGGACCAGAGAGTGGCTTCTTGTTCTGTCCTCTTCACAACCAAGAAACGCTGAGGTTGTTTTGTGAGACGTGTGATGTTCTCATGTGTCGCCATTGTCTGTTGTTGGAACACAAAGACCACAGGTAGGAGAACAGCATCCAGGATAGAGCAACTGGATTTATTAAAGGGGCATGTCACACGTGAAATGACCAATTAATTTTATTACATAGATAATGCATTAAAAATACCAAACAATTAATCCAACATAATAATAAATAGCCAGACTTAGGCTGCAAACTTAAAAATGCATTACAGTTGCAGGATTGTTCAACCAATTAATGGACTGTTGCAGCCAGGTTTGTCTCTTCCACATGTAGTGGTTTGCGCAACATATAATTAGACACCGGTAAACGGCATATTGTATTGTCAGGGATCTCTGGAGGATAATACAATCTTAAAGTGTTGGCTGCTAGGTCTTTGCTGGGCTTAGGGAGACCAGGAGAGCCTTGATTATTGTCAAACTGTTCAAAAACTATTTGTCAGGTAACGAGAGATGCACCCAGACTCCTTGCACCAAAACCACTACAATGAGTTGCATTGCTTATAGAGATGCAAGTGTAACTTTTGTAAATCACGCCATGAGAGAACTGGGCCTCAGTGGCTCTGTATATGTAAATATTGGAAGATTTCTACTCATGTTGAATGGATGCTTGCAGTATGTTTAACCCCTTAAGGACCAAACTTCTGGAATAAAAGGGAATCATGACATGTCACACATGTCATGTGTCCTTAAGGGGTTAATGTGCACATCAGGTGAATATTATTCAGTGTTCTGAAAATTGTTTTATTTTTTTAGTAAGTTCAAAAATCTGTACAAATGTGAATAAAGATAGTCAGAAAAGTATCACCTTTTTCATTGTATATTCCAGCAGATTTCTGTGCATCTACAGTTAAAACCGATTTAGAATAATGTGTGAATATTCTATATTCTTCCAATAGAACTGTTGTAAGAATGTCTGAAAATGTAATTTGAATTGAATTACTGACATGTCGCAAAAGTAATACATTGTGGAACAAACATCAGAATTGATCATTTATGCCAGAAAAAAAAATGTATTTTTATTTATTTATTTATAAAATATTTTACCAGGAAAGATACATTGAGATTTCTCATTTTCAAGTATGTCCTGTGTACACAAATCATTGCATTGTTACATTATGGTACAAGAAAATACAAAACCAATATTAATACACAATATATACAAAATTTAACATAGAACAGGCAGGAAATATATAATCAACCATGACACGTGCATTCTGTTTTGAGGTATGTAGAGAGGGATCTCTTAAAGGATTTTAGGCTTGGGGAAGATTTAAAAGTGTGTGGGAGGTCGTACCATAATTGAGGTGCTCTGTAGGAGAAGGAGGATCGGGCTGCTTTCTTTTTGTATTGAGGTGGTAGACTAAATAAAGTGCTGGTACTGGATCGGAGGTTATAGGAGGTGGGAACAGTCGAGGAGAGCATTTTGCTCAGGTAGGGTGGGAGTTTCCCAGAAAAGCTCTTAAACACAAGGCTGGAAGGGTGCGTCTGGATTCCAGCGACAGCCAGTTTAGTTCTTTTCACAATGGTGGGTCCTGAAATTATATTGTAGCATGTATTAAGTTTATTAAGGTGGGTTTGCGATGCACATGGGTATACTACATCCCCATAATCAACGATTGGCATTTGCTCTACAATCTTTTCCTTTACTGTAGGGCTTAGGCAGGATTTGTTTCTGTACAGGTTCGGCAGCTAGTTTAGGATAAAGATTAGATGCACATTTTTCTATGTGGGGGCCAAAAGATAGATTGGGGTCTAACAACATACCCAGATATTTGAAAGAGTGGACTTTTTTGTGCATAGATGGGAATTTTGTAATATGTGTAATTTAGGTATATGTGTAATTTAGGTACTGTTCCAAAGATCATTGTGACAGTTTTGTCAGTGTTTAGGAAGAGTTTTTTGCGATCCGCAGATTAGTCAGCATCATTTTGACAAATCTACCTCACTGAGCCTTGCTGATACTTTGCAGAGCTGTTTGATGTTTCTCTACTTATTCATTTCTAGGTTTCGACGTCTGGATGAAGCTTTACAGAATCAGAGAGTTCTCTTGGAGAATGTTATAACTCAGGTGGAGGAGAAAAAGGTTGGGGTACAGGCAGCTGGCAAGCAGATTGAGGATCGGTAAATATATACACATTTTATAATCACTGTGACTCAGAAATCCTTACTAGCTTCCACTGGAAGGCTATTCCATGTGTCTACTACTCTTTCTTTATCGCTGTTAGCCATTACTATTTCCACTAAAGGCCATTCCAGGTATCTACTACCATTTCTGTATCACTGTTAGCCATTATTGCTTCCACTGGAAGGCTATTCCATGTACCTACAACCCTTTCTATATAACAGTTAGCTTTACTGCTTCCACTGGAAGGCTATTCCAGGCATCTACTACCCTTTCTATATCACTGTTAGCCTTTACTGCTTCCACTGGAAAGTTATTCCAGGTATTTACTACCCTTTCTTTATCACTGTTAGCCATTATGGTTTCCACTGGAAGGATATTCCAGGTATATACTACACTTTCTATATCACTGTTAGTCTTTACTGCTTCCACTGTATCTACTACCCTTTCTATATCACTGTTATCCTTTACTGCTTCCACTGGAAGGCTATTCCAGGTATTTACTACCCTTTCTATATCACTGTTAGCCATTATGGTTTCCACTGGAAGGATATCTAGGTATTTACTACCCTTTCTATATCACTGTTAGCCTTTACTGCTTCCACTGGAAGGCTATTCCAGGTGTCTACTACCCTTTCTATATCACTGTTAGTCTTTACTGCTTCCATTGGAAGGTTATTCCAGGTATCCACTACCCTTTCTATATCACTGTTAGCCTTTATTGCTTCCACTGGAAGGCCATTCCAGATATTTACTGCCATCTCTTTATCAATCTTAACCTTTACTGCTTCCACTGGAAGGCTATTCCAGGTATCTACTACCCTTTCTATATCATAATTACCCATTACTGCTTCCACTGGAAGGCTGTTCCAAGTATCTTCTACCCTTTCTATATCACTGTTAGTCTTTACTGCTTCCATTGGAAGGCTATTCCAGGTATCTACTACCCTTTCTATATCACTGTTAGCCTTTACTGCTCCCACTGGAAGGCTATTCCATGTATCTACTACCCTTTCTATATCACTGTAAGCCGTTACTGCTTCCACTGGAAGGCTATTCCAGGTATCTACTACCCTTTCTATATCACTGTTAGCCTTTACTGCTTCCACTGGAAGGCTATTACAAGTATTGATTATTATTATTGGCATTTATATGGCCCTAATATTCCTCAGCGCTGTACAACATTATTAAAGGGGACTTTAACAACAAATGAGACCGACTATTTCAAATGTTGACAGGAACAGGTTAATGAGGATACTGTTCGAAGCTTACTGACATGGAATTAGGGAATGACAATTTCAGAATGATAGAAATTGGGTGATTAAACGTTTAATAGATTAAGTAGATTAAAGTTTATTGTTTTTAAGGAGAAGAGCTGAAAGGAATTGACAGCTTCCACAATTTCTCTTTACAGGTTGTATGAAGTTAAACACATGCACAGGAAGGTGGAAAATCAGATTAAAATGACGAAGATGGTGATTATTAATGAATTGAACAAACGAATCAATGCTTTGCTGGAGCAGCTTGAGGTCAGTTTATTGGGATTCAATGAGCAAAGAGACCAGTTGTCACCTCATATCATTGGTCTGTCACTGGCACCTCATGTCATTAGACTGTCACTGTCACCTCATATCATTAGACTGTCACCTCGTACCTTCAGACTGACACTGTCATCTCATATCATCAGACTGTCATCTCATATCATCAGACTGTCACCTGATATCATGAGACTGTCACCTCTTATCATCAGACTGTCACCGTCACCTCATATCATTGGACTGTCACCTCATATCATTTTGTCACCTCGTACCATCAGACTGACACTGACACCTCATATCATTAGACTGTCACCTCATATCATTAGACTATCACTGTCATCTCATATCATTAAACTGTCACCTCATATCATTAGACTGTCATTGTCACCTCTTATCGTCAGACTATCACCTTGTATCATGAGACTGTCACCTCATATCATTAGACTGTCACCTCGTACCATCAGACTGACACTGTCACATCATATCATGAGACTTTCACCTCATATCATGAGACTGTCTCTGTCACCTCGTACCATCAGACTGTCACCTCATACCATCAGACTGTCACTGTCACCTCATATCATGAGACTGTCACTGTCAGCTCGTATCATCAAACTGTCACTGTCACCTTGTACCATCAGACTGTCACTGTCACCTCATATAATCAGACTGTCACTTCATATCATCAGGCGATTACTGTCACCTCGTACCATAATAATGTCACCTCATACCATCAGACTGTCACTGTCATCTCATATAGTCAGACTGTCACTATCACCTCATATCATTAGACTGTCACCTCATATCGTCAGACTGTCACTGTCACCTCATATCATCAGGTGATCACTGTCGCCTCGTACCATCAGACTGTCACTGTCACCTCGTATCATCAGACTGTCACTGTCACCTTGTACCATCAGACTGCCGCTGTCACCTCATATCATTAGACTGTCACCTCGTACCATCAGACTGACACTGTCACCTCATATCATCAGACTGTCACTGTCACCTCATATCATTAGATGGTCACTGTCACCTTGTATTATCATACTGTCACCTCGTATCATTAGAGAGTCACCTTGTATCATTAGACTGACACTGTCACTGCGTATCATCCGACTATCACCTTGTATCACCATCAGACTGTGACTGTCACCTCGTATCAGACTGTCACTGTCACCTCGTATCATTAGACTGTCAGGGTGCCGATATTATAAGACTATTAACAATATTAATGAAAACGATCACTTGGGATACTAAGCGCAACCCTGAGCTGATGAGGGGGCTCATCCTTTTGGAAGATTTAGATTCTCTTTGGTGCTGTCCACACACTCAGTGCTTTTATCTTGTGGGTTTGCATCTCGTTCTAAGGTTTTATTTTTCTCTCAATGTTTTAATCACTAAAAGGCGAGGAATTAAAATTTCATGGAAGTCTGATATTTCTTCCCAGATGGAACTTAATACCTACCCTCATTTCTTGAGGTTAATTTCACATTATTATTATTAATATCGTTATTGTTTGTTAGTATGAGATTTGGGAATATATTAACCCATGTTTTCAAATTCTCTTTTAGAAAATTACAAGTGAGAAGCAGCACAAGCTCGAGCAGCAGCTCCAGTCTGTATTGGTTCTGAACCGGCAGCTGGAGCACGTCCAGAACTTCATTAACTGGGCCATGTATGGCAAAAACAGCATCTCATTCCTGTTTAGCAAGGAGCTGGTACGTACACTGCTAATGTCGCTAAATGTTGTTGTCCCCGTTTATGGCATCCCTGTATGAGAATTGAGGTTCCTTTGTTAGAATTTAGATCTTTTTATAACATTTTAGATCCTTATATAAGCAGTAGCTACCCCGTCAGGATTGGTTGCTGCTGTCCCGCCTGCCCATGATTCTCTGAAGGCTCAGGCCTTTCTGGACTGCATGGCTAACTTAGGACTCGTTTCTAATCATCACTATTTTTTACTGGCCACGTTGACTCCTTGCCCTTTGGACTCCCAATGACTCCCAATGTGTCTACCAGCATTTTCGCTCCTTCTATGACAAGCTAATGAGAGAGAAGCAAATGTGACATTATAAACCAACGATATGTGTGGGTGGACCATGATGGAAGAATTATCCAAAATTATAATTTTTAGAACGTTGATGGTAAAATTATAATTTTTAGAATGTTGATGGTAATTTTCTTCACCATTAATGTTGTCTTGTTTTTAATTTGAATGTTTTTTAATATATTTTTTTATTTTATTCTCCAGATTGTTTTCCAGATGCAACGTCTCCTGGAAACAAATTGTGGTTCCGATTTTGGACGCCCCATGAAGCTCAAGTTCAGTTGGGAGCCATCATATTGGAGCAAGCAGATAGCAAACTTGGGTAATACATCAGTGATTTACTTATAAGATGTTATCTTCCGTAGAGTTATTGTTTGACTGGTAGACAAGCATTATCCTTATTTCAATTGAGCAACAATTTTAATATCAAATAATAAATTACCATAAAAACAACAATTACCATTCAATGCCTAAATCTTTACTGTAACAGGAGCATCCATCGTGATCTGATATTTTTAGTAATTAAGGAATGTGAAGGTTTGTCATGGCTCTACTTTGTGTTTTTGATGATAATGAGATAAATCTTAGCTTTAAATACAGTAAGAATATAAAGTGTCCCTTCTGTGTCTCTTGTCATGTCTGCAGGTAACATACTGACAGAAGGTGCCAATGCCCCTCAGATGGAGGTAGCTAGCTATGGGTCGGTGGATGATGCTCAGTCCACCTATTATCAAACCCATCACACATCGAGCACACCTCACCCTGGATCCATCAATACTCCACAAGCCTTTCCTTCTCCAGTTCAGTGCCCGACTCCTGTGTGCTGTGCTCATTGCTACACTCTGCCTTTAGTTACCAAGGGCCAGTCCACAACCAGCTCCCTCAATCCACACATCACCTTTGCGCATCCCACTGGAATAAAGCAGCAACCTCTGCAGCCTGTGCAGTACAACTCGGGCAAAGAGCAGAGGTGCACGTCTCGACCTCTGAGAGTCATTCAACCGTGGCTTACTCATCAGCCATCCACGGACCACGAGAGCTCATCCTATTGGGTGGAGCAGCAAAAGCAACAACAGGTGGTACAACCCATACAAACCGTACCACCAGTTTGTTCTGTGACCACTCAGGACTTTGGACAGATCCATAATGTTCACACGACAGTACCTCTGAGCACGCCGTCCTTACAGGCACCCTCCGTACAAATGCAACTAGGCCCCGTCCACAGTGTGAGTCACATCCAGCAACAACGACACCAACATCCTGCACAGCCCACGCTGTGCCAAACCGAGAGTGCCCCCGAGCAGGTTATGCATCACAGTCTAGATATAATCAACCAGCAGTTCGAGCTGGAACAAATGCAGAAAGGCCTGGAACTTCTTCTCCAAAGTCAACCGTCAAATGTGCAGCTGAACCAGAGCAAGCAGCCGCAGCATGTGCAGCAAACTATAGTGGGACAGATCAACTATATAGTGCGGCAGCCAGCCACGGTTCCAATGCAGACACAAGAGGACGTACCACAGGTGAGATTCCGTGAGTCCTTTAATGGTATTCTTAGAATGGGTTCTGAGCCTTGGCATAAAATAATCAACAGACCAATGAAGGCCAACACGGGTACCACAACTTTTCCATACAATAGGCAGAAAGAATCGCCTATGGGGTACTGGGATATTTCAGAGTTTTTAAAGAAGTTTTCTATACTGCGTGCTGCTTAATTCCCAGAGTGCACTCGGTCTCCATTTCCATTGACTACCTATTTGCCACATCATTAAATCGCTGCAATATCTTTTTTTTAACTGGAGCCAGACTCTGTTGAGAAAAGTGGGATATATGCCTGTCCAGCTATAATTATTATGATTAAACCAGCCGTATTTGCTGACTTTGATTTTAGAGTTACTTTTTATATGTTACATGGTAGTATACAGCACAAGGAAGGCCAGATTACTCTTTTCTGATTTGGATCGTTTGCTATGTTGGTGCACCTCCCTTGTAATTGCAGCAGTATTATAGCATCAAGGTAATAGCGCTGAGTATGTTTGTTTTTAAAATTTTGAAATATTACCTGTATTATGGCTTATTTACATACGTATGATTTCACACAGGTTTGCGATGATACCATATCACCGGGTCATACTGTGGACCTCTCACCGGTTACCACCAACTCTCCCGGTATCATGCAGACACAGTCCATAGCAGACGAGATTATCGCTGCCGTGGAGAGCGACGCGTGCCGAATGAACCAGTTCTCTGCAAATCCAGTGAGGAAGGTGATTACTTTACAAAGGACCACACTTAAACAGCAGAGAATGACATTATGCAGGGCCATATTGATAGAATCAAATTAATTAATGACACAAAATGGCTTGGATGGCAGCATCCAGACAGAAAATGTGTAACTCATGGGACGTGACGAATTAAATGGAATTTAGTCACGACAATGTAAAAAAATGCACCATGCTTAGATGACATTTTGCTATACAATTCCACACCTTTCCGTTATCTGGTGTTACCTGCGCTGTGCGGAAACGTGGAATCTGAGAATACACAGCCATCGTCCTGTCCTCTTTATTCTCACAAACAGAAATCATTCACAGCTTATTCACAACGGACAGCCGCAAAGGCAGGATTGTGCTGTCAGGGATCATGCGCAGTCCTACAGATAGTAACATTATTTATACACATACACCATAACTAAGAGCAGCTGGTGTGCCGGAGGGCTCTGCTCCCTGGCCGTTTCAATCCCAGCAGCCTTGTTATCTGAGAAATAAGATATAATTTGTATTTTGCTCTCAGGAAAGTAGCAGAAGATCACTACAGAAATCTATCTATCTATCTATCATATCTATCTATCTATCTATCCATCCATCCACACATCATCTATTCATAGATAGATAGATATTCGTTTTGGAGTTACAATATTAGCTGTGTTAATCCAGTGATTAACTCAAGTATAAAACATTCATGAACAAAATGATATTATTTTCTCTCTTTTTTCCCCCCTCCTACTCTAATTAGACCTATGTACTATCTGCGCTGAGGTCACTTTAACCCCTATATTACAAATCAGGTGTCAATCTATGCGTTATTGTATGTATCAAGTCTATGAGTAATTTTGCACAGTAATGCTTTAAGCTCGATAAATGTAAAAGCTCCTCATTTGAAAATTCTGTTAGTCTCTGTTCCTGTACATCCAGGTGTCTGGTTATAATTACATGTCTGTTAGTCCACCAATTGTACAGCGCTATGGAATCTGATGACGCTATATAAATAATAAAATAATAATAATTATAAGATAATACGATTTTCTATTATTTTCCATGCATACATATATATGTGTATATAATATATAAATATAATGTGTGTTTTGTCATGTTTTATTTTAGCGTTCAGCCTCGGTGAGTTTCCCAAACACATCAGAGCTGGAATTATCGTCTCCGAGATTGTCGCGGTCAGTCGATCCACAGATGCAGGCTGTTTCATGTCAGTTTTTTGGTCAGGGCCCGGAAAGACCATTTTCCCCTGTCACGGAGACAGAGAGAACAAGTTACAGCACCGTGGAAGCAGGTATCTCGGATCCAGTACATCTCGGCTCTGCAGATCACCTAGCAACAACTGCGCCACTCCTGGGAAACGCCATCTGTAAGGTAAAATTTACTGATACACCTGGGTCCACAGGCAGAATTCACACGGGGAGCCACACTTGTTTATTTCCCTGAGCTCCAGAAGTAAAATATCCTGTTGTCAAAATGTATCTTTATTTCCAAGGACGTACTGTTAACCATTTGATTGCAGAAGGAGAGACTGATGCATCTTCTTGGATGACATCATTTTGTTGTGCAAAGGATAAATGAATAATATAAGCCTGTATTCAGAATGCTGTAGTGCCCCTGTCCCTAGTTAATAAAATAAAAGTTTTATTTACATTTTTCCGGCGGTGAGAGTCCCTTTGTGCTGCTCACCTCCGCGCCTCCTGCTACGTCAGCGGTAATGTATGGCTTCCTCAGGTGAAGTTCCAATACAGTACTCCTCATAGAGGAGTACTGGGGACCCAATGTGCATGTGCGGCCAATTAATCTAAGCTACACTTTAGGAATGCATTGAATCCAATTCATTTCTATGGGCTGCCACATCATGTGACCAAGTTTTACTCGGTCCATGCAGTGGAAGCGCCTCTAGTGGCTCTAGGAAGATAACTGCTAGAAGTGGTTTAACCCTCTAGTGGAAACATTGCCATTTCTTAAAGTGTCACTGTCACTTTGCCGCTTGTGGTCCGGTGGCCAGGGGGCAGGGTAAGATGAGATTTACTTACCTGAACCTGCCCCTTGCAGGACCCGACACCTTCCAGCCAGTCCGCTTCTGCTCGAGCCGACGTCACTGCTGTAATCTTACGCATGTGCATGTGACAGTGCCACTTTAAAATCTACATTATACATTGCAGGGTTAAAAGGACAGGGAGACAGCATGGACAGGCACATTGAGATATAGTGGTCTGGGGGACTGTAGTTTACCTCTAAAGATAAAATTGTATGTAGTCACTGTTCTAGTTAAATCACATGACTGACAGATACGTTACTTTATGCAAAATGAACAAGCTGTAACTATAATAAAGATGGAGTTTTGTAAAAAGAGTGCTAATCCCAGAGTTAGTTTTAAATACAATGTGCAACACAAGACAATGCATTAAATAACCTTCCACAGAATATTAACATTAAATAATATTTTAATTAGTAGTCAGCAGCCCATTGGTACATAATATTTGATAGAGTCCTAACCTCAACATCCGAGGAAAGGGATTTAGGGGTTATTATTTCTGATGACTTAAAGGTAGGCAGACAATGTAATAGAGCAGCAGGAAATGCTTGCAGAATGCTTGGTTGTATAGAGAGAGGTATTAGCAGTAGAAAGAGGGAAGTGCTCATGCCATTGTACAGAACATTGGTGAGACCTCACTTGGAGTATTGTACACAGTACTGGAGACTGTATCTCCAGAAGGATATTTATACTTTAGAGAGAGTTCAGAGAAGGGCTACTAAAGTGGTTCATGGATTGCAGGATAAAACTTACAAGGAAAGGTTAAAGGATCTTAACATGTATAGCTTGGAGGAAAGACGAGACGGGGGGATATGATAGAAACATTTAAATACATAAAGGGAATCAACACAGTAAAGGAGGAGACTATATTTCAAAGAAGAAAAACTACCACAACAAGAGGACATAGTCGTAAATTAGAGGGACAAAGGTTTAAAAATAATATCAGGAAGTATTACTTTACTGAGAGGGTAGTGGATGCATGGAATAGCCTTCCAGCTGAAGTGGTAGAGGTTAACACAGTAAAGGAGTTTAAGCATGCGTGGGATAGGCATAAGGCTATCCTAACTATAAGATAAGGCCAGGGACTAATGAAAGTATTTAGAAAATTGTGCCGAATGGTTGTTATCTGCCGTCACATTCTATGTTTCACAATCTCACACTCCCGGCTCTCTGTATTATGGTCTATCAATCTTTATCAATAGGTTGAGAATGAAGACTTCAGCTGCGGAAATTCATCCATTACCACTGCTCTGGGAAATGACAGCTCAAATACTCTGAATGATTTAGTTATGCCTTTAGAAAATATTTTCGATGAGCCAATCAATTTGTCCATTAAGAGATGCGTCCCGTCTGAGTCTTCCTCTGTGGCCAGGAGAAACAACACACCGCAACCGCCACCTCCTCCTCCTATTAAACAACTAAAAAACGAAGCAGGTATTTATTTACCACCAGGGATTCTGGGTAATATCACACCTTACCCCATAATCACACAGTATAAAGAGCGCCCCCTGCAGCCAAGGATTCTGGGTAATAACCTGCCTTACCCCATAATCACACATTATACAGAGCGCCACCTGCAGCCAGGGACTCTGGGTAATAACCCAGCTTACCCAATAATCACACAGCGTACAGAGCGCCCCCTGCAGCCAGGGATTCTGAGTAACAGCCTGGCTTTTGTTTCAGTTTGCACTAATTATGAGACTTATTTTGGTAAAAATGGGATATAAAAGAAATGTATTGTACTTGGACTTCCACTTGTCTGTATGATGATGATGATAAAAGTTATCATACGGAGAATATCAGATGAAATATGTAGCCAGCAATGACTCATGTCTAAATATCACTCTGTATATTATTTCTTTTAGATGAAAATCATAGTTTTAATGAGCATTTTACCGAAGACATTAAACGGAGTGAAAACACAAACAGGTAAATATCAAATGTGTTTAGACTAATCTGAAATAAATGTCACCATCTTATTACAGCAAAGAGTGTAAAGAATATGACATGCCGTTTTACTGAAATGGATGTGCTCCATGTCCATATAAACTGCATTATATATATCTCTGGATCAGTAAACAATCTATAACACGTCTGGAAAACAACAAACAATAGGGGTTTCATGGGAAATTGTGCAAAAAGGGCACAATTAAAGGTTGCGCCTATGTATAAAATGACCTAATCATTCATTTGTCTCCAGATATGTATAATATAGGTTCAAAATCACTTTATTGAACTACAATTCTTTGCCATCCTGTGTCTGGTGTTAAAATGTCACAAATTAAAGGAAAACCGTCACCTCAAAATTATCTTTAGTATAAAAAAACCTTCACCAAGTTTTGAAAGGAAATAGAATTTTATGAATGAAGTATGTGTAAATGAGAAAAACCTCATCCCTACCTTTAGTGTATGACAGTATCCTACAGCCATAAACATACACCTTGGGTTGGACTGCATTTGAATCTGACATTTAGTCTCTATGTTCTTCCCTGTTTCGGTGCAGGGAGTGAAGCAGGGAAGATCATAGAGACTAACTCTCTGTATTCAAACGCTGTCCAACCCAAGGTGCATGTCTATGGCTGAAGGATCCTGTCATATATTAAAGGTAGGGATAATTATTATTATTTTTTTTTTTTTTTTTTTTACATATACTTTATTTAATATATATATATATTTGATTTTAAACCTTGGTGAAAGGACTATATTAAAAATAGTTTTGAGGTGACAGTTGTTCTTTTAAATTCGTGCAGATGTACTGCATTTTGTTCTCATCTTCATACACGCGGTGCAGGCACAAAGATAAAGTTATCACCATATGGTCCGCGTAGTCCATTTTGCCAGGAGGCTTTCCTGTTTGATGAGATAGATTGTGGGTATCATGTACGGTAAAGTCTGGAAACACATTATTGATATCAGTGCGAATGTTTTTGTTTTTTTCTCCATAATTGTGTCTCAGATTGCTTCCCTGATTTAAAAGAGTCTTACCCTTCCTGCCTGATAGCTTATTGACCCGACCTGTAAAATTGTTAAACTGAGACAATATGGTGCTTCTTGTATACCGTACTTTACTCAAATCAATAAACTTTTATTTCCAAAATAAATATATATATATATATATATATATATATGTATCAGTAAATAGATCACACTTGGTGTTAGAGATTGCACCATTATTTATACATAACCCCAAAATTGTCTGTGATCTCTTCTGGCTATCTGAGCATCATGAAAAATGTAAAGGTTTAACAGTTAATAAGATATTTTTAGGAGCCTACATTCCAGAATGTGTCATTTAGGCCATCTCTCTTACACCTGTCTCATTTTTGAATTCTGCACTAGTTAAAAAAAATATATTTTTTTGAAAAATTAGTAGGCATTGGGAAATAGGAACATTCACAAAACGTGTTGTCTTCTAACATCTAATATTTTTCTGATTGGAGAGAGATTGTTATAGGCATGCATGACATATTACAATGTGCTCAATTCGAGGTTGGTTTAGGGTTATGGTGTCTTAGAGTTTAGGAATACCTGCCTTTAGTATGCATTTTGCTGTAACTCACATGATCCGCAGACGGTCTATTTTACTTATATTGGTCTGTAAATATCATCCTGGTATCACACAGTATTGAAGGTATCGCATGTAGAATTCAGTAATGTGTTCCGTACCCTTTCCAGGAAATAAATGTTTCTGTGTTCCATCAGATCAGAAGTAAAAGAAACTAAGATCCCCTATGTACGCCTGGAGCGTCTGAAAATCTGTCCCCCTGATTCCGGTGAGCTTCCGGTGTTTAAAGTGCAGCCTCAAAACAAAGATGAAGATGGGTCTCTCCGTTTGCTTATTAAATATGGGGCCAGATCTAAGAGCATGTCCATAAAGGTAGGTAGTGGTCCTGTAATGGGATATCCAAACTCCAGCTGATATAGAGCAATCCTCATGCAATATGCCCCTCTGACTTGGACCACTGCCCACTTGTGACACCCACTAGCACAACATTGACCATTAGACTGTTACAAGACGCAAAAAAAAGATTTGTCCTAAATTAATTTTTTGTTTGGGTGGATTGAAATTTGTCCATGTGGCATTTCAGCTTGGACGAATCTCAACCATGGAATCATCTTAGAAAAACTTTTTTGGACAAATCAAAAGGGCACAAAAATGGGCCGATCGGTGTACTTCAAAATATATACATAAACAGGACAGACGCATTTTACACCACTTTGTTCACAGATCAAGATGATGAGACAAAGTAACCAATAAATGGAAAAAGAGGAAGAGCAATACAAAAACACCTTTATTTATATTTTTATACCTATGAAATATTTACATATAGATTTGTTTTACTGCTCTTCATTTTGTTCCTTCTATTGGTCATTTCTCGCTTGATCTATTTTTCCTCTTCCTAGTAATCATCTCGTTTTTTTTTTGTGGCGCCGTGGGTGATGTTCAGAATCACCCAACAAATGTAACTGTTTGTCCATTGTCCGTGTTGTTGTTTTTTTTTTATACATCCATATGGTGCTTAGGAGTTATGGAATTCAGACGACCTGCTAATCGCCCAAAATTCTGATGAATTGCAATTTGTTTGAAAAACCCGAATGGACAAGTCTACTGGCCAAACTTGGTGTGTTATCAGATTGGCTTTACAAGAGGCAGGGAACCATTGTATTTGATATCTATTCTCCAGCCTGCAATGCAGAATATCATTTGGATTTTTAACTCCTTAGTTAATTCCAGATCATAATGTTAACATAATTTCTAATTTGGTTGTGTTTTAGGTAAACCCAGACAGTCCGTACCCTTCCCCATCAACCACAGACATACCATCTCAGCTGCCGTTGATATTTGGTTCAGAATCGGTATCTCAGATGGCCACTCGCTCATTTCATCAGCTCCCGCAGCAAGTCAAACCCTTTTCCAGGTTAAATGCCTTTGCTAGCAGTGCTCAGGAGTCCAGGGGTCCTCTAGATCTGTCGGATAGTTCCATGGGCAGCCGAACATCTGACTGCAAGGTCAATGCTGGACCCTCAACCACAAAGAAGTCCTTTGAAGACCCAAATCAGATAGAGAATGAGGATTTCTGTGCTGTGTGTTTGAACGGAGGGGAGATGCTGTGCTGTGATCACTGCCCAAAAGTATTTCACCTCTCGTGCCATGTTCCAGCACTCCTGAGCTTTCCAGTGTGAGTACATCAATGGGGCCGAGAAGGGAGTCACAAAAAAAAAAAAATTACGGTTGGCACCTGGTGCTTTGACATTTTATTTACATTTAATAGTCATACGTTTCTTTGCTAAGTAGAAAAGATCAGGTTTCCTCCTAACGTACTCATTGATACCAAGCAAACATGACTATAGGTTATTAAGTTCATATTGATTATTATTTGCATTATTGGTGTGATTTTTCTCTCTTGAAAATTTAGTTGAGGACTCTGTGTGTTGGGTCTTGTGAGACCTATTTATATAATTTTTTTATTTATTGGTTTCGAAGTACATTGATTAATGAGATGCACCCCAGGCGGCGAGTGTCTTTTTTTTTTTTTTTTTTACTTATTAATTAAATTGAATATCTTGTGTATTACATTTTCTTATTTAATGTTCATAAGTCAGTTCTGCAGCCATAAGGAATGTATTGTCATTGTATTAGTAAAATAGCACATGACCCTGTTGTTAGTGTTTGCTGTCGATGTTGATGTAAATTATTGGCTGTGCATGCTACATGGGGGTGGTATTAGCAGGAGAATTTAAAAATGTTTAAATATTTCTTTCAGCGGTGAATGGGTTTGCACATTATGTAGAAACCTGAACAAGCCAGAGGAATATGACTGTGATAATATTCGGTATAGCCTTGAAACGAAAGATGAAGAGGGGAATTTGCCAAATCTTGATGAATACGACCAAAGGGTAAAGGAAAAATAATATCATTTTTGTATTCTTAATGTGCTTTATATTCATTTTGAATAATGTGTTTTATCTACTGCAATTTTTATTTGATTCCACCAAAGTTATGTGAAAATAGACACCAGCTCTGCACCGTTGTGAGAAAGCTCTCTCTATTAATCCACTCTACTCTGTAAATTAATTTTCTTGTTTAATTTTCGCCTCTTTTGATTATCTGGGTGTTGGCATCACCTCCTGTTTCATAAGACTCAGGCATCTTCCCAAACTGTCTTGTTACCATTACTTATGTTTGTGTTTATCTGCTCTCGAGTATGTTAGTGCTTCATAAAATGATAACTGAAACAGTTTAATAAAACCACGTAAAAACCTATTACACTCTTTAATTTAAAGGATCACTATAGTGCTAGGAAAACATACTCGTTTTCCTGGCACTATAGTGCCCTGAGGGTGCCCCCACCCTCAGGGTCCCCCTCCCGCCTGGCTCTGGAAGGGGGAAAGGGGTAAAAACTTACCTTTTTCCAGCACTGGGCGGAGAGCTCTCCTCCTTCTCTCCTCCTCCGTTCCGCCCCGTCGGCTGAATGCGCACGCGCGGCAAGAGCTGCGCGCGCATTCAGACGGTCGCATAGGAAAGCATTTACAATGCTTTCCTATGGACGCTTGCGTGCTCTCACCGTGAAAATCACAGTGAGAAGCACGCAAGCGCCTCTAGTGGCTGTCAATGAGACAGCCACTAGAGGAATTGGAGGAAGGCTTAACCCATTAATAAACATAGCAGTTTCTCTGAAACTGCTATGTTTATTAAAAAATGGGTTAACCCTAGCTGGACCTGGCACCCAGACCACCTCATTAAGCTGAAGTGGTCTGGGTGCCTAGAGTGGTCCTTTAATAAAGTGGCTCTGTTACCTTCTGGGGTCTTTCCAAATTGTTCAAAGACCTTTGATTGTGATTTTGCCGCTGGTGGTTCGGTGGCTGCACGGGTCCTGGTAAAGGTGAGTTTTATTTACCTGAACCTGTTCTTCTCAGCCACTGCCATCTTCTTCCTCGAGGTTCTCTTCAGCTCCTGTCCTTTCATCTGCTAGTAGCCAACACCATTGTTGTACTCTTGTGAATGTGTGAGAGTGCTACAGAGATGTCTGTGGAGGCTCTTGTGAGACCTCTGTACATAGACAGAGTCTTCTTCCCCTCAGCCGTCACCAGGATTCCTCTCCTACAACTGTCACAAACCCTTCCACTTCTCCCCCCAAATAAACCCAATAGGTCTTCAGTAAATACTATTTACTTTTCTACCACTACCTTTTGTGTCACATTACCCCACTCCCTTAATCATGTAAGCTCATTGAGCAGGGCCCTCAAACCCTCTGCTCCTGTGCGTCCAACTCGTCTTGTTACAGTTACGTGTTTGTTAGTCCACCCATTGTACAGCGCTGCAGAATTTGTTGGCGCTATGTAAACAATAATAATGGAGGAGTACTAAACAAGACTTGACAGCAATAGCGTCTTTTTTTTTAGGTGTTGTCAATCGTTCCTACTTTGTCTTATGATATCTTTTCAGTGAAATTCCAACACAGACTTTATGAGCAGTGGCGTACTAAGGAGGGGGCGGTACGCCCCGGGTGCCACCAGGGTGGGGGTGCCATGACCCTGGTCTGGGTGCTGGAGGGGGCTGTGTGAGCTGTACGGCCTCACAGTGCTCCCCCATGGTAGTTAGGGTGCCGGGCGACCAGAACAGCTCACACAGGCAAAGAGCAGCTGAACTGGCTGCACAGAGATAAAGTGGGGGCGGAGCTAATACAAATTGGGGGCGGGGCTTAATACAGCCCTCACCCGCTGCTGTTACTGCTGCACATGGAGGTGTAGCAAGAAGGAATCCCTGCTTCTCCACAGGCTTCAGGGAAGGACTTCAGTGAATCCAGTCCTCCTCTAGCCCACTGTCTGTAAGTAAGAGTGTGTGTCTGTGTGTGTGACTGTGTGTGTGTAAGACTGTCTACCTGTAACTGTGTGTGTAACTGTCTGCCTGTAACTGTGTGTAGCGGAGAGCTGGTATTACACAGCCTATCTCCACTTTGGATCCCAGTGAGGCTCAGGAACAAGCAATTATAAATCCATAGGGCAAAGTATCCAGCAGGCAAAATAACACAGCAGTATCCCAACAGCACTCCCAATAACTGGACGACACACAGTATCAGGAGCAGAACTAAAGATTTATTCATACAGTGGCCTTATAAAGCCTGCTCCCATGCAAGGGAGGGATTTCCATTCATTAGTACAGTAGCCAATCCTGTTCTGGTAACCTCCCACACATCTCCTCCCCTCAGCCTACATCATAATCCCCTTATCCAGGACACCAATTCCCCACGTTTCTGGATGTACCCCTAAACCTAGGGGTACCGCTTTAAATTATACATACCCTGGTAGCCCTGATCTGGGTGAACAACATATCCAAAAATCACCCAGATCAGACCAGGGGTTCAGGAAATTTATGGAGGTATTAAAATGACCGACCGCGCTGGAAAGAGTAGCCGAATTGGGTTCCATGCGATGGGGCCCTGCGGTCGGTCCTGAAACAAGGGAATACATTACACAAAAGCCTCCAGTTACAGAGACTAGGGAGGGTTCGCCTGAATCCCCTCGTTCAGTTGTTTCTCTCTACCGAACGAGGGGCCGTTCGGTAGTTTGGAACCGAACGGACCGGGCTTGTGGAGGTCTCAGCGGTGTTCGCCTAGTCGAGTGTCCGATTTGAGTTCCAGACACTCGACGGCAAAACACCGCTGTTCGGGAGTTTTAAAATGGCCGCCCCCACGTGTTCATTTCCCGAATGGTGGCCACCCCCGAGAACAAAGGACTACTACTCAGCTTGTCAATTACCCGTTCGCAACAATGTTGCAACGGGTAATTGAAGGCACACTTCACACCGGGGAGGTCTCACTGTTCGGTAGTTTCATTCCCTTATTTGTTGGAATGATTCTACCGAACAATCAGATGAATACAATACATTTAACACATATAACTTTGCCATTTACACGAATGCAGTAAAAACCTATGTAATTCTCAGGACAGCCCAGTGCCATCCGCTACACTGTGTGTGTGTGTATGTGTGTGTGAGACTGTCTGTGTGTAACTGTCTGCCTGTAACTGTGTGTGTGTGTGTGTGTGTAAGTGTGTGTGTGTGCCAATGTATATGTGACTTTCTGCCTGTAACTGTGTGCATGACTCTGTGACTGCATGTGTGACTGTCTGCCTGTAACTGTGTGTGACTGTATGCCTTTAACTGAGTGTGTGACTGTCTGCAGGGATGTGGGGCTGCAGAGATTTTGTAGAAGGGGGTAGGGGTTTTGTATTGGGGCAGGTGTCTTTATAAGGGGGGATAAGCAGGGGATTTGTGGAAGGGGGCTGCGGGGGTAGTACAGGATTTGTAGAAGGGGGCAGGACAGGGGTTTTTTAGGAGGGGGCGGGGCAGGACAAGGGTTTTATAGGAGGGGCTGACAGCGGTTTTGCAAAGTTTACAAATTGTAAAAAAAAAAAAGAAAACCTTTAACATTTTTTTTGGGGGGGGTTGGGGTGGAGGGGAGGCGAGGGGGTGCCAAGCACAGGATCCGCCCCGGGTGCCAAATGCTCTAGGTACGCCCCTGTTTATGAGTATTTCAGAAAAAATTTTATCGTTATGAAATGCCCGTAATATTAATTTCTAGGAGGGTGAGAGGGGGGGCGGGCTAGCATAGCTGCTTTAAATGTTTTTCAATGGCTGGAAATCTTAAGGCCGGGGAATGATCTGTCCTTTGTTGTTTCATTGCAGAGGTGTGAAAAGATGGTGCTATCTCTGTGCTGCAATAACCTGAGTCTCCCTTTCCAAGAGCCGGTCAGCCCTCTGGTGAGTTGGCGTTTGTTTCCTGGAGAACAGCATACTCTGGGCACATTGGCGAGAAGGGAGAACGAGTCCACACTCAGGGGAAGAATACATATGACGCATTTTTTTACCCATTAAAAGCACCCTTAGGGATTCTTTGTTAGAAACCACAATTTAAAACAAGAATGGCACCAGTGTAAGGATGCTTTATTTATACAGCGCTAACAGGTGTACTTAGCGCTTTACAGCTTACATTACCGTAGAGGGATGTACAGTAAGTGCAGTAGGTATACAGTGTATGTATATTTTATTTATATAGCACTAACAGGTTTACTCAGCACTTTACAGGTTACATTACAGTAGAGGGAGGTACAGTAAGTGCAGTAGGTATACAATGTATGCATATTTTATTTATATAGCTCTAACAGGTGTACTTAGCACTTTACAGATTACATTACAGTAGAGGGAGGTACAGTAAGTGCAGTAGGTATACAGTGTATGCATATTTTATTTATATAGCACTAACAGGTTTACTCAGCACTTTACAGGTTACATTACAGTAGAGGGAGGTACAGTAAGTGCAGTAGGTATACAGTGTATGTATATTTTATTTATATAGCTCTAACAGGTATACTTAGCACTTTACAGATTACATTACAGTAGAGGGAGGTACAGTAAGTGCAGTAGGTATACAGTGTATGTATATTTTATTTATATAGCGCTAACAGGTGTACTCGGCATTTTACATGTTACATTACAGTAGAGGGAGGTACAGTAAGTGCAATGGGTATACAGTGTATGTATATTTTATTTATATAGCGCTAACAGGTGTACTCAGCACTTTACAGGTTACATTACAGTAGAGGGAGGTACAGTAAGTGCAGTAGGTATACAGTGTATGTATATTTTATTTATATAGCACTAACAGGTGTACTTAGCGCTCTACAGGTTACATTACAGTAGAGGGAGGTACAGTAAGTATACAGTATATGTATATTTTATTTATATAGCGCTATTAGGTGTACTTAGCACTTTACAGGTTACACTGCAGTAGAGGGAGGTACAGTAAGTGCAGTAGGTATACAGTGTATGTATATTTTATTTATATAGCGCTAACAGGTATACTTAGTGCTTTACATGTTACATTACAGTAGAGGGAGTTACAGTAAGTGCAGTAGGTATACAGTGTATGTATATTTTATTTATATAGCGCTAACAGGTATACTTAGTGCTTTACAGGTTACATTACAGTAGAGGGAGGTACAGTAAGTGCAGTAGGTATACAGTGTATGAATATTTTATTTATATAGCGCTAACAGGTGTACTTAGCGCTTTACAGGTTACATTACAGTAGAGGGAGTTACAGTAAATGCAGTAGGTATACAGTGTATGTATATTTTATTTATATAGCACTAACAGGTGTACTTAGCGCTTTACAGGTTACATTACAGTAAAGGGAGGTACAGTAAGTGCAATAGGTATACAGTGTATGTATATTTTATTTATATAGCGCTAACAGGTTTACTCAGCACTTTACAGGTTACATTACAGTAGAGGGAGGTACAGTAAGTGCAGTAGGTATACAGTGTATGTATATTTTATTTATATAGCGCTAACAGGTTTACTCAGCACTTTACAGGTTACATTACAGTAGAGGGAGTTACAGTAAGTGCAGTAGGTATACAGTGTATGTATATTTTATTTATATAGCGCTAACAGGTGTACTTAGTGCTTTACAGGTTACATAACAGTAGAGGGAGATACAGTAAGTGCAGTAGGTATACAGTGTATGTATATTTTATTTATATAGCGCTAACAGGTGTACCTAGCGCTCTACAGGTTACATTACAGTAGAGGGAGGTACAGTAAGTATACAGTATATGTATATTTTATTTATATAGCGCTATTAGGTGTACTTAGCACTTTACAGGTTACACTGCAGTAGAGGGAGGTACAGTAAGTGCAGTAGGTATACAGTGTATGTATATTTTATTTATATAGCGCTAACAGGTGTACTTAGCGCTTTACAGGTTACAATACAGTAGAGGGAGATACAGTAAGTGCAGTAGGTATACAGTGTATGTATATTTTATTTATATAGCACTAACAGGTGTACTTAGCACTTTACAGGTTACGTTACAGTAGAGGGAGGTACAGTAAGTGCAGTAGGTATACAGTGTATGTATATTATATTTATATAGCGCTAACAGGTGTACTTAGCGCTTTACAGGTTACATTACAGTAGAGGGAGGTACAGTAAGTGCAGTAGGTATACAGTGTATGTATATTTTATTTATTTAGCGCTAACAGGTGTACTTAGCACTTTACTAGTTACATTAGATTGTTTTTATTTGTTTAATGATCAAAACGTCCATTAAAAACACATATTGAAACATTGTATATTCTATATAGAGATATTCTGGGAGACATTTCAAAATAAGCAGCAGTCACGTTGGAATCCAGTAAACACTCCCTACAGTCCACATTTAGCTCGCTGCTCTTAGTTCATTTCTCTGTGACACCTTTATATCTCTTCCCTAAAGACTTAAATATTTTTACAATAGTGTCACAGTTTTCTAAATTTGACTTTAATTATTAAAGTCATATTCTTACTTATTTTTTTAATTAAGGCACGTCACTATTTCCAGATAATTAAACGGCCAATGGATCTGTCCATTATACGTAAGAAGCTCCAGAGACGGAATGTGCCCCATTACTCCACCCCCGAGGAGCTGGCGTATGACATACGGCTTATGTTTTGGAATTGCGCAAAGTTCAATTATGTGAGTACTATGAGCTGGCACTGGAGTTCCGAATTCTGAATTCAGGAACAGAATACTTTAAAGGAAAACTGTCATCAGTTTGTATTAATAGTAAACCAAAATGCTTGAAATGAAAATGGGAGAAGTTGCAAATATTTCCTCTGTTAAATTCTGAATATACGGTAATTTGACAATGCAGTATGAACAGTTTTACAAATAACAGGGAAAAAAAAGGGCGGCACGGTTAACGAAGCACTTCAAAGAACATAACCACTACAGCGTGCTGTAATGGTTATGGTGTGGGAACGTCTGCCCCCCTGTTAGCTGTAGTGGAGCAAGGAGCAAAACCTTTCAAAAATTGTTTAATTATAATGGGGGTACCAGGACACTCACAGCACCAAAACCACTACAGCAAACTACAGTGGTTACGGTGTTTGGAGTGTTCCTTTAAATCATCAGTAGTATAAGTTTAATGATTCTACCTGAAGGATGAAATCTTACAGTAATCTCCACTGGTGCACAGTATGTAGTTCGTTACAGATGATATAATGATAAACAGGCGGCTGATGATTTGTTTGGTCCTAACAGGAGGATTCGGAGGTAGCTGTGGCTGGGAGGAAGTTAGAGCTGTTTTTTGAGAACATGTTGAAGGAGACTTATCCGGATAAGATCTTTCCATTTCCTCAAGAAGAAGACTCAGACTCTGAGGAGATAGACAATGAAAACTGCCCTCTGGGTTTTAAAGCTTTTCACTGGCCGTCCTATGGAGCAGAATGCATTCAGCCAAAACGCAGGAGACGCCACACGGTCGGCCAGAAAACAAAGGAATTCACCTTGTGCTAACACTGTCACCAGTATCGCAGGGATTATCAAGTGCACAATATGGAAGAAAACTCTGGAAAATATCCGGCCACGCTCATGCAAAATCTAAATAAACATTATAGAAATAAGATATTGACTGATAAAGAAATAACGGTTGAAATTAAAGATTTCCATTCTGGATTCAGATGAGAATGTGGATTACTAACAGTGTAGCTGATTGCAAACAAAGAACAGCGTTGTGACTGCTTGTCATCGTTTTATGTGACATTTTCAAACTACAGACCCCAGCTGTTCCCGTTTTTGCCAAAAGCCACTTTTCACATCGGACTTGGATTTGCAAATACTGTCCTCAAAATTGTCCGGGTTTCAACATTTTCAAAAACGAAACCATTTGCTGAATGTATATAAAAAAGAAAAAAAAAGAAAAACAATTATTCAAAACATTTTATCAGTTGCTTTTATATCTAAACACTGAAAATGAGATGAGGATTTGTAACATCATTTATTTCTTAATGCT
This sequence comes from Pelobates cultripes, assembly GCA_933207985.1. Taxonomy (NCBI): domain Eukaryota; kingdom Metazoa; phylum Chordata; class Amphibia; order Anura; family Pelobatidae; genus Pelobates; species Pelobates cultripes. The sequence goes on along the minus strand of OW240923.1, from coordinate 87,923,028 downwards.
AGGTTTTAATGACAATTACCATTTAGAGAAATGTACTATTCATAGAAAGTTGATAATAAAAACAAAAAAAAGTAATTCTGTTTTTTCTGTTTGTTTCAGAAAAAAATAAATGTTGTTTAGAGTTAAATAGTGAAGTTATTTTTTATTGCAAATAAGTAACAGCTAGCCTTGGATTCTCGGTTATTAGTGAACTCCATTTCTCAAGAACCTCGCCATTCTAAAACCAACACTGGCATAGGGGAATAAAAAGAGCAAATGCAAATTTCTTCTTGAAAGTTTGTTTGTTTGTTTTTATCCCTTTAAGTCTTTTTTTAAGTCTTCAGGTTCTCAGTTTGTGTGTCTGTTTTGTGAAACATTGTGTGTGATGATGTGTTTATAGTGCGCCGCATGCTGACTTGTAACATACTGCCAATTTAATTACTTCCTACAGACACTTCCTGTGTTGGTCTCACATGGCTTTGCCTACAATGGGTTAGCTTTCAATTTCTTCCTGTAGATAAATTACTTTATAATGAATTTACCATTTTTGTGATTAATATGAACAGGAACACAGAATATGTGTTAAATTTATTCAAATTATTTTACTTACAAACTCCAACTCCCAGGAACCTCAGACTTATAACGCACAGAAGCGTTTGTGTCACAGGTGACTATTACCCTATATAAGTCCATCAATAGATGCAGGGCTTGCTGTGTTTATACACTATATAAATCCATAGTTAGATAGAAGCAGGGCTTGCTCTGTTTATACACTATATAAATCCATAGATAGATACAAGCAGGGCTTGCTCTGTTTATACACTATATAAATCCATAGATCGATACAAGCAGGGCTTGCTCTGTTTATACACTATATAAATCCATAGATCGATACAAGCAGGGCTTGCTCTGTTTATACACTATATAAATCCATAGATAAAGCAGGGCTTGCTCTGTTTATACACTACAGTATATAAATCCATAGATAGAAGCAGGGCTCGCTCTGTTTATATGCTATATAAATACATAGATAGATATAAGCAGGGCTCGCCCTGTTTATACACTATATAAATCCATAGATTGATAGAAGCAGGGCTTGCATTGTATATATGCTATATAAATCCATAGATTAATAGAAGCAGGGCTTACCCTGTTTATACCCTATATAAATCCATAGATAGAAGCAGGGCTTGCTGTGTTTATACACTATATAAATCCATAGATTGATAGAAGCAGGGCTTGCATTTTACATATGCTATAGAAATCCATAGATAGAAGTAGGACTCGCTTTGTTTATACACTATATAAATACATAGATGGATAGAAGTAGGGTTCGCTCTGTTTATACACTATATAAATCTATAGATTGAAGCAGGGCTCACTCTGTTTATACACTATATAAATTCATAGATTGATAGAAGCAGGGCTTGCTATGTTTATACACTATATAAATCCATAGATAGAAGCAGGACTCACTCTGTTCATACACTATATAAATCCATAGATTGATAGAAGCAGGGCTTGCATTGTACATATGATATAGAAATCCATAGATAGAAGCAGGACTCGCTCTGTTTATACACTATATAAATCCATAGATAGAAGCAGGGCTCACTCTGTTTATACCCTATATAAATCCATAGATTGATAAAAGCAGAGCTTATAGAAACATAGAATGTGACAGCAGATAAGAACCATTCGGCCCATTTAGTCTGCCCATTTTTTTTAAATACTTTCATTAGTCCCTGGCCTTATGGCTTGCATTGTATATATGCTATATAAATCCATAGATAGATAGATAGATAGAAGCAGGGCTCACTCTGTTTATACACTATATAAATCCATAGATAGATAGAAGCTGGGCTCACTCTGCTTATACACTATATAAATCCATAGATAGAAGCTGGGCTCACTCTGCTTATACACTATATAAATCCATAGGTATATAGAAGCAGGGCTAGCTCTGTTAATATGCTATATACATACATACATACATAGAAGCAGGGCTCACTCTGCTTATACACTATATAAATCCATAGATTGATAGAATCAGGGCTCGCTCTGTTTATACACTATATAAATCCATAGATAGATAGAAGCAGGGCTCGCTCTGTTTATACACTATATAAATCCATAGATAGATAGAAGCAGGGCTCACTCTGTTTATACACTATATAAATCCATAGATAGATAGAAGCAGGGCTCACTCTGTCTATACACTATATAAATCCATAGATTGATAGAATCAGGGCTCGCTCTGTTTATACGCTATAGAAATCCATAGATGGATAGAAGCAGGGCTCACTCTGTCTATACACTATATAAATCCATAGATTGATAGAATCAGGGCTCGCTCTGTTTATACACTATAGAAATCCATAGATAGATAGAAGCAGGGCTCACTCTGTCTATACACTATATAAATCCATAAATTGATAGAATCAGGGCTCGCTCTGTTTATACACTATAGAAATCCATAGATAGATAGAAGCAGGGCTCACTCTGTCTATACACTATATAAATCCATAGATTGATAGAATCAGGGCTCGCTCTGTTTATACACTATATAAATCCATAGATTGATAGAATCAGGGCTCGCTCTGTTTATACACTATAGAAATCCATAGATAGATAGAAGCAGGGCTCACTCTGTCTATACACTATATAAATCCATAGATTGATAGAATCAGGGCTCGCTCTGTTTATACACTATAGAAATCCATAGATTGATAGAAGCAGGGCTCGCTCTGTTTATACACTATATAAATCCATAGATAGATAGAAGCAGGGTTCACTCTGTTTATACTCTATATAAAATTATATCTATAGATAGACAGAAGCTGGGCTTGCACTGTATATATGCCATATAAATGCATTTATAGATAGAATCAGGGATCACTTGGTTTGTACACTAAACAATCCATAACACAAAGTACATAATTTGCAAACAATAATACTGCCACCTAGTGACAACATGCCTTCATTACTCTGAAAACTGTCATTTGAACACTATCAGGGACTGGGTTCACTAAAGTGAGAAGTCAAGGTGAATTTGAAATTTAAATAGCCAACTACAGAAATTATCCAAGTCAACAATGCTTTCAATTCAACTACTTAAATCATAAATTTACTTTGAAATGTTACTTTAGTAAATAATCCTTTAAAAATAGTGTTTTGAAACCACCCTCCTGCACCTAAGAGGCATTGAAACCAGGGGTTGGGTAAAATGTGTGTTCTTCATATATTTGTCTATGTGTCTGTATCTGTGTGTATATCTGTGTCTGTATCTATATTTATGTGTCTGTGTCTATATGTATATCTGTGTGTATATCTGGGTCTTTGTGTATATCTGTGTCTGTGTAAATATCTGTGTCAGTATCTATATTTATATCTGTGTGTGTATATCTGTGCCAGTATCTATATTTATATCTGTGTCTGTATCTATATTTATATGTGTCTGTGTCTATATGTATATCTGTGTGTATATCTGGGTCTTCGTGTACATCTGTGTCTGTGTGTATATCTGTGTCTATATGTATATCTGTGTCTGTGTGTATATCTATGTTTGTATCGGTGTGTATATCTGTATCTGTGTCTGTGTGTATATCTGTGTTTGTATCTCTTGGTCTGTGTGTATATCTGTATATGTGTCTGTGTGTAGAAAGAGAGAAGTGCTCATGCCATTGTACAGAGCACAGGTGAGACCTCACTTGGAGTATTGTACGCAGTACTGGAGACCGTATCTCCAGAAGGATATTGATACCTTAGAGAGGGTTCAGAGAAGGGCTACTAAACTGGTTCATGGATTGCGGGATAAAACTTACCAGGAAAGGTTAAAGGATCTTAACATGCATAGCTTGGAGGAAAGACAAGATGGGGGGATATGATAGAAACATTTAAATATATAAAGTATCTGTGTCTATATCTGTGTCTGTGTGTGTATATCTGTGTCTGTATCTGTATCTATGTGTATATCTGTTATAAACAAAGAAACAATATCCGGGCACACATAGGTTCTATTCCAAACTGCAGACTATATTGAAGCTGAACAGGCGTGTGCTCATATATTCTTTCTTTGGTTTATAATTCATGAAGGTGTGGCAGTCGCCCTGGTCTGTGTGGCACCATAGAGTTGATCCCCTATCATGATTAGTGAGTGCCATTCCTCATTAAAACTATGTGTATATCTGTATCTGTGTATATTTCTGTGTCTGTGTGTATATTTGTGTCTGTATCTTTTTGTATATCCGTGTTTGTGTACCTCAATATCGGTGGGCCCTACACTAATTTTAGCAGAATATTAACGTACTAACTGCAATACTCCAAAAACTGGAGTATTGGCAAGATACCTGTGATAACACAGAGAACATAAACTAGAAACTAGTTCAATCAGCAAGTTAAGCACGGATTCGTCAGCACCACAGAGCCCACCAGGGATCATTCTCCCATTTGACCACCAAAGAACATACCCTGGGCCTGCAATAAGGGAAGGAGGTGGAGGGTAAAAATTTATTTTATTGATTTACAACCACAAACCCACACTCGTACAACTCTACACACAATCACACTCAGCCAAACCCCCACACACAATCACACTCAGCCAACTCCAAACATACAAATCAAACTCAGCCATCCATCACAAAAATAAATAAATACATGCATTTTTCGTAAGGGGTATATCTTGTAAATTGTTAAAAAAAATATATAACATTTTCAATGGAGTGTTACTTTAATGGTTATTGCACTGGTACCAAAAACCTGTGTTGTCATCGTACACAGGGATCTGGGATATTGCGCAAGTATGTCTGTGTTTATAGCCGACTACACGCCAACATAACACACATATATCAATACGTATTTTAAAATAATAATTTCTGTCAGAAATGGTATAGTGAAGTCAGATAAATCAATTTTTTCCAAAAAATTTAAATTACGAATGCAACAGATTTCAAATATTACAATGTGTTCACTAAAAATTAGTCACAAAAATGTCGGCGATATTTTCATAAATATCTCAGAAGAGTTCCTGGAAATTTACTTTAAAATATCGGTGACTGCTTGAAATGCCATTTGTAATGAAATGTATGTATTCATTTAACAGTTCTTATCCAGGGTCCTTTATATGTGGGACATTGGTAGTTCTACAAGTAGGGGATACACCATTAGTTTTACTGAAACAACAGATGAAAGAGCTAAGCCTCTGAGCTTACACTTTACAGGGAAAATGTATTGTACACCGTATGATGACTTACAATCACTATGCATTAAATGCAGAAAATAGAACATAATGAGAATACAGTAATTTATAGAATAGATACATTAAGTGACATATAGGATGGATACAGCAAGTAATGTATAGCATGGATACAGCAAGTAACGCATAGAATGGAAACACTAAGTGACAAATAGGAGGTATACAGCAAGTAATGTATAGAATGGATTCAAAACGTTTGGTCCACATGAAAAGCTGCCACACACTTACTCCAACTATTAATAAGGAGTAGAGTTTAGCAAACCCGGACTGTAAAGTTTGGGTTCGTACCGAACATTACGTTTTTTGGACCCCAGACCCGAACACGGGCATATCACTGTATGTTCGGGTTGGAGTTCGGTGTTTGGTGATTTAATGGCATGTTTTCAAAGGCTGCAGGGCAGCCAATCAACAAGCGTTTGACTCGTGTGCCCTTAGAAGCCATCACAGCCATGCCTACTAATGGCATGGTTGTGATTGGGCAGTGCAGCATGTGGCCCAGCCTCTATATATTAGCTGGAGTCACATAGCGCCGCACGCACATGAGGTCTTATTAGTGTAGGGAGAGGATGCTGCCGCTATGAGGGACAGCTTAGGAAAGAATTCTGCAAACTAGTACATTAGTGGGGTGCACTTCATATCTGAGAGTCAAATAGAAGCGTCAAATACTGCGCTTACAGCGCAGTTGTAAAAATTCTTATTTTCTGGGTGCTAATCTGCTAAATAGTAAATTTTGGGCGTGCTCTTCATATCTGAGAGTCAAATCGAAGCGTCAAATAGTGCGCTTACAGCGCAGTTGTAAACATTCTAATTGTTTTGCTGCTAATCTGCTAAATAGTACATTTTGGGGCCTGCTCTTTACATCTGAGAGTCAAATAGAAGCGTCAAATAGTGCGCTTACAGCGCAGTTGTAAAAATCCTTATTTTCTGGGTGCTAATCTGCTAAATAGTACATTTTGGGCGTGCTCTTCATATCTGAGAGTCAAATCAAAGCGTCAAATAGTGCGCTTACAGCACAGTTGTAAAAATTCTTATTTTCTGGGTGCTTATCTGCTAAGTAAATAGTACATTTTGGGTGTGCTCTTCATATCTGAGAGTCAAATAGAAGCGTCAAATAGTGCGCTTACAGCGCAATTGTAAACATTCTTATTTTCTGAGTGCTAATCTGCTAACTGGTACATTAGTGGGGTGCACTTCATATCTGAGAGTCAAATAGAAGCGTCAAATAGTGCGCTTACAGCGCAGTTGTAAAAATTCTTATTTTCTGGGTGCTAATCTGCTAAATAGTAAATTTTGGGCGTGCTCTTCATATCTGAGAGTCAAATCGAAGCGTCAAATAGTGCGCTTACAGCACAGTTGTAAAAATTCTTATTTTCTGGGTGCTTATCTGCTAAGTAAATAGTACATTTTGGGTGTGCTCTTCATATCTGAGAGTCAAATAGAAGCGTCAAATAGTGCGCTTACAGCGCAATTGTAAACATTCTTATTTTCTGAGTGCTAATCTGCTAACTGGTACATTAGTGGGGTGCACTTCATATCTGAGAGTCAAATAGAAGCGTCTAATAGTGCGCTTACAGCGTCGTTGTAAAAATTCTAATTGTTTTGCTGCTAAACTGCTAAATAGTACATTTTGGGCGTGCTCTTCATATCTGAGAGTCAGATCGAAGCGTCAAATAGTGCGCTTACAGCGCAATTGTAAACATTCTTATTTTCTGGGTGCTAATCTGCTAAATAGTACATTACTGGGGTGCTCTCCATATCTGAGAGTCAAATAGAAGCTGTAAAGGATTCCATATACTTACCTGGGTGCCTTCGGTTATATCCTCTCCCTGCTGTTAAAATGCTTGCAATCGGTTTGTTTTATTATGTATTTGAATAAATGTATTTGTCTACCGAACAGAGACCACCCTGGGTAGCAATCAGCATTAGAACGTCGTTAAACCGCAACTTAATTGCTCCTAGGTGGCCGCGATTCGGGATACGAACACGTGGCGAGAACAAAGGATGGCGGCCATCTTAAACCTCACGAATGCGGTCAGCGAGGCTTACGCATGAATTGCCTGGAACTGTTTTCGGCATGGCAAACATGCGAACGCCCGGTCCTCATGGGAGTCCTGGCTGATTACTTTCCACGCCATGAATCAAACCGGCATTCGGGAGGTAGAACCTACCGAACAAGGGGAGCATTCGCAAGCTGCACCATACGAACGGTAGTTTTCGTGTAATTAGACGCGAACAGAGACCGGCTCTTGCTGCTGATTTCATGGAACTCTGAATAGGATACCTCCACATGGCGAGCCGGTCAAACTTCCACACGATGCGATACGGAAACTACCGAACGAAAATTTGTGAGATTTGGATATGTGACTCCCAGTATCCTCAGCTACCCAGGAATGCAAATGTTATATTTGTATGTGTTATAGAAAGTACTTTTCTAAAAATGTTGAAAATTGTAATGTTTCTGGCCAGCAGATAATTGAGTTTAGTATGTTGCTGAAACTCAATTATCTAGCCCGGCCTAGAGGGGGAGTCTGTTACTGTATAAATTGAATGCTTGTTGCTTCCAATAAATCAGTCTTGTTCCAGCATTAAGCTTTGGCTCATGTGTGGATTATTTGGCGATACCAGCGGTATTTATTCGTGTGGATTACTTGGTGATTTTCTTTTATGGGAAGAAGGGAATGCTTGACGGTCATACAATATACTACCGTTTCAGAAGCGTCAAATACTGTTGTTACATCGCACTTTCAAAAATTCAAATTTTTGGGTGCTAAATAGTACATTTGCGGCTTGCATTTCTTGCAGTCCAATAAACTAAAAAATAAAATACAAAATTGTTGACTGTTGGCGGTTACATTGTCGCCTGACATAAAACATCTGTTAGTTTGATGGGTGAACGCAAAGAATGAGGAGAGCATCAAATAAGGGACGTGGCCCCGGTCGTGGTGCTGCTGGTGTTGGTGGAATCCCTGTTGCAAGGAGAGGACGTGGTCGATCTGTGCCAGCTACACGCACAAGTGAAACACCTTCCTCATGTGAGAGTACGCGACTGAACCTTCAGCGTTATTTGGTAGGCCCGAATGCCGCGCTACGAACGGTGAGGCCAGAACAAGTACAGGCGATAGTAGATTGGATGGCTGACAGTGCCTTCAGTTCCTGCACATTGTCTCTGCTGAAAGCCCTGAGTCAGCACCTGCAGCCCACGGCCATCTGTCTATCACCTCACCCCCTTGCAAATCACCCAATCAGTCTGGGCCACAAGTCATGCTGCAGTCTCTTATGCTTTTTGATGACTCTGCTGGCGGGGTTTCCATGGGCCATCCACCTAGCCCTGCCCCAGAAGTGGAAGGGATTGAGTGCACTGATGCACAACCACTTATGTGGCAGCACGTCTCTGATGATGACGAAACACAGGTGCCAACTGCCGTGGCTTTCGGCAGTGTGCAGACCGGCAAGGAGGGCAGGGTTGAGGAGTTGATGGAAGATGATGTGGAGGATGATGAAGTACTAAACCCCACATGGAATGAAGGTCATGCAAGTGACGTGTCCAGTTTGGAGGAAGAGGCGATGGTCGCACAGAGGCACCAGCACAGCATAAGAGGGAGCAGGGTGCAAAAGCGGAGCGGCCGTCCCCTAGACGGTACGCCAGCTACTGCCCACCGCACCCAGGCTTGGCAGTTCTTCAGACAATGTGCTGATGACAAGACACGAGTGGTTTGCACGCTGTTCAATCAGAGCCTGAAGCGAAGCATAAACGTGCTAAACCTGAGCACAACCTGCATGACCAGGCATCTACATGCAAAGCACAAGCTGCAGTGGAGTAAGCACCTCAAAAACCAAGAGAGATCTCAGGCTCATCCTGCTTCCTCTTCTGCTACTGTATCGGCCTCTTCCTCCACCTCTGGAGTCACAGTGGCACCTGCCACGCTGCAAACAGAGGATGTGGCAGCAACGCCACCTCGTCCGCCACTGTCCCCAAGCATCTCCACACTGTCCCATGGAAGCGTTCAGCTGTCCATCTCCCAAACACTGGAGAGAAAGAGGAAGTACCCCCTAGCCACCCGC
>OW240923.1:87890169-87905960 GCA_933207985.1 Pelobates cultripes | reverse complement strand
TGGTTGTTGCCACAGAGCCTCAAGCCCGGCCTGGTGGTGTGCGATAATGGGCAAAATCTCATGGCAGCTCTGGGCATAGCTGGTTTGCCGCACATCCCATGCCTGGCGCATGTGCTGAATTTGGTGGCGCAGAAATTCCTAAAAAACTACCCAGATATATCAGAGCTGCTGCAGAAAGTGCGGGCCGTCTGTGCACACTTTCGGCGTTCTCTCCCTGCTGACACGCGCCTGTCTGTGCTGCAGCGTAACTTCGGCCTTCCCGCTCACTGCATTATATGCGATGTGCCCACAAGGCGAGCAGCAGCAGACGATAGTGGAGTTTCAGATGCAGCACGCACGGGTCAGTCGCTCTGCGGAACAGCACCACTTCACCACCAATGAGTGGGCCTCCATGCGAGACCTGTGTGCCATTTTGCACTGTTTCGAGTACTCCACCAACATGGCCAGTGCCAATGACACTGTTCTCAGCCTTACTATCCCGCTTCTATGTCTCCTTGAAAAAACGCTTCGGGCGATGATGCAAGAGGATGTGGCACAGGAGCAAGAGGAGGAGGAGGAAGAGGGGTTGGCCACGGTTATCAGGCCAGTCATTCACAAGTGGCTTGGAGGGTGGGTTCCTGCACTAGCATAGGCCAGGTACACAATTGTCCAGCCAGGGCACAGTTCTGGAGGACGAGGAGGAGGAACCGTGTTAACAGCAAGGTGGCACCCAACACAGCTCGTGGGCATCACTGGTGCGTGGCTGGGGGGATACGGAGGACACAGACGATACACTTCCCACAGAGAACAGCTTGGCCTTGCCTCTGGGCAACCTGGCACACATGAGCGACTACATGCTGCAGTGCCTGCGCAATGACTGCCGAGTTGCCCACATTCTAACTTGTGCTGATTACTGGGTGGCCACCCTGCTGGATCCCTGTTACAAGGACAACCAGCCGTCCTTAATACCCTCACTGGAGCGTGATCGGAAGATGCGTGACTACAAGCGCACGCTGGTAGATGCGCTGCTGAGGGCATTCCCAACTGACACGGGGGCTCAGTGGAAGCACAAGGCGAAGGCAGAGGAGGAGGTCGCCAACGCAGCTGGGGCACCACCAGCACCTCAGAAGGCAGGGTTAGCATGGCCGAAATGTGGAAAAGCTTTGTCAGCACGACACAACAACCAGCACCACCATCTGATATGGAACAGGAGGCAGCATTTCAGCAACATGGTGGAACAGTACGTGTGCACACGCCTACACGTACTGACTGATGGGTCTGCCCCATTCAACTTCCGGGTCTCCAAATTGGGCACATGGTCTGAGCTTGCCCTTTATGCATTGGAGGTGCTGGCCTGCCCTGCAGCCAGTATATTGTCTGAACGTGTGTTTAGCACGGCAGGGGGCGTTATCACAGACAAGCCCAGCCGCCTCTCCACCGCCAATGTGGACAAGCTCACGTTTATTAAAATGAACCAGGCACAGATCCCACCAGACTTGTCTGTACCTTGTGCAGAATAGACATTTATACCAGTCTCACACACCCATTGTTATACTTAAGTGCAATTATTTTTTGTTTTCTTTGTTTATATGTCCCAATAGTTTGGGGGCTACCCCAATAAAATAAATAAAACCAAACAAATAAAAAAACAGTGTTGGCTACCTCCTCCTCCACCGTTGCTTCCACCTACACCGCCACGGTGTATACCCAGATATATCCGAGCTGCTGCAGAAAGTGCGGGCCGTCTGTCCGCGCTTTCAGCGTTCTCACCTTGCTGTTGCTCGCCTGTCTGCGCTGCAGCTTAACTTCGGCCTTCCCACTCACCGCCTCATGAGACTGTGCGAGCAGCAGAAGGCGATAGTAGAGTTTCACCTGCAGCACGCACGGGTCAGTCGCGCTGCGGAACAGAGTTTTCTTTTTTTATATGTCCCAATATTTCGGGGGCTACCCCAATTAAAATATATATATATATATATATATATATAAAAAAGTGTTGGCTACCTCCTCCTCCACCGCCACTTCCACCTACAGCGCCACGGTCACCTCAACCTATGGGTCACGTTGACAGAGTCTATGGGAGGGTAATAGAAGGAAGGTATTTAGGACCCAGAATCCCCCATAGCCTGTACTCATTCACCTGCCCAATTAGGAGGTCTAAGAGCAGAAAGGGAGGAGATACAATCTGACCTGCAGAGAGCAGCACCAGAAAAAGTGCGAAAGGTTGATGAAACCGATGTTTATTTTGTTGATTTGTTTAGATTATCACCCTGGTTTAGTAAGGGACATTACTTTATGTTTAGTAAGTGCTTGAATTTGAGCTAGGACTTTGTTTGTAGATTTTCCTTTCTGTTTTGAACAAACTGATCGCTGCATGGATATTTGTGCACAATGTAAATAAAATGCACCTTTTTTTTTTTTGCATAAGAGACTGTTGTTCCATACCTGTTACCCTAGAGGACTGTGTTGCTTTGCCCATAAAGGTCACATGACCGGTGTATAGTCGCCATATGGGCAGTCGGACTCCAGGACAACCCTCCCACATACCTAACCCAATAATGCACTGACACTCGGGTATATGGGAAAATTTGTCCACAGCTTTATTAAACAATCTGAATAATAATAACCATATATTCAACATAACATAATAATAGTAATAATTTAACAAATAACATGGGTCATTGCCCCCATACTCCGCCCTCGCATCCGATTCCTTCTGTTAATATAAAAGGCAATGACCCCCATATAAATAACACATATATATAACATATACCAACATTATTCCAACATACCAACTTAAAGTGCCAACATAAATTTAACCATGGCAGGGGTATACCCGGATACCCCTACCCCACCAGGTTCTGAGCCACCGACAGGACTCGAAACCTACCAACCACCAATGACCACAGTTTTCCATATCTGTCACGTTCATCCTAGGGAGCCTATTCCTTCTCCTTCAGCTCCCTATCCCGCCACAAGCTCAGACCTTGACCCCTTAAGCCGTCTGAGCTCCGCCACCCTGAAGAAATAGCGCCTTGGTTATTCCGTCTTGCCAACCCAGGTTCAGCAGGTCACATCCCACTGCCGAAAGATGAACGCCATCTGAGTGGTAGTACCCCGGCAACCCGCCTTCCAACTCGCTGTGCCGCACTACCACCCCCCCCAACTTCCTTACGAAGCTTGCCATCAAGCTATTCACCTTCTTTCTACACTTGTCGATGGCCACCGGGTCCCTCGCGTGCCGCCACCGCCTCCTCGGGATAATCTCTGACCATACTAACATTACTCCCGGAAGCAGGTCCCTCAATTTGTTGAGGTCCTGCTTCATCCACTTCACCAACCTCCGTTGCGGTGTTAGGCCCAAGTCATTGCCCCCCGCATGTAGCACCAGCAGGTCTGGCCCCGCCCGCCTGCCACCATCCGGAACACTTCCCGGCAAACTCCCCCCCAGCAAAAACCCCTATACCCGAACCATTGCACCACCAACTGGTCCCTTGAAAAGCCCAGCTGCTGGCCCTGAGCTCGAGCTGCGGCTCTCCTTTCGGCCCAGAAAACAAAGGAATGGCCCACGATCCATGCAACGTAGCCTGGGGAAGAGAGAAAAAACAGATTGTAACAACACCCCCTTATCGCCCTCCGGGAACCCCCGAAAAAAGGCCCGACATATCATTCTAACAACCCCAACCGCACGTACGACCGGAACCGTACTGACTCCCACCTGCCAATTCGTTTAACTACGTCATCCCCCAGACCCAACCTTGCGGCTTCCGTGGCCGCCCCGATGCGAAAGGAATGCGTACCAAAGCTATCCACCCGTAACCCCATTTTTCCCAGGCCCCACCGAAAAACCTTAATAAATTGAAATCGGGAGAGGGAAGACCCATCTGCGTGCACCAGGAGGGATCCCCCAACCGTCGGCCTCCGGACCAAATACTCTGCCACCGAGGCTACCGGGCACAGAACAGAGCCCGGCAGGGCCTGAAGTGTCACATCACGGCCCACCCCCCGTGAATCCGTCTTAGATTCGGCCAGGTGAACCACCAATTTCCCCCCTTGCAGCCGAACCCCGGAGACCTGTAGGCCCCCGGCCGCTACCCGATTGGCACTCACCAACTCGCTAATCCGGAAAGCCCCGAAGAAAGCCAACAGAAACGCTGTCCGAAACAGGGACACCTCAAACTCATCAAAGCAAATTCCAGGCAGCCCACTAACCAGATCCCCCAACACCCGCACCGACACCGGGCGCCTAGTGTCTGGAAACCTGCGCCCCTTCCGATAACCCTTAAGCGCCTGCCTGATGACGAAGGACTTGGTAACGTCCTCCTTCCCATGAAGCTTAAACCAGAAAGCCATCGCTGCCATGGACCTGTCAACCACTGCCGGGGAGGCCCCTTTTGCCAGCAATTGACAGGTGTACCACAGAAACGCGTCCCGGAGCGATTCCCCTTCCGGCACGCAATCCGGCCCAGCCCAAGATCGTTCCCACGAACCCCACACCTTACTGTAAGCGGCCCATGTGGCCGGTGCCAGAGAAGCCTTCACAAGTCCCCCAAGCAGGACGCTCCCAGCCGCCAAATTTCGTCCGGGCACGCCTGGCCCGTTTCCTGCGCCTCCGGTGCCACCGTCCGGAATCGGGACCACTGAAAACGAGAGAGAGCGTCAGCCACTTCGTTCAAGTACCCGGGCACATGGCGCGCGCGAAAGACAACATTGCGGGACATGCACATTAGGACGAAGTGCCGCAGCAACCGGACCACCGGTTTCGACGCCGCCGACTGATTATTCACTGCGTGCACTACCGCCATATTGTCAGAGAAAAATACCACCTTCCTGTCCCGCAGCCCTTCCCCCCATAGAGCCATCGCAACCACCAGCGGGAACAATTCCAGGAAGGCCAGGTTCCGCATAAGGGGGCTCTGCCCCCACGCCAGCGGCCACCTCTCCGCGCACCATTTCCCACCAAAGTACGCCCCGAAGCCCACACTACCCGACGCGTCAGTGAACAGCTCCAGTTCTGTCACCGACACCCCTTCCTGCCGAAAGAACACTGTCCCATTAAAGTCCCGCAAGAAGGTATCCCACACGGCAAGGTCGGCCCTCATGGCGGACGATACCCGGATGAAATGGCGTGGGGATTGCACCCCCGCCGTAGCTGCCGACAGGCTGCGGCTAAAAACCCTACCCATCGGGATTACCCGGCAAGTGAAATTCAACATCCCGATCAACGACTGCAGCTGCCGCAGGGTGACTTTCCTCGCCCGCGCTACTGCTGTCACCGACCCTTTCAGCCCTTGCAGCTTTGCCAGCGGCAGCCGACATTCGCCCCGCACTGAGTCAATCTCCAACCCCAGGAAACTAAGGCACACTGCCGGGCCTTCCGTTTTATCCGCTGCCAGCGGGACCCCGAAGCACCCAGCGACCCACTCAATAGTCCGCAGCAAATGCTGGCAAGCAGGAGTGCTTGCCGGCCCCACGCAGAAGAAGTCGTCCAAATAGTGCACCACTGATCCATTCCCTGCCTCCGCCCGTACCACCCATTCGAGGAAAGTGCTGAACTTCTCAAAGTATGAACACGAGATGGAACAGCCCATGGGGAGGCACAAGTCCACAAAGTATGCCCCTTCAAAGAAACACCCCAGAAGGTGGTGACATGCCGGGTGGACCGGAAGCAGCCGAAATGCTGCCTCAATGTCCACCTTTGCCATCAGCGCCCCGCGCCCGGCCTTCTTAACCAGCTCGACCGCCCGGTCGAATGATGCATATGAGACCGAGCACAACTCTTTGTCGATATCATCATTCACCGACGCTCCCTTGGGGTAGGAGAGGTGGTGGATGAGCCTGAACTTCCCCGGCTCTTTCTTGGGTACCACCCCGAGCGGGGAAACCCTAAGGCCTTCCAACGGCGGTGTCGAGAATGGGCCCGCCATCCTACCCAATAAAACTTCCTTTTCTAATTTCTCCCGCACCACCCCCGGGAACTCCGCCACCGACTTAAGGTTGCGCCGCACCCCAGATCCCCCCCTGTCCCGGAACGGGATAAAAAACCCTTGCCCAAAGCCCGCCCGTAGCAACTCGGCGTCTGCCCTGTTACCGTAGCGGCTTAGCCATGGCTCCATCTCGTCTAGCCTCACCGGGGTTAAGCCCCGGGGCAGAGGAGACCCCTCCTCCCCCCCCAACCGTAGCAGCGACTCCGGTATGTCCTGACTTCCCCTTTTTGAAGCATCGGTTAAGCCCGTGTGTGCCCCCGCAGCCGGAGCACTCGTGCTTAAAACGACAGGTGTTCCCCCATTTGCACTGGCCTTCATTGAAGAGCCAGCATAAGCCCTTTTGCAAGGCGGCCGACGAGGCGGACTGCCCCTTTGCGCCGGCCGTGTGCTGAAAGGGCTGCGCCATCATCAATTTCATCCAGAGGGGCAGGTCCATTTGGTCCCATCTCATACCCGGATTAGCCGCCAAGCGCTGCCGGAACTGCTCATCATACCGCCACCACGCCAGCCCGCCGTAGGTGCGGTATGCCTCCCAAATTCCGTCTAAATAGCAAAACAGGGAGGAGCACGATTCCGGCGATTTTTCACCTAGGACACTGGCCAGGACGCAGAACGCCCTTAGCCAGTTGCCAAAAGATTTCGGTATCTTACGATACCGCTTCTTTTTCTCCTCCTCCTCTTTTTTTCTCGTCTTTCTTATCTTCCTCCTTGAGGTCTATAAACTCCTCTAAGGGGAGAAGGGAAAAGATTTCACAGAATTCGCCCTTCCAGATCTTGTCTTTCACCTCCTGTTTGAGGTGCACCCCGAGCGGACCAGCGAACGACACGTATGCGTGCTGTCTGGCCGCATCAGGGACCCCCCACCAGTCAACTCCGCCCGCTCACTCGCTGCGTCCGCCCTGCTGCCAGCCGCTCCCGAATCCCCGCTCGAACTCGGTTCTGCGGAGATAACACCCGTGGCCCCTGTCCCCTGTGCCCACACCTGACCTACACCGCCACCCGTGTCACCCCCCGCTCCCAGCGAGTGGAGAAGTGTTTGTAGTGTGTGAATCAATGTACTGGATTGCAACGAGGCACAGGACTCACCGGCCAAGCCCCCCGGTCTCCGAGCGCTGGGGGCTGCGTTGTCCACTGTAATCCATCCGGGAGGAGCGACCTCCGTTAACGCCCCGCCGACCGGGGAGCCAACCCGGTGCCCAGCTAACACCGAAGATGACCGGCTCCGAGACCTGTAACGAGGAGAAGATGTCCTGGGTAGGGTGTAACGATCCCCTGTCACCCTCTCACCCCGACCCGGGGAGCGCCTGCCCTTCACCAAAGCCTCCCTCCATGTGGTGCCCGTAGTCCGTGCTCCAGAGGCCTGGATGGCCCCGCCCCGTGGGCTACGACTCCTTCCCCCCCAGCGTTCGGTCCGCCCCCGCCGACCATGCCTGGGGGCCCTGACCCTGCTCCTGTCCGACCCCTCAGAGGTGGAACTGTCCTGTCTTGACCTCCCCCTAGCTCCCCCAGCTCCCTGATCCCTAACTGGGGATGGGCTAATGCTGCTAGACCCCGAGCTAGACCCCCCCCTCCTGCCACTGCGCCCCAGCACCTGCCTGTCCACCCGGGCCAACCCCCCACCCCCACCGTGACGGGCTCCCCGGCCTTCAACACCCCCTTTATCCAGCCTAGCCACTGCCTGATCAGCTAACCCCCCTGCTCCCAGGGGCCCCGACTGCCCCACAGGCCCAGGCCCACCCCTAATCCCAGAGGGAGACCCCCTGTCTAATCTTGTAGCACTGAGGGACCCCTTAGGTGCCCCTGACCTCTTCCCCCTCACTACCCGCCCCTTCTCCAGTACCACTGAACTACCCTGGGCACCGCCCACGACTCCCCTCCTTTCCCCTTGTAACCCTAGAGTGGCCGGCCTAGTACCCCCCATCCCTCCGTCTCCACTACCCCCAGGCAACTCCTTCCCAGCACCCAGCACGCCAAGAGAGCCCCTGGCGGGGCCCCCTGCACTTGCCTGTCTGTCCTGGGGCCTGCCGGACGGCTTCACGGTTCCGGCCCCGCCTGTTGCATCCGCTGACCTCCTGGTCGTCCTCCTGGGCTGCGGCCCCACGTGGTCCATCACTCCAGGGGGCCCGGCCGGTGCCGCGGCCCCCGCTCCTGGCGCGGCCCCCTCCGACCTGGGAGCCGGACCGCCGCCGTCACGGGCAGCCGCCCGCCGCGCAGCTTGTCCCCAAGGCCACGGTAGCGCGCTGGGAGGCGGGGCCTCGACCGCGCTGCTACCGGGCCTGCTGCGGCCTCCTCCCGCCGCCATGCGCCCGCTGGGTCCAGCTTCACCGGGCCCCACGCCCGGGCTCAGCCTCCGCGGCGGCCTCCTGGCCCGCACTGGACGATCCTGCGCGCCCTCCTGGGCCGCCATTCCCGCCAGGGCCGGTCCGAGTTGGGCCCGCAACCAATCCGCTCCATGACCTCGCGCTGCTGACCGGATCCCCTCCAGCAGCCTCTCCACTTCGTCCATGGCCCTGCAGAAATGACAAGAAAGAAAAAAGGCCCTACCTAACCCAATCTGCACACACAGAAGTGCACACAAACTCAGTCAGGTAGGAAATTAGAAGTGAGCTCACTTAAAATGGCTGCCTATTTAAATAGCCCAGCCTACTTACCCATAACTCCATACTTCCTTCCCTCCTCCTATGCCCGCCTCCTAACCCCTGTCAAGGCCCTTTTTTCGCTTAGCTGTGCTTTGGCTGCATGGGGCTACAAGATGGTGGAGAATGCGGGCATTTAAAGCACATTTATATGGTCTGTGGGTATAGATGCCTAAGGTACTGTGACTCTGCAAACGGAGACTGGTTGTTTGAAACAGAGGCCTGCAGGTGTGGTGTGTGGTATTTACCAGGTGGCTGTGGAAAAAAAAAAAGGTGCGGTTTATTTACATTGTGCACAAAAATCCATGCAGCGATCAGTTTGTTCAAAACAGAAAGGAAAGTCTACCAACAAAGTCCTAGCTCAAATTCAAGCACTTACTAAACATAAAGTAATGTCCCTTACTAAACCAGGGTAATAATCGAAACAAATCAATAAAATAAACATCGGTTTTACCAACCTTTCGCACTTTTTCTGGTGCTGCTCTCTGCAGGTCAGATTGTATCTCCTCCCTTTCTGCTCTGAGACCTGCTAATTGGGCAGGTGAATGAGTACAGGCTATGGAGGATTCTGGGTCCTAAATACCTTCCTTCCATTACCCTCCCATAGACTCTGTCACAGTCACTTAGTATAAACTATGTACACATTAGCAGAGGCTTGTGAAGGCATTTTCTCCATGCATCAGGAGTTGAGCTCAGTTTAAACAATGAAATAGAATACCCTGCACTCAAACCCTCTCTCAAATGGATAATTCTGGTGATCCTCCTGACAGCCATGCTTTAGATTTTGATTTATGTTCTTCCAAAGCTAAAATCAAAGATTCCATCTAGTTCTATTTTATGTCTCATCTGTATTTTTAATTTTTATGTTATTTTAAGTGATTTCCCTATCCACATTTGTTTGCAGGACTTGTCCTACTCTTATCCCCATTTTACTTCCTTTTGCAGCCCTCTAGCCCTTTCCAGGAGTTTTTTAGAGGCATTTTTGTGGCCAAAAGTTCGGGTCCCCATTGACTTCAATGGGGTTCGGGTTCGGGGTCAAGTTCGAGCACGAACCCAGACGTTTTTTCAAAGTTCGGCCGAACCCGCCGGACCTGAACATCCGGGTGTCCGCTCAACTCTAATAAGGAGAAATCACAGAACAAAGGTAAACACCATTGGGTTCCTACGTTCTGTGATCTCTCCCCATAAAGAGCCGAAGTTGAAGTGTGTGGCTGCTATTCATAGAGTGTGGGATATTTCCCTCCCCATTGGAACCATTCATACCCAGCGCCAGGGTTGATAGGACTGTGGGAAATGTGAGTTTAAAGTTTTTAACACTCTTTATCTGTACCCAAAGAGATGATGGTCTGCATGATTATGTGCATTTTTTTTTTAGGTTTACTTATTTGAATAGCGTTGGGTTGAGTATATCACGCATGCTATTATTTTGGTATTGTTTTAAATTTGTTGTGTCACTCTATATGTGCTGCTGGTACTTAGGAATAAGAACATGGATATATATATATATATATATATATATATATACTTTAACACTGTATGTAAATACTCGCATACTGTGTGGTGGATCTGAGCGGTACCTCATTGGTTTTGGTTGTATCTTTTTAAAGAAATCAGGAGAGACCTGCTCAGAGCAGAGAAATAGTGCGTTCCCTGATGTACAGTCTACATACCAGGGCCTCAATTTAATATTTGTGAATAAGCTTTTCAAATGACTTAATAGTTTGAAAAATATTTTAATATTTTGACTTTTTTTATATTTGATATATTTTGATATATTCATATTTTGTAATAAAATATTTGAAAACTTTATCCAACAATATGAAAATTAAGCGATGTTAGGTGTACTTTTGGTACCTGAGATAGGTAAAGCTAGGCTGGATGCAGTAAGTGACAGTGTGGTGGAATTTCGGTGAATGTAAATTTAGTAGACCAAGATTTCCATGTGGCATTTGTGTATGTTGTGTCAGTTAGTTAGCTACACATAGCTAGGATACTGTCATCAATGTACTGAGCATGTGCAGGAATGCAGGAACTGAAATTGCACTTATTTCCTTTGTCTTGGATGGGCCATGTGGTTTGACTAGATGTACAAGTCTATATTCTGCTCATTGATTGGTTAAAGGTATATGTGGGTGTAGCTATTAATGGTAGGAGTTATAGTGCTATATAAGGAATGTACACCATGTGTTGCTCTCTCAGAATTTTGGAACAGGAGTTCATCTGAGACCCGATCGGTAATGTGAATAAAGGCCTCTTACTTCCTGAATACCTGTGTCCATATCTCTGTGTTTGGCTTCTGCATGCTTACACTGTTACATTTCTGGTGCATTGGCCGGGAACCTCATCGCATGGAAGCTGGTGCAGAGATTTGAGACGGTAAACTATCAAATTCTCTACGCAGCACCCCTGGACCTCTGCGTGGACATCCCTTCATCTCGGCGCCACTGGGCTGCTTCGCTCAGGAGATCATCGGCTTCTGCGCAGTGAGTACCAGGGTGTTCCGTCGATGAGTGTGAACCCAGGTCCAGGAACTAACAGGTAAGACTAATACCGTTAGAGCGGTAGACCCACAAGGGGTTTTATATTTGGAACCGGTTATTGGAATTGGCCCCTTCCCTGTAAGGAAGAAGCGAAGGCGCAACGCTTATTTGGACATTAGACGCTCTGTAGTCAGCCCGTCTAATATAGGTGGTATTGTCAGACTGAGTTCTGGTGTAAATAGCTCATGTCGGACACCGATGTCCTGCCTTGACTAGCATGCTAGGTGTAAATTTTGGTTGGTAGGCAAGGGGAGATTGGCGAAACTAAGCAGACTTTGTTGTATATTATAGTTTGCTAGATTTCATCCTATCTTACCAGGCGGGGCAACCTACTTCACAGTGTTAGATCTTAAGGATGCTTTCTTTTGTTTTCGAATTGCTGCTGAGAGTCAACATATCTTTGCTTTCCAATGGGAAGATGCTGTTACAGGATCAAAGCGTCAGATGACCTGGACCAGACTACCTCAAGGGTTCAAGAATTCACCTACCCTATTTGGATCCGCATTAAGCCAGGATCTGCAAGATTTCAAGTCCATCCCAGGAGAATGTGTATTGCTTCTATACGTGGATGATCTATTGATAGCAGCTGTTACTAAAGAGATATGCCAACAAGCCACTTATGATTTGAAAGAAAAGAAAAGAAGCAGTGTGTCGGATATCTATACCTAAGAATAGAAGACAAGTGCGAGAATTCTTAGGAGCGGCAGGATTCTGCAGGATATGGATTCCTAATTATGCAATATTGGCGAAACCTCTATATGAAGCTGTGAAAGGAACAGAACATGATCCCTTTTTGTGGACCTCTGAACAACAGAAGGCATTCGAAGATGTTAAGAAAGCACTAATGAGTGCACCAGCCCTAGGTCTACCAGATCATACACGTCCTTTCTATCTGTACGTACATGAGCAAAGAAGAATGGCTGTGGGAGTATTAACTCAATACTTGGGATCATGGCAAAGACCTGTAGCTTACATGTCCAAACAGTTGGATGCAGTGGCCAGTGGTCTTCCACCTTGTCTGTGAGCAGTGGCTGCTGCTGCCTTACTGGTAGCAGAAGCTGACAAGCTCACCTTGGGTCAGGAACTCTATGTGAGAGTACCTCATGCAGTACAGACCCTCTTGGATTATAAGGGAAATCATTGGTTTAGCAACAGTCGAATGACCAAATATCAAGCTATGTTGTGTGAAAATCCAAGAGTACACCTCGAAACTGTCAACAATTTGAATCCAGCTACCCTTTTGCCTCAGACTACTGAAAGTCAACATTATTGTTTGGAGATAATGGATGAAGTGTTTTCAAGCAGGCCTGATCTTCATGATTTTCCCATCAAGAATCCAGACATACAGTATTATACTGATGGTAGTAGTTATGTGAAGGAAGGTGTACGTTATGCAGGATATACGGTAACGACTATAGATAAGGTGATAGAAGCATGGCCACTGTCAAAAGGGACATCAGCACAGAAGGCGGAACTGATTGCATTAACCAGGGCTTTGCAATTAGCTGAAGGGTTGAGAGTGAATATCTACACTGATTCGAAGTATGCTTTTCTAACCACCCATGCACATGGAGCATTGTATAAAGAAAGGGGATTGCTGAATTCAGAAGGAAAAGAGATCAAGTATGCGGCTGAAATACTCCAACTGTTAGAGGCGGTATGGGAACCGAAGGAAGTCGGTATTATACACTGTAGAGCACATCTGAGGGGTGATAGTGATGTCATCAAAGGAAATCGCATGGCCGACAACGCAGCAAAACATGTTGCTGAATCTGGGCAAGAGAAATATGTGGGATATGTCGCAGCCCTTGTACCGGCACCTCTGTCTCAATGGACTCCAATATATACAACCCAGGAGATGGAGTGGTTGAAGACTGAAGTTGGGAAATATCTGGAGAATAACTGGTATCAGTTAGAAGATGGAAGAATAGTTATTCCGAAATCTCTGGCTATAGAGATTGTTCAAAACTTTCATAATGGTACACATACTGGAAGAGATAGTATGGAAGAATCTCTTAGGAAACATTTCTATATACCAAGGTTATCTATCTGACTTAAGCCATAGTTTGGAGATGTGTTTTGTGTGCCCAAAATTATACAAGACAAGGCCCTGTCAAACCCCCTGGAGTTCAGTATATGGGAGGACTTCCAATGTCAGATTTGCAAATAGATTACACTGTGATGCCTAAATCTGGGGGATATCGTTATTTGTTGGTAGCTGTGTGCACCTACTCAGGCTGGTAAGAAGCTTGTCCAACTCGTACAGAAAAGGCAGGAGAAGTTGTACGATTTCTGTTGCGAGAAGTTATACCCAGATATGGACTTCCGTGTTCTATAGGATCAGATAATGGCCCAGCCTTTATTCATCAGTGTTTGCAACAACTAACTCATGTGCTTGGTATCAAGTGGAAACTTCATACAGCCTATAGACCTCAGAGTTCTGGAAAGGTGGAAAGGATGAACAGAACAATAAAAACTCAGTTGGCTAAAATGTGTCAGGAAACTCAGCTCAAGTGGAATGTCCTTTTGCCAATAGTTCTGTTGCGAATACATAGTACGCCTACCAGAAGGATGGGTTTGTCTCCCTTTGAAATTATGTATGGGCGTCCACCTCCCATACTAAGTAATCTAAGGGGGGACTTAAATCAGTTGGGTTGAATTACTCGGCAGCAGGTTGTAGAGTTGGGTAAAACTATGGAGGAGGTGCAGAAATGGGTGCAAGATAGGTTACCTGTGAACATATATCCACCTGTTCATTCCTATCAACCAGGAGATCAAGTGTGGATAAAAGAATGGATTGCAGCCCTCACAATCGGGAAGCTGAGGGGCCATCGCACGGTCGAAGAAAAATTAGGATTTCAGGAATTATGTGTTTTATTATGTGTCTTAGTATTTTTATGATTTTTCAGGAGTACAGACATACCGAATTGCGATAGTTGCATTAAGACTACTAAAACAGGTAACCAAATATCCCATCTCATCTGGCACTCACAGTATGAATGTAAGGGATCTGTATCTAAATGTAGATATTTGGATATTGATTATAATGTGTGCAAGCCAATATCAGGAGAGTCTAAATGTTTCGATCCCCAATTCCAACCCCGTACAATTTGTTTGGTAATTAGGAATAGTAATTCCCAGGGAACTTTGATAAATAGGACTGTGATAAATACCATACATTCTACGGGTGTTCTGCTATTTGATGCATGTAAGGCGATTTCTGGTAGTAGAAAACCTTGGAATGTATGTGGTAATCTTAAATGGGAACGAATTTATGGGTTTAATGATAAATACTTATGTCCCAGTAAAAGATCAACTGATCCTGATTGCCCAAATAGAGATTATAATTTTTGTCCCTATTGGTCTTGTGTAGGGTGGGCAACCTGGGGAAAAACAGTGGATCAAGATATGATTATCCAAAGGTTGCCTACCACACCATACTGTAAATCTATGGAATGTAATCCGGTCCATATGACCATCTCTAATCCCCAGCATTTTATTGACAAATTTGGAAATATTTTTGGGTTCCAAATACATGGCACAGGAGTAGATCCAGGAACAATAATATATGTAGGTCTTGAAACTGAGACAGTAGCAACTCAAACTCATCAGGTTTTCCATTCCTTTTATTAGGAGATGAGTGTTGAGGATAAAATTCCCCATAAATGTTAAGAACCTATTTATTGATTTGGCTGAGAGTATTGAGGGTAGTCTTAATGTAACTAATTGCTATGTGTGTGGAGGTACTAATATGGGAGACCAGTGGCCATGGGAGGCAAAGGAAATATGGTACCCTGGCTCTGAGACATATGAACAACAGATACCTTTTCAGTCTGATCATCAAGTAAGTACTAGAAGTAAATCGGAATGGCGGTTAAAACCTCCATTATAGGTCATGTTTGTATAGCCAGGAAAGGGACAATGTATAACACGTCTGTAGGTGAGCTAACTTGCTTGGGACAAAAAGCCTATAATGTTAATACTAAAGATACTACTTGGTGGTCAGCTTCAAATGTCTCGGAGCCTACTAATCCGTTTGTCAATTACACTCATTTAAAGGAGGTATGGTTTGACTTATCTGCTACATCTAATTGGAAAGCCCCAGCAAATTTATACTGGATCTGTGGTAGGAAAGCTTATTCGGAGTTACTACAAGATTAGGGAAGGGGCATGTGTATTAGGTATGCTCAAGCCATCCTTCTTCTTGTTGCCAATTGAGACAGGAGAGACCTTGGGAGTTAAGGTTTACAATGTAAATCATAAAAGGAAGAGAGCATCCTTGAATATAGGTAGTTGGGAAGATGATGAGTGGCCCCCTCAACGTATTATTAATTATTATGGACCTGCTACTTGGGCAGAAGATGGCACTTGTGGATATAGAACTCCGATATATATGCTCAACCGCATTATTAGACTACAGGCGGTGGTTGAGATTATTACTAATGAGACAGCTCAAGCGCTTAATCTTCTAGCTAAGCAAAATACCAGGATGAGATCAGCCATCTATCAAAATAGATTAGCTTTAGATTATCTATTAGCAGTGGAAGTAGGTGTATGCGGAAAGTTTAACCTTAGCAACTGTTGTTTGCATATAGATGAAGGTCAGGCAGTGGCTGAACTTACTAGTCACATGGTTAAACTTGCGCATGTAC
>OW240923.1:87874368-87887330 GCA_933207985.1 Pelobates cultripes | reverse complement strand
CCACGCCAATGATCATTACCATATCAAAGAAATTGCCTCATCAATTAAGAGGCAGAGGCCATATGGCTGTAGCCAGCTAGTTTACAGTGGGACTAGACATCCAAGCATCACAAGTGTAGAATCTCACACCTTACAGAGCTTTTGATTAATCAAAGGATCTATGCATATGGTAAAACCCTTTGCTCCCTTCCTATGCAATTCACATACCCCTTCTGTCATCTGATTTTTACCAAGTGCATAATTCATATATGCACTATACCAATTACGTTAATATTCTATTGTGCAACAATGAATTATGCACCCTTGGCGTGACATTTGGGTCAGACAGTTTATGAATGTGCGAGTTATTGGGTCGGACAGTGTTTCCTGTCAGTATTATATTATTTTATCTCAGATTTGGCTAGTTCTGCCTGCCTCCTGTCAGTTATTGTATTATATTGTGTTGCATTAGCTCTGGTTCACCTAGTTCTGTCTGCCTCCTGTCAGTGTTATTATAGTATATGTAACGGCACCCCCAGGCATAAAAGGGTTAAACCGCCGTTTAGTAGATCTTCCCTTCCAGAGACAAAGGCACAGCTACTGCAGAACACCAATCCGCCGAACAGGAAACCATATGAATGCTGTAAACAGCCGAATAGGAAAAACCATACAAATAGGTTTACACTCCTAGCAGTCGAACTGGAACAGCATACAATAAATCCCCCCCAAGAACGAGACAAAGCCCCATGTTGAGGGTCAAGTAGTGAACAGACAGAGCTGTGGGTTTATTGTGCTTATGTACACATTCTTACACATTAGTACCACCCACAGGGTTTTGGAACACAACCAATAAACACATACAATACACTCAGACACTCCCACACAAAATCCTCCCCTCTGCCACAATGGGTAATGTAATTATAACAAGCAGAGAAATACAATTTTTCCACATTATTCATAACTTGAAAAGTATGCATCACATTCACATAAAACTTACATTTTCAGCATACTCCAAATACAAACACATGTCAAAATCATCCAAATTGGTCCAGTGGTTCAAAAGATAGATCTTAGTCCTTTGTGACCAAAGGAAGCATGGCTTTTCTGCCCAAAACTAGTTCCACAGAGTCTTCTAACCTGGAGATAATTGGGAAGTAATCCAATTATCTCCAAAGACAGAGGCAAAACTCCATTGAACACATGGCAACAAAAGACAATAAAACACATAAAAACATATCACTGTGCAGCCATTGCACAAAACAGGTACAGTCAACATATCCCCAGATAGCTCAGATCTGAGCGCACATTATTACTGAATGGCGCTCAGAGCACGCACATACAGTTCAATTGCCATGGAGCCAAAGTCTTTCATTATACGAATGGGCTCCATGGCATAGCTATCTGGGGTATCACCGCTCAAACAGGGCAAGCACCAAATGACCCGACTTTCATGTCTTTGCAGGGGAAAATTACCAGATTTTACTAATTACATGACATAAAGTCATGATTTTATAAAGGACACGGAGGCGAGTATTAGGCTTTATCTCTTTCTTTATTCCTCAGCAGCAAAGAAAGGATATTGATATTTTTTAATATAGCAATAACAAAAAGAAAAACAAATACCCTTAAGGGTTAACCATATAACATTCCATATCCATTAACCAATAGGATCAGTCCTTGTACTATATCCCTTCATGTGAGGTAAACTACTTCCTCTTTCTGGCTGACGCCAAAGCTGAACACATCAACAAGGGAAAAACATTTTCTCAAACTTGGATAATCTTTCTTAGGGGTTCCGGCGAATGTTCCAAATAATGTTGAGATATTGGACGATCCCGGTTATGTCATCACAGGGTTAAGCTGTAGGAGACAGAGAGATATATGGTAAAATGTATTCGAATATCGTTGTCATACATATATGTTGTACCGGTCCGTAGACAAACGTTTATATCTGAAAACATTGCTTGCGACATTCTAGCATAAATCAGTCTAAATCGCAATCTTACCCTAGAACCTTGATTCTAAACATCCAAAATGCTATAACTTGTTTATGAGCAAGTGGGTGGGAAAAAAATACGTGTACGGCTTACCTTTCAGTGGGCGGGCTAATACTCGCCTCCGTGTCCTTTATAAAATCATGACTTTACGTCATGTAATTAGTAAAATCTGGTAATTTTATTAAAGGACACGGAGGCTCTTATTAGGCTAGTTTAAAGCTGTGATATGACCCTAGACGAGATATGTTCTGTTGGTCTAAAGTAGTATTCCTTGAACGTCGATTCTCGGGACCAGTCAGCTGTGCGGAGGAGGTCTTCCAGTTTACATCCAATGGAGAATGCTTTAGAGGCCATAGCGCCTCTAGTAGAGTGTGCTCCGTAAACGGCTGTGTCGATGTTAGCATTTGACATTATCCATTTCACCCAACGTGTCAGAGTTCCCGTGGATACTGGTTGATGAGGTTTTCTCACTGCCAAGAACAAATTATGTGTTGTTGGGTTCCGGAATGGCTGTGTCCGTAATTCATATTCCTGCAGGCATGCTACCGGGCAGAGGTTAGCGTTGTGAGGAAAGGAGGGATAGAAGACTGAAGTGGTGTTCGACTTCGTACGTCTGGTGATATTAAACAGGACACCATCCGGTGTGAATGATCGTGCATCGATATCTAAGGCCCTCACGTCTGATACCCGTTTGCAGGAAATTAAGCATAGGAGCATCGCCAATTTTGCAGACACTTGCTTCAGTGTGAGGTTCGAGTTTGGGGGCCAATCTTGCAACAACCGAAGGACCATATTCACATCCCATAGGGCCGTGTAACGAGGTTGTGGCGGACGTGCAAATTTTATGCCCCGTAGGAGACGACAGATCCATAAGTGTTTCCCAGCCGGGAAGCCTTCCCAACCAATGTGCCCAGCTGAAATCGCTGACCTGTACACATTTATGGTGCGATAAGCCAAGCCTTGATCATAAAGGGTAGTAAGGAAGCCCAAAACCTGGTTTATAGGAGCACGTATGGGATCCACGTGCCGTTCCACGCACCAACTACACCATGTGTTCCAGGCATGAGCATAGGAACGTCTTGTCCCTGGGGCCCAAGCTCCTGCCAATAATTCCAAAGTCGTTTGTGAAACATTCGGCATGGTCCAGGGTCCCCGGAGAGGAGCCATGTTAGGAGTCTGAGATGACCTTGCACCAGAAGTGGATGAGAGTTCCCATCGGGATCTGATAATAATTCCGTGCTCCCTGGAATCAATCTGGGGAGGTCGATTGACATTTCCATGAGGGAAGGGAACCATGGCTGTGCCGTCCAGAACGGTGTTATCAAAACCAACGATGCTCGGGAGCGCTGTAAGTGTAGGAGAGTCCGCGCTATGAGTGAGAAAGGGGGGAAGGCGTATAGCCTGGTGTTCGGCCAATTTTGTAGGAAGGCATCCACTGCCGTGGCGTCTGGGTCCGGTCTCCAGCTGAAGAATGAGGGGAGTTGAGCATTCAGCCGGGAGGCAAAAAGGTCGATGTGCATCGGTCCCCAGAGTTGGTGGAGTTTCTGGAATACTGTGCGATTCAATCGCCATGCACTGTTGTCTCGTAAATGCCTGGAGTGCCAATCCGCTACGGTGTTGGAGAGGCCTGGGAGGTATTCCGCCTGTACGGATATGCTGCGACTCAGGCAGAAATGCCAGAATTCTTTCGCCAAGTTCGTGAGGATTGAGGACCTCGTGCCACCCAAGTGGTTGATGTAGCGGACGGCTGAGACATTGTCCATGCGTAGGAGTATGGAACAATTGGTCGTGTGTCCGAGGAGGCTCCGTAGGGCGAATGACCCAGCCAGGAGTTCCAAACCATTGATGTGGAGTTCTTTTTCTTCGGAAGACCATTTTCCACCTGTAGAGGTAGGACCACAGCGGGCCCCCCAATCTGCTCGCGTCGGATTCTATGACTAGATCCGGAGTGGCGCCGAAGATTGCCTTGCCGTTCCATGCTTCCATGTGTTGAAGCCACCATGCCAGTTCCTCTTTTGCCGCGCAGTCTAGAGGTACAGAATCTGAATAGGATTGACCCAAGCGTAGGTGGGTTGCCTTGAGTTGTTGTAGGGATCTGTAGTGGAGAGGGCCTGGGAAGATCGCTTGTATAGAGGCCGAGAGCAGGCCAATTATCCTGGCTAGCTGTCGGAGGGTTAAGACTGGTCGAGCCAACGTCCTCCGGATTTCCTTCTTGATAAGTTTTACTTTTGCGGTAGGAAGACTGAGCGTTCCGTGTACTGCGTCTATATCGAAACCCAAAAACTCTATCGAGTGTGAAGGTTGTAGGATCGATTTGTCCCAATTGATTAGGAAACCTAGGTTTTGTAAAAGGGTTACTGTCCAGAATAGGTGTTGATTCAGTAGCTGTGTGTCTTGGGCCATGATCAGCATGTCGTCGAGGTATATGATCAGACGTACACCTCTGCTGCGAAGGAGGGCAACTACCGGTTTCAGCAGTTTGGTGAAGCACCACGGGGCTGAAGACAGGCCGAAAGGGAGGCAGCGGAACCGCCACATCGTTTGGTCCCATTGGAATTGCAGGAATTGTTGACAGTCCTCGGCAATCGGTATTGTGAGGTATGCATCCTGGAGGTCCAATTTTACCATCCAGTCTCCCAGTCTTAGTAGGTCTCGGAGGCAGTGTATTCCTTCCATCTTGAAGTGATGTTATGTGACAAATGCGTTGAGAGGCCGCAAGTTTATTACTGGCCTCATGCCCCCACCTTTCTTGGGTACTAAGAAGATGTTGCTTAGGAACCCGGGGGCGGTAATGGGAACCCTGTATATCGCACATTTTTTCTCCAGTGCGTGAATCTCTTTTAACACTAGCTGTTTGTCTAGTGGGGAAAAAATAATCCGATGTGGCAATGAGAGTTGAATCGGCTGTTGTGTAAATTCGATGTGATAGCCGAGGATGGTCTCTAGGACCCATGTATCTGAGGTTAGGTTGTGCCACGCACCCTGGAATTGAAACAATCTGCCCCCCACAGGTACAAAGGGAATGGTGTGTAATGTGGAGTGACTCACCATAAGGCCGACGGCCATAGGAGGATCCCCTGGTTCCGCGTGGCTGCCATGATCTGCCCCTGGTCGGGAAGAAGGGTGATTGTGCCCTCGGTTCGGGTGGGTGGAACCGGGTTGTGGCGGAGCCTCGATAGCCCCGGAACTGAGTCCGGGAGGGGCGGCCGGACAGACGGCCCCGCTGTCTGCCGGCCCCCCCGAAAACCTTTTGCGAGAACACTCGCTTCATATTATGCTGTGCCTTATCTAGTGCCGTAAATGTGTTTACGTAATTACCCAGGGTCTTAACAAAATTGTCTCCAAATAAGAGACCTTTTGCCTGTGTGCCAGGCTCGGAGATTGCCAAATGCACTAGTTTTGGCTCGATTTTCAACAATATGGCTTTACGCCGTTCCGTGGCCAAAGCGGTGTTGGCATTTCCTATTAGGCATATGCCCCTCTGAATCCAGCCTCTGATGGCCATCAAGTCAATTGGGGTCCTCCCAGTAAGGGCCGCTTCGACCATATCGAAGATTTTAGCTATAGGCCCGAGTATGTCCAGGATCTTGTCCTGGCAGTGTTTTAAGGAGTAGTCCAAACCCTTCTTGGCCCTCCATCCTGACTTACCCAGGAACTGGGCGACCTTGGGATCCACTTCAGGGGTCACGCAGGCCATGTCTGGGACAGTGGGCCTTGGGCATTCCGCCCTCAGTTTGTTTCTTGTGGCCTTGTCGAGGGGTTTCCTGACCCTAGTCGCAATATAAACGGCCACATGAGTCGTGGGATACCACTCCGCTGAACGCGGATTGTGTAAGGTGTCGGGATCAAAAAGGGGTTCCCCTTGGGGGTCTAACACAGCGGACTCATCCGTCTCGCTCTCCGCGTCTAGAGCTGGAGGCGTGGTGTCGCTGCGTTCGGGGGATGAATTGTCTGAATTAATTGGGTCGATGTCATCGGACCCATCTGATACCTCCTCTGAGTCCGAGTCGGACGGATCAGATAGGGCTTTTGCCCTCTTCCAAGTTCGCACCGTTTTTGCCCGGCGGGGGGCTCTTTTACGTGGGAGCACCACGTCATCAATCTCAACAGGGCGCAACCTGTCCGTCTTACTGGTTCTGGAGGTAGCACCTGACAGATGGTGCGATTTACACGTAGCCTTGCGGCCGCTAGGGACCATTGGCTTGTTATCACTGGGTATAGGGGGTGCCGAGCCCGGGTTGTGACCGGATGCCCTAATAGCAGAGGAAATGGAGTGGGACAGGGTGTCCGACATCGCCCCCATGGCATTAAAAATGGCCTGTGTGACAGACCTATTCATCGTGGCATCCAGGAGCGCCTGGAACTCCTCTGAGTTCACGTGCTCCTGGGATGCGTCCCCAACTCCCCCAATGACAGCAGCGTCTGTAGATATGGCTGTCTTATCACGTTTGCTGGGTTTAGTAGAGGTGGGAGGGGGGGTAACTGTCTGTTTATCAGCAGGGGACTGCATAGTGATCAGGAATGTGCACAGTAGCAGTATAGGGAGAAAGGAACTGAAATAAAACTGTCACTTTTGGACAAAATGCACACTGGCAGCACTGCAGAGGTTAATATACCGGCAGTATAAGGTAAGTGGCTGAGCACTAGACTAAAAGTAAAGGCAGGCACAGTTATACAAGGCACAAGTATTCTGGCACATATAATATGACAGCTTACCGAGTGTTCCCTCAGGAATGACTCCTGGGGGACACTGGGAAGCTGCCCAACACTTCCCTCACCCAATCAGCTCGCGCCCCTCCCTGTTAGAGTGGCGCGGACCGCGGGCGAAAAGAGCGGCAAAATTGCCCTCAGTTAAGATGGCCGCCGCGATGCGCGAGTGGACCGCGCATGCGCGAACGGCGGAAACAGCCGCCAAAGTAACAGCCGCCCGTCCGGCGGCAAAAAACGGCTCGTTCTGGGCCGGAGGGGGTGAGGGGGGGGTGGGGAGGGGATGCCAGAGCGACCCCCACCCGGGGAAGTGGAAGGAGGAACGGGTTATAAACAACCCGAAAAACGGCAGTGCAGGATGGGGCTTGCCTCAGGGAGGAGGCAAGCACCCTGCACTGGGAACAGGAGGAAAAGCAAACATCAGTAAAATACACACAAAAAATTAAAATAATAGACAAAAACAAAACAGCAGATATACAAAAAGAAATTAATAAATAATAATATGAATCAGGAGAAACTAAACAACACAATATTTGAGGAGCTGAAAAAATATGTGGTACTTAGCTGAGGCAGCAGCAAAGAAAGAGGAAGTAGTTTACCTCACATGAAGGGATATAGTACAAGGACTGATCCTATTGGTTAATGGATATGGAATGTTATATGGTTAACCCTTAAGGGTATTTGTTTTTCTTTTTGTTATTGCTATATTAAAAAATATCAATATCCTTTCTTTGCTGCTGAGGAATAAAGAAAGAGATAAAGCCTAATAAGAGCCTCCGTGTCCTTTAATAAAATCAAGCCTTTTAACATGGGGCCATAATCCAAAGGCAACAGGCGAGCAACCAGGCTTCTCCAATGCAATGTGGCGAGATTGGTCTCGTCACATCTCTCCCCTTTTCCAAACAGACTAACAGGGTATCTGACCTCCTGCCGGTCAGTGCCCTTGTAAGTCCAGCAGCCCACCCACAAAACACAATCAGTAATACCGCCCACCCACAAGAACGGGTTACTACACCTGGGTAGAGGAGAACTTTGTCCATGTCCAGGTGCCTCACCACGGCTGTGTGGGTGACTGGTAAGCTGACTTGGTGGGTTGCTGAGTGGGCAGAGACCAGCGGTACTCTGCCCTGGTGCCAGCGCTACCACGGGAGTAGCCTGGTTGTTGGAGGGGGAGACCGACTGTCTCCCCTTTGGTTACACTGCTCGGTTGCTGGAGGGGCAGAACCGACCGTCCCTACCCCCTGTGCTGTAAGTGCAGACACCATGGTCCCATCTGCACGGTTGTGGGGTTTACTGTCCCCCCCGGTACGTTAAGCTGCTGCTGGGGAGAGGAGGTAACAAGCTCCTCTCCCATATATACTTCCAGCCGCGGGGGAGGGAGACCGACTGTCTCTGCTCCCAATACAGAGTCCTGCTGCTGGGGAAAGGAGACTGGGCTCTCTATTCCCTGCAGGACACTCTGCCGCTGGGGAATGGAGACTGGGCTCCCAATTACCTGCAATATCTCCCGCTGGGGAATGGAGACTGTGCTCCCAATTCCCTGCAGGACCAGTGGAGAGACCTCGGTCCCAT
Organism: Pelobates cultripes; assembly: GCA_933207985.1. Classification (NCBI taxonomy): domain Eukaryota; kingdom Metazoa; phylum Chordata; class Amphibia; order Anura; family Pelobatidae; genus Pelobates; species Pelobates cultripes. Next base: position 87,879,075 of record OW240923.1, on the reverse strand, counting down.
CTCCACCAGCCACCTGGGGTTCTTTCCAGTAACATTCTGCAATATCTGCCCAGCTGAATGGGTCTGGATCTGGGTCTCCGCTTCCCTGCTGAGTCTTCTCACTGGAGTGGAACAGGTCTTGGTAACCCTGCTCCAGCTCCATCTCTCGGGACACTAGGTGGACCAGGTCTTGCTCAATCTCATGAGTGTTGTCCCAGTCATACCTGCTCTCCCTCCACTCCAAGAGATCACTGAACCGAGTTTGTGTAGAGCTCCCAAACTCAGGCTCTGAAAAAGCCTCCCATAACCAGGACCATCAAACTCCTCTCCCTCTGGCTTGTCATACTCGGCTGTCCAGGGCAGGTACTGTGCCCCATACCACCAGAGCGCCTGGTAGGCATCTTCCAGCCAAATCTCTTGCCATACCCGGAGCTCCAATTTCTTCACCCATTCCTACAGGGGCTGCTCTCCCAGGAAGGGCATCTGCAGGGCTAGTCGCTTCTGCAATCGCTGGTCTTCCTTGGGGAGTCTCTCACCCCGCTGGTACTCCACAATGCCCAGTGCCTGGTACCAGATGCCTTTGCGAACTGCATCTCGGTCATCCATGACACCCTCATCGTACTCCACTGCTGGTTCCATCCTGATGCTGTCAGGGTCACTGTACTCAGACATGCGTTGCCCTCAATTTGTAAAATCCAAAGAAATGGTATCTCCTGTAGCAGTCCTTCTGGCTGTAGGAACGATCCCACCGCTTGCCACCAATGTAACGGATCACCTGGTCCCCCGACTGAGTACCTCTGTTGAAGAATGCTCCTAGCGCTTCTTGAGGGCTCTAAGCACTCTAGTTGACACCACAACCACCGCAGGCAGAACCACTATTCCTTCCAAGCGAAGCAGGAACAAACTCTTAAAAAGAGTTTATGAGTTTTTATAGCAAGGGAATATGCAGAGCATAGCAATCCCTTGTAGCAGATTCCCCCCAATAAGAGACAGTGCTTCAAATTGATGGTGAAGAAGAACTGTCTAAAACTTTATTTTACTTGGGACTAGCCCATATGGTCATTACATTAACATTGCTGTGAAAACTCAACACATTTACAAACAATCAAATCATAGCAGGCAACATACAGTGACTTATTTTAACATAATAACATATTTATAAATGGGTGGGGAAGACCATAATTAACACAAAATGTCTCTCCTGCATGCAGAATTAGCGAGATGCAAATCTACCCAAATATGCAAATTACCAGTCTTGCTATTCAGGTAGTGCATATTACTGTTGCTACCAACAGAGGGCACTACACAAGCTCCATAGCCAAATCCACCTAGTTGGTAGCAATCCTCAGCAGTACATATATAGTGTATTATCTCTGGCTCAGCTAGTTCTGTCTGCCTCCTGTCAGTGTTATTATAGTATATATAGTGTATTATCTCTGGTTCGGTTAGTTCTGTCTGTCTCCTGTCAGTGTTATTGTATTATAGTGTGTTGTATTATCTCTGGCTCGGCTAGTTCTGTCTGCCTCCTGTCAGTGTTATTGTAGTATAGTGTGTTGTATTATCTCTGGTTCGGTTAGTTCTGTCTGCCTCCTGTCAGTGTTATTGTATTATAGTGTGTTGCATTATCTCTGGTTCGGTTAGTTCTGTCTGCCTCCTGTCAGTGTTATTGTATTATAGTGTGTTGTATTATCTCTGGCTCGGCTAGTTCTGTCTGCCTACTGTCAGTGTTATTGTATTATAGTGTTGTATTATCTCTGGTTCGGTTAGTTCTGTCTGCCTCCTGTCAGTGTTATTGTATTAGAGTGTGTTGTATTATCTCTGGTTCGGTTAGTTCTGTCTGTCTCCTGTCAGTGTTATTGTATTATCTCTGGCTCGGTTAGTTCTGTCTGCCTCCTGTCAGTGTTATTGTATTAGAGTGTGTTGTATTATCTCTGGCTCGGCTAGTTCTGTCTGCCTACTGTCAGTGTTATTGTATTATAGTGTTGTATTATCTCTGGCTCGGTTAGTTCTGTCTGCCTCCTGTCAGTGTTATTGTATTATAGTGTGTTGTATTATCTCTGGTTCGGTTAGTTCTGTCTGTCTCCTGTCAGTGTTATTGTATTAGAGTGTGTTGTATTATCTCTGGTTCGGTTAGTTCTGTCTGTCTCCTGTCAGTGTTATTGTATTATCTCTGGTTCGGTTAGTTCTGTCTGTCTCCTGTCAGTGTTATTGTATTAGAGTGTGTTGTATTATCTCTGGCTCGGCTAGTTCTGTCTGCCTACTGTCAGTGTTATTGTATTATAGTGTTGTATTATCTCTGGCTCGGTTAGTTCTGTCTGCCTCCTGTCAGTGTTATTGTATTATAGTGTGTTGTATTATCTCTGGTTCGGTTAGTTCTGTCTGTCTCCTGTCAGTGTTATTGTATTATAGTGTGTTGCATTATCTCTGGTTCGGTTAGTTCTGTCTGCCTCCTGTCAGTGTTATTGTATTATAGTGTGTTGCATTATCTCTGGTTCGGTTAGTTCTGTCTGCCTCCTGTCAGTGTTATTGTATTATAGTGTGTTGTATTATCTCTGGCTCGGCTAGTTCTGTCTGCCTACTGTCAGTGTTATTGTATTATAGTGTTGTATTATCTCTGGCTCGGTTAGTTCTGTCTGCCTACTGTCAGTGTTATTGTAGTATAGTGTTGTATTATCTCTGGTTCGGTTAGTTCTGTCTGCCTCCTGTCAGTGTTATTGTATTAGAGTGTGTTGTATTATCTCTGGTTCGGTTAGTTCTGTCTGTCTCCTGTCAGTGTTATTGTATTATAGTGTGTTGCATTATCTCTGGCTCGGCTAGTTCTGTCTGCCTCCTGTCAGTCTTATTGTATTATAGTGTGTTGTATTATCTCTGGCTCGGTTAGTTCTGTCTGCCTCCTGTCAGTGTTATTGTATTATAGTGTGTTGCATTATCTCTGGCTCGGCTAGTTCTGTCTGCCTCCTGTCAGTGTTATTGTATTATAGTGTGTTGTATTATCTCTGGTTCGGTTAGTTCTGTCTGCCTCCTGTCAGTGTTATTGTATTAGAGTGTGTTGTATTATCTCTGGCTCGGTTAGTTCTGTCTGCCTCCTGTCAGTGTTATTGTATTATAGTGTGTTGTATTATCTCTGGCTCGGTTAGTTCTGTCTGTCTCCTGTCAGTGTTATTGTATTATAGTGTGTTGCATTATCTCTGGCTCGGCTAGTTCTGTCTGCCTCCTGTCAGTGTTATTGTATTATAGTGTGTTGTATTATCTCTGGTTCGGTTAGTTCTGTCTGTCTCCTGTCAGTGTGTATTATAGTGTGTTGTATTATCTCTGGCTCGGTTAGTTCTGTCTGCCTCCTGTCAGTGTTATTGTATTAGAGTGTGTTGTATTATCTCTGGCTCGGCTAGTTCTGTCTGCCTACTGTCAGTGTTATTGTATTATAGTGTTGTATTATCTCTGGCTCGGTTAGTTCTGTCTGCCTCCTGTCAGTGTTATTGTATTATAGTGTGTTGTATTATCTCTGGTTCGGTTAGTTCTGTCTGCCTCCTGTCAGTGTTATTGTATTATAGTGTGTTGTATTATCTCTGGTTCGGTTAGTTCTGTCTGTCTCCTGTCAGTGTTATTGTATTATAGTGTGTTGTATTATCTCTGGCTCGGCTAGTTCTGTCTGCCTCCTGTCAGTGTTATTGTATTATAGTGTGTTGTATTATCTCTGGTTCGGCTAGTTCTGTCTGCCTCCTGTCAGTGTTATTGTATTAGAGTGTGTTGTATTATCTCTGGCTCGGCTAGTTCTGTCTGCCTCCTAGTTCAGTCAGTGATTATATCCAGGTTGATCACTCTTTGAATTCCCGCCAATTTTCTCGCTCTTACCCTGAGAACACTTTAAACCCTCCCTAGTTATAGCCACGCCCCACACGCCGAGCATTCCAATCTCCAGCTCTATTTACCTTTACAAGGTAACACTGTAATACCGCCCACTCAGGGGATCATCCCTCCCCTCTCCCGGTCCTTTAGGATAGCCCCGCCCTATAGGGCGTTACCCTGTCTCAGCCCCGCCCCTTGTGGGAGGTTTGCCCTCGCTCTCCGTAGCCCCGCCCTGTAGGGAGTTACGCTGTCTTAGCCCCGCCCCTTGTGGGAGGTTTGCCCTCGCTCTCCGTAGCCCCGCCCTATAGGGAGATACCCTGTCTCAGCCCTGCCCCTTTTGGGAGGTTTGCACTCGCTCTCAGTAGCCCCGCCCGGTAGGGAGTTACCCTGTCTCATCCCCGCCCCTTGTGGGAGGTTTGCCCTCGCTCTCAGTAGCCCCGCCCTGTAGGGAGTTACCCTGTCTCAGCCCCGCCCATTGTGGGAGGTTTGCCCTCGCTCTCCGTAGCCCCGCCCTGTTAGGGGGTGTGTTCAGTTGCCGGTATCTCTCCCGGCCGGACGCGGGGGCTGCTCATTGTGCGCTGGGTTGGAAGATACCGACACTGACGGTAAATGGTGTGCGAGCCGCGGGGCATGCTGGGAGGGAGCCGGGACTGGCTGAGTTGTTCTTGGCCATTACCTTGGTGACCAATACTGGGAGGGCGGAGCTTCATTCAGCATGGAGAAAGAAAGTGGGGCCCCAGGCTGAGAGAGCGAAAGATGACAGGGGCCCTCAAGGTTAGCAGAAATAGAGAGCCCCCAGGCTGAGAGAGGAGACTGGGGGGGGGGCCCACAGGCTGAGAGAGAGGAGACTGGGGGGGGCACAGGCTGAGAGAGAGGAGACTG
>OW240923.1:87806180-87874268 GCA_933207985.1 Pelobates cultripes | reverse complement strand
GGGGGGCACAGGCTGAGAGAGGAGTCTGAGGGGGGGGTGGTACTCTCTGGTTGACAGAGAGAGGATCCCCCACAGGTTGGAAGAGGGAGAGGAGGCAGGGGTCCCCAGGCTGGCACAGGCAAAAATGCTTGGATGGAGGAGTACAAATTGGTTACAGGCTAATTAGAGCATGGCTTTTAAATGGGGTGATATGGGACAGTTCATGAGCAAGATTTAAAAAGGTTTGATTTAAAAAAAAAAAAAAAAAGTTGTCTTTAAAATAATGAAAGTGTGTGACATTAATTCTGTTACTCTATTTTCTGTGATGAGCCTTTATAATTAAGCAGGAGATGTAGCTGATATGTGACTCTGTCTCTTAACATTATACATGGTTTCAGTTACTAATCTGGCCTTATCAGGTTTCCTGTCACTCTGCATATTTTGATGGTTGTAAATATGGCGGCACTGCGTTCCACTCCTTAAATTATTTACCAAGTTCTTAATTTTATCAAATTACATCACAATATATTTGAATAAACTTGTAACATTATTTTTCTTTAAATTTAATATCAATAAATATCATATATAAATGTCATTCAGGGGTGTGGAATTTTTATTTTTAAATCTGATTGTCCACGGGACTAAGGTGGTAGCCCAATCTACTTGTTCTGACACAAAATAATATAAATTACAAAGATTGGGGGCACTTGCCTAGAGCTATGGAGATTGACAGGGTTATTTGCTAAACCAATTTTTCACAAATTAAATCTGGGAAAAATGGAGGCAAAACTAGATGATCTGAATATTCTTTAACTTTGTTAGAACATGGCTATTTCTCCTTCAATTTTACCATTTGGATTTATTTAGCAAAAATTCAAGAGTTTTGTAAATGACAAATTGTAATCGCTCCCTTTATTATAGTGTGCCCTGGATGTGTGTAACGTGTATGTGTAGGCTGTGTGTGTTGTGTACTGGCTGTATTTTTAAGGTAGTGATATTCAGATCTTTGTTCTTTACAATTTGAGTATTTAGTGCATCTATAAACAATGCTTATAATATATGTGTGGATATATTAATATAATACATATATGTATATATTCTATGCATAGTTCTCTCAAAATGTAAAATATACATTTGTTGAATTTGCTTAATCAAACCTTGTTCTCACTGATCTACACACTCTGCAAGACACAATCACTGACAAACACACTATTATTCTGACACTCTGACTGATTCACACACCATACACACACTGATGTACATACTGTACATCTTTCAGGTTGTACAGTATGTACATCAGTGTGTGTATGGCGTGTGAATCGGTCAGGGAGTGTGTCAGAATAACATGGTCTGCAGCTTGTTCGTTTTATGGCAAATGGAATGAAAGTTGCTGATTAAGAATAGTTGTGCTGTAGTCGCCTTTTTCTTGGTTATTTTAGGCTCCATTTTGTAATTTGGATTTTATTCATTAAAGGACCAATATAGTGCCAGGAAAACATACTCGACTATAGTGCCCTGAGGGTGCCCACACCCTCAGGGCCCCCCTCCTGCTGGGCTATAGGGTGAGGAAGGGGTTAAACTTACCTCTTTCTCAAGCGCCAGGCGGGGGATTCTCCTCCTCCTCTCCGCCTCATCGGCTGAATGCGCATGCGCGGCAAGAGCCGCGCGCATTCAGCCAGTCTCATAGGAAGCATTCACAATGCTGTCCTATGGGCGCTGGCGTCTTCTCACTGTGAAAATCAGTGAGAAGCGCAGAAGCCCTCTAGCGGCTGTCAATGAGGCAGCTACTAGAGGCTGGATTAACCCTATTATAAACATAGCAGTTTCTCTGAAACTGTTTTATAGAAAAAAGGGTTAAACCTAGCTGGACCTGGCACCCAGACCACTTCATTAAGCTGAAGTGGTCTGGGTGCCTATAACACTCTGAGTTTAGTTATCAGCCCTGCAAGTGCTCCTTTATTAGTTTTTTTGCAAGCTTAAAGGAACACAAACATGTATTCCTGAATCAATATAAACTATTAGGTACCTGGCCCTGTCCTATCTCAGTAAAAAGGTGTTTTAAAATGGAGGCTCTTTAGTTTTATTCCAATGGCCATTCGAATATATAAGCTCACCTGCCACGTCAAATGCAAGCCTCAATAGGTGAGTTATGAGTTATAAAAGCCTGAAGATGTCAAACTTAATTGCATTCTATGTAGAAGTACCGGTCAGGGTGTTGGATTGGATTTGATATATTAGGATTTTGTTCCTGTATTTCAAACAGTTCATCATTAAGGGTTACGGTTACACAGCTGTTTTTAGATGGAAATAAGTGTTCTTGGATTGCACATTGCAATTGTGCAGAGAGGAGTACTTACTGGGAAATGTTGGTTAAAGATAGTAAGCGGAGTCCCTCGGGGCTCTGTCCTGTGTCTGTATAATGATCTTACAATAAACATAGTAAGTCCTATGTTGGTCGGTGTTTGCAGTCGACGTAAAACTGGGTAAGGTGAGCAGGACTAGGCATCTGAGATTCAAAATGCAAAGCTATAGATTTTGGGGTGAGTAGGGCAGCAGAAAATGAAACCCTGAATTGTACTGAGTTACAGAAAGCAATAAATGAGAAGGATTTGGGAATTGTTATAGACTGCATACTAAGCAACAAGGTGCAATGTCACAATGCTGTTACGGGATATTGTCAATCGTGTATTAATTTGTGGGACAAATATAATGTCTCTTTGTAAATCAATAGTAAGACCTGACCTTGGATATACTGTAGTTTTGGGCACCTGTTTTAAAGAAATAGTGTAGAGCTGGACTGCAAAGTGGATTGAGGAATTGAAAGATTTTAGTTCCGCAGAAAGGATTGAAGATGTGAAATTAATTTTCCTTTAGGAATATGATATTGTATCACATTATATAAATTTAAATAGGGCCTGTACAAGCCCCTCTGGCAACCTGTTCATTTACAGGACTGTACAGAACAAATGCAGTCACTCATTTAGACTTAAAGATTTCTCATACAGCAGAAGAAAGATTGGAATTCTCTGCTTAAGGGAGTTGTTTATGTCCGGTTCTTTACAGGTTTTTAAACAATTTGTGAATGCTTTAGGGATGTAATATTCAGTATGTGGGATAACAGCTTGTTGATCCACGGAGAAATGTCTGCCTGTTTGGCGTCAAGAAATGTATGTATTTATTTTTTGTCCCAGCCCCCCCTTCCCCAGTTTGTGACAAATGGGGTTTATCACCTTTTTTCTTTTGAAAGAAAAGCAGTGTATTGGATATGTGGAAGGCTGTACTTGAGTCTTTCTGCCTTTTTCACTATGTAACTATATGTTGCTTTTGAAACACATCTGTGCCCAAGCTTTCCAAGTGTTGTGCCTCTGGCCACTTTCTACACTGTGATCAGAGGATTCCTCTGCTTATAAAGGGCTTGATGACAACATAGCCTGTATAAGGATTGTAGGGATTTAGTACACCTGCAGTACCACATTACCTGGTGGCAATTTCTGGCCAATTACAATTTACCTAGTTATTGCTTCTTGCATATTGCTAGCACATGTATAGATCAAACATTTCTTGGTTAAGAATGCAGCCTGTAAATCAAAACATGGCTCCTATATGGGAAATTGTGCTATCCCACAATGCATTGTCATTGAATGGTAATATTGGTAGGAAGAGTGACTAATTGCTTGCTTCTTCTGTTTCACATGTACATCCTAATTTTAAATCTACGTAAAATGCTTGTTGAAATCTGCTTACTCTACATTTTATACAGTTTGTGTATGTGTAACATTCTACGTCTATTATTCTACTTATATTAATAAAACTACCAGTTAATGTTATTACTATATTACCACAATGTATCACACATTGTGAGGGGCATAGTTTTGGGGAGAGACCGTTGTTCGTTCAGTCTCTGTCTCTCTATTGCAGTTGGGTGAAGAGATATTTAGGTAAGTATGTTATATTCTTAGTGATGACTTCACCAGCACAATGTATAGGTTAAATCTACACCTGCTGGAACCTGAACATGGTTCCTACATAGCTTTTAATTAACAGATTGAAATCAGCCAATGGGAACTCTGCATTGCTTTTCTCCCGTTCTCTGCTGCAGTTCTAAGTTGGATCCCTGACATTTGGATATTGACTTTTTTCTAATTATTTTAGTTGCCTGGGTGAATAAACAAAACAGAACATTGTAAAATATGCAGACTGCAAATTACTGGCTGTATAACAAGTTAAACCGTTTCTGTTTACTTTGTAGTACTAGTCAAGTTGCGTTGCACTATGTTGATGCCATATTGCCCATGGGTTCTTTGGCATGGTTTTAGTGATGGCTGTCTGGTACCTATTTCTGGCTGTTGTATTCTTGGCAATGGGTAGAGTTGCCTAGCAAATAAATCCTGGGGGCCAGCTCCCGGTGGCTCCTTAATATGTCACTGATGAGACTCCTTTTTAATCTCAAGGAATGTTTTTCTCCTTCCCTGACTCCTAGGTATGTCTACCAGTTACTACAAACATGCCAGGTCCTGCTCTACATATTGAATGAAGGCTTAGGCATTAAATAAGGAATTACAGGGTTGCAGGACAAAATAACTACTTTGGTAAAATTCTCCAAACACAGCTATTCTTTATATTTTGCCAATTTGTAAAACCGTTCCTCTGATAATTCCTGTTGAATTATGTTAGTGTGCATGGTGGGGTGGAGGCTCACAGCGCATGGAGGGTTGGAGGATGGAGGCTCATTGCCTAAGTTGCAGTTTAAGACTCGTCCTGTGTGCAGATAATACTGGTGAGGAATGAGCGTGCTACTTATGGAGGGGATTTATAAATATAATATTGCGTTTGAAGTATTCATTCGGCTTTGTGTGCTGAATGCTGATACCAGGTTGTTTTTAGAATAGTTGTTTATTGGGGATTTCTTGCGTGGCGTTACTCGTCACTCTCTCAGCGTACACTCTGTATGTTACTTGGCGTTTTCCCAGAACATAAGATCGGCTAATTAATGTTTGGCTGGATTTGTCTGTCTGGGCTTTTATTTGTTTATCTGTGACGTGTGCTGGAATGTTAATTGCACAAGTCTGGCGATAAAGTACACAGTGATATTGTTCCCAGCCAGTACCTGGATGGTGGGGGGTGGACCTCACTGAAACAAAGGTTTTACTGGACATTGTGCTTCAATTCCGTGCAAACTCCCTACTAAGTGATCTAATCTGCTGGTTTAATACAATAATTAGTGGCTGTGTATTCAGGCAGGCTGGGAAGTGATGTGCGCTAGCCTGGAGGATATGCAGGATCTGTGCTACACTCAAAGCGGCTGATCGGTTGTCTTTGGTTTTTCTCTCTTTCTATTGTGAACTTTCAAACCACAAATGTATAGGTATTCTTCTATGGTCCCTGGATAGTGTATGTTTTCCATCTGGGATTCTGGGAATTATAGTCCGGTAGCAGAAAGAGTAAGACTGGACACCCTAGATTATATGTTGGCTTGAATCGGCAATTACCTTTTTTTGTTCCGGAGACCGTCATGTGCAAAGATTCTACCTAAAAGAGCAATTTCTTGTATCTCCTCATGTAAGCACTGCGGGGACCATGGCTGATATTGCAGTTCTGTACAATTAACTTATACTTATTTCCATAGAGCTGTATCGACCGCTGTCTGCAGTGTTCAATCAGAAACCAGCTGCTTACAGCGCAGCCCGTGGCGGTAGCTTTTGCGTGGCTGGGGCAGCCTGTGGCGGTAACTCGGTCTGGCTAGCAAAATGTTTTCAGTCAGGAAGAGAACAGGGGGATAAAGAGTAAATGGCGTTATGACTGACCAGACAATACACACATTAAGCAGGAAGACTATTCTGTAAGTCTAGTCGAAGAGCAGATATATTCCATTTAAAGTCAATGTGTGAAAAGAAGAAAAAATTTAATTTTAAAAAAATATATAAACATTTTTTTTTTAAAAGGGTCTATTTTTGACGTTGCTAAAGGAATTGCTATATCTATATAGTATTGGGGGTTCCAGGACCACCCGCAGACCTCTCTATTTATGTATTCAATCCCAGCACCTATGATGTCAGTTGGATGCGGGGCTGGTGGGGTACAGTTTAAAAAGAAGTTACACAATGAGTGAAATCCTGACTGAATTAATTATTCGTGAAAAGAGGGCTTGTGGCCTCTTTTCTAATTCTTCTGCTAGCAAGTAAAAGCCTTCATTATTTGTCAGCATCTTGGCTCTGGGGGACAACTTTAACATCTGATATCCCCTGACCTTAAGACGAAAAGTATCGACCGTTCGGCTCTGCATGACATCACAATGACGCAAAGGCATTAATGCCCCCTCCAGCCTTAATGTAACTTTTTTGGGAAATGGCAAATGTAAGTACAGTTCAAGTGTTTTTGTTGTTTTGTCAAATTGTTGACTTGTCCCCGTCGGCCTCACATTAAAGTCCACCTGTAGTTTACGGAGTAATCTTTCTATCACTGGCGAGTGGTTCTGAGGCCGTTTTATGGCTTATGTCTGAGAAACCCTCAAACTTTCTACTTTCAAAGTGTCTGATCGTTGTTTTCTTAATTGTCCTGCGCTTAAGTATATTTGTCCAAGTTCTCTCTGTACAGAAATCAGGATGACATTCTCTCTGTTTAAACAAGCAAGGTGTCATTTAATAGGAATAAAGTGCTCGTGGGAGTCGGGATCCATAGCTGCGCTGTTTGTTCAATTAGAACAATGTGTCCTGGCTGTGAAAGCGCTTGGTTGTGGTATCCATCATGAATAGGGGCAGACAATATGGGACTTTGATTGTGTTCCAGCTGGAACCCTTCCTTAATCCAGGGCACTCCGTGATCAGAAGTCTTTTATCTAATATGCGGTGTGAGGCTGGCACGCACAGTGAGTTTTTCCAGATATCTTGTTACAGACTATATCATTCCATATTCAAATTGGGGGACTTGTATTCTAGCTGTTATTGGTTGGCTGCATTTCAACAAACCTACCTTAAATCCAAGAAGGCAAACTGCAGGGGGGATAATTGTTCCTCAACCTCAAAAATCATAATGTTTGTTTAAATGCAAACCAACGTGTTAAACAAAAAAGCGGTCTGCACAAGATCATGTCTTACTTTCAAAGGACCACTGTAGTGGTTATGGTGCTTGTAGTGTCCACACCCCCAATGCAATCTTGTCTGGGTTATCTGACTGCCTGTAATATGTTTTAGCTTTTTTTTTTATCTCTAAAAGTAATTTGTTGCATTCCCCCTTGTCCCAATTCATAAAAGTGCTGACTTTAAGAGAGATAGGCACTTTGTAATGGAATTAATTTGGACCAATTTGGGAACAACCCCTGACAGTTGGCAGCAAGAGGACTTCCTTGCTCACTCCGCTTTAATGCGCACATTTGTGTTTAATTCATGTTAAACAATGCCTCTCTATTTGATAAAATAGTTGTCGGTGAGGAGTTAACCTTGTCATATGGGGAGGAACTTGGCAGAGCCTTAGTAACTCATTACCAAGTGTGTCTATTAACCATGGGAGTAGCTAAGCCCACAGACTGAGCAGGAAGAGAGATTGACCATGATTGAGTGGAGCTGGTGAGTGCTTTTTAAAGGGGGTAAAGGTTTTTATTTATTTCCGTAGAGGGGAGAGGGGTCTTTAATACCTTGGTCCAGTCAGTCTCCTTTCCTGGAGGTATTCAGTGGACACCCTCTGTTGTGGTGTTGCCTGCTATCTGAACGTTTACATTTTATGCCAAAATACCTACAATGGAAATTTTTCCATGTCCTCTGCTTTCATTTTGTCCAATATTAAATGAACAATATTAAATTCATTTTGAATCCTTGACAATTCATACTTGAGTGAATAAGTCTTAGTGTGGCAGGGTGGCCTGTGATCTGGGTCCATCCCTAGCCTCTCCTGGAAATGCACATTGCTCCTGTTTTCGGGAAACCCTCCTCCTACATTTTGTGGGTATTTCCTGCACCCCATACAACTGCTGTCTATAACCCAGAATAAAATGCTCATGGTTTGTTTTTTTTTGGTTTGTTTTTTTAAGAATCACATTACTCTCTTCGTAATTGCTATTGTATACACTCAGGCTTATTCACTAAACTGTAAAATGTGGAAATTGAGGTTTTGGTGAGCATTTGTTGGCATTGTTTGTTGTTGTTGTTTAGCCATTGTCTGGCTGTCAAATGAAGTATCATGTCAAGCCTCATATCTGCCATTGTGCGTTCCTCACCTTGGATTCCTTTCTGCTCTTTACCTGCAGGCGATTCTGTTTTAACACCTGCATTACGCTGTTTTTTTCCTATGACTTCTGCAGGCAGCCCGGCATGGTGCTCACAATGGAGCAGTCTCCATGGAAACCAATCCAGCATTTCCTGCAGATTGCTCTACTTTTAAAGCATGACCCAGTATACGTATTTATATAGAACGCTGAAATTGCGGGGTTCTTATTCAATTGAAGAAACTTGGTGCAAAGAGCAGAATCCTTTGACCGTATTGTATAGAAAGTGTTCTTTGTGAACTGGTCGCAATGCTGTCTCATGTCAGCTCTGAGTCTCCTCTCCAGATTGTCCGGAGTCCTGTTATGATATTGTTCATAAAGTAATAGCTTTTTTTTTATTTTTTATTTTTTTAAGATTTAAAATTCAGAAAGCAATAAGTTAACACTTCATGTTCCACTCCAGATAACATCAAGGTTAAAGTTGTCACTATTGTGGTGATATTGAGGGTTGGGTTTTGGAAACCCTAGTTCTGACTCATTAAAAAAGTTTCAATGAAACATGGGGTCACATGTTTCACTATGGGGCCTAATTTATTGAATGGTGAATTGTGAAATCGCCTCTCCTGGCCTGACGGGCTCTCCCAATGTAGGGTTCTACTCTCCCACTTCAGTGTGGCAATGGAGAGAAATGATTAAAGTTGTCCGCATTTATTTTCCTTTTTCTTATGATTTCCAATGATGCGTTTATATTGTTTGTGGTACCAGGGATGCCCTTAGTCAGTGTGAGTAACCAAACTCTTCACAAATGGTTTGACACGAGCACTGATCGCTTCCATTGGTTTTCAGGGCTCACTGGCTCTCAGCCAATCCGCTAAGCCCTGTATCGATATTGACTTAAATGGGAGTGTGCTCTGGCACCATAACCACCAGTGTGCTCTAGTGGTTATGGTACCTGGAATGTTCCTTTAATAGGAATCCATTTTCAAGAAATTTTTTTAGAATCTTTTTTTTTTTTTTTTTGGACCGGGATATTCACTAAAGTGAGAATTGTTAGGATTTCAGAACAAATTTTAAAGCTAAAAATGTAGAACTGGTAAAATTCAGCAATGCTTTCAGCTTGTCTATTTTTGCCTTTTTAATTTGAAATTCACTTTAAATTCACAACCATTCTCACTGTAGTAAATAACCCTGTTGGTGTACAGCAGACAAAACCTGGATGTCCTGTCCATAGATGTGCTATTTGTTTTAGAAATTGTGTTTTCTACTGCATTCAGTTTTTATTTCTGATTTAACGACAACTCTTTGTGATTTTGTGGGGTGTCCTCTCTCTTTGGCGCTCCTGCCAGACCCCCAGAGGACACTCTGATAATATTTGTGAAGTGTCCACTCTCTGTGGAGCTCCTGCCAGAACCGCAGAGGACACTGACGGTATTTGTGTGGTGTCCTCTCCCTCTGGATCTACTGCCAGACACCTGAGGAAGCTCTGTTTGTGATGATTGTGAAGTCTCCTCCAATCTACACCATTCTACATGAACAATGGCTATGATAATTAGTGGCTTCATGTAGAAACGTTTCCTGCTGTTGTCACACAAAATAGCAGACATTTAAGTGGATCCTTAATTAGTAACCTTAACTGCTGTAACATGTTGTGTGCCGGCAGGTATATGTTAAAGGAGATTTACATCTAGATTATGTTACACAAATCCTTACATTGTGTTTTGGAGTGATGGTCTTGTCCATTGTGCAATAAAACAAACAAATGAGAAATTGAAAAATATATTTTTGGGGGCAGAGGTTTTCACCGGGTGCCATACCTTAGATTTGGGATGATGCATTGCTAGGTGTTTGCTGGGTGCCGTACCTTAGTTTGAGGATGGCACATTGCCGAGTTCCATACCTAAGATTGGGGTGACACATTGCTGGGTCTCTGCCGGTTGCCGTACCTTAGCTTGGGGATGGCACATTGCTGGGTGTCTGCCGGGTGCCATACATTAGATTGGGGATGGCGCATTGCTGGGTCTCTGCCGGGAACTGTACCTTAGATTGTGGATGGCGCATTGCTGGGTCTCTGCCGGGGACTGTACCTTAGATTGTGGATGGCGTATTGCAGGGTGTTTGCTGGGTGCCGTACCTTAGATTGGGGGTGGCACACTGCCGGGTGCAGTACCTTTTATATTGGGGATGGCACATTGGTGAATTTGTGCACGTCCTAGATGGAGAATTCACATGTAATTTGTTAGTAAAGGGTGGTGATATTCCAAATAAATTACCATGATTAAAGGAGCACACCAAGCACTATAACCACTCTGGCTCGCTTTAGTGATTATGGTGCCAGGAGTGCCCATCATAAGAAGTCAAACCTTTTTTTAATATAAATCCTTTGACTTCTTACCTGGAGTCTGCCAGACGTTGCTCCCTGCCTCTATTATCTTCAGCCGGATGTTCCTCTCCTGAGCTAGGTCCTGCAAGGTATTCGCCCGTGACTTATGAGTAGTTTATGTAAGAACACATACATTTTCACAAGTAATGTGCGTTTTAAAAAAAATTTTTTTTGATGTGAAGTTCTGTGATACAATTCTACTACTCCAATTATTGTTGGCGTTATTCACTAAAGTGTGACTTTCTAGCTGAGCATTTTTCTAATTCAGCTTATCTGGCCTAAAACTTGAGGTTCAGTTCGGCTATCTGAAAGTCACTTTGTATTCACCGCAGTTCATACTTCTGAATAACCTTGTGTGAGTTTTATCGATTCACTCCAACCTAGTACCTAGTCTGTTCTGCTCTTCCAACTGCACAGATACCTACCTGATGCTATGCTTGTCATTCAGAAGATTTATGGTTGACAAGTTCACTTTTAATTAGAAGTCCTGGAGGCGCTAAACGGACAAGGTTTAATAACGCGTTGAATTCAGTTTCCCAGCAACCTCATATCAACAGTTGCAAATCAGCTCTTAACATAATTCACCTCGCTTTAAGTGGAATGTGGTTCACATATGCAGTAAGTGGGCCGAGGAGTGCTTTAAAACCACAAGTACCCAGCAGATTTCCTATGCTTCTATACACGGGGATCGGCTGCTGCAACCCCAGCAGGCTTTGTGTGTATGCTGTGTATTTGTCTTGCCTTGTTTCTCCCTGGTAATTGCAGGGTATTCACCAAGCCTCGAACTAGGAGTATTTCACAAGGAAAATGCTTGTTTTAGGTCAAACTTTCTGAGTAGTATAAGAAGCTTTTAGAACTTAAAGCATTTTCCCCGTGTTATTTTGGTCAAAATCTTAATTTTTTTTCTTGTTTAATAATAATAATAATAATAATAATAATAATAATAATAATATTGGTGTCCCCTCTTCTTCTTTTTTTGTAAAAGTGCAGGTTTTCAAGAGAAAATGTCTTCTTCTTTTTGATAAAACGTCCAGATTCCTCTTAGACATTCCTCCTGATCTGTTGGTGCAGTGTGTTGTGTGTCTTCGTGTTTCTCTGTGAGCAGCATTGCCACACAATGTGTTTGGTGTCTCACGTTTCATTAAATTGGCTAGGAGGTTATCTGTACTGATCATCTCCTGGCGGTGGAACGGCGCTGTGGCGAAGGACCCTCTTGCCATTAGATTAGAGGAAATATTACATACCCATTCAGATTAGTACGGTTTCAACTTGGATGGTGGTGAGTAAAGCAAATCTCAGAGGTATTTTAGCAGTCTAATGCTAGAGAAATTGCAATAGTAAATCTGGTCACTTTCATTTAGCTTAACTTAAGCATTTAGTGACTTCAACCCCTTTTTTAAACGTTTCATTTTTAATTTTTGTTTTCTGTTCCTTGAAAGCATATTAATACTTTTGGTAGTCAGAGTACTTAATGAGTGTTGCCCAGTACTCTTTATTACCAGTTCATAAATCGGTGCCCCCACTATTCGTATAACCAGTAGTTCATTAATCGGTGCCCCTCCCCCTGATAATTTAATAACAATGGCTCATTAATGAGTCTTCCTCAATACCTTTTTATAACCACTTGTTTATCAGTATCCCCAATAATTATAAATGCACAATAGATATAATTGGTGTAGGGTATAAAAGTTGGTGCTACTATCACCAATGTGTTCGCCCCAAACACACAAAGTGCGAAATAATTGGTAAAAACAGTGAGAGCACACAATATAGGAAAATAAAGATATTTTTACCGTAGGCTGCACATTTGAAGCCTAAAATAAGAGGGACTAAAGAAAAGACCATACAGTACAACAACAATCTTATAGATAACACTTATATGGTCACACTCACATGATGCTGAGCCACTTAAATATCTGGCTCAGACTTAATGGCTCTTTTCAATAGAAGGACGAAGTGGATGTTTCTTAGAGATCAGCTTAGTGCAGCTCCCCACTCGGTTTCTAGTGACTTGAACCATATAAACTCCAGCATACAAGGTAAACCCAGGGGTAACAATTTATTAAAGCACTTAAAGGACCACTCTAGGCACCCAGACCACTTCAGCTTAATGAAGTGGTCTGGGTGCCAGGTCCTTCTAGGGTTAACCCATTTTTTCAGAGTCGGGCAGGAGGGGGTCCCTGAGGGTGGGGGCACCCTCAGGGCACTATAGTGCCAGGAAAACAAGTATGTTTTCCTGGCACTATAGTGGTCCTTTAAATACACTAGATCTCATTAAAGGGATTCTCTAGTGCTAGGAAAACAAACCAGTTTCCCTGGCACTAAAGAATCCTGGAGTACCCCCCCCCCCCGCCCATGCTCTTCCCTGACGGGGGAGACCTAATGCGCATGCACTCCAATGGCCGCAAGCACGTTATTCAATGCTTTCCGATGGGGAGACTTAAAGCTGCAATGTAAACATTGCAGTTCTCTGGAACTGCAGTGTTTTACATTACATCACTAAGTGCAAAAGGGTCACAGCACCCAGACTACTTCAATGAGCTGAAGTGGTCTGGGTGCCTACAGTGTCCCTTTAATAAAAACCTATAGTCTACCTCACTTGACGCATTTCGGCAAAATCCGCGTTTCTCAAAAATGTTCAGTGTCCTTCCATTTTTCCATTAATCTGGCTTTTTTTTTTTTTTTAATTCTTTATTTTTGTGGTGCAATCAATTTAATACAGATGCTTGTTGTGCTACAACAGCAATAACAAGAAGAGTGAGGAACATTGTTTAACAGGCTCATGGCATAGAGAAATACTGCACACATTTTTAAAGTTCAAGGTAAAGTTGCAGGGTCACATGCTTATCCAACATATCTAAAGTGTGTGTAAAGAGTCGTCGTTGCTAGTTATCTAGACATATTGGTAATCTCGCTTAATTAGGTTGAGTAACAGGCTATTGAATCTTGGCAAATGTTATGAAACTGAGAGTGTATCGTGCACAGTGCTCATTAGACTAGACAGCAGGTCGTAGCTTAAGCAGACCAAGTGCACTATGGCTAAGCAGGTAATTATGCATTTATATAAACACGCTTGGTATTCATGAGGGATAGGAGTTGTGTAGAGTTAGAGTCCCGAATGAGTGTGGTAACCACAGCCCCGTTGGTCAGAGTCAGCTACACGCCAGGTGGCTCCCGTCAGCATGGGTAGAGGTGATATTTGGCATGGGGGTTATGGCTGGGTAAGGAGTGGTGGGTGCTCTCTGGGTTGTGGTTTTGTTCCAGGGTCAGTTCATGCCAGATAGGTCTTCGACCGGTTCTTGAGTTGGGGTCTATTAGTCTCAGGTAGAGGCTAGGATGAGGTCGGAACAGGGTGTCGCCAGGGCCCTTGGTAGCCTTAGTATTCTGTGCGTTGGCGTTTGGTACTTGAGTAAGGCCTCTTGCCCCTGCTTGTCTTGGGGCTTTCTCCCCTACGCTGTCTCCCTCAGGGTTATGGCTGTGGGATGTTGCCACTGACCTTCCCAGCTACCGGTCCTCCGCTGTTGCACAGGGTCTGTCTCGGCCCCCTAGCAGCCTGCCACTGTGGAGTGTGAGGCTGCGTTACTGACAGGGGTTTTCCTGGTGCTGCCCGCCGCCATCTTAGGTGAGTGGAGTGCTGCTGCTTCCTCCTGTGTTCAGGCTTGTGGGGGTGCTATGGTGCACCATGATGACCCCCAATTTTCCAAGGGGGGGGGAGGGGGAGAGGTTCTGCGTCTGCAGGACTTTGGGACTGGAGAACCGTCCGCGTCCCCAGCCAGTGACGTGAGGACGCTTCTCACGTCCTCCCATTACATTTGACTCTCTATGGGAGAGTGGGTACGCTCTCCGAGCGTATCCTCAATCGTATTATACACCAAAGCTAAAACACATTACTAGTATAACCAGAGGTGAGTCTAAAAAGAGCATCTTCCTTATTTCTGGAGTTCTTAATAGTACAATATGGCAGATATAAAATGGTAAAATACACACATTAAATCCATCAATCGAAATATTATTTCAATACACGTCTTATTGAAAAAAAATTTAAGGAAGTGATTAGGGGATACCAAAGTTATTCTTATTAACAGGTGGGGGGGGAAATAATATATATTATGATATATAATTTTTTCTCCCAATAATTAAACAGCTTGAGTGTCCCTCAATACTTTTCTAACCAATCATTAATCAGTGCTCCTGTAGTACATTAAATATATAGGTATCATGAAGTGAAAGCTTGTTTGCACAGGCTTTAAGGGAACAATATATTTTTTTTAAAGCCAGTCATGTCTAGAGGCGGGCGTGCTCCTTTTACAAATATTAAAGCAGATTCCCCCACACCCTTTCTGCCTTTTAATTGTTGCATTGACGTAAGTTGTGGTAAATAATAGGTGAGCATGTTAGTTATCAGCGCACAGCAATGCAAATAAAGATCAAACCGCTCACGCAAACCGCGTGCATAATGGCCCTATAACTGTAAACTAACAAGATGGAGGCTTAGTGTGAGATTCAGGGGTCATAAACGAGAGTCAATTATATAGATCTCTTTATACAGCACTAGCACATGCTCTGTAGGTTTAACTCTTTCATTCTGTATAGTTGGGAAATGTCAATTTAATATATTCTAGAAATGTTTTAGGAAAATTTATTTTCCAGGATTGAGTTCTAAAACTTAGCCCAGCATCATCAAAACTGACTCCTGAAAAGGCACAGACAGGGCATTTCATGCAAATAATATTTTCCCATAATCCTGTGGTACAGTGAAACTTAGTGTAGAGGTTTCTCACGTTCATGAAAAGTTGCACAGAAGTGAGAAATCACACAAATGTTGCAGCCGGAGACCGTTACATCTCCAGCAGCATAAAGGTTAAACTCTGTATGTGTAGTGTTTCATAGAGAAATTCTGCATATAGAGACTCCATGCACCATGACCACTTCAGATCAGATCACTGAAGTAACCCTTTAATAAACCTATAGGATGCCTGAAATATTGGTGTCAATAAGAGAATATGAAGATGGCTCATTCTGCGACGGCGGTTATAGATCGCGGGCAGACGGACGCACGTAGCGTTTTCTGGAATATTGGCCTTTGATACAGAGAGGGATAAACAGACACAATGAGGTACCATTTGTGGTCGTGTTTTTAAGATTAAGTCAAACAATGAAAGGTCGTCATTTTTATTTACTCACATATTTGTAGCTTTAGTCAGTGAATACACGCGTCCTTCGTTGCCACGCCTGATGTGACTTTCGCTTCATAATGTAACTTAGCGAGGAGGATTGTAATTTAAAGTGACCAAACTGTCAAAATATAGGTGTTATTCACTAAACCGTGAATTGTAAACTGGATTGCAGAATGTAGGAGAAAATGGTGACTATTTTCATTCGTAAAGTTGTCCAAACTTTTTTTCTATTTGGTTTACAGTTCTGTACAGTGTGCTGTTCAGAGAGTAAACCCCTCATGTTTCCTGTATGAGCTGAACTGAGGAATGGTTATGTTAAGAGTATTATTATTATTATTATTATTATTATTATTATTACTGCTTATAAAGCACCAACATATTCTGTTGTGCTGTACAATGTTTTAACAGAACAAAACATAGGTGATTTGTGGCAAACAAGCTTGTTTGCATTGCACTTGGTAAGAATTTACTATCTGATCTATTCTGTCCCTGATTAGTGGAAAAGCCTTTTAGGACACCCTGTCTGCATTGAATGGCCCATCCTGTGTTTACCTGTACAATTTTATTCAAGGTATAAGACGCTGTATAGGAAAATCCAAGACAGATAAATTTATTCAGGAGCTGATTTAAAAGGCATTTGATTAACTTGTACTAGCTGAAACGCGTTTGTGCACAAGTCTAGTATTTACTAAGCTGAACCAATTTGATTCCAGTATTAAAAGGTTACTCTAGTCAACATGACCACTTCTGGTGTTTGAGGTGGTGATGGTGGTAGGCGTTTGTATGTGTAGTGTTTCTGTTTGAAACGCACATCTAGAGTAATTTGCATTTGTGTGCCAGGGACAGTTGCATCCCTGGCACACGTGACTTGGGAAGCCCAGAACTCTGTTCAGAGCTGCCTAATGTCAATTCTGTGCAAAAAATACGTCTGTTGCACTGCAGACCTAACTGCTACGCCTGCAAGGGAGAAACTCTTCTCCTCCCCTTCCTTGCCTCCTTCTAATCCCATCTGCAACTTTAATGTTTTCCTTTTTTTTTTTTTTTTTTTTAATCCCTCACTGTACTCCTCTCTTTGCCTGTTAAGAGCTCACCCATGTGTCCTGGGCCAGACAAATGGTCCAATCAAAGGTCTCTCTATGAGAAGCCTTTAATTGGAACTTGGTGCGACATCCGTGATGTCAGGTTTGCTGAGCAGCGCTGGGGAGCTTTACCCCGTGTTGGATTAAGGTAAGTAAACCTTATGGGGCTGATGGAATAATGCCAATAAGGCATTATTCTATCATCTGTGGAAAAGGGTTGGAGAAACCATTTAACATTTGTGTGTCCCCGCTAGCGGGGATGACAGGACATTTGACACAATCAGGACATTCTCTTCCTATGCTAGTATTTCTAGGGATTGATAGTGTTCTTCACTTCACTGAGGGGGGTGACGGGTAGAAGAGATTGCTGAGATGTGATGCTTTCTGGATCTTTAGTCTTCATACAGTGGTGTTTAACGTTTTGAATAGAGAGAACTGTCCTCCGGAATAGATACAATATGTTTCTATGTTGACTGTTAATTCTGTATGTGTTTCCTATAATCCTTTCTCCCCGCACCTCTGGGCTGCTTTTCAGCATTGGCATTGATTTTGAAAATGTGACTGATCATGCAAACACAAGGTAAGGTCACACACACACACACACACGTTAAAATGGCAATTAAAGTTTAATATCCCGCACCTGTGGCTTTTAAAATTACAATTAATGTCTGTGTATAAATAGTCCATGAGTTTGTTAGCTGTCATGTGGATGCACTGAGCAGGCTAGATACCGAGCCAAGGGGAACAGAAAAGAACTGTCAAAAGACCAGCGTAAGAAGGTAATGGAACTTCATAAAGATGGAAAAGGATATAAAAAGATATCCAAAGCCTTGAAAATGTCGGTACTGTTCAATCACTTATTAAGAAGTGGAAAATTCTTGATACCAAGTCAAGGTCAGGTAGACAAAGAAAGATTTCGGCCACAACTGCCAGAATTGTTTGATATACAAAGAAAAACCCACAGGTAACCTCAGAAGAAATACAGGCTGCTCTGGAAAAAGACGTAATGGATGTTTCAAGGAGCACAATACGACAAACTTGAACAAATATGAGCTGCATGGTCGAGTAGCCAGAAAGAAGCCTTTAATGCCACAAAATAAGCCTGGTTACAATATGCCTGACATCTTGACCCGCCTTACAGCTTCTGGCGCACTGTAATTTGGAGTGACGAGACCACAATAGAGCTTTACGGTCACAACCATAAGCGCTATGTTTGGAGAGGTGTTAACAAGGCCTATAGTGAAAAGAATACCATCCCCACTGTGAAGCATGATGGTGACTCATTTATGTTTTGGATGTGTGAACTCTAAAGGCACGGGGAGTCTTGTGAAAATTGATGGCACGATGAATGCATGTTATCATAAATACTGGCCGACAATTTGCATTCTTCGGCACGATGGCTGTGTATGGGACGCTCTTGGTCTTTCCAGCATGACCATGACCCTGAGCACAAGGCCAAGTTGACCCTCCAGTGGTTACAGCACAAAAGGTAAAGGTTCTGGAGTGGCCATCAGTTTCCTGACGTTAATATCATCGAGCAGCTCTGGAATTATCTCAAACGTGCGGCTCATGCAAGACGATCAAAAACTTTGCATTACCTGGAGGTATTTTGCCAAGACTAATTGGCAGCTATACCACCTGCAAGAATTGGGGGCCTCATAGACAACTATTACAAAAGACTGAATGCGGTCATTGATGTAAAGGGGACAATACACCCTATCAAGAACTAATGGTATGAAGACTTTTTTTTTTCTTCTTTGTTGCCATGTTTTGTTTTATGATTGTGCCATTCTGGTATAACCTTCAGTTGAATATGAATCCCATAAGAAATGTTTTGCCTGCTCACATGTGTATGTGTGTAATATATATATATATATATATATATATATATATATATATATATATATATATATATATATATATATATATATATATATATATATATGTGTGTGTGTATGTGTGTGTGTGTGTGTGTGTGTGTGTATGTATGTATGTATGCCTTCATTAAAAAGTTATTTTGGCTAATTCCACAAAAAAGATACATTTGGAATTCTTGTTCTTTGTTTTTTTTTATTTTATGATCTGCAACGCTGCCCAACCTAAAGCCTGTAAGCCCCCAGAGAGGATAATGGGAAAGTTTAAATAAATAATCTATGCATATTAAGTGTAGCGTCTAGAGTTGCTGATCTGGTTTATTTGAATTGTGGTGCTATGGTATCAGACGTCAAAAGTGCGCATTGCATGACAGGGAGAAGACGGTAACCTGATCTGGGCTTCTGAATCTGACCACCTTACATAACCAGAAAGAAATGGCACAAAGGGCAGGATTGGAAGACTGGGGGGCAATGTGAGTGAGAATATGTGCAAAAAGAGTAACCGATACATGGAACAGCCTTTCAGTGGAAGCAGTAAAGGCTGACCGTAATATAGAAAGGCCAGTAGATACCTGGAATAGCCTTCCAGGGGTAGCAGGAAAGGTCATGTGATCTAGAAAGGGTAGTAGATACACGGAACAGCCCTCCAGTGGAAGCAATAAAGGCTAACCAAGTACACCGTGATTTCCATAGTACACCTGATCATTTTAATCCGTTAAAGAAATGAAGGAAAGCGAGGGCCAGTTTTAATTGAGAAAAAAAACTTAAACCTATTATTTTTTTTTATTTTTTTTTATGTGGATTTTATATTTGTATATATAGAAGTATTCCCTAAATAGAAAATCCAAATAGGGAGTACAGGAAAAAGTGGGTTATAGGGGTGACAAAAAGGGCATAACCCTGCATAGAGCACAAAATATACAGAAAAGTGAAGGGAAAGACCGCCCCGTAACAAACCGGGCTGCTCTCCTTCAAGTCACCCCAAGGACAACGTCTAAGAAAAATAATAAATAAATTTTTATTAAGAATAGTAAATTAAAATCAAATTACCTAGGAACTCGTGTATATGACAAAAATCCTGTCAGTTTAAATGCAAGGCTACAGTGAAAATAACATGTATCAGTCACTATTATATGTAGCAATATAAACTAAAACAGAGTTAGTGCTACAAGTGATACTTTAGATACACACTAAGCCTTGCAGAAAATCAGAGAGTGCAGATATGATAAACTTATATCGGAAAACAAAATATTAGGGGAGACCATGTAAATGGAAAGAAAATTATTGCAAAGTGAAACAAAAAGGCTGAATAAATCAGTCTCACAGTAGCTCCATACTATGTGTTCGCCCCAACATGTTTAGGCAATCAACCCCAAAGTAACTGCAGCACACTGTCAGTGTGAGTACACTAAGGGTTTATAAAAGTCAGAGATACATCAGACAAAAACCCAAATTAAATATCAAATTACCTACGGACTCATATGTATACCAAAATCCTACTTATTGTCTGTAAAGTAACAGTTTAAGTAATATGTATCAATCACTAATTTATAGCAGTTTAGACTCAAAAAGAGTTAATGTTAAAAGTGATTTGTCAATATACAATAAACCCTGCAGAAAATCAGAGAGTGCAGGTAGATAGATTAGTATTGGAAATCGAAAGGATAGGGAAGATAATATGAATGGAGAGGGAAATATAAAGTAGAAATGGTATAAAGTGAATCTAGATAGATCAGCCTCAAAATAGTTCCATAGTAAATGATCGCCCCAGCGTGTTAACCCAATAGACCCTAAGGTCGCTGCAACACTCTGTCAAAAAAGAGTTCACTAAAAGTATAACACAGTCGAAAGATACATCGAGGAAAAAAGCTCGACGCGCGTTTCGGCGGGTAAACCGCCTTTCTCAAGAGCGAAATACAATGTATCAAATAGGGTCCAAATAGGGATTTTATATTTGTTGTGTAAATGTCATATATCCAAGACTTGCCCTGTGCAGCCCAGGCACATGCAGAGTACTATGGTATGTGAAGGTGCTGTACCCTGGGCATGCAGAGGTGGTAAATCTATCTTCTAATTCTCTCTGCTGCCCATGCCACCCCAGGCTTTCATAGCATTGTATGTTTCAAGAGAGGGCCCCATCATCAGGTAGAAAGCTAAAAGCTTAACTCTGGTTAATTGAGATTAGAGCAATGGGAGTTACAGAATCAGATGGATATGTGTCTAATAATATCCTTACCTTTTTTGTATCATTTTACCCCACTCCCTCTAGCATGTAAGCTCATTGAGCAGGGCCCTCGACCCTTTTGTTCCTGTGTGTCCAACTTGTCTGGTTACAACTATATGTTTGTTCGTCCACCCACTGCAAAGCGCTGCAGAATTTGTTGGCCCTATATAAATAACATAATAATAATAATAATAATAATAATGTGACTTATGAGAATCTATTCATATATTAATCAATGGTCAATAGCCTGCAAGCATGCTGTCACTGAATAAAGTCATTTACTGAGTGATGGTGCCATCTTGTGGTGGTTCCATGTACATGCAGAATTGGTTTCTCATTTGATATTTTGTTTGCACAGATAAGTAACTTGTTTTTTATTTTTTAAATAACCTCTCCGTAGTAAACTGCTGATGTTTTCCAGTACGACAGCTGTTTACATGGCTGGAAAGCACAAAAGAAGTTTATGGGAGGTTTACTTAGAAACGTGTTCTGATAAAGTACTTGGGGTTCCTGAAAACCGGATCACTGTTTCACCGGCTTTGTGAAGTGCTGGAAATTATTGCAACCTTGCTCACCTCATACAGTCACCATCAGGCCCTAAATAATCCTTCCTGGATAGAGGAATTCTAGTAGTGAGGTTTACCCAGCTCTAGGGTAACGCATTGATTTCTGAGAGAAACATTACAGTTCCGACTTCTAGTGCAGCAAACTCCATGTGTCTTGGGTGGTTTTTATTGAACACTTGGATTTTGCTGGATTATTACATGTGTCCTCTCACTTGCCAGATGTTTACTCATGCCTTTAACCAGACATTTTGCTCTATGTTTAAGATGCTGAATGCAGAAGGTCTAGATTCTTGTAGAAATATGTCTCAGTGGTCCCGTAGCAGCAGCAGCGCAGAGAACAAAATTCCACACACACGAATGGACGATGAAGCTGCTATCCAGGTATTCAACTTCAGATGTTTTAGATTGTGGGCTGGAGACAGGGGACCTTCTTACACAACCTTATAGCTGCAGTTCTACTACACCGTGTGCTAGGAGACAGGGAACCTCCTTACACCATAACCTTATAGCTGCAGTTGTAATACACTGTGTGTGGGGAGACAGGGGACCTCCTTACACCATAACCTTATAGCTGCAGTTATAATACACGGTGTGCTGGGAAACAGGGGACCTCCTTACACCATAACCTTATAGCTACAGTCATAATACACTGTGTGCTGGGAGACAGGGGACCTCCTTACACCATAACCTTATAGCTGCAGTTATAATACACTGTGTGCTGAGAAACAGGGGACCTCCTTACACCATAACCTTATAGCTGCAGTTATAATACACTGTGTGCTGAGAAACAGGGGACCTCCTTACACCATAACCTTATAGCTGCAGTTATAATACACTGTGTGTGGGGAGACAGGGGACCTCCTTACACCATAACCTTATAGCTGCAGTTATAATACACTGTGAAGGGAATCTTCTTACAGCATAGCTGAAATATCCATATTTCTTTTCCGCTGTATTGCCTTAATTTGTTTGTTCTTATTTGCCTGATATTTATTTGGTTTTCGACATCCCTTTAAAGTAAGAACTGGTTGATTAGGTTATGGTGTAAGGACGCTCCATGGATGCGATTGGTTTATGGCCGTCCAGGAGGAATTATTACCTGTGAGGCAGCCAGTAGCTGGAAATAGGTTTCAATTAGTGACCAAACAATAGGACACATTTAACTGCAGGGAAGAGGTCTAATTGCAACTTGCAGACAAACGGTCGCTTTGTTTGCGACATTTAAAGCAGCTAAAAATATCATACAATAGGATGTGGGATTGTGTAATGTTACTTTTTTTTTTTCTTTAATACTATGTTTTATCAGAGTCCATACAGATGTTCAAACAGCTACTAGATGCATACTTGCAAAAACAGAATATTCTGATAAATAATCTTTCAATGTAGGGTAATAACTGCTTGATCCAAGGATAAATCTGACTGCCATTCTAAGGGTCAAGAAGGAATTTTTTTCTTAGCTTGTTGCAAAATTGTGCTTCAAACTGGGTTTTTTGACCTTCTTTTGGATCAACAGCAAAAAACAAATGTGAGGAAGGCTGAACTTGATGGACGCAAGTCTCTTTTCAGCTATGTAACAGGTAATTAAAGGACCACTATAGTGCCAGGAAAACATACTCGTTTTCCTGGCACTATAGTGCCCTGAGGGTGCCCCCACCCTCAGGGACCCCCTCCCGCCCGGCTCTGGAAGGGGGAAAGGGTTAAAAACTTACCTTTTTTCAGCGCTGGGCGGAGAGCTCTCCTCCTTCTCTCCTCCTCCGTTCCTCCTCCTAGGCTGAATGCGCATGCGCGGCAAGAGCTGCGCGCGCATTCAGCCCGTCGCATAGGAAAGCATTTACAATGCTTTCCTATGGACGCTTGCGTGCTCTCACTGTGAAAATCACAGTGAGAAGCACGCAAGCGCCTCTAGTGGCTGTCAATGAGACAGCCACTAGAGGATTAGGAGGAAGGCTTAACCCATTCATAAACATAGCAGTTTCAGAGAAAAAAAAACATAGCAGTTTTATAAAAAAATGGGTTAACCCTAGAAGGACCTGGCACCCAGACCACTTCATTAAGCTGAAGTGGTCTGGGTGCCTAGAGTGGTCCTTTAATGTGATATTGGTGTTGGTCATTCTGCTGTTTGTTTTTATATAGAGGACACTGGCACTTTTTAAACATACCCTGTGGGATGTATTCCCTGATTAATATGATGTTGGGTAAACACTCAGCCAGTATGTTATAATGCAGGGTTAGGAAAAGGTAGATTTCCATCTAAAAAGCAGGAAGTTGTTTTATTAAAGCATTCAGGGGACTTTCTTTAGTCCATGTTTAACACTGCTTGAGTGTAGGGCTGAAGGGTTAATGCCTCATATTTAACTCCAAGATATGGCAATTACTGGAGGTAGACCACAATAAAATATGTGAAAGGGCAATAATATGCTAAAAATTATACTATACAGTGGGAGACGAAGCCCCAGGCAGGTTACTTGGTAAAGTTGAGTATTTCATCAAAAAGCCTGTATCAAGGAATCTCTTGTTGTTGTATCATTATGGGATTTCTTCAGTAAATGTGAATTGAACACCTAAAACTAATGTGTGTTTTTTTTTTGTTTTGTTTTTTTTACCACAATAAGAGTCAGAATTATCTCTATTTTTGTCAGGTTTTTTCTTTCTTTTTTTTTTTTCTTTCTCTGTAATTCTGCTTTCATTTCACTTTATTTTATTGTTTAGTGAACAAAACCCTGTGTATAATGACTTTATTTCTTTGTCGGACACTATAGTCACCAAAACAACATTTAGGAGTTAAATCACTTTGTTTATGCAGACTTCCCTGCATGTGATTTGTACAGCCTTCCTAAACACTTCCTGTAAAGAGTCATCTAATGTTTACACGTCCTTTTATTTCAAATTCTGTTTAAATTAGAATTTATCTCCTGCTCTGGTAATTTGCCAGACTTTACATGAGCCTCCTATATGTAATTTTAAAATCCAATTTACAGAGCAGGACCATAAAATGTTTAAAGTAACATCTTATGGAAAATGAAACCATTTCACTTTCATGCCGGCTGTATCAGTCACAGCCAGGGGAAGTGTGGCTAGGGCTGCCTAAACAGAAACAAGAAAAGTGACTAAACTCCTAAATAGCAGTGAATTGAGCAGTGAGACTTCAGAGGCATGATCTATACACCAAAACTACTTCATTAAGCTAAAGTTGTTGTTTTGGTGATTATAGTGTCCCTTTCATAAATATCACCCATTTCTGTATTTTGTTCTTTGGTTTCCGTAACTGGTCCAGTTTATTCACTTTAACCAGGGTTGCCAAAAGATAGATCCCAGTTATTCTAGAGCTTCATATACCAAGCTGGCACAGATTTCTCCATTAAACGCCAATGTGTAGAAAATTCAGATCGAAACAATTAGGCAGAAACTTACTTTGCATAACTACGTCTGAATTTAAGCCGAAGCTGACATTCCAACATGGCTGAAATCATCATTTTTTACATTTTTCAGCAATTCTACACATTTGGGAAGAAGTTGGGACAAGGCAGTTTTGGGGTTGTGATTGAAGCCATCCACCGGGCCAGTGGAAAGAAGTGGGCCATGAAAAAAGTAAACCGGGAAAAGGTAAGGACATCTCAGTCTCCTTAACTTCTCAGCTCTCCAGCGCATTGTTGATGGATTTGTGTTGCCAGATAGTGAAAATAACACCATGTTATACTTTATTACTCTTGCACAAAGGACATCAATAGCTTGATATACTTAGCAAGATGTGGTCAAAGCACAGCATGGAAAAAGTAAGGGGGGGTGGGTGGAGAGAGGGAGAAGAGAAAGTAATTATCTGGGTTATCTAGACCTGGCTGTCAGGCAACCTGTTACTTCCTGGTTTGGTTAACTAAGTGGTCTTAAAGTCAAGAGGCAGCAATTGCCCAGAGCTCCTGCCTTGCAAAGACTGCTCATTAAGCTGCATTGGGAAGTCTGTGATTTGACAGTCACAAAGTCAGGGCGGGGGTTGTAGGGGAGCGATTTCACAGGCTGCGAACAAGAGATCTACAGCTTTTGCAAGCTATTTTTAAATCTACTCCAAATGAGAGAAATGCGTATTAAAAAAAATAAATGATCTACTAATATAATATTCCTGCTAAATGAAGTATTATTATTATTATTATTATTATTATTATTATTATTTTTTATTTTTTTCTGCTGTGGAGTGTCCCTTTTAAGATTGTGTTAAACTGTAAGCCCATTCATTAGAGTGGTTAATGCCTTTTTTATTTTTGCTTACATTGTCATTTTATTATTCTTATGATATTCATATAGCGCCGTCAAATTCCGCAGCGCTTTACAATGGGTGGACGAACAGACGTGTAGTTATAACCAGACAAGTTGGACACACAGGAACAGAGGGATTGAGGGCCCTGCTCAATGAGCTTACATGCTAGAGGGAGTGGGGTAAAATGACACAAAAAGGTAAGGATAGTATTAGACTAGTGACAGTTGCAGAAGAGGAATCAGTCAGGAGCTATTAACAGTTTAATTGATACGCTTTTATGAAGAAGTGGGTTTTTAACGATTTTTTTGAAGGAGTGGAGACTGGGTCAGCATCTAACGGAGGAGGGAAGCGAGTTCCACAGGAACGGTGCAGCCCTCGAGAAATCTTGAAAACGAGCATCAGAGGTGGGAGTACGGACAGAAGATAGACGTAAGTCTTCAGCAGATCGTAAGGGCCTAGACTGGACATAATTGTGTGTAAGGGAGGATAGATAGGTGGGAGCAGCATTATGTAGAGATTTGAAAGCAAGAACCAAAATTTTAAATTGAGCTCTATATTTTATAGGAAGCCAATGTAGGGACTGACAGAAGGGTGAGGCATGGGAGGTGCGGGCGGACAGGAAGATGAGCCTCGCCGCAGCATTCATTATGGACTGTAAGGGCGCAAGTTGGGAGCACGTAAGACCACTGAGAAGCGGATTACAGTAGTCAAGGCGAGAATGGACCAACTCCTTAGTCGCATCTGGCGTTAAGTAGGGGCGGATGCGCGCAATATTTTTGAGATGGAAATGACAGGATTTGGCAATAGATTGAACATGAGGCTTGAAGGAGAGGTCAGAGTCAAAGAACACCTAGGCAGCGAGCCTGCATGGTGGAGCTGATGGTAGCACCGTTGACTTGGAGGGAGACAGTCACAGGAGTAACAACACTTGAGGGAGGAAAGACCAGAATTTCAGTTTTGGTCAAGTTTAGTTTAAGGAAGTGGGCAGCCATCCAGTTAGAAATAGCAGAGAGGCAGTCAGAGACACTAGTCAAGAGGGACGGGGCGAGATCAGGAGAGGACAGGTAGATTTGTGTGTCATCTGCATAGAAATGATATTGGAAGCCAAAGGAGCTAATGAGTTTACCAAGGGAGGCAGTATAGATGGAGAACAGTAGGGAAACAAGGACTGAACCCTGGGGGACACCAACAGAGAGGAGTTGGGGAGAAGAAGCAGAGCCAGAGAAAGAAACACTGTAAGAGCGCTGGGAGAGGTAGGAGGAGCACCAGGAGAGAGCAATATCTTGTAGACCGATATTGCGGAGGATGAGAAGAAGCTGTTGATGATCAACAGTGTCAAAAGCTGCAGACAGGTTAAGGAGAATTAGGATAGAGAAGTGACCACGAGATTTTGCAGCGAGTAGATCATTGGATACTCTGGTCAGTGCCGTTTCCACAGAGTGCTTAGTGCGGAAACCAGACTGAAGCGGGTCTAGCAGAGAGTTGGACTCGAAGTCTGTCAATATCGAAAACACAATTTTCTTTTTATTTTTTTTTCTTCAAGGATCTTGGATGCAAAAGGCAGTAGCGCGATAGAACGATAGTTGGATGGGGAGTTAGGGTCAAGATTGGGCTTCTTTAGAATTGGGGTTACAGTTGCATGTTTGAAGGGCAATGGAAATATACCAGAGGAGAGAGAGAGATTGAGAATTTTAGTAAGAGGTGGAGAAAGAGAAGAAGACAGAGTACGGATGAGATGCGAGGGAATTGGATCTAGGGAGCAGGTGGTGGGGTGGGAGGACTGGAGCAGAGCAGAAACCTCTTCCAATGTAGCGGGTGCGAATGAACATAGAATAGCAGAGGGAGTGACGTTAGGGGAAGTATTGTAAGGGGAAGAAGAAAGATGAGAGATCTCTTCTCTGATTGTAGAGATCTTGTCAGTGAAGTGAGTTGCAAAGTCTGAGGTGGTCAAGTTAGTAGGTGGAGGAGGAACAGCAGGGCGAAGAAGAGTTAAATGTGTGAAATAGTTGTTTGGGTTAGTGGGAGAGTGTGGTTATGAGGGTATTGAAGTAATTAACTTTTGCAGAGGAAAGAGCCAAGCTGTATCAGCATAAATTTATAATGGAGAAAGTCAGATGCACAGTGAGACTTTCTCCAACCGCGTTCAGCAGTTCTGGAGCATTTTTGGAGGTATCGAGTGAACTTGGTGTGCCAGGTTTGTTGTTGGGGGGCCTGTGGCGTTTAAATGTACAAGGTGCCATGATGTCTAGTTGAGAGGAGAGGGTGGAATTGTAGAAGGAGGTTGCAGAATTAGGACAGGTGAGGTTTGAGATAAGTAAAAGGAGAGTTTGGAGATTAGTGGAGAAATGATCTAGGTCAAGACATTGGAGGTTTCTGTGAGTGTGATGTTCAGACGGTGGTGTCAATTGGGTCTTAGGTATGCCAATGTCAAAAGTCAGGAAAAATGGTGGTCAGAGGAAAAAGAATATTGGAGAGATTAGAGGCAGTACAGAGATTGGTGAAGGCAAGATCAAAAGTGTTTCCTGCTGTATGGGTTGCTAAATTAGACCATTGTGTAAGGCCAAAGGAGGAGGTTACAGAGAGCAGACGAGAGGCATCCGTGCAATTGGGGTTATTGATTGGGATATTGTACTGTTCCACACAACAAAGGAAGAAGAGTGAACAGACAGAGGAGAGTGTTCACTAAAAGGACATGGGTGTATGAGTAGATAATCTTAAATACAAATCTTTAATCAATCAATTTTATAAACTCCGATATCCAAACACAAGTGTCTACGCAGTAAAAGTGAACCAATAGAATTGTAGATGACTGTGACGGAACGCTGGCACTCCGACTGAGTACCTCCGCCAATCGATGCTCCTAGCGCTTGCCGAGGACTCCAAGCACTCTAACCGACACCATCAGCACTGCAGACCACACTTCCAGCAATACAGCTGCGCCGGGGTCTCGCCGTCTCCACCCACCCTGGATCCACGACCAGGATCCAGCTCCCAGTGGGTGAACCTCTCCTAAATCCATAGAGCGTAGCAGGAACAAATCAAGCTATTGCAAGAGTTTACACTGGGGAGTAAGTGATTATAGCAATCCCCAGAGTGTAGGTATCCCTTCCCCCAAACATGAGCCAAGGCTTCAAGAAAGGTACAAGATGATCTGGTTTTAATGACCACACACTGGCTTTTATGCAAGTCCCCATGCAAGGGGACATCCCACAGGGTGGGACCCAGTATAACCAATCACAGACAATACAAACAAAACACTCCCACAGTGACATCACAATCCCTCCTCTCTATCCTGGAGATAATTGGGAAGTAATCAAATTATCTCCCAGGACAGAGGCAAGACTCCATTAACCACATGGTTACAAAAAGACGTAAAATTAGTGTTACAATTACTACATGAAACATATACATGCAACATATCCCCAGATAGCTTAGATCTGAGTGCACATTATTATTGAATGGCGCTCAGATCACATACATACAATTCAATCGCCATGGAGCCAAAGTCTTTTGTTACACAAATAGGCTCCATGGCATAACTATATGGGATAGCCCTACTACCATACTGAAAGTCCAGAACGCCCCAGCAGAAATACACAAACCTTTCTGCAGAGGAAAATACCGCTATCGGCACTTGGGCCATAGTCGGAAGGCAGGAGGCTAGCCAGTAGTCCCCTCCAGGCACAAGTGGCGAAGGGCACTTCGTCACAATGACGTATTCGGAAGTCCTAACTGACAAATACAGTCTTAGCCCAGGAACACTTACCATTTTGTATTAGAGCATTTGACTAACCTTTCACACTCTCCATGTAAAATGCCCAACTAGTATAGCCCATCACGGCAGTCTTAAATCTGAAATAAGGGAATAAGAGAGGAATTACTAAAGTGTGTATATTTAGGGATACACTTAAACTGTCGCAAGGTCTCAACTAAAGTGGTAATTAGAGAATAAATACCTTGGTACACCTACAAACCAATAGCTATTGGAGTAATATAATATCAGACTGTTTGCATAGTCTAGTATAGCCATAATGCTGGCAAAGCATCAGGGGAGATGTAGTCTACAATATCTGGAGTGCAGAATGTAGCCTAACGCTGCCTAGTATTACTAATTCAAAGATGTGGGGCTAAATAAATCTTTACTCTCAAACCTCGGAAACTGATTGGAGAGGGTCAATATGCCTACCATACCAAACTACCAATCTATTACAAATGTGTCATTTATTTATTTTTCTTGTTTCACATCATGATGGATTTCACAAAGAGAGCTGCCAGGTGTGCGTTTCGATACATGTAACGCACCTTTGTCAGGGGGCAATGACTGAAATCTGTGTACTTGTTGGTACAAAACCTTCTAAATAAATAGTTAATTTAATCGATGTACCAGCCATTCAACTTCTGTCTCCCTACATATACACACATACAAGGTGGACCAAAATTCAGAGTACGGTTTGACCAGTAAATAACGTATTTGTTAGAAGTTCAGTTTCTTGTGTTGCAGGTACGTATAACGGAATATTAGGAGATTTCATAGGTAATTTCCGTAAGGAATGAGTAAAACGTGGAATTTTATTTTCAAAATTGAGACAACTGTTCGCCGAGTGGATAATTTCAAGACTTTTCCACCATTGATTGCCTGTTCAGATCCTGATTACTTACTGTGGGGATGTCTGAAGGAGCGGGTGTACGTGAACAAACCGCATACGTTTCAGCAGCCCTTGGAGAATATCCGTGTAGAAATTCGAGTGCTAGAGCCTCAAACCTTAAAGGACCACTCTAGGCACCCAGACCACTTCAGCTTAATGAAGTGGTCTGGGTGCCAGGTGCAGCTAGGCTTAATCCATTCTTTTATAAACATAGCAGTTTCAGAGAAACTGCTATGTTTATGAATGGGTTAAGCCTTCCCCCAAAGCCTCTAGCGGCTGTCTCATTGATAGCCGCTAGAGGCACTTTCGTGATTCTCACTGTGAAAATCACAGTGAGAGCACGCAAGCGTCCATAGGAAAGAATTGACTATGCTTTCCTATGTGACCGGCTGAATGCGCGCGCAGCTCTTGCCGCTCATGCACATTCAGCCGCATGGGAGGAGGAGAAGAGGATCGGAGGAGGAGAGCTCCCCGCCCACTGCTGGAAAAAGGTAGGTTTTTACCCCTTTCCTCTCCCCAGAGCCGGGCTGGAGGGGGACCCTGAGGGTGGGGGCACCCTCAGGGCACTATAGTGCCAGGAAAACAAGTGTTTTCCTGGCACTATAGTGGTCCTTTAAAGTTATGAACAATGCAGTTGAAAGAGCTGACTTTGCCAAGCAGCAAATTGAGCTCTTTAAAAAAAATCTGTCCTCTTCCGTATCTAGTCAAACAAATCACTGTATGTTAAGCAGTTATTGTATGTAAGCAATTCAATGGGTTCATTAATAAGAAAGTTGACTCCTCAAACCCTACTCTGCATTTCAGCCCACCCTTTAGATATATACACATTTTAAATGTAGAATGGTTTAGAAAATGACATCGTGTGTAATCACTTAGTGCTCAATTAATCTTCATCTAACATTTCTTACAACACTTAATTTCGCTGGATCTCTTTATCGAGGAAATCCTACTGATCCTGTCCTTCAGTGTTTCACGTGGGTGTAATTCTAGATCTCTGTGTGGGGATTTTATTCCAGCACTACATGTTCCTTGTGTGAAGTCTTATTACAACGTTCCATTGAATACTATGCAGTTGAACGTTTTTTTTTTTGTTTTATTTTGTGTGTGTGCGCAACGTAATACATCTGGAGAATCTTATAAATCTTTCTATTTTTAAGGCTGGAAGTTCTGCTGTTAAACTGCTGGAACGAGAGGTTTCTATCCTAAAACGTGTTAAACACAATCACATCATCCATTTGGAAGAAGTGTTTGAAACCCCAAAGGTCAGTTCTTGCAGCCCATGCGTTGTTTTCCATACTCTCCACCCCACCCCCTAACTGAGTTCATTTCTCTGTTCTGATGGCATGAAGAAAAACGTGCATTCCCATTATGCCTAGCCTGTGCACCCACAATACATTGCTCTGTTCCTATTGGGAGTACATCCCTAATATATCCTCTATAGAGGCGCTAGTGATTCTAATTGCATTTCATAGATTTACCTCACCCATGATTTACGTGTTCACGAAAATGCCACATGGATGCCCTTTGCTTTCTGTGTAGTGGTATTTGTAGAATTTGTTCAAGTTATATAAGTTAGTTTGAGAAACTCTATCCTGTTGTCTTGTTTGGTTAGAGAAACAAGTGTTGTGTATGTTGTAGCTTTGCTTTTCTCCAGGACAGGGGTATTCTTCCAGATGGAAATTGAGTTGCATTTAGTTTGGTATTACCACATGAAGCTGGGGATGTACTTTGAAATCACTGTATGTGTGCTGCTAACCCTTATCCACTTAGGGTTAAAACTTGCCTTATTTGCCCGCCCAATTCACCTCTTTGGCTGACTTGATCAGAATTAAGGAAAGCATTAGATTGACTGAGATCGTCAAGGAGGCAGGGTGGGGCCCAAATGCTGGCTTGGCTAATCAGCATCTCTCATAGAGATGCAATAAATCAATGTATCTCTATGAGAAAAGTTCAGAGTCTCCATGCAGAGCGTGGAGACCATGAACGGCAGTGCTGCATGGTGTGCAGCACTGCCCTAGCAAGCACCTCTAGTAGCCTTTTGAGGAGTGTACTCTGGCGGTATCCCTATAGGGGAAGTAAACTCTGCCTTTCTCTCAAAGGACCGTTTATACAGCAAAATTCATGCAGGGACTGACTATACTCACCAGAACAAATATAATAAGCTGTAGTTGTTCTGGTTACTATAGTGTCCCTTTATGTCAGGGGTTCCCAACCCAGTCCTCAAGTACCCCCTACCATTCCAGGATTTAGGGATTACCCTGTTGTGTCTGAAGCATTTTTTTTTATTTTATTTTTATTTATTTTTTTCCCTTTTTTCCTAAAAACACTTTAGACACAACTGGGTAATCCTTAAATCCTGGACCGGTAAGGGGTACTTGAGGACTGGGTTAGGAACCACTGCTTTAAGTTATTGCGATTTTGTGAAGACCAGGAATGTTGCAGTCTGTTACCAGTGGCGTACATACCAGGGTCGCGGCTGCGACCGGGCCCGGCCCACCAGGGGGCCCAGCCGCCCCTGCGACCCGGTATGTACCCACAGGGCCAGCCTCTTCCCCTGGGGGGCCCAGGAGCCGACCACCCCAGGGCCCCGAGGCTGGCCCTGCTGACACCCGGAAGGCGGGTGGCAGGGAGACTCAGTGCTTCCTCTTCAGCTCCTCGCGCACGCACTGATACCGGAGCCGGAAGATGTCATCTTCCTGCTCCGCATCCCTACGCGGGCGCCGAGGGGAGCTGAAGAGGAAGCACTGAGTGCTCCCGGCGCCCGCCTGCCTGCCCCACCGGCCACCCGCCCAGGAGCCCAGCAGCACCACTGGACTAGAATCCCCCCAGCACTCCAAAAGGTAAGGAGGCTGGGGATTAATTAAAAAAAAAAAAAAAAAAAAAAGTTAGTGTTAGAGTGAATGTTAGTGTGTGTCTGCTAGTGAGTGTTAGTGTGTGTCTGCTAGTGAGTGTTAGTGTGTCTGCGTGTGAGTGTCTGCGTGTGAGTGTCTGCGTGTGAGTGTGTCTGCGTGTGAGTGTGTCTGCGTGTGAGTGTTAGTGTGTATGTTTTGTAAGTGAGTGTGTATGTATGTCTGTCGCTGACTGTGTATCTGTCAGTAAATGTGTCTGTCTGTTAGCTAGTGTGTATGCGTCTGTAAGTGTGTGTGTGTGTGTGTCTTCAGCACTTACCTTTCTCCAGCGCCGGACTCCCTTGGCGCTGAGGATCCCTCAGCCTCTCAGTTCCGAATGCGACCGCGCACGCATTCAAACCGCCCATAGGAAAGCATTACTCAATGCTTTCCTATGGACGTTCAGTGTGCTCCTCTAGTGGCTGTCAGTGAGACAGCCACTAGAGGCTGGATTAACCCTCAGTGAAACATAGCAGTTTCTCTGAAACTGCTTTGTTTTCAGCTGCAGGGTTAAAACTAGAGGGACCTGACACCCAGACAACTTCATTGAGCTGATGTGATCTGGGTGTCTGTAGTGGTCTACATACTCATTTTCCTGGCACTATAGTTCCCTGAGGGTGCCCCCACCCTCAGGGACCCCCTCCCGCCCGGCTCTGGAAAGGGGAAAAGGGGTAAAACTTACCTTTTTCCAGCACTGGGCGGAGAGCTCTCCTCCTCCAATCCTCCTCCTCCTCCCCGTCGGCTGTATGCGCAAGCGCGGCAAGAGCTGCGCGCGCATTCAGCCGGTCGCATAGGAAAGCATTCATAATGCTTTCCTATGGACGCTGGCGTGCTATCACAGTGAGAAGCACGCAAGCGCCTCTAGCGGCTGTCAGTGAGTCAGCCGCTACAGGAAATAGGGGAAGGCTTAGCCCATTCATAAACAGAGCAGTTTCTCTGAAACTGCTCTGTTTATGAAAAAATGGGTTAACCCTAGCTGAACCTGGCACCCAGACCACTTCATTAAGCTGAAGTGGTCTGGGTGCCTAGAGTGGTCCTTTAAGTGTGTGCATCTGCATGCACTGGCGTACATACCGCGGTCGCAGGGGTTGCAGCCTTGTAACCCCTGCGACCAGGTGCCCACTGCCATGTGTTGCGGCCTGGCCCGCGCGTGTGGGTGGGGGGCCCACGGATCAATTTTCGCACCAGGGCCCCATGGGTCATGTGTACGCCACTGTCTGTTATGTATGGTTAGTCAAATCAAGGAATTGAGTTAAGGTTACAACTGCACATGCAGGGTTTACTAAAATGAGAATTCAAAGTTGATTTCAAATTTCAGGCCAGAGAAGTCGACTGGAAGCATAACTGATTGATTTTTGTATATTTTTTTTTTTTTGGTCTATTTTGACCTTAAATTTAAATTCACTTTGAACTGGAAACAGTGGATTAGATTGCTGCATTTTTAGCACATTGCCTAATCCATCAATGAATCTGGGTGGCTGGTTGAGTTGAGTTGTATTGTTTATATTAAGTGTTTCTTTTACTGGAATTGAATATTTTCTGCATGCTAAATCACTGACTATGCTTTTTGTCCGTTGAATGATCAGCGTATGTATCTAGTGATGGAACTCTGTGAAAGCGGTGAGCTGAGAGAAATGCTACACCGGAAAAAATTGTTTTCCGAAGTCGAAACCCGACACATCATTCACAGCTTGGGATCAGCCATAGCGTACCTTCATAAAAACGGTAACCTGTCTGTGTCGCTACATAAGCTGTCTGCCCCTGGGTGCTTGGGGACAAAATGAAATGGGCAGTTGTTCACAGGGAATATAATGCTTTTTATACCTTTAACCAATTACATTACACGTTATCAATAACCCCGTAAAGAACCCTCTTACTTTTGTACTCTGGTTTCTGTAACCTTGTTTGTTGTTGGGTATGTATAAGCTCAGGCCCTGGGGCCATTGAGCCTTACATTGGCAAACGAATATGGGTGATTTCATGTCAAAGCCTATTTTGTAGGTTTTAAGTGTGACTTTCATTTGTGTAATCTACTGATTTTTAATATTGACACTGTAGGTGTAATGTCCTTTTTTTCCTATTTCTGATACTCTAGTGTTGCGTTGCTCTGTAGATACAGTACGTATAGTGTTGAGCACTCATTAACTGGATCTCTGTGCTTTTTCAGACATCGTTCACAGAGATCTAAAACTGGAAAACATTTTAGTGAAAAGCAAAGACATTGCAGACTCCGAGGAGATGCTTCTAAACATAAAGGTATGTAGCCAAAGTACTATAAACCTAAAGGGACAAAGCTCAAGGCAGTGATCCTATACATTAACTTAGAGCGCTGTGCTGTCTAAATATCTGTCCGTCCCACGGATGCCTTGCTACCAGACCTAAAGAATTGCTGCGCCATTAATGTAGACGAAGGGTGACCGTCACGTAGCTCAGCTGCTGTGTATGGCACAAACTGTAGTGACCTGGTTTGGCACCTGGGATATCTGCCAAGTGAAATGACTCCATATTATAATGTTTATAGCCCAAATAGGATTTGCATTGAAATGGCTTCACAGAATGTACCAGCTGCAGGTGCTGTAAGTTTGATTTAAAGCATGCAGCAACATTTTAAATAGAGAATCGGATTAATTTAAAAAGGCAGTTATTTTAACCAATATGTTATGATCTATTTACATTTTTTTTTTTCTCAAGGTTTTTAATGATTAATTTGCATAGCTTTTAAGAATTCAGTTTTGGTAAAACATTTTATTTAGTTCAAAATCTGTCTCTCCTCTGTAAATGAGGTGACTCGTGGACTACTCCAATTCTCTGCAGTTGAGGTCTCGATTTCAGCAAATCCTTTCTGATTTACTAACAGACATCCCAACTTATAATGTAGTTTAACTG
Source organism: Pelobates cultripes (assembly GCA_933207985.1). Lineage (NCBI taxonomy): Eukaryota > Metazoa > Chordata > Amphibia > Anura > Pelobatidae > Pelobates > Pelobates cultripes. The sequence goes on along the minus strand of OW240923.1, from coordinate 87,838,123 downwards.
TATTCTGAAACAAATGGTGAACGGAGAGTTGCATAGACACCAGTGCAACCTAATTAACCCCTTCATTGCTCAACTCATCCTTCTTTTACAATGTATTCTATACGTATCATGTCTGTCTGTTATATCAATAATATTACAAAGTTACTGGAAAGAGACATGCGTCCATGTTCAACCTTTCTCACATCTGTTTTTGCCTATGAAGGAAAAAACACAGTTTAAAGCCTTTTCCAATTTTGCAACAAACTAGCAAATTCCTTCTTGATCCCAGAATGGCAGTCCTATCTCTCCTGAAGCCGTTACCCCACATATTAAAGGGAAAACATAGTGCTAGGAGTGTTTTCTTTCCTCTTGCTCCCCTCCCTGAAAGGCCTTAAAACACTTTTTTGTCACTTACCTGATTCCAGATGCCCGTTGGCGCTGGTTCAGGCTCCGCCAACGTCAGCCGGTTGGGGGCTTAATGTGCATGCACAGCGATAGCATTAGGCTTTCCTATGGTAAAGCGTGAGGCCGTCCAGCACCATTTAACTGACCAAAAGTCCTCGCAGCACACAGTAGTGCCTCTAGTGGCTGTCTGGTAGACCGCCACTAGAGGTGGAGTTATCCTGCAGTGTTTTTTGTTTTTTTTTTCAGTTTGTCAATAACTGCAGTTACAATTGCAGGGTAAACTGAGAGGGATTCAATAAGCTGTAGTTGTCTGGGTGCTTATGGTGTCCCTTTTTAATATAGGAGCACATCATAGAATGTGTTGTAGGACTGTAGAAACATTCTTCTGACAGATTTCAAATGCATTATTTTCACATTTTGGTAAATATACCAAATCTACCACAAACGTATTTAATACTGCACTTTCTTGAATGAAAAATCTATTGACCAAGAAATCGTAAAGTCTTTAATTTTTATATATGGAAAAAATACATCACGCATACAACTGTTTTCTTGCTTAAGCCAGAGTGATCGATTGTGATATGTGCAAAAGGAGGAATAAAAACAACCTAAAACAAATGTTATTAAAAAAAATAAAATAAAAAAATAACTCAATCTATCCAGTCTGCTCTCCCAAGTTAATGGGGGGGAGAAATACTCTGGTAGGTATTTGGAGGGTGACTATGGTACTTGTGCCAGAACTCCACCAGATTGCTGTGGTGTATGAAGTTTCCTTTGCAACGTTTACTGAATCTCTTTTTAAATTCCAAACTGAAAGCCTTTTTTTGCTGCAGGTGACAGACTTTGGTTTAGCTGTGCAGAAAGGGGGAGTCGGCAGTGAGAACATGCTACAGGCGACCTGCGGGACCCCGATTTACATGGGTAAGGAAGGCATGTAGGGCTGGGGTGAAATGTATCTGAATAGATAACGCTCAGTGTCTGTGTGAAATATATACAATGAAAGAGGGAAAACACAAGAGTGACTTACATCAGAACTCCAATTTTCCTATCAAAACATATAGACAGGGAGGGATGTTAAACTAGTAAGAGACATTTGGAGGGAGAGGGGGGGAGAGAACATACACACTGCTTAAAACAATAAAGAGAACACTTAACCCCTTAAGGACACATCACATGTGTGACATGTCATGATTCCCTTTTATTGGTCCTTAAGGGGTTCAACAACACAATGTAACTCCAAGTCAATCACACTTCTGTGAAATCAAACCGTCCACTTGGGAAACAACACTGAGTGACAATCAATATCACATGCTGTTGTGCAAATGGGATAGACAACTGGTGGAAATTATAGGCAAATAGCAAGACACCCCAATAAAGGAGTGGTTCTGCAGGTGGTGACCACAGACCACTTCTCAGTTCCTATGCTTCCTGACTGATGTTTTGGTCACTTTTGAATGCTGGCGGTGCTTTCACTCTAGTGGTAGCATGAGACGGAGTCTACAACCCACATAAGTGGCTCAGGTAGTGCAGCTCATCCAGGATGGCACATCAATGTGAGCTGTGGCAAGAAGGTTTGCTGTGTCTGTCAGCGTAGTGTCCAGAGCATGGAGGCGCTACCAGGAGACAGGCCAGTACATCAGGAGACGTGGAGGAGGCTGTAGGAGGGCAACAACCCAGCAGCAGGACTGCTACCTCCGTCTTTGTGCAAGGAGGAACAGGAGGAGCACTGCCAGAGTCCTGCAAAATGACCTCCAGCAGGCCACAAGTGTGCATGTTTCTGCTCAAACGGTCAAAAACAGACTCCATGAGGGTGGTACAAGGGCCCGACATCCACAGGTGGGGGTTGTGCTTACAGCCCGACACCGTGCAGGACGTTTGGCATTTGCCAAAGAACACCAAGATTGGCAAATTCGCCGCTGGCGCCCTGTGCTCTTCACAGATGAAAGCCGGTTCACACTGAGCACATGTGACAGACGTGACAGTCTGGAGACGCCGTGGAGAACGTTCTGCTGCCTGCAACATCCTCCAGCATGACCGGTTTGGCAGTGGGTCCGTAATGGTGTGGGGTGGCATTTCTTTGGGGGCCGCACAGCCCTCCATGTGCTCGCCAGAGGTAGCCTGACTGCCATTAGGTACCGAGATGAGATCCTCATACCCCTTGTGATTTCAAATGCATTATTGTGAGACCATATGCTGGTGCGGTTGGCCCTGGGTTCCTCCTAATGCAAGACAATGCTAGACCTCATGTGGCTGGAGTGTGTCAGCAGTTCCTGCAAGACGAAGGCATTGATGCTATGGACTGGCCCGCCTGTTCCCCAGACCTGAATCCAATTGAGCACATCTGGGACATCATGTCTCGCTCCATCCACCAACGTCACTTTGCACCACAGACTGTCCAGGAGTTGGCCGATGCTTTAGTCCAGGTCTTGGAGAAGATCCCTCAGGAGACCATCTGCCACCTCATCAGGAGCATGCACAGGTGTTGTAGGGAGGTCATACAGGCATGTGGAGGCCACACACACTACTGCCTCATTTTGACTTGTTTTAAGGACATTACATCAAAGTTGGATCAGCCTGTAGTGTGTTTTTCCACTTTAATTTTGAGTGTGACTGCAAATCCAGACCTCCATGGGTTGAAAAACTTGATTTCAATTTTTAAAATTTTTGTATGATTTTGTTGTCAGCACATTCAACTATGTAAAGAACAAAGTATTTCAGAAGAACATTTAATTCATTCAGATCTAGGATGTGTTATTTTAGTGTTCCCTTTTATATTTTTTGTGTGTGTGTGTATACACACACTGGACTAATACGGCGTCTGTCTCTTACCAGTTTTTAAGCATTCCTCCCTTTCTTTGTTTTAATTGGAAGATTGACTTCGTATGTTTGTGTTATTCCTCTTTCAGCCGTTTACGGAGTAAATGAAAGCACTGGACTTTAATTATTTAACATAAAATATAGTCTGAGCAGGACAAATACTTTGATCAAATACATGTCCCAGTCTGCTAGGTATTAGTGGGAGTGACTCTTCTGAGGGGCAGGTGTAAATCCTACTAATCTAATTTTTTTTTTATTTTAATTTTTTTTTTATACTGGTGCTGCTGTAACCACAAAGTCATTACGTTAACCCCCGACAATACATTAACATTTTGCTAGAAACTGTACGAACACATAGAAACATAGAAACATAGAATGTGAAGGCAGATAAGAACCATTCGGCCCATCTAGTCTGCCCAATTTTCTAAATACTTTCATTAGTCCCTAGGCTTATCGTATAGTTAGGATAGCCTTATGCCTATCCTACGCATGCTTAAACTCCTTTACTGTGTTAACCTCTACCACTTCAGCTGGAAGGCTATTCCATGCATCCATTACCCTCTCAGCACTGGACTTTTTGTACTCTACACTGTTCCTAATTAACCACCTACAAAATCTACACTGTTCCATCACAAAGCATTAACCCTTGCACTACACTTACCAATACCATTGATACCCGCACTACTCTCCATGGTCCCTAAACCTTATATTAACCCTAAACTACACTCCATGGTCACTAGACCATATATTAACCTGGCACTACACTCCGTGGTCCCTAAACAGTATATTAACCCGACACTACTCTTCATGGTCACTAAACATTAAACTCTACACTACACTCCCTGGTCACTAAACAGTATATTAACACTACACTCTATGGCCACTAAACCTTAACCCCTACATTACATTTCATGGTCACTAAACATTGTCCCATACGCTAAAATCCATAGCCAGTAAACCTTAATCCCTACACTACACACCATGGTCACTAAATCTTATTATATTGGAGCCTTTTTTAAATCTTTTGGTTTATGTCTGCAAAATCTGCCAATGGTACGCTACGCTACTAGCCAGGCCTTACTCGCCACTACAAGCTTGTATTGTCTGTGGCACACTCACCATGGCTGAGTTTCTACTTCCCAAGGCTGAATTTTCACTCCCCAAATGGAAATTGTGAGCCCCGATGATATGATGTATAATACACATTTCATTATGCGTATTTATATTGGAAAGTACAGACTGACATCTCCAAAGTGTTTGTTACTCAGACTGATACCCTAACACTCTGCAAACCTTATTCTATCCATTCTACTAAAAAAAATGTAAAATCACAATTTTTTTTTTTTTTTGCTTTTGTAGGTTGCAGGTTCAGTGCCGTGCTGACAATGTCACCCTATACACTTATTCACTAAGAACGTTCGTGATCGTTGCTTCCAAGTCAGCAGCTGATCCATCAAACATTAAAATCTGAGCCTTAAAATACCTGTGTATCCTTCCCCATCTGCTCCCAAACTTGCTGCAAACAATGAAAATATGAGCAATCATTTACATATTCAGCAAGTCATCAATTTTAAGGGGACACTGTGAATTGCTAAAGTTTGTACATAATTCATTTAAACATCTGCTCCCTTCATCGGGGAATAAATTATACCTCATCAGCACGTTCATTGTGCAGTGTGTTTAAGGATTTATAAGTGTTTCTTTATTATTAATATTACTATTTTTGCTTGGTCGACAGCCCCTGAAATTATCAATGCCCACGATTACAGCCAGCAATGTGACATTTGGAGTGTCGGTGTAATTATGTACATGTTGTAAGTAGGTCGTCTTCTTTTACAAATACACTTTTTTTTTTTTTTTTTTCCTCTATAAAAAGAAAAAAAAAGAAAACCGCTGTTACCTATAAAGTGTTACTACTCTGCAATTACAAGCATAAGTGTGTCTGAGTGTGAATATTCAGAATGTGAGTGTAGTACTCTGTTATGGGTTAGTTTATATCGGTGATGGCTCACCTTGACATCTTTGAGCATGGTGACCTCTACCACTGACGTGCAGCACCAGATTTTGTCGTCTACGAACTATAGATTTGTATGTGGAAATGAAACTTTATCTAGTTTACAGCCTCCGCAGAGAAGAATAATCGAAATGTCGTATAGTTTAATTTGAGATCACTCCATTGTGTCATGATTTTCTCCATCGCTGTTTCAATTAAAAGCCCCGATAAAACGCATCGTGGAAACATGTAATTGAAGATAGATTTTTTTTTTTTTTTTTCCTCTTTAGGATCAAAATTGTAAAATGAAAGCAGCCAACATGTAAATCAGGGGACGTTTTCCTTTTCCCTCAGACTAATTGTGATTTTTCATTATTCAGCCCATAATATCTTTTTATATGTCTGTAAAATAAACACACGCATTTGCATTTTGATGGCAATCATTATGTAATGGCGGATTTCATGACAGTTGTGAAATTAGGTTATGCTGAATAAAATAATTGAATGGTGGAAAATTAGATTTTTTTTATTTTTTTTTATTTTTTTTATCTTATTAGTGTATCTATCTTGTCATAATGGAGCAGCTTATTAGTTTTAACCCTTTTATGGGTCCCTCGCTCAGTCTGTGAACACTGACCATACAGAAAAAAAACTAATCGATTGTATAAGATTCTAGCAGTCTCGTTTGAAATAGTTGGGAGATCAGAGCACAGTATGGGGGGCCTATGTAAAATCCTGAAAGACAGCGGTATCGCAACACAGAGCAAGATGCATATTCCATAGACCTGTATCTGCTCTACTGCGAACCTGGGGCTTCACAAATCAAACTCTTGAGCTTTGTCCACAGTGAATGGGGTCAAGAAATAGGTTCAAAATTCGAGGAAGGTAAAGTGTGAGTGCTCTGCGCAAAAGCAGATCACTGTTAAATACAGAATTGCCAGCACTCAGTGTATGAGAAGTATAAACTATAATATGTTTAATAAATGCCTATGGAGGATTAAATGGTATATTTGTTTCTTCTTTGCTCAGACTCTGCGGGAATGCACCGTTTATCGCGAACTCGGAAGTTGAACTTTTTGAACAGATAAGAAAGGGTGAGCTGGACTTTTCAGATGACGTTTGGCATACTGTCAGTACTGCTGGTAAGTGCTCAGAACAAACCAGAACAAATGTATATATATATTTTTTTTTCTGTCTGCTTTATAAGGCCAGGATCAGCATGCCAGCCATTGAAAATAGCTTTTAATAGCTGTAATACAATGTGCCCCAGGAATGTCCGTATTGCTCTAAAATAAAAAAGCCCTTTACCAGCCAAAACCCCAGGCTAGTGTCGGCTATTGTGTCCCCTTACAAGGGACTTCACTTAGCAAAGGGTTTGCTATTGATTGATTACATTAGCCGTGCGTTGGCACAATGAACAGCAGCCCTGCTCATTTGTTGTCTAATTTTCATTTTGGAAAAACACTTTGCGATAACTGCATGGGCTTAACGTTTTAAAGGCCGGCCTGGGAGAGCCGTTTAATGCACTGAACAAGGGAGGCCTTGATTAGCTGCTTGCTCTTTTCCATTGTGAAATGTTATATCTGTTGTGTGTTTGAATGGCCACATTCCCATGGTTTTTAAAATAGATCAATTTGCTAATAATGAAAAGAAAAGTTTACCTTAAAGGGATCGCAGTGTTACACTATGTACAACGGACACGTGTCTATTGCCATCATTGTGGTATAGTTTGCCCGACGTGTTAACGATAGGAAATTTGCCCTCGAATGTCCGCCCTTTTACAGGGACTTTTCCGCCATACTATGTGCTTGTTAAAAGAATATAAAGAGTGCATGTCTTATACACGTGATTTTTGCTCTAAGAGCTAACACGTTTATTTATACAGTGTGTGTGTTGGCACAAATGCTAAAAAGTAGATCAATCTTATGAAAAAGAACTGTTTAAAACATGGTCCATCCTCCACACGTCAATCAATTTTTGACAGTATGGTCAATGTTCATAGCCTCCTGTAGTTGGTTCTCCTACTCTTTTGTGCTGCAGCTTCATGACATGAATTGTGGTTACTGTGATTACTCCTCTTGCAAGACTGCCTCACGTTTACCAGAAGAGTAATTACAGTAGTCAGAGTAGCAAAAGTCACTCTGTTCAGGCATCACAGGTTTGCCCAACTAAGGGTAGGTTTCCAAAGCCAGGCCAGCCGTGAGACAGAAAGACAGGATGTAGGTAGGAGCCCGGGTGGGTGTTATGTTGGTGTATCTGGCATGACGGTGGCACTGGAGATGGTAAGTAGACTCTTTAAATCATTAACAATAGCATTGGTGTAAATATATTATTTTATGTCTTTGATAAATGATATAGATTAATTACGGGGTGTTTATTGAAGTTGAACAGCAAGTAAACTGTCATTTTGGTTGATTCACGTAAGAAGGAATTTCAGACTGTCAGGAAAACAAGTAACTGAGCAGAGGGTGAATCTAATACACAGCCTTATGCATGTCTCGTTCCACCAGCTTCTTATTAACCATTGGAAGGTTGAGCTGAAATTTGGGGCCTCTGTTTATGTTTACATCTTGTTTAAACTTTCCTTGATGACTGGTCAGTCTACTTTAATTATTTGATCTTTAATTCAATCTTGGCTCCTCTTGCTAATAATGCTGTTTGTTAGGTAATGTATTTATCTATACTGAATGGCAGATATAGAAAAGCAAAAAATATCTGCTGGAAGAGGTCATCACAGCGTGACTTCAAATGTGTTTTGAGCAGAGTCCGTGATTCTTAGACTGTCCTGAGAACACTATATATGTACAAATGTATTGCTAACACTATACTATCCCTAGTTCTATACAGGTCCGTCCACGCCTAACTCCTGTGTATAATAAAAATTAACAAAATCCTCATGGAGGAGCATTTGAGACCTGATGCACATGTGGGATGAGTGCTGCACGCACATTTAAGATTCCCCATAGTTAAGAATTGTATTCAATGCTTTCCTATGAGCTTCAACATCACGTGACCAAATTTTACTGGGTCATTGCCTTGAAAAGTGCCTTTAGTGGGTAGAGGTGAATTCAACCCTGCAATGTTTTACTGGGCTAAAAGGCAGGGCCACTGCACCCAAACCACTTTATGTACTACGTTTGCTAATAAGTTAGATTTGTATTTTACTTTTATTTATTTTTTTTATTTTAGCTAAAGATGTACTTCAGCGGCTTCTTAAAGTAGATCCCGCTCACAGGATTACTGCCAGTGAGTTGCTGGATGACCCCTGGATAACGGTGAGAATAATGGGGTGGCCAATGGCAAGTCTGCAACTATAGATTAGAGCAATAACAAAACTTGTATCTACAATGTAATCAAGGGAGCCCTGCCACATAGAGAGACTACAGCCTGACACTGACTGGCAGCTTATTTAATTAATACCATGGGCATTGTGTGAGCATCACAAAGTTGGTTAAATGGCTTTAGCCTTGACACTGTCTGCCCAGCTAGAATTTACCATTGACTCTTAAATCTGAATCTGCAGTAAGCACATGGGGTTTACCAATAAACACCGTATGGCCAGGTGCAGCAGACTCACTGGAAATCTATGTATGCTTCTATAGATCTTTACTGTACGTTTCTAATCTTGGGCTTTCCAACGTAGGGTGAAACCAACCCTGTGCAGAGGCCAACCAACGTGTTGGAAATGATGAAGGAGTGGAGAAACGATATGGATGACGACGAACACTTGGACAGTGAGTCGAATGGCTTATGTGAGTCACAAGACGCAAGCCTTCTTGTCACAGAAAAGCGAGCCAGTCCCATGCGCAGCAATGGGGCCTCAGAAACAGACAGCAGCAAGCCATTAACCCCGACAAAACAGGTAGTCGTGGTAACTTGTGAACTAATTCTCACACTACATCTCTAGTGAACATCCCTGAATAATGATCTGAATTTTCCCTGCGTTCTTAGCGCACAGTCCATAAATGATTTAGGGTTTGTTTTGGTTTTTGTTTTTCTGTGTACAAAAGAAGGCCTTTTCATAGAAAGTTTCCAAATGTCTGTCTCTTCCTGTGCACGAATTTCTATAGCTTTACCATATTAATTGGGCAATGTAGTGTCCCTTTCAAACAGATCTTCACACTGCACTGCAAATAAAAAAATAAAAAAATATTAATATTTACTAAATATACACAATTAAAAGCATAATTATTTTTTTAATCTAAAACCTCTCACAAAAGCTGCAGATATCTTGTCTGAAGACTTTTTTAAGCCCTCCCTTTCAAACCCTCCCCAGACTTTCTGTGACTGTCCAATCACAGACTTCCCAATACAGCTTAATGAGAAGTCTTTGTAAGTTAGGTGTTCTGGGCAATTTCTGCCAATTAAATTTGGTTAGCTCAGTGGACCTAAATGAAATAACAGTACTAGTTGTTTGACAGCCCGGTGTAACACGTTTAGTTTATAAAAGTGACAATTTCTATAAAAATCTGCACTTTTTGTAAAATGAAAGACACTCTTCTCGTATAAAGCACTTCAGCAAACTAAACTGATTTAGGGGCTTGGAGGGTCCATTTTGAAGATATTTTGTTCTACAATTTTATTTTTTTTATTTACTTTTTTTTCTGATAATGCTCAGATTTTTGTCCATTGTTCTTAGGTAAGCCAGAAAAAAACACTTTCTTTCCCCAATGGCATGGTTAAAAAGAAAGGGTCGAGCCCAAAGTCGCCTGCTGTTGTAAGTTTATTATTGATGCTTTGTACTCCTCAATTGGCTTGGCATTGACTGGGGGGGATATAAACTGTGTATTTAAAGAAACAACCCACCTTGGGTAATGAGTTGTCTAGTTTTATTGAAACAAAATACTGATATGGATTATTATTCTGAATATTTATTTAAAAATGAAGATATGTAGGAAATAAATGAAATAAGTCTGCACTCTGTATTTGCAGGAGGCAATTGTGACAGGTCAACCACCACCTCGTGTGTAATAAATATGTACAAAATACGTTCACCTTTTTCCAGTGCTTGACATCATAAAGTAAATTTCATGCAAATTAAAGGAACCGTATAATGCTGCAGTGGCTATTTAAGTCCCCCGCGCACCTCAGATTGCTGTGACAAGGTTTTTAAGTACCTTTTCTCAATCGCTGTGCCTGTCTCGCCATGGCTGACCATACCTCCATCGCTGAGATAGTCAATCTCAAAGCTGCTCCAATCAGCATTTCCTCATAGTGATGCATTGAATCAATGTATCTCTATAGGGAACGTTCAGCGCCTCCATGCAGAGTGTGGAGATACGGAACACCAGTGCTGTACACTGTGCAGCACTGGAATAGCAAGCACCTTTAGTGGCCATTTGAGTGACTGCACCTAGAGGTGTTAGTAGGCAGTAGTGTAAGCACTGCCATTTCACTGAATATCATGCAGGGACAGGATATACACACCAAAACCACTACATTGAGCTGCATACAAAACATTATGCTGTGGTGGTTCTGGTGACTATAGTGTCCCTTTAACTTTAAATATCACCCAGTGTAGCTGAGTATTATAGGAAATGTACAGACTGGCTATTTCATGCAAATTAATCAAAATTTTCATAATGAAGTGGTGGTGTTTGATTGTAGACTTAATATATTCTATATAAAATATATTAAAGCATAGCTATGCATGAAATCATTATTAAAACGGGTGATGGCGACTTCCTGCACTGAATTCAAAATGCTTTATATAGAATTCCTAATAGAACTCTAATTATGTTTCATGTCTTGAAATAGTTTGTACATTATTTGATCCAGGCTAACAGACTTTTGTATTGTAGCCCTCTGCAGCTGGAAAAACGTCATCTTCTGCCAACCTTGGACGGACGCAGGATAACTCTGAGCAGGCTGTGAATGCCACAATGCCTTGGAAATCCCCAGCTGCATCAGGGAAAGGCGAGACCGACAAACTGAGCATTCGCAAAAAACATGGACTAAAATCCACACAGAGACCTGCGGTTTCTCCCAGGATAAAGAAGACATAGATCCACACAGACATTATCACTTTCCCAAACAACATAGAAAATATTCCAGGGACGGAACATTGTGCATTCACACAATGTTTGTATGTTATTACTTTGCCAAAAAGAACAGACTCAAAACGCGAACGTGCACCCAGAAGACTTGTGTGATTGTCTCACATTCCAGATGATCAATACTCCGGTGACTGGATGTCTAACTCTTCACCCTCTGTACGGGAGCCTTAGGCAGGCTCTAAAGTCTTAATGGGAGGGGACCGATGACCTTTAGATGTGTTTTAGATTATAATCCGTGACCAATCAGGCATAGAGTTACTGTAACAATGATCTAATCTATTCCGAATGCCCATCAGGTAATTTTTTTTGGTTTTAATGAAATTGGAGAAATGCAGCCTGTTTTTCTTGTTGTGTTGGTGAAAGCCAGTAGTTGCAATTTTAACCCTTCACGTGCCGGCAGCTTCTCATGCTGGCTCTGAAAGGGGTTAATGGAAAATCTATAATTCTAACCCATTTGCTAATGTGTCAACTTTGAAGAGCTAGTGGCTGAGTTATGGCAATTTCTTAGGATTCTGATTCTGTACGAGTGAGAGAGCACCTTATTTTCATATTCACAGATCATTCTCTGGTTTATTATCTCTTTTCCACAGTCACCGATTATGCCAGGAGTATCGAAGTTTTATATCTTCCTTCACTCCATTCTCATCATTCATCTCTGCCTCAATGTAAAGTGTTCATTTGTACACTGAAAGAAATTTTTAATTGCTTTTGGAAATTTTTTTTAGATGTTTCTGATGGTTTTTACAAAGAAATAAAACTATAATTTTTACTAGATCTTCGTTTCTTACGCCATTCTATGTGTTCATTATATCTGACTGTGGCCAAACAATTCCAGTTTCACCATCTCGGTACATGTTTGAGTCCATATGAACTCTGAATTGAAATTCATTATAATTGTTTTATTTTTACAGATTCCTATTTTTCCATTAAAGCCCCGACCTTTCTTGACTCCGTATTGCTGAGGGACCTATTCCAAGTAAAGTCACAAATGTTCACATCTAGACAGAATTAATATTTATTTACTGGCCTTTGGCAACTATTAAAAAATCAACAGGCCCCTTTTACTACATGCAATTTCTGTTAAAAAAAACAAACAAACAAAAACCTGTCAGAAGATGGAATGAAAGCAAGGGAGTTTATTAATTAATTGGGAAATAAAGAGATTTCACCATTTTTAGAGCACTGAATGCCTAAAATTGCAATTCCCTGTTGGAGTTGGGGGAAGTCTTTCAATCTGGGCATATTGTCTTATTTATAGACTGTTCAATTCCTAACAATTGCTGGTTTTGTGAATAATCTTGAAAAGCCGCTGGTAAGGTTTTTGTGTTTTGTGTTCTCCAGCAGTCTCATATGGCTCCCGTTATGTAACCCCCTGCACATCTCATTGCGCCATATAATGTTGTTCAGTATGCTGAGTTAATCAGGAGGAGAGACCGTATAGTAACACTCACAGAAAGGAAGAGGGTAAATAAAATGAAAGAAACTGTTAAGTACCCCCTCTAAAATCCAGAGCCATTGGGTTCTGGAGGTGGCAACAGCTGTTGGGCATCAAGCCACGGAAATGCTGATTAGTTAGTTGCAGAAAACTAGCAGCTGTCAAAGTCTGTTTCTTTGGATGCACCATTAGCAAAGTAAATCTGCGTTTTGGGGTTCGCTTGGCCATTTCTTTTTATAGTCCTGGGTCACTCTCAAAAATATGCTGAGTGGGAACACGGTGAACTGAGCTTCTCTAGGAGTTAATGAGAAATTCTGGAGAAACTGTAATAAGGAATCTGAGACCTGCCTTTCCTGAGCCACTCCACATAGCTCCCCATTTTAGTAATTCCAGACACGGTTTTGTAAGTAACCCAGCTATTTAACCCTACCTGCCCTAAATTCCTTGTAAGGAGAAATTGAAGCCACTAAATGCTGTAACTCCTGAATATGCTTGGTTCCCTTCAAGAACTCAAGTGTGTGAGCTTTTGTCAAATTGCTGGAAACAGAAGAGTTAACCCCCCACCCTGTTATTTTCTTTCTGGAATTTAAAACCCAATCAGGAGGAAGCGGCTTTAGTGGCATATGGGATTTTTTTTCACGGCAAGACCTATCAATCTCTTAATGACGTTCCTTATTTTAAACTACTTTGTATTCAGGACTTTAGCAATTATAATAAATGAGTTCATTTAAACTTCAAATCAATCAGTAATTTCACCAGAGGAAAAAAATGTAACTACCAATTAAGAATGAGAAAGTGATCTGCATCATGTGATGCAATATTAATGTGCTGTGATGGCAGGATGGCTGCAGCTGTGCCAGCGTTGAGCACTGTATCGCAGCTTCTGGAAATCGTTTTGCGCAGAAGATGTGATCTCTTATTATTGCATTAACAAATGAAGATGCCATCAAATTGCAATGCAATGACACATGGCACGTTCCGATTAGGCTAATAAGGAAAAGGTAATATTCTAACCTGCGCGCCGGCGATAGGAATGGAAGACCCAAAATGCACAGGGAGCAATCTGTACAAATCTGGAAATAAGATTTTTAAGTGGCGCTGTTTATGGGACAGCACTCGGCGAGGCAGACGCTGTAATGAGGAACCTATAGTGCGTTAGAGCTTTCTACCTTGAAATAGGGCTTTATCTGTAGGTGAGAGAATGATTCCGGAAGTACGTGAAACAAGCTGATATTTTTATTTTATTTTCTCCATAGTTATATTATACGAAACAAAAGTCTGGAAAATTGACAGCAGAAATGCAAGAATTCTCCCAGTTTTAAGAAAATTGTAAATTATGGTCTAAAAATATTTAATATTCTCTTGATTTGTATCAGATTTCAAGATTGTGCCCAAGCAATGCACAAAGTACCTAGGAGACTAGGAATATGATTTACAATGCGCCAACAAATTCTGTAGTGCTGTACAACAGGTGGATTAACAGACAAGTGTTTGCAACAAGATGAGTTGGACACACAGGTAGGATGTAGTTAATTTTGAAAAAACATTTGCCGGATAGGAAGCAGGGTGGGTTACCAAGGTGCGGGGAGGGAAAGCTATTAACTGTTTCATGCATCTGGTTTCCTAGATGGTTGTTTTTTTGTTTTTTTTTGGAATGGTGAGTCTAATGAAGCGGGGAAAGGAGTTCCACAGGACTGGGGCTACCTTGGATAAGTCTTAAAGTTTGGTGTCCGAAGTGGCCGTACGAAGAGAGATGAATGCAGCTCTTCTGCTGAATGTAGGTTTCTGGATGGGATATTAGTGAGGGTAGGTAGCAGCAGTGTTGTGTAGAGATTTATATGCAAGTACCAGAATTGTAATTTGAACCCTAAGTCTTATGGGAAGCCAGAGTAGAAACTGACAGATGGGGGGTGCAGGTGGACTGTAAGATATGACTCTACACTGCATTTGTTATAGACTTTAACAGGGCAAGCTGTGTAAGACAACTGAAGTGGATTGCAGCATGTACCAGTTGCTGAACCACATCCTGTGTTCAGTAGGGATGGATGCAGTAGGATTTGGCGAGTTACTGGACATGAGGGGTGAAGTAGCAGCTGGAGTCGAACACCTGGTTAGCAAACCCATGAGGTAACTTGAAGGGAGACCGACACGGGAGTAGTAATACTTGTGAGAGAAAATATGAGAAGCTTAAGGTAATGGTTAAGTTTAAGAAACCATCTGTGATAAATGCTCCTTGACCTAGACGTTTGCCACAACTTCATGGAGGAGTGTAGAAGCTGGCCTCCTGCCCACAGACTGTGGGCCATATACCAAGACTCTGTTCGGGAGTTAAATCTCCCCAACCGCCATTAGTAGCTTGCCCTGGGTGCCCCTGGTTCGGCACGTTACCTTCATGCGAATGGAACTGAAAGCTACTTCACTTTTTTGACATGCGTTTTTTCTGTAATTTTTTTTTCGTTATTCTGTCTCTCACTGTTAAAATACACCTACCATTAAAATTATAGACTGATAATTTCTTTGTCAGAGTGCAAACGTTCAAAATCAGCAGTGGTTTAACCCCTTAAGGACCAAACTTCTGGAATAAAGGGGAATCATGACATGTCACACATGTCATGTGTCCTTAAGGGGTTAAATACTTTTTTCCTTCACTGCATCAAGGATCTTGGCAAACCGTAGTAGAAAGATAGGGTGGTAGTTGGATGGGAAGCAAGGGTCAAGGTTGGGCTTTTAAATTTTTTTATTTTATTTAGAATCTGGTTATAGTTGCATGCTTAAAAGATAGAGGAGAGGGTAAAATAAGAATGTTAATGAATAGGACAGACATGGGTGTCCGCAGGGGGGGGCAAGAGGGGGCACTTGCCCCCCCCCCCCCGGATATTTCAGCTTGTTCTGATATTTTTCGTGTGAAATTTAAAATGAACTGCAATACCGGCGCCGGCCAGTAGATGGCGCTGTGTATGGAGAGAGACAGGGATAGGGATCCCTGCTTCTCTCTGCTGATTGAAACCGCAGGGGAACAACACATGCAGCCAGAGACAGCCTACAGATCAGGGGAGTGGGGGATGGGGGGAGGATTTGAGATAGCCTATAGATCTTTTTGGTGGGGCAGCAGCCTATAGATTAGGGGAGTGAGGGGGCAGCAGCCTATAGATTAGGGAGGGGCAGCCTATGAGGGGGGGGGCAGCCTATAGATTAGGGGAGTGAGGGGCAGCCTATAGGGTGGGGGAGGTGAGGGGGCAGCAGCCTATAGATTAGGTAGGGGCAGCAGCCTATGGGTGGGAGTGAGGCAGCTTTGGCAGCAGCCTATGGATTAGGGGAGTGAGGGGCAGCAGCCTATGGAGAGTTAGAGAAGAGTGAGTGGCAGCCTATAGCGGCAGCCTATAGATTAGGGGAGTAGGGGGGCAGCCTATAGATTAGGGGAGTGAGGCTGGGGGAGCAGCAGGGGAGAGTGAGGGGGGCATCCTATATCTTAGGGGAGTGAGGCTGGGGGGGCAGCAGCCCATAGATTAGGGGAGTGAGGCATGGGGGGCAGCCTATAGATTAGGGAAGTGAGCATAGGCGTGCGCAGCCTATTGCATGAGGGTGTGCACCCTAAAGCACAAACACACGCCACGTATATATTTATATATATATTACACAAGATCCAGCGCACTCACCTATCCACTAAACAGCAACTTCAAGGTTGAAAGATTTTATTTGTTTTTTTAAAAACACCTAATCTAGGCAAAAATAATGGGGGTTTAGTTACATTATATGATCATACATTGCATAAGCCTTCCACAACGTCAATGTACCCCATCTTTGGCAGGTCCTACACTAACAGCCTAATGTCTGCTCTTATGAGCTTAACCTACTTGGGAAAAAAAATTCCATACCTATCCCAAGTAGGTTAATCTCATAAGAGCAGACATTAGGCTGTTAGTGTAGGACCTGCCAAAGATGGGGTACATTGACGTTGTGGCAGGCTTATGCAATGTATGATCATATAATGTAACTAAACCCCCATTATTTTTGCCTAGATTAGGTGTTTTTAAAAAAACAAAATCTTTCAACATTGAAGTTGCTGTTTAGTGCATAGGTGAGTGCGCTGGATCTTGTGTATTGTATTATTTGGCCCCCAGCAGCACCCCCATTTATGCATGTTCAGGTGAGTGCAGCCAACCCCCTCTTGTTTTATGTATGTATGTATGTATGTGTGTATGTGTATATATATATATATATATATATATATATATATATAATATACACTGCTGTGTGTGTGTGAGAGGGTGTTTGTTCGGGTCCTGTTAGTGTGCTGTGTGTGGGTGTTGTGTGTTTGTCAGGGTGCTGTTTGTGTGTGTGTGCTGTTTGTGTGTGGGTGCAAGGAGCAGGAAGGAGCACAAAGGTAAAGGAGCAGAAAGAATCAGAAGGAGCACAAAGGTAAAGTAGAAAAGGGAGCAGAAAGGGATCAGAATGAGAAAGGAGCAGAAGGGCGCTAAATAAGCAGAAAGTACAGAAAGGTAAAAGAGCAGAAGGGGCCAAGGATAGAAAACAGTGTCAGAAAAAAAAAAAAAGACTGTCAAATGAAGGAGAGGAAAAGGAGATTGGAGCAGGAAGGACAAATGAAGTGAACCCTCCACTTTATTCTGGACACCACATCATAAGGCTTTGGTACCTGGACCAGGCAGGGAAACGCTGGACCTTCTCATCTCCAAAGGTAAAAAAATATCAGTATTAATGTGTTCACTTTTATTTACTGAGTGTCAGGAAGCACAGAGTGCCGTTGGGTAGGGGTGTTGCTGATTGGCTAGAGCGGTCAGCTGGCACTCTAAGCCAATCAGTAGCTCCCCATTCATAAAAAAGTAAAAATATTTTATGAACCGGGAACTAGCGATTGGCTTAGAGCGTCAACTGTCCACTCTAGCCAATCAGCGGCACCCATGCCTGACGTCAATCTGCACTTCCTGACACTCTGTTTCAGAAGCCAAATACCACTGAGCGACCTGGAGCTGGAGGAAGCCTTTGGGGTTAAACCATTTGAGAGCGATTTAACCCCTTAAAGGAAAGCGAGCACCCAGGGGCTTCCTGGCATCATAGCATTTTCATTTAGGTGAAGTTGTTATGGTGACCAGAATGGTCCTTTAATTTGCTTAAAGGAACACTATAGTGTCAGGAATACAAACATATATTCCTGACACCATAGTTGTGAAAACGCTATTCACCCTGGCTTTATGTGATAATGGCTATGCCCCTTCCCTTTCATGACACTGTCAAAAAGGTACCAAGCATGGATGTCATTGCAATTATGCCCCCCCCTGGAAAAATTCCTGCGGACACCCATGGCCCCAACACCATTGGGTTGGCGTAGGTTGATGACTGGGCGATAGTCTCCTGTCTTCTTCCTTACTACCAAACCGTTGCTGACATAAATGGTTCTCCAAACAATAGTCCGTCCGTCTGAGGTCCTCGCTCTTTCGTCCCTAACTTCAGTAGTTTGAAATCCATCTTTAATCGGCCTGCTTTGCGCCATTCTGTGCACCTGTCTGCCTTGCGTTCCCCAACCTATATATTGCAATTTGCACCCATTCCCTCACATCGTGAGCTTCTAGAGGTGAGTCTTGGGTGAGGTCAGGTCCACAAAGTATAGAATTTTTTCCTGGGGCTGATCATGTCCAGTTTTTCATCCTAACTCGTTTTGAGTCCTTCTCCTACACCTTTACATGGACCCTGGCCTGATCGGGACATAAATATCACCACAGTGATACCGAGCTCCATGGTGAGGACTATCTTGTTTGGTAATAGAGGGCGTGGGCATTCCACCCTGAGCTTGTCTCGGACTTCTTTTCCCATAGGCCTCCTGAGCCAGAAGTGGGCAAAGTGTGCCCAGTGCTCCGGTAAACCCCATTCGGATGACCCTGGGTGTCGGATGGTGCGTGAGTCAAAACAAGAGTGTCCACTGTGCCAAAGAAAAACATTTCTTGCTAGGCGGGTCTTGTCACTTTACCTCTTCAGATGGAGACTCTTCTGCTCTCCGTTCTTTCACGATCTCCAGAGAAGGGTGTGGGATGAAGTCCTCGTCCACTGATGATGGAGCCTGAGATGATTAATGGACAGGACGTTCTGAGAGACTGTTCACTTTCCCCTTTGGAGAAGCCGCGTTGGAGCCCTTCCAATGGTGTTTAGATCATAAGGTGTCTGACCTAACGTTGTTGGTATCTCTAGCTTCCATTGGTGTTGGTGCCGTTGCACCCGCTCTGTCGGATGGGTTGTTAGCCAGCATATTGGAGAGGACTTCTTCCCCCGAAGCTGCCATGGCGGCCTTAATCCTTGCCTGAAAATCAGTCAGGGATATTGAGGGAAGTCCGACATGTTGGTTCACACCCTTTCGGTCTGTGGGAGACAGGATCGTACAACAGTACACTTATTGCCACTCAGTGGGCCTCCGCGTATAACTGGGGTCACCCAGAATTTCAATCAATCAGTACCACTTTCACAGGATCCGGGGAGTGGTCTGAGAATGAGGACACCCTCAGTAACACCGGGATGAGCGGTCTGCAATGTCGGGACATAACCCGAGTATGGGAGACGTGAAAGCCTCAAAATGTATAATCCAAGGGGGTCATCCTTATATGGCCTAGAATTGTGGAGTTTTGGCAGCACTGTGAGTTCTCCTCGGTTAAGGGAAGGGCGTACGGATCCCCCAGTTGAAGCATAGAGGTGCCGGAATACATGCATCTAGTGCGCCCTGGTCTGAAGGTAGAAGCCCTACCTTCTGAAGGTAGAAGCCCTAGAAAGGGCGCGGGGGGGGGCCACCCCGTCCGGCAGGGGGGTCACCCCTTTGTATGTATGCCACTAGCACCGGAGTAAGACTCGCTTGGGGGTCACCCCTGTATGTATGTCTCTTATGGAATGTTGGGACACTCTTTCAGTCTGTGGGGTACCGAACAAGTGTCAGGTACGGTAGTACACTTATTGCCAATTAGTGGGCCTCCACGTATGACTGGGGGTCACCCAGAATTGTTTCAATCAGTACCACTTAGAGATTTCCTGGGAGTGGTCTGAGGAGGGGGTCACCCTCAATAAGACCGGGGTGAGCGGTCAGTAATGTCGGGACGTAGCCCGTGTATGGGTAAGTATGGTAGCCTCCATATTATCCAAGGGGTCACCCTTATGGGATATAGTACTGTGGAGATTTGGCAGCACCATAAGAGGGGTCACTCCTGTACCACAATGTCACTTTGGAGAGGTGTCTGCCACGCTTGGGGGTCACCCCTGTTAATCACTCCGTTATGTGCCTCCACTACTGTGTCCTGGGAGGTGTATCCCTGTGGGGAAGGAGTGTATGCAGTGGTTGTGAGGTCCAGTGGGAGTAGGGGGCTTAGTAAATTATCAGCTCTATTTAATTTCCCTGCCAGCAGATAGAGTAATGCATCCACTATATGCCCACAGCAGGGAACAGTCCATTCATAATCCTCCAGACGTACAATAAAACTGTTATTCAACATGTCAATTGTATAGAACAGAATAGAGCAAACTGCCAGCAGACAGGAGTACTGCATCCACTATATGCACACAGCTGGGATCAGTCCTACATATTCATGCAG
Source organism: Pelobates cultripes (assembly GCA_933207985.1). NCBI lineage: Eukaryota > Metazoa > Chordata > Amphibia > Anura > Pelobatidae > Pelobates > Pelobates cultripes. The sequence goes on along the minus strand of OW240923.1, from coordinate 87,817,855 downwards.
AGTTACATATAAAACTTTTATTTCACATGCCAATGACATATGACAGCAGGCCAGGACTGGCCATCGGGCATACCGGGCCAATGCCCGGTGGGCTGCGATGGATGTGGGGCCAAGGCCGGAAGGGGATCTCCCCGGCCGGCCCCTGCAGGGCCAGCGCTATCCGAGCGCCGGCCCTGCTATGTGCCTCCGTGGGCCGGTGGGGAGATCAAAGATCTCCCTCACCAGCCCAGAGGCATGGAGATGCGGCCGTCGGCTGGGGAGGGAGGGGGTGAGGCAGGAGAGAGGACCGGCGGAGCTCTAACCAGCAGCTCCGCCGGGTCCTACCACGGCAACGCTCAGATCTCTCGAGAGTGAACTCTAACCTGCAGGTTAGAGTTCAGTCTCACCACTGGACCACCAGGGAAGGCAGCATGGCTCCCCACCCCCCAGGCAGAACGGATCTCCTCCCCCCCCTCCCAGGATAAAGGTAAGAAGAAAATAAATAAAAAAAATATACTTAAATTTAAATAAAAAATACATTAACTCACACACACAGCACCCAGACAGACACACAGACACACAGCACCAGACACACAGCACCAGCACCCACCCAGACACACACAGCACCCCCAAACACACACAGCACCCAGACACACACACACCTCACTCACACACACATATATATATATATATATATATATATATATATATATATATATATATATAAAATAACCCTCAGTGAGTTAACAGACAAAGAAAATTAGAAACCTAGAATGTGACCGCAGATAAAAACACCCTGACACACAGCACCCCTCTTACATACACACACTGCGCCCCTCACACATACAATAAGTCCATATATATATATATATATATATATATATACACACACACACACACAATACAGCACCCCTCACACTGCACCACTACACACATTACGCTCCAGATACACACTAGATCCCTTACCCTATATGCACCATGCACTTTCCTGGCCTTTTTGTCCTCTGGTATCCCACTTGTGGAGACACCAGAGACAATTTAAAAACAAACACAGCGCAAGCATGTTATTAAATTTGCTTGCGCTGCGCAGAACAAATTCAGGGCCTTTTTCTAATGCCAGAGCTCTTCAGCAGGGCTCTGGGCATTGAACTAACATGCTCACTTTGAGAGGGGGCGTGCTTGTCATTTGTGATGACAAAACACACACTCTCTGGCCCCACCCCCTTCTTAGGGGGCCGCTCTAATTGAAAAATGCCCGGGCCTAATTTTTTTCCCAGTCCGGCACTGTATGACAGTATAGAGCTCAGCAGTGAACAGTCCATTCATAAACATGCCCATGATATGTATTAGTATTGAGCTCAAAAGTACTTGTAAAACTTATTTTGCAGGAAAAATATTTTAAACAGTACAGATCTAACTGGCTAAACGACATGGCCGACATGAATCTCACGAGTGCGGCGAAATTCAAGATGGCCGCTGTTCGTGTGCAAAAGTGCCGTGTGGCCTACGATTGCAGCCCACCCCTATGGAATAGAGTCCCCCCAACCCCCAGAGACCTGCCCTGAAGTCCCAGCACCAGTGAATAAAAAAAGTGCGATCGCTGTAAAACGCCGCGATCCGTGCGAGACCAGAGTAAAGCATAGGAAAGAAAAGGTGGCAGCAACAGAAAACCAAACAGGCTAATAAAGCAGAAAATACAGGGTTAATTCGGGGGAAGGGTAACAGAGAGAATATAACACTATACAAGTCCAAATGGAAGGCAAGTGCAAAATAATGAAAACCGTTTAGGTCAAAAATGCAGGACAAGCTAATAAAGTTTAACTAAAGTGGCCATGCATATCCAGAAACAGTTTGGAGCAAAACCGAATGTCTAGCATTAAAAATCTAACTAAAGTGACCATAGTAATATTAATAAACAGTTGGAGCAAACTGAAAGTCAAGTAATAAAGTTTAATTAAAGTGACCATTGCAATATCCAGAAAACCAGTTTGGATTAAAACTGAAAGTCTAGCATAAGGTGTCTAACTAAAGGGACCATAGCAATATTAATAAAATAACAGTTTGGAGCAACTGAATGTTAAAGGACCACTATAGTGCCAGGAAAACATACTCGTTTTCCTGGCACTATAGTGCCCTGAGGGTGCCCCCACCCTCAGGGTCCCCCTCCCGCCTGGCTCAGGAAAGGGGAAAAGGGGTAAAACTTACCTTTTTCCAGCGCTGGGCGGGGAGCTCTCCTCCTCCGATCCTCCTTCTCTCCTCCCCGTCGGCTGAATGCGCACGCGCGGCAAGAGCTGCACGCGCATTCAGCCGGTCACATAGGAAAGCATTCATAATGCTTTCCTATGGACGCTGGCGTGCTTCATCGAGCGCTCTAGTGGCTGTCAATGAGACAGCCACTAGAGGAAATAGGGGAAGGCTTAACCCATTCATAAACATAGCAGTTTCTCTGAAACTGCTATGTTTATGAAAAAATGGGTTAACCCTAGAAGGACCTGACACCCAGACCACTTCATTAAGCTGAAGTGGTCTGGGTGCCTAGAGTGGTCCTTTAAGCAATACATGTTTAACTAATGACAATTTGCAATATCAGTAAAACAGTTTGGAGCAAGATACTCTGACCTGTGCCTTGGCTGGTAAGCAGCAAAGAAAGAGGAAGGCATGTGTCTGTCAGGGCTTTATATATGGATGTGATGCCTGTTACTGATTGGTTTAAAGTCTTTTTTCTGATTGACTTGTGCTGCTGGAGGCATAAAGTAAAGAAAGTTATGCAAAATATGAAGCCTCCTGTCATGTGATAAAATTAAAAGTGCAAAAGAGGCATTTGGGTTTGCAGGACAGAGTGGTTGTGAGGGTATTGAAGTAATTTATTTTGGCAGAGGAAAGAGCCAAGCCAAGCTTTATAGTGAAGTCAGGCGCACTACAGGACTTCCTCCAGCAGCGTTCAGCAGTTCTAGAGCATTTATTTTAGAGGTATCGGGTCAGCTTAGTGTGACAATTATATAAATATATAATGTAATGCAACTTCAATATATATTGGGTTGAATGCTGCCTGGAGACTACATTTTAATTTGGACTCCACATTGTTAATCTGCAACTCCTAAAGCAATTTACAAACTACAACTCACTAAGCTCTTCCATGAACGAGCCAGCAGGGGTAACACTGGGACTCAAATACATGCAAGCCTACAGTAGGGAGAGACAGGTATATCATAAAGGACATTTGTTGTAGGAATTTAAGACAACACACTGTACTTAAAGGACCACTATAGGCACCCAGACCACTTCAGCTTAATGAAGTGGTCTGGGTGCCAGGTCCAGAAAGGATTAACCCTTTTTTTTTTTTATAAACTGCTATGTTTACACTGAGGGTTAATCCAGCCTCTAAAGCCTCTAGTGGCTGTCTCATTGACAGCCGCTAGAGGCGCTTGCGTGCTTTTCACTGTGAAAATCACAGTGAGAAGACGCCAGCGTCCATAGGAAAGCATTATGAATGCTTTCCTATGAGACTGGCTGAATGCGCGCGCCGCTCCTGCCGCGCATGTGCATTCAGCCGATGACGTCACTATGAAGAAGGAGAGGAGGAGGAAGGTAAGATTTTAACCCCTTCCTCTCCCCAGAGCCCGGCGGGAGGGGGACCCTGAGGGTGGGGGCACCCTCAGGGCTCTGTAGTGCCAGGAAAACGAGTATGTTTTCCTGGCACTATAGTGGTACTTTAATGCTCTCAAGAAGAAATGTTGCTGTTTATTTGCCATAAGTTAAATATATTGTAGCTTATTTGCTAAACAGTCATTGTTAAATGGCCAAAATAGCGTAGATAAAATAAATGCAAATACAATTTACTCGGTATCACTGTTTGGTATATGATAAAAGCTATCTTGTGTATCACTTAATCAATACTGCCCCAAAGAGCTTGCAATCTACCTTCACAACAGGGTGCTATCAAGTCTTTTAGCTTGTTCCTCACCATTTTCTTGTCTTGTAAGTGCCAGTCGGTGGGCTTGATTGGCAGTGGGTTTGCTGCAGGTCACTCCACACTGGAGCAGAACTGACTGGCGTACATGCCCACGGACTCTGATTACTGCAGGCTATAACAGAAAGGAGATGCCACTTACTGGAAACTGGCATACAAATATCACATGGCATGTTCTGTCTCTTAATTTTTAGTTGCAATCTGTATGGTGCATAGAGTTCTAAAGTTTGGGTCCAGCCATTCCCAAAATGCTGAGCATGGCAAACTACAATGCACTGTGTTCCAATAAAGATACATACTGCCAGTAGCTCGAATAAATGTTTAAACCGCATGTTTACTGGTGATGTTGCCAGCGCACTATACAGATTTATAAAAGTATACCTACCTGATAGTGAACAATTTGTGAGTGTTAGATTCACTTCAAGGTATGTTCCTTTCATTTAACTCGGTCTAGAGATTTTTCTGAAGGGACTTTTTTGCCCAGCTTTTAAAAATATCCCCAGTGCCATGACTAATATTGGGCTGCCCTCTCTGGCAAAATGAGGCCGTCTTTCTGGAACAACACTAACCAAGTCCTACATTATCCCGTCTGCTATTCTGCAGCACTGTGCAGGATGAGCCATATAGGTTCCAGTATAGGGAGGAGCGATGTGATGTACAATCTTTGTATGTGTGGGGACCACTGGCTGTAACTCTTGGCGAGAAATTAGTTTCTCAGCTGGGCAAGAACCGGCATCAAAATGCAAGTGAAGGTGTATTTTTGTATCAGTAAATAATACAAAATTAAATCAGTCTCTGGATTTAACAAAATCATTTGAAAAATGTTTTATAATTTTTGCACTTTGGCCTTGGCAATTCAGTTTTCAACTAGTCTTTAATCAATGATAAGTACATAAATGCTAAAGTGGTAAGAAATAAAATAATAATTGGAACTTAAAACGTCTGGTTTTGCATGAACTTTCGAATTCCTTTTTAATTCAGCAAAAGTTTATCACATAATCCTTATTTTTTTTTTCTTCAAAGTTTAATAAGTTAAGTACATACAATGAAAAGAATGCAATCTAACTGAGAATGCATAGTTATCAAAAAGCAATATAAGCAAAGGATGATACATGAAAAGAGAGATTACATAATCATCGAAGAGAGACAACCATGTGGAGAGTACTACATTGTTGTATAACAGCATCGTCTAACAGAGTAACGCTAGGCTTGTGGTTGCCAAACATACCAGACAATGGTAAAATAGTCGGGTTAGTATGTTAAAGTGTGGTATGGAGACCCAAGGGGCATACAGGGTGGATGTTGTATTGCACAGCGTAAGGCCGGCAATTATGCCAGTAGTGCGTTGCACCCATGGGGCAGTGTAATGAGACCTAGCTGGTTACTGTGTCCCTAAGCCTGTGCTTTAGCCATTGAAAGGTACGGCAAGGGGGGCGGAGCCTAACCACTTAACGGAGCAGACGTGTGGAACTCGAGCTCCTGCTAAACGGGCTAACATCAGAGCACAATCGACGGCTAAACAGCCTAAGGACCTACCAGGGTGCATCACCCACGTCGGGGGTGCTCTCTTGAATCTAGCGATACCTCATAGACGCCCGTCGGAGCCAGAAAAGTGGGTCACTAAGCGCGGCCTGCGGGAGCTGGAGTCGTGAAGGGGAAGCCGCTCTCTCCGACACTGGACCCCTATGTGTCATAGCTGGTCTCCAATCCACCCCCCCCCCTCTGGGCTGGTGGGGGTTATCCCGGTCCCCACAGGACACGCAAACTGAAACTGCAGATGGGTTCCCCAGCCGCACCGTCTGTAGGGTCACTGACAATCCAAGGCACACCAAAGATGGCCGCCCAGCAGGGGCCAGGGACAACGGGCACAAACCCTCATCCATTCATTCACCCCATGGATACCTTTGATTCACTCTGCTTGAACTTCTGGTCCATACTTTGCCACCGCAGCATGCCGCACTGCTGAGCAGCCAGAATGGTCGCCTCGTGGGTCCGTCCGACAACTCGCCGGCGCCATTACAGGTATCCACTCCAGGCCCTCACAGTGACCACGCGGCTGGGTTGGGAAAGCGACATCATACCACCCAAGCGCATATACTCGCCCCTACACAAGCTGGAGCCGGGCCAACGAATATCCCCTACAACCAAACCACTTGCTTAAACGCAGAGGTCCGGACCAGAAGGGAACAAATCTACGCCTCGAGGGTATGGCGGATCACCGCAATGCGGACCAAAAGGAAGCTTGACAAATAGAGAAGCTGGATTCAAGCCAAGAGGCCCCACCGACAAGATCTATGCCAACGGGACTCGATTTATAACAGTAAGAGGCATAGGCTAAGGCGCCCACCGCATTGCTTCACAGCCAACAGGCCCAGCTCTGAACTGTAGGATCGGGACCCTGGCTGCTGATATGCAAGCCTGGTAAACCAGGGCACCTTGCTCATGAATACCATAAGGAGATGCTGTTGTGTATATTGCTTAATCTGGACTAACAGTTGACACCTCTACAGCTTACAAATAAGTTGCCATAATTTTTATACACCTCACACACTAGGCTTTAGTGCAGGACACCAGTTCACCCAACATAGGCTGACTCAAGCGAAACACCAATAGACAGATACTTGTTAGGCTCAGCAGTGGTTCAGGTATGTTCTATTATTTTCTCAGTTACTCGACACAATAGACTCTTTATTTTCACATGTTTAAACTCATTGTTACCACGTGTTCCCTGTGGTTTCACGCCCAGTTAAAGCTAGAAATAGCAATAACCATTTTAATGTCAAGTTAGTACAGCGAGAACAAGCGATGCAAAAACAAGGTCTAGACGTGACCAAATAGCGAGTAAACAGCAGAGGCCGCAGAGATCGACAACTATTTTAAACTAAGACACATAGGCTGTGTATGCAACCAGGTCTCTCTAAATAACTAAAAAAATACACTTTTTTTCATGCTGCACAACTACTATACAATGTTTAACGCTGCAAAGGAACCTGCTGTTGTGGCAGTGCTACATGTCTAAGCTGTGTACGAATAAAATAAAGAATAAAAAAAAAAAGAAAGGTACAGCAAGTATCCAGCTGGACAATTATGTCGTTGCGGAAGACCTTTAGGTTAGTTAGTTATACCCTTTGCTTGTAGGCAGTCACAGATGCGGGTGTAGGTATAGGTGTAGTGGTGTTTGGTGGTCCACTCTCACTCGGGAGAGGGATAGTGTATGTGGGCGCCTCAGAGAGTGTGTGGCGCATTTGAGATATGTAGATGGTGTATAAGGTAGAACACGAAGGTCCTCTAAGAAAGAGAGATGGGGGGGAGAGAGAAAAAAGGGGAGAGGGGGAGTACAAGGTCGAAAAAGAGGGTAATTACGATAATCCTTATTTTATCAGTTTAGAGTCCAACCTAGATACGCAATGGACCAGCCCTCTCTATATGGATATATAAATAGTGCTTATGGGGAACACTATCTCCAAGATGCATGTTATACTGAGAGTGCTGAGAGGCATTTATGCTTTTTATACAAAGAATCTGCAAGTCTGACCTTTCCCCGTCTCCGTGTGATACTTTACTTTTACTTTCCTAGCACCAGACCAATCTCTTTAACTGCCTTTAATATGAACATTTTAAATATACTCTGAATAAAAACACCATAATCTAAAACAGACCTGAGTTCACACAGAATTACCAGTCTGAAGGTCAATTTCACACTTGGGCTGTGAAGTTTCAATAATGACCCCACGGTTTCTAAACCATTTTCTAAAAATATATGTGTGGATAGTGTCTTTTTGTCTTGAAAACATCAATCTATCTGTTTATACTAATTATAATTATCGCTCCGGCCGCATGGAAGCAGCGGACCTTTATCCAACGCTGAACAATTACCTATTTTTCTGTCTAAATGTAAGTGGAACTTAAACAATGAATACAGTGAAATAAAAAGCCCAAAATACTTTCAAGAGATTAATCCTCAAATCCACTGGGAGATTTTCTTTTGAAATAACTCAACTTGGTTAATAAAGTGTATGAAAATTACCAAATTACAACATTCCGGGTAAACAAAAAGCTATTAACAGTGACCTCATTAATTCTATCTGCAGTTCACAGCTATTGTCAAATTCTGCTCTTATTAGGTAGAAATAATAGTTTGGGGAGCGAAAGCCTCAACACTTCATTATGATGAGACAAAAAGACTTATGTATAATCAATACAAAAAAGCCATTAATATTGTCTTAAAATGAAACGAGCGTGAGCCCATTTGTGAAGATATGAATAGTTGAAAATCTCTCTCTCTTTTTTTTAATAATAATAAAGGATTAGCAATACCCTGATAATGGACATAGTGCAGCAGGACTCAGGCATTTTATCTTTAAATTAATATTTCTTTCTCCTTTTGTTAGAAAGTGTATTTCTTGCAAATTCTTTAAAACAGGCCGTAAAATCTACACACAGTTGCTGAAAGGTTCACGGCTGCGTGGTATCGAGCACGATTTTGACCAAACCAAATGGTTGGCACCACGCGTGCTGGACATCATATACTTGCGTTGGTCGTATCAATGAAATAATGCCAATCACAACCTGTGATTTTATATTGTAAGAAGCAAAACTTGCTTGTAGACAAGACGTGTGCAAAAATCTGTGCTCATAATAAAATTCCTGGTAATCGTTGAATGAATTGACATCATATTACTTGTAGCGTGAACAGATGAGGTCGTTCGGAAAACATTTTGGTATCGATTAACAAGAATTTTATTCTGACAAATTGCTTCAAACAAATTCTATTTGTAGACTCCATTGTCTGTTGAATTTGTAACTGTGTAATTGGGGTAAAGTGTATGTGTGTGTGTGTGTGTGTTTTAGTTATGATAAGTAAGTAAGTAGGTAGGTAATGATTAATTAGGGATTGATTAGAGTGGAGAGAAGAGCCAAGATACATGTATCATATGAACAAAGTTGTTTCTTATTTCCTGAGAGTAGTAACATTAGATGTGCAGGTTGTCAGCATTTTTTATTCATATTTTGAAATCTCAAAAAAGGTCAAAGTTGTTGTCAGACACAAAATACTAGTGAACTGCTTGGATTTCCCCCCAGAGTTAGATAGTTTTTCTTCTTCGTTAATCGAGTTATGGTCACTTAAAGAAGAACAGTCCTGGTGAAATTCGCCAATTTCACCATCGCAGTCCATGATTGTAGAAACCCAGGACACAAATGAAATCCATCATGTTGATTTGTTATGGAGGTAATACGATGCTGGCGTCCTCGGTGCGAGCTGATCGTCTGAAAACAGTTTTCTGCTGTTTGACCTACGCTGGTAGAAAATAATCTGGAATATAGGAAGATTGTGTTCGTTAATGGACTGAGCTCTGTCCTATTTCATGTCTAGAGTTGAACAGGTTTACTGATTCAAAGCATGCTGGAAGTAACATCAGGACCGAATCCGATACTACGGCATCTACTTTCCTTCAGCTTGCCTGACCCTTGTTTCCCAGAATTATTTAATCACAATCTGAGTAATGTTATTGCAGATATTTATTAAAGAGGTTTTTCATCCCCAATCCTGTATGATATGGGAAACATTAAACATCCAATGATGCAATTAAAATTTTATATATATCCCGACAAACATAATGCAGCATTAGTACATGTGAGATTCACAGTTTGATTGTTTATAGAGAGAGACCTTTTGCAAGATACAAACTGACTGCAAAACCTGATTGAATTACTTCGTTTTAGGCAGCATGGCATGTGGAGTATGATGATGTGTTAGCAATGGTTGTTACAGGAGATGTAGGAAGCTGCAGATAGTGTGCTGCTCGGGTATAGTGGGTTATCCGATGTGCAGGGAGCTGCAGTGTGTGTGTGCTGCAAGGTAGTGTGGGTTATAGGAGGTGTGGGGAGCTGTAATAAGCATGCTGCTCAGGTAGTGTGGGTTGTAGGAGGTGTGGAGAGCTGTAATAAGTGTGCTGCACAGGTAGTGTGGGTTATAGGAGGTGTGGGGAGCTGTAATAAGCATGCTGCACAGGTAGTGTGGGTTGTAGGAGGTGTGGAGAGCTGTAATAAGTGTGCTGCACAGGTAGTGTGGGTTATAAGAGGTGTGGGGAGCTGCAATAAGTGTGCTGCTCAGGTAGTGTGGGTTATAGGAGGTGTGGGTTATCGGAGGTGTGGGGAGCTGCAGTGAGCATGCTGCATAGGTAGTGTGGGTTATAGGAGGTGTTAGGAGCTGCAGTGTGTGTGCTGCTCAGGTAGTGTGTATTATAGGAGGTGTGGGGAGCTGCAATAAGTGTGCGGCACAGGTAGTGTTGGTTATGGGAGGTGTGGGGAGCTGTACTAAGCGTGCTGCACATGTAGTATGGGCTATAGTAGGTGTTGGGAGCTGCAATAAGTGTGCTGCTCAGGTAGTGTGGGTTATAGGAGGTGTGGGGAGCAGCAGTGAACGTGCTGCTCAGGTAGTGTGTATTATAGGATGTGTGGGGAGATGGTGTGAGTGTGCTCCTCAGGTAGTGAGGCATATAAGAGGTGTGGAGAGATGCGGTGAGTGTACTGCTCAGGTAGTGTGTGTTGTAGGAGGTATGGGGAGCTGCAGTGATCATGCTGCTCAGATAGTGTGGGTAATAGAAGTTGTGGGGACCTACAATGAGTGTGCTGCTCAGGTAGTGTGGGTTATAGGAGGTGTGAGGAGCTGCAATAAGTGTGCTGCACAGGTAGTGTGGGTTATAGGAGGTGTGAGGAGCTGCAATAAGTGTGCTGCACAGGTAGTGTGGGTTATAGGAGGTGTGGGGAGCTTTACTGAGCGTGCTGCGCAGGTAGTGTGGGCTATAGCAGGTGTTGGGAGCTGCAGTAAGTGTGCTACTCAGGTAGTGTGGGTTATAGGAGGTGTGAGGAGCAGCAGTGAATGTGCTGCTTAGGTAGTGTGTATTATAGGATGTGTGGGGAGATGGTGTGAGCGTGCTGCTCAGGTAGTGAGGCATGTAAGAGGTGTGGGGAGATGCAGTGAGCGTACTGCTCAGGTAGTGTGTGTTGTAGGAGGTATGGGGAGCTGCAGTGATAATGCTGCTCAGATAGTGTCGGTTATAGAAGTTGTGGGGACCTGCAATGAGTGTGCTGCTCAGGTAGTGTGGGTTATAGGAGATGTGGGGAGCTACACTTAGTGTACACGAGGTCATTCAGTATTGAGATCTAATAGTTAGAGGAGATTCTGTTAGTTCCATGTTCAGTAATTACAACACAAAAAAGATAGAGTAGGGCTGCGCCATTACGAATAAAATAGTCTTAGAGAGGGTAGGAAGTCTCACTAGAGCAGGGCCGGACTGGCCCACCGGGATACCGGGAAATTTTCCGGTGGGCCGCGGCACCTGGGGGCTGCACTGCCACATAGGTGGCACACTGAGAGGGGGCCGGCCGCGTTCCAGACTGGAGCCGCCGGGCCGGGTGGCAGCTTCGCCGGTCTAGCGCCACTCCAGTTACTGATGGTTGAAGGAGGAGGAGCCTGTCCACCATGCTCCCTCGCGGCTCCCAGAATTCCCAGCACAGGAACCGTGAGGGAGCATGGTAGACAGGCTCCTCCTCCTTCAGCCATCAGTGACACCAGTGACTGGAGTGCTGCCGGACCAGCGAAGCTGTCACCCGGCCCGGCGGCTCCAGACTGGAACGCGCCCGGCCCCCTGCCTTCTCTAAGGTAAATTGGGGGCAGGGGGAGAGATAGGGAAAGGGGGTAGGGAGGGAGAGGGGAGAGACA
>OW240923.1:87590740-87806080 GCA_933207985.1 Pelobates cultripes | reverse complement strand
ACTCCAGGTAAGTTGTCAAACTGTTCTTAAACGGTTTGACTACTTACTCTGGGAGGGGGTGCCGACACTCCTGGCACTATAACCACTACACAGAGGAGTAGTGGTTATTGTGCATGGAATATTTATTTAAATAATCTACAAGTGCCCCTCCCGGGCTCAGGCTCTGGATCCGTCACTGGTATATGACATGTATATTAATGTGTATATTTGTTATATATATATATATATATATATATCTATTATATTTACACATATTAATGTACATTTATATATGCATAATACACAGAGAAATTTCATTAATATGTACCATATGTAATGAGCAGATATTGGCCCAATCTTGTTGCTAGGTGCATACTCAAGCACAATAACATATTTAAAGTGAAGAGCACACCCACAGTACTTCAAAATAAACATTTTTTACAGTTGTGCCCTACATACATTCACCATTTCAGTCCCATTAACAAGCTTTCCTTAATATGTCAAGGTAGTTGGACTGAAACATTGATTACATGCAAAGGCTCGTCTGCTTAAAATAAATCTGCACTTTTGTTTATTTTGAAGCCTATGAGTGCGTTTTTTACGTTGAAGTACTTTTTAATTTTAAGTTATCTGTTCTAACTCTGTATCTGCACACTATGCTGGCGTGATGCATTATGGGGCTGGTAAATATATTTTTTCCAGGGCTGCTTTTAATTCCCAGTCCGGCCCTGCACTAAAGTAGCAGTAGGTAATTAGGAAAACTTGATAAGACGTATTCTCTTCAATGGGAGTGGATACGTCTCATGGTGTTAGTTCGTATATATGAAACAGAGAAGAGGCAGAAAGCAACCAATAGTGCAGTACGTCTAGAGTCCAAAGGTGCAGTAAGTAACAAGAGGTAGAGAACTCACATTTAAAAGAGCTATGGCCAGCTCTGGTGTGAAGAGCATACAGCTGTATAACCCCTGCTTATGGGATGTGGGAAGATGTATCCGTCAGCACCGTCTGGTTATCCAAAGCTCCAAAGGGAAGATAAAAGGCAACAATAGTGCTCTCAATTGTGATAAAATAGAGTATAAAAGAATGATAAGAGTAATACTCACAAGTGTAGAGCAGAAACACGGCTCTATTGATATAGCGTTGGTGGTACGATCCCCAGCTCGGAAAATATATTATCAAATATATTTTAAAATGGTAAATAAAATTTAAAGGAAATTGGCACAAACCAGATCTATTTGTCCAAAAAAATTCCTTTATTCAATAGTAAAAGTAAATATAAAACATCCAAATACGCGTTTCTCCGATGTGGCTTTATCCCATTTTGAGAAAGCCACATCGGCGAAACGCGTATGGATGTTTTATATTTACTTTTACTATTGAATAAAGGAATTTTTTGTGTTGTATTTGATCCATTGAAGGACTTGAGGGGTTTCCTTCGCTTGGGTTGCTGCCCATTCAGCATATATTGTGTTGTTTAGCGCTGAATTCCTGCTGTATTCTGCATGTTCAGTAATTGCCTACATTTTTATTCAATATTGATGAGATTATTCATTGGAATAGGATCTGTGCCGACTCCCTCATTACTATGTTCGTGTCTTGTGGCGCATCATATAAAGTGGTCATTGAATGTATTAGCGGTTTGCACTTTGTGAGTTGAGATGGATTTTAGATCTTTTTAATAAAATAGCTGAGTACGGCCCAAATGAGATGAATTATTGTTTATTTTGTCTGTAAACAGGGCCGGACTGGCCATCGGGCAAATGCCCGGTGGGCCGCGATGGCCATGGGCCGAGGCTGATCAAAGGATCTCCCTGGCCGACCTCTTTAGGGCTGGTGCTGCCTCGCCTCTGGTCCATAGAGGGAGCTCTGTGCAGTGGGGAGATCAAATATCTCTCTCACCAGTCTGCATACTGATGCACAGTGCAGGCCCTGTGCACATGGTCTATACCTGTCAAGGGGTGTAGACCAGATGCTTCTTCCACTGGACCACAAGGGAAAATAATTCCTCCCCAGCATCCTCTCCTGCCAATGATCAAGATAAGGAAGAGGGAGTATGTAAGTTTTATTTATTTTTACCGCCCCATGTTCCCCTTTCTCACCCAGCAATCCCTGCCCCTCCCTCTTTTACCCCCTGCTCCCCTATCATCCAGAAGCCCCAAGTTCCTACTCACACCCTGCAGCCCCTGTCTTCCCCTCTCACCCTGCAGCCCCTGTCCCCCTCTCATACTCTGCATCCCCTGTCTCCCCCTCCCACCCAACGCACATACTGACACACATGCATATACACAGACACACATACCAAGAGATACACATACAGACACAGAGATACACATACAGACACACTAACACACATGCAGGTACACAGACACACTTAATGCCAAACATTCAGATACACTGGATGACACTCATATAGATCCAAACATTGACACACACAGATACATGGGGGTCACACATACTGACACACATACAGACACACGTACAGACAGATATGCATACAGACTGAGACACAGATGCATATCCACATACAGACAGATACACTGATAGAAACACACACAAATATGCATACAGACAGAGACACAGACAGACACACAGATACACATGTAAACCGATACACACAGATACAGACACACATGCACATACACATACAGACACACAGATACACATATTGACAGATATACACACATACAGATACACATACAGACAGATATACACACAGATACACAGACACACATGCATATACACATACAGACACACAGTTACACATATAGACAGACACACACACAGAAACACACATACAGACACACACACAGAAACACATACAGTCAAATACACACACAGACTGATACACATGCAGACAGATTAAACACACAAACAGACATACATGGAAAATATCCAATTTCAGCCACCCTCCTGTTTCCTACCTTTTGGGTGCAGGAGGGTGACTTTCCTGGGGTACAGTGGCTGTCTGTGGCTGTTGGGAGTTGGGCTCTCTCACAGTCTGCGCTCCTCCTCTCTTTCTCCATCCCGCACAAAACTCTGTGTTAGCTAGGAGGAAGTGACTGCACTTCCTCCTAGCGCTGACCTCATCACAGGGGGCATGGTCACGCTGTTAAAGCACCGCAGCGCTGACTGGGCTCTTGCAGACTCATTGCCATCGGGTGACCTGACGGGCCCCCTCATCATGCGGCCCATGGTAGTAGTAGTACCACGCGGGTCGCACGCACCACAGCGGCTGGCGGGCTTAAGGGGCAGCTGCTTTGGGCCCCCTAGGAATGACTGGACCCGGGGCAGCTGCCCCTTTTGCCCTGCGTTAAAGACGGCCCTGACTGCAGCCCCTGTCTCCCCCTCTCACCCAGCAGCCCAATGTCCCCTCTCACACCCAGCCCTTCCTCTCACCCAGCAACCTCTCTCATACCCTATATCCCCGTCTTCACCTCTCACCCAGCAGCCCATGTATCCCCACCCGCAGCCACTGTCCCCACCTCTCACCCAGCAGCCACTGCCTCCCCCCTTACCAGCAGCCCCTACCCCCTCTCACCCAGCAGCCCAATGATCCGCCTCTCACCCAGCAGCCCCTACCCCCCTCTCACACAGCAGCTCCATGTCCTGTCTCACACCATGCAGCTCCATGTCCTGTCTCACACCATGCAGCCCCATGTCCCCTCTCACACCATGCAGTCCCATGTCCATTCTCACACCATGCAGCCCCATGTCCCCTCTCACACCATGCAGCCCCATGTCCCATCTCACACCATGCAGCCCCATATCCCCTCTCACAGCATGCAGCCCCATGTCCCATCTCACACCATGCAGCCCCATGTCCCCCTCTTACACCATGCAGCCCCATGTCCCCATCTCACACCATGCAGCCCCATATCCCCTCTCACACCATGCAGCTCCATGTCCATTCTCACACTGTGCAGCTCCATTTCCCCCTTCCACACTCTAAATCTTTTATTCCACCCACACAATATCCCCTATTGTCTCCCCCTCACACACACACATCGCCTATCAGCCCCACGCTACACTTGGACTGCCCTGAGGGCTATTAAACAAATGTGCCCACTTTGGAGAGGCATGAATGTCATTGGTGATGACACAACATGTACCCTCTTTGGCCGCACCCTTCAGAGGGCTGCTCTGCCTTTAAATGCCCTGGCTGAATTTTTGACCCAGTCAGGCCCTGTCTGTAAATATTTTCTTTACGCAGTTATTGAGCTGTTTGTTAGTGGTGAGATCATACTGACATCACGACATCCCTTCAACTATGTCGCTCAAAGTGGTGGAAACGTCCATGGTGGGTGCAGGTATTCTTGTTTGAACTATGGAATAAATTTCTGGCATTAACCAGATGCCAAATGAATTCATTGATCTGATAGCTACAAGTTTGGCTTTTTCTACTGCATTAAATGAAAGAATGGCCCCTATATACATTGACAAAAAGCTGTAATTAGTCACGGAAATCTTTCCATGAAAAAAACCTGACAACTTTACAGTAACGTTTTTATAATGTTTTAATATTATTATTATTATTTGTTCCCTATCCAGTCCTGTGGTTTTGATTTTCACACATGCGGCTACGTTTGTAAATCAATAATTACTCATGTTGTTTATTATATAAAGGAGATCTTTTGTCTTCTGATCATGTATTCAGGGCAGATGTTGATATATTCTCGTATTCGTCAATCACCAAAGTAGCAGATTGAGTCTGTCTTAATTATATTGCCCCCGCTGTGTTTACGACACAGATGCCCCCCTACCCTCCTCTGCCCATATGCCAAGTCATTTCCTTAAATGTTTATGAACCCGGCAGAGGAAACAGCTTATTGTCACTCTCCATGCAAGCTGCTTGTAAAGACAACGAAAAAGAGATGTGTGTCCTCTGCTAGGAGTTGCAGTTTTCAGGAAGGGGTGTGCTGGTGGTTGGGAGTCTGCAAACATTGTCTACCTCTGTAAAGGCTTGGTGGGTATTTTCAAATCCCAAAACTCTGTTCGCTGGTTATATGTAAAAGGAAATGTAGGGAAGCAGCGCCTTCCGGGGTGTTCTCAAATTCGAGTGGGGGTAAACCAATATAGGGAATACAAGGAGAGCGTGGAATATAAAACAAAATGCACTTCCAATTTTCTGGAGCTTGTGCTTGGCTCCAGATATATGCGTCTGGACGGTACAATCCCCGTCTATGGATATGTTGGTGGTCTCAGTAGTATGTTGAGAGGCGTCTTCAGTAGTAATGGAGATGTCCTTTTTCAGTGTGCCACAGCGTAGTAGTCAGAGGTTATCGGTATGTACAAATAAAAATAAAAACAAAATCTAGGTTATATTAAAGAATCGTTGTATGACTGGTTTCCGAGGCTGCTCATGGACTTGGTGATCATAGAGGCGATGCCTTGATTTGTGAAGTTCCCATAATGCCATAGATTTATTCTTGAAGGTGCGCATGCACTAGTGCGTGTGACATCACCTGCATGCGCTTACCTCATTGCATGAAATTAAGGTAATATGGGACCTTTGCACGTGGAACGATTAGTCCACTTGGTTACTGAGGCCAGAGGCAGCAAGGAGAGGATGGGTTTATTCTGATCTCTTAGAATTGCCCGGAGTGTAACCCATGTGCTTTTATGATGGGATTTTCATATGACATGAGATATAGAATACCTGAGTTTTACAAAGGGCTGATAATGGGTTACACTATATAGTGGGTGCCAGACAAGGCCGTTAGTTGTTCAGAATGGTATGTTTACAGAAGATCGGAATTCGACTGAACATCCTGAAATGCAAGTTTTTCTAATCACCACCCAAATGCCAAATTAATGTTTGATGATGAATAATTCATTCTCCGAGCCATCCATTACACGTTCAGCGGTGTGACCAGATTAAAACAGGATGGGCTGGTCACACCGCATTATCCAGGGATCTAGTTGAATGTCGGAGTCATTCATCGATCGATTGATAACAAGCAATATATAAATAATCACCATATTACCATTCATTCTGCACTAGAGATCTCACACTGTCCAAATATTGTTTCAGAATAAATACATTTTGCATTATCAGTTTTAATATGTATTTTAATGTTTTTCTGCATTCATATTTTGAGAGCCACTTAAATGCAGATTTTCTTTTGGTTGAATTATTTGTTTGCATTTAGGAGTTTCCTGTTTTTCTGCCGGTTTAATTGTCACTTTCTTTCCATTGTCACAAGTGATTATTTTTAAATAAATTAGCACTTTCAATGACCAGTTCTGGTTACAGCCTCTGATGGTTATGTATAAAAAGTGTCTGTTATGGAAAAGGGGTGATTCCCAAATTGCAAAATTCATGCTGGTTCTACTGTCTTTCATGCCGACTGCCAAACGTTTAGTACTTCTAAACCTCCCAACATTTTACAACGACATAGAGGGACACTTTAATTTTAACGGTGCAAGTGGGGTGTGGCCAGAAGTTGGGGCTATTCTGAGTGTGAGTGAGTGTGTGACCAGGGGCTGTGTGAGTAGTGTGAGTAGGTGTGTTGCTGTTCTTATTTACCAATAACAATTGGGGACAAGAGGTATTTGGGCTCAAAATAGGGACTGTCCCTGCTAAATAGAGACACTTGGCAGGTATGCTTTATATCACTTTGCAGAAAATAACACTTTTTATACATCAGCCCATAGTAAGGGGAGCAAGAAGCCGCTTCCTCCACACTTTAGGAATAAAACAATAGAATGTACGTAATTTGTAAAATTTTCTCTCTATGACAGAAATTCAATGTCCTTTCCATTTTGACAGACACAAGTCTGCTTTAACCATAGCTGGCCATGAAACAGTGTTCGTAAGGGGAATCTGGCCATGAAAGGGTGTTATTAAGCCCCAGCTTAATTTATATTAATCATGAAAGCAAAAGAAAGAGCATCCATATCTCTAAATAATTAGGAAGGATTTTCCATTATTTAACAAATCAAGCCTCGAGGTGTTTGTGAGTTAATTAGCACATCCTATGTTTGGGATTACCACTCTATCAGGGTTATTTACTAACGTTAGTATTTTAATGGAAGGCAAAAGTAGCCAAACGGGAAGCATAGCTGACCTACAGATGTTTTCCATTTCGGCTTCTATGATCTTAAATTAGAAATTCACTTAAATTTACTTTGAATTCTCATTTTAGTAAATAATGTTGTATAAGTCCTCATTGTGACGGACCCGCTGGCACTCCGACCGAGTACCTCCGCCAATCGATGCTCCTAGTGCTTACCGAGGACTCCAAGCACTCCAACCGACACCATCAGCACTGCAGACTTATCCCATCCCCCAAGCATGAGCGAAGGCTTCAAGAAAGGGTCAAGCAGGTCTGTTTAATGAGCACACTCAAGCAACAGCACTCATTCAGCAAAACAACTCCTCCTCAGAGGAAAACAAAATTACAGTTAAAGCGGCACTGTCATGCCGAACTTACCTCTCCTCAATCTCTTCCTCTTCTCCCCCTCTCTCAGGATCTGTTCTTCTTTTCTTCCTGTCTTCTTTAGTTTTCTTTAAAATCATAAGACAAAGTAGGGACTCTTTGCCTTATGGAGGATTCCTCCGCTTGACCAGCTCTGACCAGCGGAGTAGCAAAGTGTGCTTCATTTCCGCTGGTCAGAGCAATTTTCCCACAATTCTCACCTTCCCTCTGTGTTCCCACGATGCTTCCTGTCACTTTACACGAAACTGCCGAATTGCGTTCTAACTGAATGAGAACAGTATGTTCGTTTGTTTTAGAACAGCATTCGGCACTTTATTCGGATCGGAATTTCATTCGAATGAATGAAACTCCGATCCTATTCTTGCTGTGGCTGCATCTTGCAGCCGGTTAGTAGATAACTCCCTAATTCCCACGGTATCAGGGAGCGATCTACTAAAAGGCTCAAAGACCTAAATTGGTCTTTCAGCCACATTTACTAATACTAAGTAAAAATTACTTAGTATTAGTAAATAATATGCCCCTACTCGCTATACCGTGAGTAGGGGCATGTCTGGTAAACAGTGAGCAGCCTGTGGCTGCTCACTGTAAAAAAAACAAAACAAAAAAAACACTATTGGCCCCCACCCCTAAACGACAGGTGGGGGCCCTAAAGTAAAATAAGGGGGGAGACCTAAAGTCCCCCCCCGGGCCCCACCCCTGCGCGGTGGGTGGGGGTCATAATGAAAATGGGGGGGGACCTACTGCCCCCCCCGCCGGCCCCCACCCCTGGGCGGCGGGTGGGGGCCATAATGATAATGAGGGGGGGGACCTACTGTCCTCCCCCCGGCCCCCACCCCTGGGCGGCGGGTGGGGGCCATAAAGACAATGAGGGGGGGGACCTACTGTCCTCCCCCCCGGCCCCCACCCCTGGGCTGCGGGTGGGGGCCATATTGATAATGAGGGGGGGACCTACTGTCCACCCCCCCTCTGGCCCCCACCCCTGGGCGGCGGGTGGGGGCCATAAAGATAATGAGGGGGGGGGGACACACTGTCCACCCCCCCTCCGGCCCCCACCCCTGGGCGGCGGGTGGGGGCCATAAAGATAATGAGGGGGGGACATCTACTGTCCTCCCCCCCCCGGCCCCCATCCCTGGGCGGCGGGTGGGGGCCCCTAAGTCAATTCCCCCCCACAAGGTGACTAGGGGTCCCCAAGCCCCTAGTCACCCACCCCCCACCCAAATAAAAAGTCCCTACCTACCCCCCTCACCTGAAAAAATAGTGAGGGGGGAATAAAATAACTAACCTGCAAAATAAAATTAAACTTACCATTCGACGTCTTCTTTTTTCTCAAATCTTCATTTTTCAGCCCTAAAAAAGGCCAAATAAAAAACCATCATAACCGTCGAACTAAAAAAAAAAAAAAATCCCAGAGCCCAAAAACCCAGACGAAAAAGAAAAAACCTGAGCGCAAAAAATAATCCATCTTCACCCATGGAGGGCTCCGCGCAGACTGAGCTTGCGGGGGAAGGCTTATAAAGCCTGCCCCACGCCCTGCAATTAGGCTAAGAACACTCTGATTGGTGGGTTTAAGCCAATCAGAGTGCTCTTTGTCATTTTACACAGCGTGGGAAAATTCCAAAGAACTTTCCCACGCTGTGTAAAATGACACAGAGCACTGTGATTGGATGGATTTCAAGCCATCCAATCACAGTTCTCTAAGTCATTTTACACAGCGTGGGAAAATTCCAAAGAACTTTCCCACGCTGTGTAAAATGACACAGAGCACTGTGATCGGATGGCTTGAAATCCATCCAATCCCAGTGCTCTGTGTCATTTTACACAGCGTGGGAAAATTCCAATGAACTTTCCCACGCTGTGTAAAAGGGGGACCCCTAGTCACCTTGGGGGGAATTTACTTAGGGCCCCCACCCGCAGCCCAGGGGTGGGGGCCGGGGGTGGAGGACAGTAGGTCCCCTCCCTCATTATCTTTATGGCCCCCACCCGCCGCCCAAGGGTGGGGGCCGGAGGGGGGGTGGACAGTAGGTCCCCTCCCTCATTATCAATATGGCCCCCACCTGCCACGCAGGGGTGGGGGGGCAGTAGGTCCCCCTCATTATCAATATGGCCCCCACCCGCAGCACAGGGGTGGGGCAGGGGGGGAGGACAGTAGGTCCCCCCCCCCCATTATCTTTATGTCCCCCACCCGCCGCCCAGGGGTGGGGGATAGGGGGGGGTGGACAGTAGGTCACCTCCCTCATTATCAATATGGCCCCCACCTGCCGCGCAGGGGTGGGGGGGCAGTAGGTCCCCCTCATTATCAATATGGCCCCCACCCGACGCACAGGGGTGGGGCGGGGGGGGAGGACAGTAGGTCCCCCCCCCATTATCTTTATGGCCCCCACCCGCCGCCCAGGGGTGGGGGATAGGGGGGGGTGGACAGTAGGTCCCTCCCCCCTCATTATCAATATGGCCCCCACCCGCCGCGCAGGTGTGGGGGTGGGGGGGAGGACAGTAGGTCCCCCCCTCATTATCTTTATGGCCCCCACCCGCCGCCCAGGGGTGGGGGCTAGGGGGGGTGGACAGTAGGTCCCCCCCCCCTCATTATCATTATGGCCCCCACCCGCCGCCCAGGGGTGGGGGCCGTGGGGGTTAGGACAGTAGGTTCCCCCCCCATTATCAATATGGCCCCCACCCGCCGTGCAGGGGTGGGGGTGGGACATTAGGTCTTCCCCCTTATTTTACTTTAGGGCCCCCACCCGTCGTTTAGGGGTGGGGGCCAATAGTTTTCTTTTTTTTTTTTTACAGTGAGCAGCCACAGGCTGCTCACTGTTTAGTGGATATGCCCCTACTCGCGGTATAGCGAGTAGGGGCATGTGGGAGATTGTAATCTCCCTTGTGCTATTATGGGGGTCATATTGACCCCCATAGGGTGAGGGAGACCTGGGGGGGCTTATGAAGTGGTGGGGAGCACTGCTCCCTGCCGCTTCTATGTTTACATATTACAAGGAGGGAGCTGCGTGCCGGTAGCTCCCTCCTTGTAATAACCTGCACGAACAAACATACTCAGATACACAGATACTCAGTGTTTGTTTGTTCGGCTGATATTTCTATTCACTCATTCGTCTGTCTGATGAATGAATGAATAGATGAAATTCCCGTTCGCATGTCCAGGTGTTTCACTGGGCATGTGCGGGAATCTCACAGTCTATCTAGTGTGGGCTGATGACGTGTCCCACAGGGACTTCATCTACCCACACAAAGATGGCGGCACCCTGAATATAGATCGGGGCAGAAAATAAGGAATACAAAATAGGTAATGTGGGGGGCTTAGGGGCATTTGGGGGTGACTAGGGTGTTAGTTAGATGTAGTGGAGGCCGGAGGGGAGTTAAAAAAAAAACAGGATTCGGCATGACAGTGCCGCTTTAAAGACAGACAGTGTTTGAAAATATGACATTTATAAGGTTCAGTCAGAGTTTGAATATATGACAGTTATAAGGGTCAGTCAGAGTTTGAATATATGACAGTTATAAGGGTTAGTCATAGTTTGAGAATATGACAGTTATAAGGGTCAGTCAGAGTTTGAATATATGACAGTTATAAGGGTTAGTCAGAGTTTGAGAATATGACAGTTATAAGGGTTAGTCAGAGTTTGAGAATATGACAGTTATAAGGGTCAGTCAGTGTTTGAGAATATGACAGTTATAAGGGTCAGTCAGTGTTTGAGAATATGACAGTTATAAGGGTTTAACTGGTGTTCTAAGAAGGGAGGGGGGAATAAAACAGTCAAACTAAGTCCATAAAACAGGGGTTTTCTTCAC
This sequence comes from Pelobates cultripes, assembly GCA_933207985.1. NCBI lineage: Eukaryota > Metazoa > Chordata > Amphibia > Anura > Pelobatidae > Pelobates > Pelobates cultripes. The sequence goes on along the minus strand of OW240923.1, from coordinate 87,794,864 downwards.
ACTCTGCATCCGAAGTGCATAGCAAAACTGAAGATCCTTTGTCAGAGCATTTAAAGGGCCAGAACCAGTCTAATAAAATCCACTATGCCCAAATAACGTATTTAAAGGGCAAAATCTTCCAGGGGCCATAGTCATCCGGCAAGAGGCTGGTAATTAGTCCTCTCCAGGCACAAGTGGTGAAGGGCACTTCGTCACACTCATTATCTATTTATCACTTTATATATAGTATTCAGTTAGAATTTAGAAGCATGGGCTATGTTTATCTAGATTGTAAGGTCCCATGGGGATATGGCCTTTAACTCCTCCTGTATTTGTTTGTCAGATAACTTGTACCAACTGTACCCATGTAAAGCGCTGCAGAATTTGTTGGCGCTATATAAATAAAGTATAATAATAATATAAGGGTTTTTTGTGTTCTGTATAGAATGTCCTGTGAGATAGTGTGACAGTTATTTGGAATATAGGAAAAAAGTGGGATGTAAACAATTACACGTACAGACTGCTGTTCAAGGATAGAGATGTAATAAGTTATAATTGCAATGGATCCCATGTTGGCCTCTGTTGGTGAATATTCAACCCTTCTGGGGGTAGTGCTAATATAATTGGGGAATTATTTTTTCTCTTTGCGAAGGCAAGACGTTGTAGGCACGCAGGCCGCAATATATACAAACATATCAATAATACAAACGTATACATTTTACAAATGGTTGCTGGGTTAAGTCTCTTATTGTTGCCAACGTTCGGTCCAGAACCGCCAGGTAATAGAAAATAGTATAATACCATGATATGCAGAGCGATCCCCAGCATTAGCTGCTATGTGAGATTTCCTTTAGTATAGTAAGTGAACTGGTGCTATGTGGGAAGTTTAATCCTTTCCTTCACTTATCATGAAAATAAGGCCTGCTAGAAAGGGCAGCGTAGAGAGAGATAGTGTGCAGGTAGATGAAGAGAAAATAAACAAGAAGGATTCCCGTACCCGGGCGGTCGAGCGCTCCCGTGAGCCCTCCACGTCTCCTGTCTGTTCAAGCATTACAGATCACGCGCCATATAAACAAACCACGGTTGCCAGGCCTCAGTGTGTTTGGAACCCGTCCCGAGCAGAGAAGCATGTAGCGCCTCAGCCGCCTGTTTATCCTCCACACTGCGTAACCAGGCCTCCTTTGTTGGAATCTCTGTCTTTTTCCAAAAAACAGAAATCAGGGCCTTAGCTGCATTAAGCAAGAGGTGTAGGATGGATTTCTTTTAGGCCGAAATAGGTTTTGAAGATGTGTAGCGGAGCGAGCTCACCCGACCACTCAACCGAATCCCCGAGAGTATCAGTCATGTCTTCCCTCACCATGTCCCAAAAGAGGGCAATTTCTGGACATTCTCACCATATATGCCACATCATGCCTCTATCAGCCTGGCATCTCCAGCAAGTGGGCGGCACACTAGGAAATATCCTGTGGAGGAGGGTCGGCGTCCTTTGCCATAGTGATATTAATTTATAGTTAGCTTCCTGGTACTATGAGCTTATCGAGCTCTTGTGCTGCCACACTAGCACCTTGTCCCATTGTGTAGCCGAAAAGGATTTACCTATTAGTTTTTCCCACTGTCTTTGGAACTTATTGTTCAATGGGCTATTCCCAACCAGGAGGTGTTGATAAAGCATCAAAACTGCTTTCTCAATCCCTGAGCCCTGCGAGCAAAGCTCCTCAAACCATGTGAGGTTCCTATGCAGCTTATCCCTCTGTGGTAACGTACGAATGTTGTTCTGTAGCTGAACATACCGGAGAGTGAACAAGGGACTTCGCAGTCCACCCCCCAGTAACACATCTCGTGCAAGGAGCTGTCCATCCCACAATGCCCTATTAATAGGGTTATATTCTTCCCCCAGAAATGACCAGGCCGAAGGTGATAACCCCCCACCAAGTTTGATATTATTAGACACCGGTATTTGGAAAATTCTATGCTAATCCAGTGACGTTCTATCCCATATTCCAAATAAATTCCTGCTCCATCACATCTAAATTCCGAGATCCAGATATAATGAATCTTTACTAATCCGCATGTGGATATACAGCTCATAACTGTCTCCTGGAGATGGGAAGTAACGTCAGCTCTTTCACTATGGTTCTCTAAAATGGCAGGGTTGAGGCCTCTGCTGGAGCTGTGGTTCACTTCACAGGGCAGGATCCAGGTGTTCACCGAAATCTGGGGGTCGTGGCTAACCTTTCAACAATAGTTTATAGAAATACGGCACTTCCTCCTCCATTGCGGGCTGACTTCTCTGTGTCCTGGGATTTTCTCAGTTCCCGAGTTGCTGCAGTCACTGTCTCCAAGATATACTTTCAGTCCACCCACCTTCACGTGGGATATACCTACCTGCCGCACGAACTACGACTGTAACTAAGCTCGACTCCAGTCATAACCAATATCTGTTCTGCTGTCTTTTTTGTTTTCTTGGCAGTTTTTGCTTGGTCTGAACTGATATTCTGTAGACGATGCAGATTACCTGTAGGAAGTATCTGTGCTACACGATAAAAAGGATTTACAAAAAAAACACATCATTTTTAAACTTTACACAAAGTCCTTATCTTAGATTATTTACATGGACAGAAGGACAGCGTACCAGCACTAATTCATGTTTTGTAGAATTAATTTTCACCACTCTGCTTTACCTTTAATACTCATTTTACGTTAAATGTACTGATTCCCCGTTAGTGGATTTTCTCTTTAAAGAATGAATGCATTAATGGCATCCATCATTTTCATCTTCAGTGCTGTTTTACAACCCGTTCATGCTGTGGCTTTGTAGGTACAGTGGTTCCTTTTCCCTCGGTTGTGGACCCCCGCTGCCAGCGAACATTTATTAATGTCACATTCACTGCAGACCAACGCTTGTATATCCACTAATTTGTAGAGATGATTTCTTTATCCGCCTCTCCCGGACACGTCACGAAAATACTTTTTTTTTCTAAGAGCTCATAAAGGCATCGAGTGAGAATAACTGAACAATCCTGTCACTTAGTTACTTAATGGCTAAAAGAATATGTAATAATGAATGCAAACTTTTTTTATAACCTTTTATCCTTTGTTGTTTTGTACATTTTAGATTTTTTGTTAGACTAGATGTAGCAGATTATCAGGAACTTCATGCGACTCTCTGTAGTTACTGTAGTTACTCTCATTATCCCAAACTATTAAAAATACTTTGTAACAAAGTATTCAGATAAAGCTGGTTTATTATAATTTGTGCATGTGTATTTATAATCAAAAAGGGAGCAAGCACTATAACCATTACAGTTTGTATGTATTGTTACAGCTTAATGTTTTATTTACTGTGTTACGGCAGCTTTATGATTACATCGTATAGTATTATTACAGCTTATTGTATCATTACAGCTCAGTGTATTATTGCAGTTTATTGTATTACTACTGGTCATTATATTATTACAACATGCATTATTATAGCTAATTGCATTATTACAGCTTATTATATACTTATAAGTCATTGTATCTTACAGCTCAGTATACTTTTACAGCTCAGTGTATTATTACAGCTCATTGTATTATGCCAGCTTATTGTATAATTACAGCTCAGTGTATCATTACAACTCATTGTAATATTACAGCTCATTATTACAGCTTATTGTGTAAAGTTCATTGTTTTATTACAGCTTATTGTATAATTACAGCTCATTGTATAGTTGCAGCTCAGTGTACAGGGAGTGCAGAATTATTAGGCAAGTTGTATTTTTGAGGATTAATTTTATTATTGAACAACAACCATGTTCTCAATGAACCCAAAAAACTCATTAATATCAAAGCTGAATATTTTTGGAAGTAGTTTTTAGTTTGTTTTTAGTTATAGCTATGTTAGGGGGATATCTGTGTGTGCAGGTGACTATTACTGTGCATAATTATTAGGCAACTTAACAAAAAACAAATATATACCCATTTCAATTATTTATTATTACCAGTGAAACCAATATAACATCTCAACATTCACAAATATACATTTCTGACATTCAAAAACAAAACAAAAACAAATCAGTGACCAATATAGCCACCTTTCTTTGCAAGGACACTCAAAAGCCTGCCATCCATGGATTCTGTCAGTGTTTTGATCTGTTCACCATCAACATTGCGTGCAGCAGCAACCACAGCCTCCCAGACACTGTTCAGAGAGGTGTACTGTTTTCCCTCCTTGTAAATCTCACATTTGATGATGGACCACAGGTTCTCAATGGGGTTCAGATCAGGTGAACAAGGAGGCCATGTCATTAGATTTTCTTCTTTTATACCCTTTCTTGCCAGCCACGCTGTGGAGTACTTGGACGCGTGTGATGGAGCATTGTCCTGCATGAAAATCATGTTTTTCTTGAAGGATGCAGACTTCTTCCTGTACCACTGCTTGAAGAAGGTGTCTTCCAGGAACTGGCAGTAGGACTGGGAGTTGAGCTTGACTCCATCCTCAACCCGAAAAGGCCCCACAAGCTCATCTTTGATGATACCAGCCCAAACCAGTACTCCACCTCCACCTTGCTGGCGCCTGAGTCGGACTGGAGCTCTCTGCCCTTTACCAATCCAGCCACGGGCCCATCCATCTGGCCCATCAAGACTCACTCTCATTTCATCAGTCCATAAAACCTTAGAAAAATCAGTCTTGAGATATTTCTTGGCCCAGTCTTGACGTTTCAGCTTGTGTGTCTTGTTCAGTGGTGGTCGTCTTTCAGCCTTTCTTACCTTGGCCATGTCTCTGAGTATTGCACACCTTGTGCTTTTGGGCACTCCAGTGATGTTGCAGCTCTGAAATATGGCCAAACTGGTGGCAATTGGCATCGTGGCAGCTGCACGCTTGACTTTTCTCAGTTCATGGGCAGTTATTTTGCGCCTTGGTTTTTCCACACGCTTCTTGCGACCCTGTTGACTATTTTGAATGAAACGCTTGATTGTTCGATGATCACGCTTCAGAAGCTTTGCAATTTTAAGAGTGCTGCATCCCTCTGCAAGATATCTCACTATTTTTGACTTTTCTGAGCCTGTCAAGTCCTTCTTTTGACCCATTTTGCCAAAGGAAAGGAAGTTGCCTAATAATTATGCACACCTGATATAGGGTGTTGATGTCATTAGACCACACCCCTTCTCATTACAGAGATGCACATCACCTAATATGCTTAATTGGTAGTAAGCTTTCGAGCCTATACAGCTTGGAGTAAGACAACATGCATAAAGAGGATGATGTGGTCAAAATACTCATTTGCCTAATAATTCTGCACTCTCTGTATTATTACAGCTCATTGTATTATAACAGCTCATTGTGTTATTACAGCTCAGTGTATTATTACAGCTCATTGTATTATAACAGCTCAGTGTATTATTACAAGCTAATGTATAATTACAGCTTATTGTAATATTATAGCTTATTTAATTATTATAGCTCGTTGTATCATTCCAGCTTTTTGTATTTGTACAACTTATTATATAATTACAGCTCATTGTATTTATTACAGCTTTTTATAGCAATACAATGAGCTGTAGTAGAACATGAGAAGCTTTTGTAATGTCCCTTTATAGCAAGCGTAACTATATCGTTTAATCTATATGTTTGCTTGCGGATTCACTGGTCCGTATCGGTGAACCTTGGCATGGAAGAACGCTGTAGCTATAGTTCTCAGTGATGCTAAGCTGGCAATCAACACATTACATTTTATATGTCACCTGCAGAGGGCGCACTCTGCCTCACACACAGTAATGAATTCCTGCCAATTACACAGCGGTCAGTCATGTACTGAGACAACAGTGGATTATTCGCTAAACAATGGTTTGCGGCAAATTGAAAATCTAAGTGTAAATATTAGGCAAAGATTGCTAATTTTGAACATTTCTCAAACTAAGCTATAGTAACTGCATGGATCTTTTATGACAGAAAAATAAAGACATGAAACACATAGTGAATAAAACCCAATGTAATTATTGTATCAATATTATTATTATTATTATTATTATATTATTGTAATGTGAATGAATAATTTAATATTTCATTTTATAAAATTAGCTTCCACTTTCTCCAGACTCTAGTGCTGCCCTCTAGTGGTTAATGCAGGTGAGCTTGATCTGGCCATTCTAAGCAGTATTATACATTGTTTCCTCCAGGCTCTTGGATATTGATGTTTGAAGCAGTTAGAGGAATTTAATTTTTTCTTGCATTTATTTAGGAACTAAAAACTCACCTTGATGTACAGATTGTATTAGCAAACTGTGTGGAATAACCCCATACTTACCTGCAGATCCTTCCTTTTTCCCAGGATAAAGGATGATAATATGACAATGAGATGTGTGAATTAAATGGAATCTGGCGAGCTCCTTGTCCTGTGCGATCTGTAGATTATACTGAGACATTATAAAGTGTTAATGTCTCCTTTCCCAGGGCATCCTGGTCATTTGGCCCAGGATTCTTAAAGTTCGCAGAACCACATCAAAACCACAATTATAACAATTTAGTGAATAGAGTTATTCACTTAAAGGGACACCCCAGGCACCCAGATCACTTCTGCTCATTGGAGTGGTTTGGGTTCCAACTCCCACTACCCTTAACCCTGCAATGTAAAAATTGCAGTTTTTATAAACTGCAATATTTACATTGCAGGGTTAACTCCTCCTGTAGTGGCTGTCTACTAGACAGTCACTGAATGCATTAAAGGTATCCATCATTTTCATCTTCAGTGCTGTTTTACAACCCGTTCATGCTGTGGCTTTGTAGGTACAGTGGTTCCCTTTCCCATGGTTGTGGACCCCCGCTGCCAGTGAACATTTATTAATGTCACATTCACTGCAGACCAACACTTGTATATCCACTAATTTGTAGAGATGATTTCTTTATCCGCCTCTCCCGGACACGTCACAAAAATATCCGCCTCAACCCATTCATGCTGTGGTACAGACAGGTACTAGACAGCCACTAGAGGGCACTTCCTGCTTCATAGCACAGGTTTTCTGTGCTATAGCGTCGCTGGACGTCCTAACGCTATGTGAGGAGCTCCAGCGTCGCTGAAATCCCCATAGGAAAGCATTGAAAGCATGTTCAGCAACCTGGGATGGGACGTGGGAAGGAGAGGGGACCTGCAGTGCCAGGAAAACTGATTATTTTTCTGGCACTGGAGTGTCCCTTTAAGTGAGAATGTTTGGGAAAGTTAATTGCAACATTTACACTAAACTGAATTTTGGCTTCAAATTTTAAATTCACTCTGCATTACTCACCATTCACATGTTGGTGAATACACCTTTAACCAGTGACTTGTGGTGCGTTGATCACAAAATGTTCAAAAACTCTGCGGCTCGGCATCTATTATAATATCAAATCAAACATCACTGTGACTTAAAAAAAAAAAAAAAATTGGTTGAAATCTGGGTGCTGCTACAAACATCATGATGAGAGTTTTGGTGCAGAAGTCCTGATGCATTCGAGACATTTCTGCTAGTGGCGCCGGACTCGTACTAATGAATGTAGACAGGGATTGATTATAAAACATATTAACTGCTGAACAGTTTTAATTAAATGCTATTATATATGTATCGGTTTTCTCAGTCGCACTAGTTCAGTTTTTTGCATAGAAAAATAAAAGATGATTTGCAAACGTTTATATCTGCCCATTTTGCACTGTTATATGAGAGGGATAATTTGTTGTGCTATTGTTTTACTGCATTTCATGGTCAGGGCATCAATACCGAGTCAGCCCTTCATTAGAATATGCCATTATGTCGCAGAGATTGGCGGTTACAATGTGACTTATTCGCAGTACGGATTCCTGCCTAGTTTGATGCAAGGTTCACAATTTAAATCTTTACACATGGATGATTTTCATACTTTAAAATAAAATTAATCTAAAAGGGACCTATTGCAAATAAGGAAATGGGATTCCTGAGTAAATTCCTTGCATATAGATTGGCCTGTCATGTGGATGATATCCGACCATGTCGCTTCGGAAGCAAACACTGTGAAAGAGAAGATATTACTTCACTTATTACCAGTTGGTCACATGGAAATCGAGCTCACTAGAAGTGTGTGATTATATATAGAACATTAAAATTGTACACACACACACACACACACTCTGTACATACATACACACTTCACATGCACTTTGCACACAAAAACAAACTGCACACGGACTCTGTACATACACAGACATACACACACTACATACAGCCTCTGTACATATACACACAATATATACACTACGTACACGCAGTTTGTACATACATACTCACTATACACACACTGTACACGCACTCTGTAATACATACATTCATACTCACACACACGCACACACACAATATACAAATGTAAACACATATAATTTACACATGAAATGTAAATTTGGTGTGTTTTTTTCAATTCATCTTTTTTTTACTTTTTTACATTTTTTTTTATATATCCGTTACATCAAGCATGTCAAACTCAAAGGACAACACAGGCCAAATAAACAAGGTTTAAGTTTATGTGGGCCACAAAAAAACTAAAACTTCAGTTTTCATAGAAACCCAGGTTTATTTTGAAAAGTACAGTATAAAAAAAGTTGCCTTACTGACACTGGACGTCCTCACTCTCGTAATGCTTAAAAGTAAACAAAAGGGTAAATTTATTTTAAGGAGATATGTATTTGCATATAACCAATGTTTCATTCCAACTACCTTGACATATTAAGAAAAGTTTGGTAATGGGACTGAAATGGTGAATGTAACAAATTACGTTATCTTGTTGATTTTAACCCGTTAAGGACCAAACTTCTGGAATAAAAGGGAATCATGACATGTCACACATGTCATGTGTCCTTAAGGGGTTAAAGTCCTATGAGTGTGTTCTGCACTTTGGCTGAGATCATCAAACTTAATGATCTCATCCAATCCATTGCTTTCCAATAGGAAAGCATTGGGAGGCTATTGTGCATGTGTGGCAAAAGCTGTGCGGCCAATCAGCATCTCCATGGAGAGCGTTCAGTGCCTCTATGCAGACCCAATCTAATACACTGCCCCTCCCTCCACTCCAATAAACTGCCCCATAATCTAATACACAGCCTCCTACCTCCACTCTAATAGAATACACAGCCCCTCCTCTCAGCACTCTAATTTAAAACACAGCCGCCTTCCCTTCCCCAATTTCATACACTTCCATCCCCCCAATTTAACACACTGCCCTCCTCCGACCACTCTAATAAACTGCCCCACTTCCTCCCCCAATTTAATACACTGCCCCCTCCCTCAAATTAATACAATACCCCCTTCCCAATTTAACACACTAGACAGGAAGGTCCCCCAAGCCCCTCTTCTCCTAACTTAAGATGAGCTGCCCATCCTCCAGTTCCAGCCCGGCTCTTCTCTGCTCAAGCAGGCCAGACGCTCCTCTGGCAATGCAAGCAGGAAGGAAGGGGGAGTCTGGCCTGTGGGAGCATGTGCTCGGCCGTAGGAGGGAAGACCAGAATCAGACAGGAAATATCTTTGCAGCAACAACACAAAGTGGCCCTAGGGCCCAGGACAAATATATCCATTGTGGGCGGCATGTGGCCCACGGGCCGCAAGTTTGACATTCTTGCGTTACATAGTTACATAAGTAGAACAATGAATAGACAGAATGACAATTGGTTTGTGCATCATACATTGTGTAACAATATTGGCCAACAAGTGGTTGGTCATTGGTAACAACATTATGGCAATTTTCAGGAGATAATGGCCTTGACAAGAGTACAGCTGAGAAACAATTGCATATACTCTATTTTAGAAATACCAACTCAAAAGGGGAGTTGAAGCAACGTGCAAATCATATAAAAAGCAAAAAATAGGTCAATGTGCTATCCCAGTCTTTCATATGGGAACCCAAGGGGTCACCTCCAGTATATGAGGGAAGCGTTACAATGTGCATTGCTGTGTTTTCAGGATCTTAATCTATGGGTATAGGGGGAATTTTATCTTTTATCTGGGAGATTGGGGGGGAACAGACAGTTGATTTCCAGTTGAGTGCTATAAGGTTACGTGCTGCCAATATAGTTAAGGCAATCATTTGTTTATATTTGTGATCTAGATCAGGGGGGAATAGTATAAGTAGGCAGGTAGAGGCAGTCATGGGAAAATCTTTCACTCCCATTGAAGCTGAAATGGTGGAAACATAATTCCAGAGTTGGGGAATGCCACTGCACGACCACCAGACATGAAAAAAGTGCCTTCTTCAGAGGCATATCTCCAACAGGTGGAGGCGGTCATTGGAAAAATCTTATGCAATCTGTTGGGGGTCATGTACGACCTATATGTGGAGAGTGTTGTAGAATATGAAATGGTACTCTCGGTTTTCCCCTATCCCACCGGAAGGAGCTGCACGAAGCTTGTAGAGATTTACAGTAAGACTGTGGAACAGCGATAGGTAACATTCTATTTACATACGGTATTCAGGCTAGAACTATCATTTTATACGCGTTGACTCTCCCCAGCCAGGAGATTCTTAGGGACTTTAATTTGGTCATGAGATTTCTGCACAATCCCTGTAGGGGTCATAGTTGAGTTTCATGATACCCGCTAGAGATGGGGCTATTTTGACTCCCAGGTAAGTGAGGGAAGTTGTTCTCCAATCAAATGAGTAGGATTTTTTCAGTGATGTGATAAGGTTTGTGGGAAATTTAATTAGACGGGCTTGGGTTTTATCCTGATTCAATCTATAATGAAGGATTACAAGTATTGTAAGAGTGGTAGCAGAGATGGAAGAGATGTTTCAGGGTCAGAGAGTGCAATAAAAATGTCATCTGCTAAGAGTGCTAAACAGTAATCTTTTCCCAACACAGGGACACCCACAACGCCCAGGTGCATGCGTATTTTCCAATCTAGCGGTTCAAGTGAGAGTATGTAAGGAAGGGGAGTCAAGGGACATCCCTGTCGCGTCCCGTTCGTTATGTGGAAGGTGTCTGATGTAAATCCGCTATTAGATACCTTGGCAGCTGGCTTAGTGTACAGAGCCGTAATACTGCATATGACCTCAAGGGGGAAATTAAACCGGGCGAGCACATAGGACCAGTTGAGCCTGTCGAAAGCCTTTTCCGCATGTAGAGCAAGGAAAAGGCCCACGACATCCCGTCTCTCCATGCTTGCCAAAATATTCAGCACCTTCCTGGTGTTATCAGAACCCTGGCATCCTTTTATAAAGCTGGGTTGGTCATTGTGTACCAGCTTGCCCAATAGTGGTGCCAGCCTAATGCTCAGAAGTTTGGCATAGATTTTAGTATCTCCGTTCAGTAGGGAGATTGGTCGGAAATGTTTGCATTGGGTCGGAGGTTTCCCTGGTTTAGGTAGGGTAGATATATGGGCCAACATTATTTCTTCCGGGAAAGAGCTGGTCAAGTTGCAGTGGTTGTATAAGGTTTGTGGGGACAGGATGTTCAAGAACGTTTGATAATATTTGTTGGGGAGGCCATCAGGCCCGGGTGCTTTGTGTGCCGGTAGTTGGGCAATCAATTTAGTTATCTCTGCTACTGAGAAAGTTTGTGTAAGAAGGTCCTGGTCCTTTTGGGTGAATTTGGGGAGGTCTAGGTCTGCTAAAAATCTATCTATGTCGTCAGGGGTGGGGAATGTGGTTTGTGGGTCATCGCGCAAATTATACAGTTTACCATAGTAATCTGCGAACTCGTTCACAATGGCCTGTGGGTCCAAGAGTTTTATGCCCGCTGACTTTTCCAGGAAGGCAATCCTGGAGGCGACAGTTTTCTGTTTTAGTTGGGAGGGTAATTTGGCTCTTGCTCTGTTTCCAGTAGCTAAAAAATTGTGTTTGGATTTTCTGAGTAGAAATGTGGTTTTAGGGGGGCGTGGCCTGACTATTAATGGAGTAAGTCGCACTCCATCAGAGCTCCTAGGCCCCAACCTGTCAAGCCTGGTGTTATAGCCGTGAAACCAGCGATATTTCTTTCAAAAATGGGGAAGACTAAACGAGCAGCATCCCAGGACCACCCCGGCCCGACGGTGACCCGATACCCGCCTGGTCCGATGGACGGGTTCTTGGCGACGCCACGAGGCCTCCGCGATGGCGGGGACTCAGACACACCGGGCCCCGCATCCCCTGGATCGAGCGCAACTACCTCAGGTAGAGGCTCTCCGACGGCGGGTACCTTGAACCAACTAGCGGTAGACGTAGCCCGGATCTCAGCCAGCATGTTAACACGCGCAGACAAGGCGGACATGGTGTCCGAATTGCGCGCCATCATCAGGGAGGAGGTGGCGGTGCTGTGGACTGACCTTAATGCCCTGGAGCAGCGTGTGGATGGGCTTGAGACCGGCCGCCTGCAAGCCGATCAGCGTCAACAGGCCACAGGCTTGGCTACTACCCGGCAGGGGAATATCATGTTAGATCTCCGTCGGCAAGTTGAGGAGTTAGACAACCGGGGACGGCGACATAATATCAGAATACGGGGCCTGCCGGAAGCAGAGGGAGAGGTGCCGCAAGAGCTACTCACCGGCCTCTTTGCGCAGCTGTTGGGGGAGAATGCCCCGGACGATTTTGGCATAGAAAGAGCCCACAGGGCCTTGAGAGCACCCAGGAGAGACGGCCTACCAAGGGACGTGGTCTGCGCCCTGGCGCAGCCACGGATCCTATACATAGACGCTACGGTCTCGCTGTATCAGGACCTCTCACCGATCACTTTAGACACCCGGAGAGCTTTGAGACCGCTTACCCGCTTGCTACAGGAGTGGAGGATTCCCTACCGGTGGCGGTTCCCTTTTAGTCTGCAGGCGCGGATCGGAACCACGTGGCACAGCATCCGATGGCCGAATGAGGTGCCGCGCTTTCTAGTGGCTGCTGGCTTACCGGAGGTGCGGATCCCGAACTGGATTCTGGAGGGACCACCGGCGCGAGCGACAGGACCGACGGAAGTGGCCCATAATCTCCGCCCGACACCCGGAGCGCAGCAACGTAGAGGTGGCCCAGCGGGGCCGGAGGAATAGTCGACGGAACGCTGCCCTGGCCGGCTGGGACCCGGGCTCCCCGGGCCCCTGCCGCAACGGAACTGAATAGAGACACGGCAGGGTGGACGACATCTGGAGGGCAGGTACCCTCGGGGCTCCAGCAGGTTGGGTGGGGGGTCTGGGGGGTTTGAGATAGGCCCTCGGGAGTGATGGTGGCTCACTAGAGGGGGGGCTGGACGGGGGAGAAAGAGAGGTGGGGAGGGAGGAACGTGCCACGGGATGAACATTGGCGTCCGTTGGGACTCGGGGAGAGACTGCTGGACCTGACCTGGGGGGTCTTCGGGGGTATGTGCAGTTAATGTATGCCCAGGGGTATGGGGGGTTGCCTCACCATTCACATGGCGCACTAGGGGCAGCGGGAGGGGAGCTGTAGGTGGTAGCTTGGAGTGTACATAGTTTGAGTGCCGCAGGCGTGTTTTGTTTTTTTCACCTTCAACGGGTACACCGTTAGAACCGGCGGACGGAGGAAGCACGGAGATAGAGGAGGGTTGAGAGCGGTCGAGAGGGGGGAAGAGTGGAAGCTAGCGGGTCAGGGTCAAGCCTCAGCCTGGCCCATGGCAGGCGGGCGGGTAGAGCTAGGATTGCTGAAGCGCCTGATGAGTTGCGCCGGAGTTCCTGTGGTTAGGGGGGTACTTACAAGGACAAAGCCCAGACGGGACGGCAGCTGGGGGGGGCAGGTGGGACTTGGCCTGGGGCGGCGCGAGGATGGCTGGGGGTAAGACACCTGTATTACCGGCTCGCCCCCCTGCGGATGGTTCCAGATATGGGGGTCGTGGGAGGGTAGAGGCACCGGGGGAGCAGGTGGGATCAGGGGTAGGGAGGAGAGCACGGTTGGCTGCAGAAGCTCCGGAGGGTCGAGATGGGAGGAGTAGGTAGCCCGGAGGTGGACGGCAGTGCAACCGGGCTGGCCCTTGCTGGCCGGGGGGGGTCCGTGGGCCTCTAGAGAACAGGGCTGTTGCCCACGTGACGGCGGGCTGCCCCCAGGGCAAACACGGGAGTATAGCTATTCTGGCAGGTTGGGAGCCACGGGAGGAAAGGGTAGACACGAAATAGACGACTGAGACAGCTCCATATAGATGGAGACACGGTAGAACCCCACTGTGACAGACCCATACTGTACATAATACCGGGGCATTTGGGGATGGAGGGGACGTTCCACAACTGACTGACAAAATCCGGTACAGGGTTACAGTACTTATCCTCAATAAGTACTTTCCCAGCCCCCCCCCCTTTTTTTTCCCCTTTTTCTTTCTTCTTCTCCCCACTTTGCCGGTTTCCTCGCGGTCTCCCCCCTGTGGGTCGCACCGGAGTTATGGCGGACGCGGATCCCCCCTCCGGGGCGCAGCGGGTCGGCGTGGGATTCACACCGGCTCGACTGACATACTGGTCCCTCAACATTAGAGGCCTCAACATCCCGGAGAAGCGCTCCTTGCTTATGCGGCGGCTGTGGGCCGCGAGAGCGTCCGTGGTGTTCCTGCAGGAGATGCATTTTCGTCAAGGGGACGCCCCGAAGCTGGGAGATAAGCGTTATTCAATAGGGTTTTATGCCAACCATCCGGAGGCCAAAAAGGCGGGAGTGGCGATATTGTTCGCGAGTACGACACAGTTTCACTGCACGGACCTACAGGCGGATCCTCAGGGACGATACCTGTTTATCAAGGGTACTATAGCGGATTTCACATACACCTTTGCGTGCTTATATTGCCCCAACAAGCGACAACATACGTTCATCGGGCAGACGCTGGCCAAGTTGGGGAGATTTCGAGAGGGGCTGCTGGTGGTGGCGGGTGACTTCAACCTTCCGTTGGACCCTTGTAGGGATACGTCCAGAGGTGTCAGCACGATCCCCACACACTGCCTGCGGGCAACTCTGCGCTCCCTGCACAAATTGGGTCTAGTGGACTGCTGGAGGGCGAAACATCCCGAGGATAGGGATTACACTTACTACTCGGCGGTCCACGCTCACTATAGCCGCATAGACTACGTATTCCTGGCGCAAGAGTATTTGGCGGTGCTGCAGGGGTCTGAGATAGGGAGCATGGAACAGTCAGATCACGCGCCTATGATAGTACATACGAGTGCCCCCCTCTTCAAACCCACGGAAAGGCAATGGCGGTTGAATGAGACCCTGTTGGACGATCCTCTCCTGGTAGCAGAGGTGTCACAAGCCCTGACGGACTACTTTACCATTAATAACTCGCCTTAGATAGCCCCATTGACGCTCTGGGAGGCGCACAAGTGTGTCATCCGGGGACGCCTTATAGCGATCAGCACGAAGCGCAAAAAGGAACGCACAGCTCGTCTGGTTCGGCTGGCGGGACGGGTGGCGGAGCTGGAACAGGCACACAAGCGCACGTTAGATGACGAGACCTATTGCCTCTTGACGGAGACACGACGAGAGCTCCGCACCATATTAACCCAGGGCATGCTACATACTGCGCGTAAGGCGGCAAGGTTCTTTTACGAGCATTCCAACAAGTGCGGCAGGCTACTCGCAAAAATGCTCCAGGATAAGAGGAGGGCGCAACATATACACAAGATTCGCACGCAGGGGCAAACAGTCACTCACCTCCCGGATGGCATCCTGCGAGCATTTCAAAAATATTACGAGGCCTTGTACGATTTAGCTGGCACCCGATCCGAATCTCAGAGAAGGCAGCATGGGGTGCAGGTCGCTACTTACCTGGGCAGACACGTTGCCCGCAGGCTAACCCCGGAGTAGGAAGCTGAGCTCGATCAACCCATGACACTGGAGGAGCTTGCGGGAGCGCTGAAAGCAGCCCAGCCCAACAGGGCCCCGGGCCCGGATGGCCTGCCGGTGAGATACCTCCGCGAGTTCAGGGAGGTCCTATTGCCGAGACTCCTGGAGGGGTGCAATTCGTTGCGCACGGGAGGCCGGTTCCAGGCAGACACACTAAGGGCAACGGTAGCGCTCATCCCAAAAGAGGGCAAGGACCCAACGAGCTGCGCGAGCTACAGGCCTATCTCGCGATTAAACGCGGACCTGAAGGTCTTCGCCAAGGCTCTGGCGCTGCGAGTGGCTCGGGTGGCGCCTGACCTCATACACTCCGACCAGGTCGGATTTATTCCAGGGAGGGAAGCCCGGGATAATACGATCCGAGCCCTAAACGTCATACACGTGGCGAAGGCCAACAGGCGGGAGCTGGTGCTCTTATATACAGACGCTGAGAAGGCATTCGACCGCGTGGACTGGACGTTCCTCTTGGAGTCACTAAGGCATATGGGATTTGGGCAGCACCTCCGCACTTGGGTGGAGGCCCTATACGCGAGACCGTCGGCGCGAATCAGGGTCAATGGCGCACTCTCTGAACCAGTCACGATCTGCAACGGTACGAGGCAAGGATGCCCGCTGTCCCCCCTTCTGTTTGCCCTCACTCTAGAGCCATTTCTGGAGGCGGTCAGACGGGACGGGGGTATCACGGGGCTCCGCGTGGGTCGGAGCGAACATAGAGTGGCGGCCTACGCGGACGACATGCTATTTTTCCTGGAGCAGCCTCGGATCTCAATACCTAACCTGTTGAAAGCGTTCAGAGAGTATGCTGCGGTCTCGAACCTTTCGCTCAACCTAGACAAATCGGAGGCCATGCCGCTGACCTCAGGAGACGCCATGCTGAGGCACCTTCGCGAGCACTTCCCATTCCGGGTCTGCCAGTCGAAGCTCAAATATCTGGGAATATGGCTGCCAAACGACTTAAAAGACGTATACTCATTCAACTTTACGCCTCTTCTCACGATTCTACAGGGGGACATGGAAAAATGGACGTCCCAGTACATCTCTTGGTTCGGGCGGATCAACGCCATTAAGATGAACGCAATGCCAAGAATCCTTTACCTGTTCCAGACGCTGCCGACATATATCCCGCGGTCGTTCTTCCAGTCCTTAACAACTGCCATACGGAAATTTGTTTGGAATCGGGGAGCGGCTCGTATTGGCAGGTCAGTCCTGGAGCGACCAAAACATGCGGGGGGCACGGGTCTCCCATCGGTGATCACCTACTACCAGGTGACTCATCTATGCCGCCTGGTGGATTGGCATGTGTTCCCGACCGCCAAGCAGTGGGTTGACATGGAGCGGCAACAAGCTCAAGGAAGGATTCCCTCTCTGGTGTGGTTGGACGGCACTGTTCTGGGTGACATTCACACGGGTAATCCGATGATAGACTCCACACTGCGTGTGTGGTGTGGGACCAGATACGCGAAGCAATTGACCACGATGCCAAACCCGCTGATTCCTATAACTAACAACCCGCGGCTTGCGGGAGGACTTAAGATGGCAGACCTCAAGAGCTACGCGGCGACGGAATGGACCTATCTGCGGCAATGGTGTAATTAGGTAACCCTCAAACCACTACAGGATCTGATCCCAGAACACACCCCGACCGGATTGGATGAATTCCGCTACCATCAATTGCACAGGTATTACCTCTCCCTACCGGGGAAAGGCAACATCCATAGAACACTGCTACTGCTGGAGCAGGCATGTGTGGACAGGCAACACCTCAGGCATATGTTATATGCCATGCTCCAGCTGCAGGGAGGCGGGACCCCCTTGGGATTCACTAAGCGCTGGGAGCAAGAGACGGGAACGAGTCTCACGGACAGCGAGTGGGACAAAATCTTTATGCTGACACACAAAGGGAGCATCTGCTCCAAATACCAGGAATGTAACTACAAAATCTTAACGGGCTGGCACAGAACTCCAGATATATTACGTCATGTTCACGAGTCAATCCCCGGGGAGTGCTGGAGGTGCGGCTTGGAACAGGGCACGAGACTTCATATCTGGTGGTCGTGTTCGCTAATAGCACCATACTGGAAGCAGATACACGAAGCAATTAGGGATATCGCGGATGCAGACCTCCCCCTGCAGCCGCTGCAAATGTTGCTTAATCACACGCAAACGCCGCTGCGGAGCTATAAAAAGGGTCTGACCATACATCTGCTAACGGCAGTGAAAACCCTAATCCCAATTCACTGGAAAAGTAGCACAGTCCCCACCTTCCAGCAATGGGTGGATAGGGTGGAAGATATATATAACCTCGAGATGATGACGGCCTCCCTGCAGGGACGCGAGGACAAATGTGCAACGACTTGGTTCCCGTGGGTGGATTACATGACCAAGAGGGCAAGGCGGGGGGGCGCTCGGGGGGGGGGAGATGGAGGTGCCATGGTGCCGCTGACCCTGCCGACCCACGGGGGGGGAGATGCCCTGAGGGGACCGGCGACGGCCTCCACATGTTCCGAACCCGCCCAGCCCACACTGCGTGACGAGTGCTAAATGACAGTGGTACCGACGGAGGGGTGACCGGGGGGGGACTTGCTACGAGTGGGGGGAGCGGGGGGATCGAGACAGGGATGCACTGGGCGCAAGCCTAGCACAAGAGCAACGTTAACCAGGGACGGGCGATTAGTTAACACTCCCGACACAGGACGGAGTGTGGAGGCACAGACGGGGTGGGGGGGGAGGGAGGGGAGTAGGGGAGGGAGGGCTGGGGAGACCTAAGCTGTACGCTGCAGGAAGGTGGGCAAGGTGGTTCTAGAGCTCTAGGGACTAGGGACAGGGGGGGACGATACTGTGGAAGGGTGGAATAACATAGGCAAGGGGGGGGAGTAGGGGACAACGAGGTGTAATGGATATAACTCAGTCTTAGGACTCACGAATACACTGGGGGGACTGGAGAGGGGGACAGCCTCGGGGGGGCGCCCGCCAAGAGGTGACAGGAGACCACTCCAGAAAACTCACCGGCAGTGGTCGTGGGGGCACCAGACGCAACGCCCACACTAACCTGCTATCAGGAAGGGCTTGCGGCACAGGCCCTGACGCATAGAGCAGGGATGCTTGAGGCGAAGAGCCTTAGAAACACTAGCCATAGCGAAATGAGCAGGGGGCATGATGGGCAACAAACTAACACTCGTATACTGGCCCTGGTATTATATATCGCTGTACAGAAGCCGGTTGAAGGGGTAAGGGGGGGGTGGGGTGGAAGGTGACGAGATGGCGAGCAGGAGGGGGGAGTCCTAGCAGAGGGGGAAAGGGGACGCAGCACTCAGGCACCGAGGCAACCGCAAGACGTCACCATCAAGTAATTGAGTGCCGGGGATTTACTTCTTGTACTATGTTCTGTTCTGTATTCATTACTTAAAATTCTAATAAAAACGAGATTGTCAAAAAAAAAGAAATGTGGTTTTAGACAGCTCCATGTCCCTAAGTTGAGCTTGTAAACTGAGAAGTTTAGTATGGGTGGCGGGAGATGGAGTGTGTTTGTTAGTATGCGTGAGGGCTGTGATTTCTGTAATTAGGGATGTATACTTGGCGGAGCTTCTTAACATGGCTAGCATGTTTGATAAAACATCCACGTATGAAGGCTTTGTAGGTGAGCCATATTTAGTCTAAGGGAGAGTCAGGGTATTTGTTGTCTTTGAAATAATTTATTAGGTTGGCAGAGATTTGTGCGGCAGGACAGGGATCAGACAGTAAGAATTAATTTAGATTCCATGACCCTTTCCCCCTTTTGTGGAACTGTTTAGTTAGGGATAATGTTATAGCCATTGTATTAGTGTAGCTGAAGCGTTATACCTCAGCTAGTAGGGCAGTAGCACATTGGGAGTGGATAACAAAAATAAAAGGAACAAAGTAAAAAATAAGTAACTATGTACATAATACTGTTTACCATATGAAAATGGCATGAATCATGAAATTAATGGAGGTAAACTATCTGGAAGGCCATGGGGGGTGGTGTTATACATTGGGGAGGTATTATCACTACCCAGAAAGAATGCAATCTTTTTTTTTAAGGGAACATAAACACAATCATAAGAAATCAACCGTCCGTGGTTTAAAGCTATAGATCACATGTGTAGGTGAAAACAGCTTAACATCGGAACCTCAAGGTAGTACGGCTTCTTGTTCAGGTAGGTGGAGGCCGCCTGGCAGTGAAGGTCTGTAGGGGTCTTGAAATGCTCGACCAGTCTTTAGTAAGCTTCTTAGGTGATACTTTTGACAAGGATGTAGGTGGTTCGTACGAGGTCACCGGAATGTTCCATTCTTGAAGCAGTCTTTTGCCATCCTCAGGTGAGAAAATGGGTTTGCTGCGTTTTACCATCAGTTTCACAGGGAGCCCCCCCTTGTACGGGATGTTCGCTGCTCGTAGGGCTGCCGTAATGGGTGCAAAGGTGCACCTCTTGAACATGGTTACAGAGGAGAGGTCTGTGAATAGGTTAATCTTCCCAAATTTCTCCGGTAGTGGTGTATTCGCTCTGGAAGCTTGCATGATACGGTCCTTCACTGTAAAATAGTGAACCTTGGCTATTACATCTCCTGGTGTCGTGGGCTGGAGATGCTTTGGCCTAGGCAAACTAGGGTCGGAATGAGCGCTTTGAATATTTCCTGCACAAACTGTGTTAGGTCTTGTGGTTATACTGATTCCGGGACTCCACAGATCTTAACGTTATTCCGCCTGTCGCGGTCCTCATTGTCTGCAACCTTCTCCTCCAAGAATTGCAGCTTTTTCTGTATTGAGGAGTAGGCATCAGCTAGGGAGCTATGTGCGTCAATTATTTCCTCTGTTTTCTTCTCCAAGTGTGCTGTTCTTTCCCCAATAGACTGGATATCAGCTCTAATGCCTGAAGCTATCTTTAGGAGGACTGACTGTATGGAGGATTGGAATTCTTGCAGCATGCTGCGGATGGAGGCATCTGTGGCAGGGCATGTATATTGGTTGAATACATGCTGGCTGTCGCCTGCCTCCGAGCCGGAAGCTGGAGAGTGAGGCCTGTTGGCACCATCTTTATTCTCCTGGCTGGGTGTCTGTGATGGAGTTAAGTGAGAGTGGATCGTTTTTTGTTTACATTTTTTGCAGGATTTAGTCTCCATGGATTGCACTGGGTCGTCATCAGGCAGTGTGAACCAGTCACTGATTTTCACGGCTGTTTTAAACGCTGTAGGTACCATGGAACAGGAGAGCCCTCGGATCATATGTCTGCTCCCATGCACTGCCAAACCACGCCACTAAATGTGGTGTTTTTATAGTTCAAGTCATACTTAAAAATTGATAGTAAATGGGGCCAGACACATTCATGGTTCTGAGGCCCTTTCTAACTCCCTGGCCCTAGTTGGTTGCCAAAGGTCACCTTATAAGTAATCCTGCTCCGGTTCCTTGTCATTACAATGGCTAGACGAGTCTCACTGAATAACTAAATGTCCCAATCAGAGACCAGGATATCTACAGAGATACCCAATAATCATGGAGATCCGGTACTATTGCGCCAACAGCACTAGAACTCACGGGAGCAGCACATTTTAAAATATATATCGTAAAAACTGATTAGTCAATAAATTATAAATCTGTTCACAGTATAAAATAACATTAGGACCCAGCAATGTTTGGGTAAAAAGAAAAAAAAGTATTCAGTGTATTGCCAACTGCTGTCTAGAAAGTATTAACTGCAGTGGATGTTTCCCTACCATGAGTAAGGTCACGGTCCTTGGATTTTCTTGCCTCATGTTTCCAGTTGGCCGGCTGAGTGTTACAGCCAATTTACAGCCTGCATTTTGCCTATCGGTAACTGAGCTAGAGAGGTTTAAACCCTCATGGAATTCCTCCCACGCTCTGTGTCCTGTGTTCTCCTCGTCTATCGGATATAGGTGGACATGCTTACTTTGTATAATACGTCCCGAGGATTGAGTCTGCCTGTAACCTTGCGTGCTGTAGGCAAACAAGACCAGAAAGCCAGGGCATCACAGATCAGAAATTAATTGGTCTCATTAACATTTTGTGATTATAATGACTTGTAATCCATATCCCATGCAAATAACATTATTGATGGCAAGAGCAAAGGTCGATAACTATGAGTGCTCTGTTTGCATCAAGATAACATTTGTCTCTCCTTTTGCAGAATTCAAATGAGGACATTAATGCCGGGTCAAATTCTCATCTTTAACATATTTTTGTTATTAGACAATTAATTCCCTTTCAGGTTCCATTTGTCCAAAGGTGTCTGAAAGGGCGAGGATCCCACCCTGTCATCAGCGGGGATTAAAGGACAGTTTCCTAGCACTGCTTTTACATTTTATATATAGAAGCATCGAATAAATGTTTACAGAAAAACAAGTGTCAAATATCTCACTGTTTGGAAAAACTGAATAAAATTATCGAATTTTCACATCTTAGTTGTCAGTCATTGTTTTCTATCATTAAAACCCTTTTTTTATTGTTACATTAATAAATAAGTCTAATCGTGCCTGGTTTATTTGCCAGTCTCTGGTGTACGTGTCCATGTTAAGGAAAGGCTTGCTATAGTCCAATATCAGTTGTGGTAGAAAACATGGCCTTTAAATCTCATCAGATTGTGATGTACATCAATAAATACCAGCCACCGGGGGTTACCAATATTAAAGCCACCAACTTCATGCCTCTGGTCCTTTGCGGCAGCCATCTTTGATCTGAAGCACAGCTTATTGACCAACGTGCAATAACTAGTCAATAGCTAGTTAGTGTTTGATTACCAATAGTTACATCATGTGCGTGTGCAGGGCATCTTAAAAAATACATTCTGGGACGACTTCAGACCTTCATATTGTGCTTGGGCTAAAGAGGGTTAAAATGGCCTCCCCCGCAGAGCATGGATTGGTGCTGAAACTGAAAAGAGATGTCCATTTATTCATTACAAAATAATACACAACAAGACTGTATTACATGCAATCTTTATTTTATGTAATAAAAAATGATGACTTATACCTCAGAGATGTTTCATATTTTTTAGATTGTGCAGGATCTAAGAGATCACATTCACCATATTGTTACTTTGATCGGACCTATCAGCTATTTGCTCTTCACTGGTCTGTGACAAATAAAAAAAAAACCACAAGTCATAGAGAGGAATCACGCTTGTACTGAAGGTATTCGAACCATATCTATCAAATAATGGGCGATATTTACTGACAACTCGCAGCTATGGAAAGAGCATTTGTTCTTTAATCACTGACTCGTAGTACAGCAGCTCTAATGAAATGAAATTTAACATTTAATGGAAGACAAAACATGGAGTGTTCAGTCACTAGCTAATGTCCATCTATAATCTATACCTGCTACGTGTATTTTAACCCCTTAAGGACATGATTCCCTTTTATTTCTGAAGTTGTGTCCTTAAGGATTTAATTATTAATAATAATATTAATAAGTGTCCAGACATTAGGCTTCTTTCACTGTGCTAGTGTTCCATAGATATAGGGCAGCATGGCTAAAACCTCGTAACCCACATTTGTGTTGAATTCTTTGTGCAGTTACCTTTCAGGCATGCGCTGAATGAAGAGTGTGAGTTGGGAGATAGGACACCAATAATTATTTTACATAGCTTGGTCCCTGATCATGCAGAGCGTTGTAGGACAGCAGGCCTATCTTGAACAGTATGAGTCATTTTATTGGTAGCCAGTGCAAGGTATGGGCGTCACAGGGCAAAACTTTGACTGATCTGTTAGTAGTCCCGCTGCAGTATTTTGTACTAGCTGAAGGTCTATTAACATAACACAGCAAGATTTTAATATACTATAAAAAGACAGATATTTGATCTATACATGACCACATTACTAACAAATGCATAGATCGAAGGGCAGACTACTGGTAGATTTTCAACTGTAATAAAAGCCCTCTCCAAACTCCCATGATGCTTTGCTTGTGGATGACTGATCATCGCAGGTTGTGGTTCTGCATCCGAAGAGGGTTTGTTGCCTGTGATTTAGGTAAACCTAAATGTTCATCTAAGCTTTTTTTGTTTGAATGAGCATGGTGTCTGCTTACAGGGTAATAATTACTGTGACTGTAGTTGGATGTAAACGCAAAACCTACCGTGAACTGTCTGTGGCTCCCTGATATGTAACATAGGTACACGTTAACCTACCTACCGTGTGAAAAACCTACACAAAATATCATAGCAAACTAGATTGCCTTATTATATATATATATATATACCATGATGATGTATTATACGGAAGGTTATGTAGAATTTCTAGAGTGATGGATATTTCTGTTGCATTTACATTTTTATTTCAAGATTGAATCTTTATAAACATACACAGGTCTATGATGTCTGAGAACTGAAATTGTATTATAGCAAATCTCCTGTAAATGGGATTTAGCACTCAGGGGGCTCCGATGGCCTATTAATTCTGAGCCTGGCACACGTCCAAAGGAACTCTTCTAATTCACGGGTAATTTCTATCAAAGCTACCAAGAGACCATTTCTTTCCAGACAGGAAGAATCCAGATCGCTTAAATGGATTCACGTGTGGGGCTTCAGAAAAAAGACATTGACTGGTTGGTCTCTTGGGGCCCTCGGAGGGCTATGTGTTCCAACATGCAGAGCACAGGAAGTACGAACCCATGGAACATGGCGCAAGCTCTTGGGCCCAGGCGTAATCCAGCAGCTAAGGACCTCTGCAGTCCTTTTCTTAATTAATGAAGTGATTTTACTTGAATGAGATTATGTCTGACATGAATTGAAATTATAAAAACCAAGAATACAACGAGAAGGAGAGAAGTCTCCATTAAATACATAATTAAATCCATTTGACTGATCTACTTTGCCGCTTTTTATTATCAGGGGTCCAGAGGGAGCATTAAGTCCCACTCTCAGACCGAAAACTGCACAGATGGGTAGGATGTACCTAGTGTCGTGTAAACATAGGGTACGGAACTTACCATTATAGTGGTTATAAAGTACAGCTCATGGGGACGACTGAATTAAATAATTCTATGAATGTAGGGGCAAATCATAAGAGTGGTGTTGTGATAAAAGCAGCTCTGCGTGGGTTACTGCCTGGGTCCCTGTGTGAGAGACCCCTGAATCCCACAATTATAACTGGCAGTCTCTGGGGCTCTGCACTTCAGGAGATCAGCAACTGCAGAACAACTAATGACTCCTGCATTCATTGGGCACACCAAATTATACATAAAACGTGCCAAATTATACATAGAACATTCCAAATTATACATAAAACTTGCCAAATTATACATATAACTTGCCGAATTATACATAGAACTTGTCAAATTATACAGAGAACATTCAGAATTATACATAGAACATTCCAAATTATACATAAAACGTGCCAAATTATACATAGAACATTCCGAATTATACATAAAACTTGCCAAATTATACATAGAACATTCCGAAATATACATAAAACTTGCCAAATTATACAGAGAACATTCAGAATTATACATAGAACTTGCCAAATTATACAGAGAACATTCAGAATTATACATAGAACCTGCTGAATTATACACATTTTATGTATAATTCGGAATGTTCTATGTATAATTCAGCAAGTTCTATGTATAATTTGGCAAGTTTTATGTATAATTTGGAATTATACAGAAAATGTGCCAAATTATACATAGAACATGCCGAATTATATGTAAAACATGACGAATTATACATAGAACCTGCTGAATTATACATAAAACTTGCCGAATTATCCAATCAGAGTGCTCTGTGTCATTTTACACAGCGTGGGAAAGTTCTTTGGAATTTAACCACGCTGTGTAATTTGACTCATAACAGTCTGATTGGTTACTTAATCCACCAATCATAGAGTTATGAGTCAAATTACACTGTTTAATAGACATGCACCTCCTCGCGATATAGCAAGTAGGGGTATAATTTACTAATACTAAGTAACCTTTACTTAGTATTAGTAAATTTAGCTGAAAGACCTGAATTGGTCTTTTAGTAGATAGCTCCCTAATACCGTGGGAATTAGGGAGTTATCTACTTATTCATTCCTGTCATTACATTGACTGGCCAAGTAACTTACATTTTATATGAATGTGTGTTATTTGATTGTTGTAAGTGTTGCAAATGCTTACAGCTGAATCCTGGCTATGTTTGTATACTTTTTATTTAAAATTGTATACAATGTAACATTCTTTTTCTTTCACTGGGTAAGTATATTAGTACTTAGGCAATACTGTGCTTTGGAACTTCGGGCACTTTGACACCTCGGAACTTCGGCTACTTCGGAACTTCGGCTACTTCGGCACTTCAGCAATTTGGCACTTCGGCACTACTACACTTCGGAAATTCAGTAATTTCGGCACTTCGACAATTCGGCACTTAGGCAATTCAGCTATTCGGAAGCACCCGAATGTCTGAATTGCCCGAAATTCGGCTGAATTTTCATTCGGACTGAAACGAATTGCACATGTCTAATAAAACTTGCTGAATTATACATAGAACATTCCGAATTATACATAAAACTTGCCGAATTATACATAGAACATTCCGAATTATACATAGACCGGCATACTAAAATAAACAGATATACAGGATCGAAAATTTACAGTATAGACTCAGATATTTGTGAAATACAATTCCCATAATGCTGTCAGTGAAATGCGTATATTAAGGCTCATTACAGAATCAGCTTTTTCATTTCTCTGCTAAACACAAAGTTAATATTTCTGCAAAGAGCCCACTGATTTATTATTTTTATACGGTTCGTAAATGATAGGTCTGTGAAACAGAGACTATAAAACATGAATTGTGTTTATTCTGCAAAGTGACACTATAGCGATCGCAGATAATCTGCTGCTATTTGGCTTATTGCAGTCATTTCTACTTTTTCTGAAGCTTCTAACCTTTTTTTCATCTTGTTGCTTTGTTCATTTCATGTTTCATGTCTGTGAACGGATTCAGACTTTGCCTTTGAGTCTTATTAGATACACATCACTCCATTTTTTTTTTAAAGCTCCTATCAAATATTTGAAATGATTTTTTTTTCCACCACTGGACAGACTTTGTGATAACCAATATTAATGCTTAAGGGTAAAAAGTCCTCCTCCGCAAATTGGCACGACTTCTCATTTTATCAGAGATTAAAAGTCGCATGATAGGGTTTCAGAGAAAGGCAGCGATAGGATCCGTGGGGATCTCATTAAAACTCTTCCACTCAGATCCTCTTAGCCGGGGTAGATTAATTGCACTGGTTTTAAGGAAATAAACATTGCACACACTACAACGTGTGATATTTTTTGTGGATGCTTGCGTCAAGTAGCACAGAGTTCGCAGAGCTATTGCGATTTCTTTAAAATCTACTACTGACACAGAAAAAAAAACGATTGAACATACTAATCAATAAGGAACCCTGGGCCTCAGCACTGCTCCGAAGCAAGTTTAATCTTCCATGGCCAAGAAACAGACTTGTTATTCTCAAAAACAACGAGCCTAATGTGAATTCATTTCCCCTGTGAACGCCATTTGTGTCCTAAAAAGGGTCCAGGAACTTCAGAGGTTTAACGTCAATAGCATTTCTTAAAAGTGACATGCTGTTGTTAAGGACAATCTAATTCACAAAAAGTGGCTTTGCTGAAGCAAAAGGAATACAGATCGACAGAATTATCTTTAGTCCTGTACTTTACTTAAAGGCCCCTTGAAATGAAACGTTTTTACCAGCAAAAATCATTTGTAGGTTTTCAATACTTAACAAACTGCGGCAGAATTATCAGACGTGTAGAGGTGTAGAGAAATAATACAACATTTTAATATTTGCTAGCATAGACAGTTACAATGATTTTGTTGGAGCATCTCAGAAACGGAGGGAGATTATTGAGTTAAGAGGCTATTAGCCGTGTTACAAGCAAATGTGTCATATGTAAAACTACAACATATATAATAGAACATATAGTAAAGGATAAAGGATTTATTTACGGAGCCTGAGAACCCTTAAGATGGTGTCACTCTCTGTAAAATAAAAAGCTCAGCAGTTTTAAAGATAATATTAATAGCTTGTGTAATAAATGACCTCGCGTTCTTACAATAAAACATTTCCCATCATGCAATAGTTCTCTCATTCCTGATTGGCTGCTCATTTTGTAACTTTTAATGCATTTTAATGACAAATAACCATGCCGAATTAACAATGCTTCTCACTTGTATAATTCTGGGCAAAATAACCAAGTTTTGGAACAAATATCCAGATCCCTTCTTTATTAAAAGCAGAGTAACTTGGAAAGAGCGTTGCTACACTTGGTAACAAACGTGCTATTATATTATTATATGTAACACGCCAGCCATTTATCAAAAGACAACTAGACTGAGATGGCAAGTTATTCCCAGGTTGATAAGGCTGTGGGGGGAGGGGGAGAATTATTAAGGCCTTTTCCCATATTTAATGCTCAGTTTTTACAGTATCAAGTTGAGAGGGTAGGTTAGCATATAGAATTGTTTTGGTTTGTTAAGCTCCAGACTTTTTTGTAAGTTTTGGTAATTGTTTTTTTTAATTGTGATGTTGTCCTCTAGAGAGGCATGATTTTGTTTTAGAGTTATCGCCGACACTTTTCCGTCTCATTTTCTGTGAATTTTTGACGAATGAATTTAATCATTCAGATTTCTTCATCTGTTGTTCTTTTCTGAATACGCACCATTTTTTTCTGGCACAATGGATTTATGAATATTTCCCTTTACTTTTTCCAACTGAAAACTGGTGGAATTTCCTGCCAGTATAAATTTAACGGTCCACTAAAGCATAATGCAAACCATTTACTACACATCGTATCATGGACCCGCCTACTACACATTGTATCATGGACCCGCCTTCTACACATTGTATCATGGACCCACCTACTACACATCGTATCATGGACCCGCCTACTACACATTGTATCATGGACCCGCCTTCTACACATTGTATCATGGACCCACCTACTACACATCGTATCATGGACCCACCTACTATACATTGTATCACGGACCCACCTACTATACATTGTATTATGGACCCACCTACTACCCATTGAATCACAGACCCACCTACTACACATTGTATTATTGACCTACCTACTACACATTGTACCACTTACTACACATTATATCCCAGATCCACCTACTACACATCATATCATTGACCCAGCTACTACACATTGCATCATGGACTCACCTACTACACATTGTATCATGGACCCACCTACTACACATCATATCATTGACCCACCTACTACACATCGTATTGCGGATCCACCTACTACACATTGTATCATGGACCTACCTACTACATATTGTATTATTGACCCACCTACTATACATCACGTCATGGACCCACCTACTACACAGCGTATCACATAGCCACCTACTGCAAATTGTAATACAGACCCTTCTACTACACATTGTATTACAGACCCTTCTACTACACATTGTATTACATACTCACTTTCTACACATTGTAAGACAGATCTGCTTATTACACATTGTATTACAGACTCTTCTACTACATATGCTACCACATAGCCACCTACAGCACACTGAATTACAGACCTATCTACTATACATTATATTACAAATCTGCCTACTACACATTGTATATTGTATCAAACTACATACGATTTTTCATTGACAGTTTAATTGTTTGTTAGTACCAGGTAACATTAATGCTTTTTGTGAAAATGTAATATTTAGAAAACCCTGTGCTCGGATCTTTTTAAATATGCTGATAAAGCACAAAAAAATAAAACATAGACAGACACCCATGTTTAGTGGGAGTTTATTATGAGTTAAATGTAACAAACATTTTTGGAGCAAAGTTCTAATTGTGGAGCAATCACCATGGAAACGCATGGGATTCCCCTGCAGTTAGTTCCACCATGAGAGGTCTGCCCTAGAATGACTTTTTATCTATAACTCACAACGTAAATGGCTTTTAGTTCTCTACCCACGTTTTCTAGGTTTCTGCGTTTCTAGTACAGGCGCAATATGTGCATTTTATAATTTAATATTATAACATTGAGCAATAAACAGACGGCGCAGAGAGCAGACCGGAGCTGCGGGGTGTAAGAGGCTGATAGAGACAGACAGAGAGGTGGAAGTGCTGTTAACAGCCTCCCCGTGTACACTGTTAAACCACAGCAATTAGAACGGCAGGACAGCAATTTACTGTACAGCTTCACTTAGGAAACATGCTTTTATTTTCTCCCCACAGGTAGAGCGAGAGCGCTAGACAACATGTGAAAAGAACCTTACGGGCATAGAGTATGACTGGTCACTCCGGCTTTGTTAGCTACAGTAAGGCTGCCACTCACATTACTCTCAGCCAGCCCACGTGCCTTAGTTTGCATGGCTTTGACTTTAAAAGAAAACGTCAGGTTACAGTGAGCCTATTGGAAACAAACTATAACGAAATATACAAAGTAACAGACACTGTAAAACACAAAGGCCTTGAATTTAATTTGTTTGAATCAGAATCAGATATGGTTCCGATCTGTTAGAAAAAAACAAAAACAACTTTTCAAATGATTTATCTACAAAAATTCTCAAAGTCATTAATGGTGAGTTTTTTTTCTAGCAGAAATTATATTTGTATACACTAATCAGCCACAACATTAAAACCACCTACCTAATGTCATGTCGGTTCCCCTCCTTCTGCCAAAACAGCTCTGATGCATCCAGGCATGGAGTCCACAAGACCTGAACGTGTCCTGAGGTATCTGGGACCAAGACATCAGCAGCAGATCCGTTAGGTCCTGCAAATTGTCAGGTTAGGGCTCCATAGATCGGATTTTCTGTTCCAGCACATCCTACAGATGCTCAATCGGATTGAGATCTGGGGAGTTTGTAGGCCTGGCCAACACCTTGAATTCTTTGTCATGTTCCTCAAACCATTCCTGAACATTTATTGCACTGGGGGCAGGGCCCTTCTTGTACTTGATGCGCCAGTTTCGCCAGAGTTGCCCCCTCTGATGAGCAACTCTGGCGAAACGCACGCGTCAGTGGCTTAGGACACCTACTCGGCATGCCATAGGTGTTAGTACTCACTGCCACGAATCACACAACGGCGGAACTTTCACTCCATGAATAGACATCCTTTGACTGGATGTTCAGACCTTGTTACAATTTCGTTATTCAGATTTTTCTACTTGTAGCAGTAGCGGGTGGCTTAGTGTCAGAGCATGCTTTTTAAAGGGGTGCCCACGAAGGCACATTAGACTCTAACTGTAATAGGAGTTAGTCAAACAGCACCTCCTTTTTCCCTCTCTTTTTGCCTTAACTCTGACTCAAGTTTAATAGTGTGTAAATAATAGTATACTTATTTGTTCACTATTCATTTTGGAAATATTCACTGTTACCTTGCTGCCACATTACCTAGTATTCGAAACAAGAAGGACTGAACACCTTGCTTTATTTGATTTTATCTTATTTTCAATCTTACTAAATTACATTAAAAGTTGAGTTTTAACCTTGGCACTAATTCTAATAACTCTCTCAATCAAGATACACTTGCTGGTAGATTTTTTTTAATTTATTTTTTTCTCCTTATTTATTTTTTCTTAATTCCAGTTAACAATTTAGGGGTTATCCCCCATTTTTTTGATACTACCATCATTGTGTCTTTTTATTACCCTATAGGCTCTACTTTCTCTAATTAACTACCTTCTTCTCAGAAGGAGCTTTCGGTAGTGGACAGGTGTCATCATTGGCACTCAGATCGGTCTGTGGCTACATAGCCCCACACACAGCAAACTGTGAGAAATTTGAGCTACATTAATTCTTCTGTGTGATCGGACCAGACAGGCTAGCCTTCACTCCCTACATGCATCAGTGAGCCTTGGATGCCCATGACCCTGACATCGGTTCACTTCCTTGCACCACTTTTGGTAGACATAGACATAGACATAGAATGTGACGGCAGATAAGAACCGTTCGGCCCATCTAGTCTGCCCAATTTACTAAATACTTTCATTAGTCCCTGACCTTATCTTATAGTTAGGATAGCCTTATGCCTATCCCACGCATGCTTAAACTCCTTTACTGTGTTAACCTCTACCACTTTGGCTGGAAGGCTATTCCATGCATCCACTACCCTCTCAGTAAAGTAATACTTCCTGATATTATTTTTAAACCTTTGTCCCTCTAATTTAAGACTATGTCTTCTTGTTGTGGTAGTTTTTCTTCTTTTAAATATAATCCCCTCCTTTACTGTGTTGATTCCCTTTATATATTTAAATGTTTCTATCATATCCCCCATCTCTCGTCTTTCCTCCAAGCTATACATGTTAAGATCCTTTAACCTTTCCTGGTAAGTTTTATCCCACAATCCATGAACCAGTTTAGTAGTCGTTCTCTGAACTCTCTCTAAAGTATCAATATCCTTCTGAAGATACGGTCTCCAGTACTGTGTACAATACTCCAAGTGAGGTCTCACCAGTAGGTACTTACCGCTGCATACTATGAACACCCCACAAGACCTGCCGTTTTGGAGATGCTCTGACCCAGTCGTCTAGCCATCACTATTTGGCCCTTGTCAAAATCCCTCAGATCTTTTCGTTTTCCCATTTTTCCTGTAGCCCCATGTAGCCAAAGCACAGCTAAGCAAAAAAGGGCCTTGACAGGGGTTAGGAGGCGGGCATAGGAGGAGGGAAGGAAGTATGGAGTTATGGGTAAGTGGGTTGGGATATTTAAATAGGCAGCCATTTTAAGTCAGCTCACTTCTAATTTCCTACCTGACCAAGTTTGTCCCGCCCACCCTCCCTATAGATATTGTTTATGGTTAGGGGATATCCCGTTTTTTCACAGCGGCGGGATAGGGAGCTGAAGGAGAAGGAGTAGGCTCCCTAGGATGAACGTGACAGATAAGGAAAACTGTGGTCATTGGTGGTTGGTAGGTTTCGAGTCCTGTCGGTGGCTCAGAACCTGGTGGGGTAGGGGTATCCGGGTATACCCCTGCCATGGTTAAATTTATGTTGGCACTTTAAGTTGGTATGTTGGAATAATGTTGGTATATGTTATATATATGTGTTATATATATATATGTGTTAATTATATGGGGGTCATTGCCTTTTATATTAACAGAAGGAATCGGATGCGAGGGCGGAGTATGGGGGGCAATGACCCATGTTTATTTGTTAAATTATTACTATTATTATGTTATATTGAATATATGGTTATTATTATTCAGATTGTTTAATAAAGCTGTGGACAA
Organism: Pelobates cultripes; assembly: GCA_933207985.1. Classification (NCBI taxonomy): domain Eukaryota; kingdom Metazoa; phylum Chordata; class Amphibia; order Anura; family Pelobatidae; genus Pelobates; species Pelobates cultripes. The sequence continues at coordinate 87,761,896 of OW240923.1, read as the reverse complement.
ATTTTCCCATATACCCGAGTGTCAGTGCGATTATTGGGTTAGGTATGTGGGAGGGTTGTCCTGGAGTCCGACTGCCCATATGGCGACTATAAACCGGTCATGCTTCCAACAAATGAAACATGAAATTCACTTGCTGCCTAATATATCCCACCACTTGACAGTTGCCATTGTAAGAATATAATCAATGTTATTCACTCCATCTGTCAGTGGTTTTAATGTTGTGGCTGATTGGTGTACAACATCATTATTTGAGTCATTGAAACTCCTTTGATATTACATGGCTGCCATTTGTATTAGGGGTCTTTACTCTTTACAAGGAGAAGTGGAGTCACATTTTTTAAAATTGTGGGTGCACTAGATTGTGTTTAATCTATTTGCGTTGTGTGAACGTTATTAGTATGAGTACCTTGTATTGATGTCTAGGACTATAAAGAAACAGTTCAGACTATTAAATTGTATCTTCCCTACATCCACTGACCTATCTCTTTCAGGAGAAGGAGAGGATAAATGAAAAATTAAACAAATGTTATCTCATAAACCTCCACTTAGTATAAACCTCCACTTACTATAAGCATCCACTCAGTATAAATACTCAGTTTAAACCTCCATTCGGTATAATCCTCCCCTCAGTATAAGCCTCAACTAAGTATTAACCTCCACTCAGTATAAGCCTCCACTCAGTATAAATACTCAGTATAAACCTCCATTCGGTATAATGCTCCGCTCAGTATAAGCCTCAACTCAGTATTAACCTCCACTCAGTATAAGCCTCCACTCAGTATAAACATCTGCTCAGTATAAACCTCCACTTACTATAAGCCTACACTCAGTATAAACACTTAGTATAAACCTCCATTCAGTATAATCATCATCTCAGTATAAGCCTCCACTCAGTATAAACCTCCACTCCGTATCAACCTCCACTCAGAATAAACCGCCACTTACTATAAGCCTCCACTCCGTATAAACCTACACTCAATAGAACCTTCTCTCAGTGTAAACCTACACTCACAATAAGCCTCCACTCGATATAAACCTCCACTTAGTATAAACCTGCACTCAGTATAAATCTCCACTCAGTATAAACCTCCACTCAGTAGAGGTCTATGGGACATGTAGTTCAGTACTTAGCAGCAGTTTCATTCATAATAAATCATTCATGTAACTGCTAACCAAACTGATAGCTGCTGCAGTACCACTGCCATCTTTGTGAATCGTTCCCACTATGGTTTCATGGATGATGACTCCCATCAGGCACAGACGAGGTTAAACTGGATTGGTTCGGAGTCTTTTACAGTGTTACCTCCTCCTAGAGATCAATGAGTGAGCTGTGTGCAGAAGGAACGTCTAGAAAATTAGAACAAAAACGTTTTAACGTCTTACCCTAACATTCTGCCGCCTGATTCCAAGCACCCGAATTCAGTCCCAAGTCCCAGCTGTACGACTGTTTGCCTCTCATGTTCGTCTGTTTATCTTGCCGTACTATATTATTAAACTGTACTGTTAATCTATTATGTTGTCAGTTCTCTCTGCAGTTGTTGGGTACAGAAAGTGCTTTTTATAAATAAAATATATATTCAGACAAAGTGGGGAATAAAAATTCCATTTCTACAGAGCACGTTGCCCTATGTTCAACGAAAAGAAAGAAAAGAGGATTAAGAATTGATAAGAAAAGAACAAATTATGGAGCCGGTGCAGTTTAATTATTTTCTCTACACTGATTCAAAGGATACGGACGTTGCCCTATTAGAAACAAATGGCATTTCGAAATGACTTTTTTGGGGGTAAACCCAATAGATTGCGAAGATTTACATTTTCAAATATGCGATGACCTTTTTCCATTTTTTTTCTTTAGTTCATTTGTCATCTACACATAATTGAATCAATATATTTCCTGATCCACCCAAAGATTGAATAAGGTCAGGAGAAGCCATGTGTGGACATTAAAAATCATTATTTTACTCAAAATGAGTAGAAATGCCATAGACCATTCAGAGCTCCGAATGAAATTCAATCAAACTCTATTACACTCTACAATTATAGAGCATTTCCAATATTACAAGAGGAAATGGACTCGTAATAAAAAGCCCAGAGGTGTATTACCAAGAAATGGCCATACTATTTTTCCAGTTAAAAACTTGATGAGAAAAGGCTGCTTTTTTGCCGTTCTTCGGATGTGACCTTGTTAAAAAAATTTGCTGAGCAAAATATTCCTTGTTCTCGTCTCACTGCTGAGATAGGAGATATATAAAATATTGTAAGGGCTTTTTGCGTTTTCTGGCTCAGTGAAGATGGAGTTTACGGTGTTTTTTTCCTGGGGTGGTTATACTGGCGAGTTGTAACGTGTAAAAAATCTGCACCATATAAAGGATCATATCCGAGTTAGGAAAATTACAGCAAGCATGAAATGTTTGTAATAAATTCGGAAAACTGGGTTTTCGGTTTACCAAAACTGATTTAGTGAATAACATTTTGCTATTTTTAAAGAATGCAACATGCAATGAAATGATGGATATTGACTGCGGCAGAATTGGTCTGTCATCAGTGCACAGGAGACGAAGATGACGAAAATAACTCTTTGCCTCTGTGCTGTCACATTGTGAGCATGACACTGCGCAGAATGGAATTACTAAACGTTGATTTGCGGAGAAATATGAGAATTGCAAAATGTAAGCCAAAGGTTGCCAAAATGCTTTTAATTTTGTTATTTTATTTTGTTAGAAAAGTTTTTAACGTGTAAAATAAACCACACACACACACACATATAAGCATAATTGTCACCAGCCCCCCATGGTGACATATCCATGTTGAAGAAACATTCCATAGAACATATCGAGTTCCAGACAGACTGATTGATTAGCAAGCATAACATGACACATGTTGAGTATAGGTGCAATGACAAACGATATGTGTGTGGCATATAAAAAACTGGCAATATACGTTTGCAAACATGAATACTCAAACCAGAAGACAATAGAAAACAATAGACAATTATTCTACTATACTAGGATTCACAAAAAAAGATTGTTGTGTAGGGATATGAAAATAGCTTAAATTAAATAAATGTACCCAATTTTATTTTTTAATTTATTCAATCACCCTTTGCTGAGATATAGACATACTACATATGTCATGGTATACTATATATTGCAATATTTTATTTTGATTATAAAATATAAGCATAGACAGAGAAAATGTGTCTCCTTGTCTCATACAGTAGGTGTGGTAAAGAATGCATACAATAAATAGACAATCATTCTACCTTTTCATATTTGTATGGAATTTGCTTGTATTTAGAGGAATGCATGTTCCCAAAAACCCATCAGAATGTAAGAACGCTGTCTGTGCACTGTTACAATGCCTCATACAGTTATTACAGCTGACTAGATAAACCCAGGATTCTGTATTACACAGATCAGCACTCAAACCCTGAAATACACAGAAAGCCATTGGGAAATGAATACAATCTTGCCTGTGTATGTATTTGATTGAGGAGAGGGCATTATTTAATTACTGTTCATTTTTGATGATTTTATACTGGGGTTGTAGTGGCACATATGCCAGTTCTGTTTGTGGCCTAGGGGCCCGGGATGTAAATTCAGAACAAAAGTCAGACTTTGATTTTCTACTCTCGATAACTCAACTGATACTTACTGTTGTTGCTTTATTCTGTTATACAATGCTCTGGTATATGTTGGTGCTCTGTGAATAGAAAATAATCCCAAAGCTAATATTGCACTTTAAAATCATATTTTCATAGTAAAATTTAAGTTTTTGATTTGATAAAGAATTAAACGTTCTGTTTTGATACTCTTTGCTAGTTTATAATTGTTGTATAGTAATATGTTATTTACCTTTAAAGCTTTCTTACTCGGCTTTAATTAAAAATATCTCCATGGATATAATAATTTCTCTCGTATTATCTCCTAATATCCTTCACTGACTCTAAGATGCCTGACACATTAACTGCGATGATTTCTCCGATATCGTTCGGATGGACGTACATGGCGGTCTGATAGTTTTGCAGGTGAATTCATGGAATCACTAATCCAACGCTAAGGAAACAAATACCATAAAAAGATAAAATGTCAGAGAAAACCGTAAATCTCCGTATGTGCAGAATAAAATATAGGAACGTAAAAAAGCAGTTATATTTTTGATAGTGTATTTATCCCTTGGAAACTGCATCTTTAATGAGCCATTACAGTGATTCTAAAATACTGATAGAGGACGCATTGTTAAAGCTTTATATATATTGCAAGAAGTGACAACAATGTTTAATACTTTGTGTTTATTGCACACACATCCACAGACCAATTACTTTATATTTGTGCTTCAGTAATTATGTATGAGCACTTGCTGTATACAGGGTTTGAATCTCTGTGCCAAGCGCGATTGCACATTCACGCCACTAGATGTCAGCTTTCCAGTATCCTCCTATCAAAAACTAACAACAAAGGGGACTATGCAGCCTGAAGGGGCAACGTGTATTTAACCCCAGTATGAATGTACGCAAGGTGGCTGTCATAAAAAACTGAAAGAACTGCCACGTGTTTGCCGCCTGTTCTCGCGTTACTGGCTCTAACGAGGCGCTAAATAGTGTTTGCCATAACCAACATCAAAGGAAAGGTAACTACAAGCAATTACAAAAGTAACCGGACTCTGACAGCTTCAGATATTAAACCCCAAACCTTCACTGCGAAGGTACGATCTCACTAACAGTAAATTAATTCATTCAGTCCTGCTGGATGGAGGAAGCGAGGGCTATTTACCAAGATCTGGGGTAAATGAGAGTCTCTAAGAACACCCATTGGGCCATTTACCTCGCCTTCTCTAGTTTGTAGACCCCCCAACATTCCCTATTTTTATGAGGGTTTTTCGATTTAGTTCTGCAGATAAGGGAAGCTGAAACCCTCCCCCCAGAAATACACTGAACATTGAATAATTTCTCGGTTAATTAATTCATCGCTCACACTCCTGGCATCCTTATTATGTCATGCATTGCCAGGGCAGAGATATTACCTCTTTTCAAAGGCCATCCCTCCTTAAACATATCAAACTGAGTATTAAGCCCTCATCATCAAATATAGGATTTTTATTCCTATAAGGCACAACGATGCCTTCAGCCAGGATTGGATTCACTTCTCTTGACGTGCCACATAAAGTAGTCTTCTAATTACGGTGACAATAGGGCCTAAAAATGGATCGTTGCGCAGAAATCTGGCTAATACCGGCTGCCACTTGGTCTTGTTATGAGAATAATTTGCTCCCAAGTTCTGGAATGAACTCTGTGCCCAAGTAATTAAATCTCTTAAAGTTTTCAGTCCTTTGTTTAAAGAATTTGTCCTTGTGCTCTCTCTGCCCCATCAGCTGCCTAATTAGCAGAGTCTTTGCGTGATTAATAATTCTCGCAGAGATTTTGCTGGATATTTGCCTCTCGTAACGAGTATTTGTGGACAGCTGGGAGTTCCTTCAATGCAGGACCTCCAATGAATTGGCAGACCTCTGTCAGGGCCCAGGAGTGAAAGCTGTCATTTCACAAACGTGGATGTAAATTGGTCAAAAAGCTCTTTACTCCTTAAGGATTGCAAAGGCCTTGAAATATAAATGAAGATGAATATTCATATTTAGTTCAATAAGTGGGGACTATTAATATACATGTCTGTCAGTAGGCAAAAAAAAAAGATCAGAATTGATTGAATTGTGCCTGGCATAATGTGGCTCCAATTACTTTAATTTACTTTAGGAAATGTCGGAAAACAAAACCGGTTTCTATGAAATGAACGGGGTAACTTTGAAATGTTTCCTGTGCTAACACGCGTTCATTCATTTAACTCATTCCAAGTAATTTTGGAAGAGCAGAATATTGTCAGATATTTTATTTTCTCCTGGGGGTTTATAATGAATAAGTAAAAACGCCTGCACCGAGCACAGTCAGTACTGCAGTAATCAGTAAATATCATTGGCCTCTCCAACCTCGATAAACACTATTAAAGGATTTGCTTGGTGAGGTGCACAGCAGTGGTAAGTACATAATGCATTGTGATCCAAGACACTCTGAAAGCATGCACATTAGGCGTACCTATCCACCATTTATTGCACTTGTGCATGCATAAGTGGTCACAGGCTTCACGCAGGGAATTGTAGGACAAACTAAATTTGCATCAAATGCCAAAGCAATTAGAGTGTGCCATTCACTCCGCAATGACCCCACAACCCCCTCTCACTGCTTATCTTTGGGGAGGAGAAACATATGATCTAATTCTATAATCTGGAGCAGGAGGATGTGTTCTGTGATGTGCTATGTGCTCCGTCCTTGGTGCTCGCCATTACTACATTCAGGATATGATGTCATACAATACAGTCCACACCAAGCACACAGCCCTCATTGCCCTATAGATCAGGTAGTAGAGTGCTACACACAAGAGTATTGATGCACAGGAGCCCTGTTGGGGAGGTCTGCTAGCCCCCAACATACATCCAGAAGTATAGAACCAGAGGCTTCTTAGTGCAGGGTGAAAGATCAAATGTATTCTATTTTGGTCCAAAATACAAAACAAAGATAGGACGTTTCGTCCGTAAGGCCTTAATAATTTATTAATCATGATTAAAGGACCACTATAGTGCCAGGAAAACATACTCATTTTCCTGGCATTACAGTGCCCTGAGGGTGCCCCCACCCTCAGGGACCCCCTCCCGCCGGGCTTGATGGAGAGGAAGGGGTTAAACTTACCTCTTTCTCCAGCGCCGGGTGGGGAGCTCTCCTCCTCCTCTCCGCCTCCTCTCCTCCTCTTCGGCTGAATGCGCATGCGCGGCAAGAGCTGTGCGCGCATTCAGCCAGTCCATAGGAAAGCATTCTCAATGCTTTCCTATGGACGCTGGCGTCTTCTCACTGTGATTTTCACAGTAAGAAGCGCGGAAGCCCTCTAGCGGCTGTAAATGAGACAGCTACTAGAGGCTGGATTAACCCTATTATAAAAAAAAGGGTTAGCCCTAGCTGGACCTGGCACCCAGACCACTTCATTAAGCTGAAGTGGTCTGGGTGCCTATAGTGGTCCTTTAAGACTTCACGGCCAAAATGTTGTAACTTTATTACTTTGTTGTTCTATATTTCTGGATTGCCCTATAGATGGCAGTGTAGACAGGGGTGGAATAGTAGCAAGTTAAACAAAATGAGGTCTGGAAATTCTTATATCCAAGACAAATGCCAAGCAATTTTTTTAAATTTAAAATGTTGTGTTACACACTGTACAAAATTTTACTTACTGTATATAACAATTATATTTACTAGACTTGTGAATGGTGAGGAAATTTAGCTTGGCCGAACCATTTTTTCTGAAAGCAACATATTTTTCTGGAATCTCGAACACATGTCAGTTCAGCTTGGTGAAATTCTGGTACCAAAAACCCGATTCAGAAAGGAATCAGACCAACTAAATGGGCTTGAAAATGGGCCAATCAATGGACTGCAAAATATAGACATAATATAATATATATTTAGCAGGACACTGTAGTATTTTCCCGCCATTTGGTTCAGAAATTAAATGAGAAAAAGTAACCAACAAAGGGAAAAGGAATCTACATTTATATATTTATTATGACTATACATTTATTAAATATATATCTCAATATCTAAATATGTTTTTTTTCTACTGTTCTTTTTTTGGGCATCGTTCACTTCTCACTTGATCTGTGAATAATATCAACATTTTGTGTCTGTTCCCCTAGCTATCAATCATCCTTTTTCCTCCAATAATCTTTTTTTTTTTTTTGGCACCACGAATACAATTCAGAATCACAAAACAAAAAGAACATACTCGGTCATTGTGTGAGTCGTTCAGGCCGTGATTCAGCTACATTTTGGCTCTGAGTTTGGGAATTTGATAGATTTGGACAGATTGCAATTAGAACTAAATGAATGTCCAAGTATAGCCGATCCTGGGCAGGTGCATGGGGTGCACAGTGCCCAGGCACTATGTAAGTAGAGACGCATAGCGGCGTTAGGCTCTGCCTTTCTCACTAAGCCATGCCATTCATTTTAAGCTCCACCTCCTGTCTGAAGGCCCTCAGAGCTCCTGTAAGGCTGGCCGGGCTGGAAGGTGAGCACACACAGGGGAATGGGGGGGAGGAGGGGTTACATTAGGGCACAGGAAGGGGAGGGACCAAAAGAAGAGCACAGGAGGGGAGGGGGCTACAGGAGGGAGGGGGCCTACATAAGGGTACAGGAATGGAGGGGGGCTAAAGAGTGCATAGGAGGGGAGAGGGGCTAACGATGGCACAGGAGGGAGGCTCCATAGGTGGACAGGAGGGGAGAGGGGCTAAAGAGTGAACAGAAGGGGAGAGGGGCTAAAACTGGCACAGAAGGGGATATGGCTAAAGAGGGCACAGGAGGGGAGGGGCAAAAGAGGGCACAGGAATGGAGGGGACTAAAAAGGGCACAGGAGGGAAGGGGGCCACATAAGGGCACAGGAGGAGAGATGGGCTAGATAAGGGGACAGGAGGGGAGAGAGGCTACAGAGGGCACAAAAGTAGAGGGGGCTACATAAGTGGACAGGAGTAGAGAGGGCCTAAAGAGGGCACAGGAGGGGAGGGGGCTAAAGAGACGTAGAGATGCTGGGGGAGAAAGGGACACAAAGAGGGGATGGGGTCACATAGATACACAGAGGGGCTGGGGGGCACAAAGAGACACACAGAAGGGCTGGTGGGACAAAGAGGAACATAGAAGCACTTGGGGGGCAAAGAGACAGAGTGGCTGGGGAAGGGAAACAAGAGACACACAAAGGAGTTGGGGGAGAAACAGATGCACAAATTGGCTGGGAGAGAAAGAGATGCACAAAGAGGCACACAGAAGGGCTGCGAAGATGAACAGACACACAGAAGGGCTGGGGGGAGAGTGACACAAAAGGGAGAGGAAAAAAAGAGACACACAAAGGGGTTAGAAATAGATGCCTGCTGGCAGAAGAAAGAGGCCAGTCACAGTTGCCAGTGCCAGCCAGCCGGCTAGCCACAACAGCCAGCCTACATGCCAACCAGCCGCAGCAGCCTGCCAGCTGGCCACAGCAACCTACCAGTCACAGTAGCCAGCCAGTCACAGCAGCCAGCCAGCAACAGTAATTAAGTTGAGAAGAGACAGCTTGAGCTGGGTATCACAGAGCTTTGTTATATCACTATATTGTGAATGGGGGCCAGCATTTTAGAGAAAATAATCTCCAGGGCCCTTTAGACTCCATTGTAGTCTCTAATGGGGGCCAGCATTTTAGAGAAAATAATCTCCAGGGCCCTTTAGACTCCATTGTAGGCTCTAATGGGGCCTTGAGGGGACTCTTATTAACATACAGTTTACATATTTGTGGAATGAATATTCTTGAAAACATTAAATATAAATTTAAAATGTAAAACACACTTGGTCGTGTGCACACACACTCAGACACACACTACATCCCCTGCACACAGACACACCCTTCATTCCCTGCACACACACAGAGACACACTACATTCCCTGCACAGACTAGACACATACTGCATCCCCAGCACACTCTCAGACACTATTCACTACACACACTGCATAGCATAATGGATGTGGTTGTGTTTTGGTGTGCATGCTTGTGGTGAGGAGGGGGGCAGTATTTCATCATTTTTAAAATGTATTTTTACGGTGCAGCTGAGTTGGATCATTGGGCAAGCTTAATGTCTACTATAGGAGGGGATATCAAATGTATATTTTGGGTTAAAGTCCCTAGTCCACATAGCAACACCCCTGGGGATGAGATAGAGCCAAAACTGGAAGAGAATGGTGAGATATGTCACACAGGGACATTCAGAAAAATAAACAAACATACTGCTGAAAACAACAATGCATGCACACACAGTAACGTCCAGTGAAGGACACTCATACATACACACACACACACACACACACACACAGACCCATCTTACAAATACATTCTTGTACTTACTAGCACATTTTATACAAATATTCAATAATTGCATCTGCACACATTAATATTATACACAAATATTCATTTGAATTCACACACATTTGTAAATACATTTCTGCATTACAAATACATTGACTCTCTGCAAGATAAACCCAGCTTACACACAGTTCGTACAAAAACACTACAAGCTGACATGCTCTCTGAGGAAAAGAAATGTCACTGATTAGCAATTTTGGGACAACAATGACACTGGTCAGTGATTTGGGCACAACAATTGCACTATTAAGCTATTTGGACACAAAAGTGGAACTGATAAGATGGGGTCAAAGATAATTTGAGATGAAGATGGCACTAATTAGCTATATTGGGACAGAGAGAAGGCACTGATTAGTTATATTGAGACAAAGGTGGCACTGGGAAACTTTTTGTGGACAGAGGCGGCCCTGGGACACAAAAGTGGCACTGGTAAGATGGAGACAAATATATTTTGAGACTAAGATGGCATTAATTAGCTATATTTGGACAGAGAGATGGCTCTGATGAGCTATTTTGAGACAAAGATGGCACTGGGAAGCTGTATGGGCACAGAGGCAGCACTGGGAAGCTGGGCACAAATATGGCACTAATAAGCTTTTTGGGGGCAAAGCTGGCACTGTACATAGTGGGTGACATGTGACCTGGGTTGGCGGTGGATTGGTTTACGTAGAAAATGGGTGTGATTAGAAGTGTTATGTTTGTAAAGGGGAGGAGTTAGCAATATAGCCACACAGCGTCTTGCACCCAGGCGTCAGTGACACCAGGATAGGCCCTGTGTCCAAGTCTAATATTTACTCCGTATAATAAAATATAGTGTAAATAGTTACATTACTTACTGTACATGGTAACAATATATAGGGGACATAATAATGTTTACTATAAATAGAGCAATACATACTGTATATTGTGTATAGCAGGATTCAAAATATTTGAAAACCCACTAGCCATCAGTGAGGGAAAATTCATCCCTGTTGTGTGTGCCATGAACTCTCCAGACCTGCAGTGGCAAGGAACTTTTACGCTTTGAGAGCAGTGAAGGCTTTAAAATGTATTATAATGATGATAATAATAATATATACTGTTAAAGGAAAGATACATACTGTGTCCAATACTTTATATTAGACATAATAATATAGACTGTGTATAAAATGGTATACACTGTAAATAATGACATATTTCATAAATTGTAATATATACTGTAATTAACGAGAAATACTGTAGGTAAAGATTCATATTATTATAATATTAATAAATACTGCATATACATACTGTAAATAATAGACAGTAAATAATTATCCATACTGTAATTAATTATATATAATGTAGATAAAGATACATACCATACAGATGTATACTGTAAATATACTGTTAATACCAATGAAATATACTCCGATAACCTCCACTTGCAGACGTAGCTATGACCTCGCTAATCTGACCATGTGTGCTTGATGTGGAACTATGAAATATTGGACACCACGTCATGGACGAAGCATACACTTGCTCTCGTGTATTTTGGAGTTTCCTAATAGGTACATTAAAGGGACACTATAGTCACCAGAACTACTACAGCTTATTGAATTTGTTCTGGTGAGTAGAATCATTACCTTCAGGCTTTTTGCTGTAAACGCTTTCTTTTCAAAGAAAATACAGTGTTTCCATTACAGCCTAGTGATAACTTCACTGGCCACTCCTTAGATGGCTGTTAGAGATGACTTAAATGCATCCAAACATTCAGTGTCTCCTCCCTCTGCATACAGACACTGAACTTTCCTCATAGAGATTCATTGATTCAATTCATCTCTATGAGGAGATGCTGATTGGCCAGGGCTGTGTTTGAATTGTCCTGGCTCTGCCCCTGATCTGCCTCCTTGTCAGTCTCAGCCAATCCTATGGGGAATCATTGTGATTGGATCAGGCTACTACTTCTGATGATGTCAGCAGACCGGTTGTTTTTCTGAGGCAAACAGCATGCATAGTTAAAGCTTCAATATTGAATAGAAGTATGATTTTACTATATTTAGGAAGGCATGAGGGGGACAGGGTGGCCAGATGGTGATTTTAACCTTATAGGGTCAGGAATGCATGTTGGTGTTCCTGACCCTATAGTGCTCCTTTAAGATATAGATTAGGTTAATGGAATATAATGGCTTTCCAGACCCGGGGAACCAGGAGCTGTAAACAGACTCACAATAATCCCCATAAACTCCCCGGGGTTTCACCAGTCTGGACCAATACAGATTATGTTTCTTATATTTATTCTGTAGTGTGTTGAAAATCAACTCAAATACAACATTTCAAATGGAAAATGATTTGCGTAGCAATATAAAACTAACGATATCGCTACACTTTACAAAGCAAGGAAAACACGTTTTATGAAAAAAACAAAACGAAACATTTTGTCACCAATAGACAAGAAAAGTCCAAATCTTTAGAGCTATGCACGGGTCACATTTTAAAGTTCATTTCACCGTTTAATCTCCACAAATAAATGATTGTAAATTTGTCCATGTCTGTGGATTTCAGTTGTCTTAATTAGAATCTGAGGAGATGTCAGATGATACAGGAAGCGGTAACGTGTACCTTAAGATACGCCGGCGTTCTCCTGGGAATGTGTATTTGGGATATCAGCTGCCGTTTCACTCAGGAATGTCAAGATAATATCTACTCTTATTCAAACTAACAGGCATTTGTCATCTTAATTGATTCAGAGCTTTCTTTTTCTTTTTTTTTTTACCAGAACTGAAACCTTTTGCGTAATTAAAATCTGAAATACACAGGTTTTGTTCTTGCTTAATATCCTTGATGTTAAACCGATGGCGGTGCAGTAATTAGGGCAGAACTCAATGTACCCGGGAACAAATCTTGTATCAAATTTCTGAAATGTGACAAACCTTGAATCGTTTGTGTTGGCCAATCTTCTGTAATGTACTTAATTATTGTATTGTCATGTTTCAAAGTAAACGCTGACCCTTCCACTCGGAGGCTTACAGGCAATTCAGAAGTCCGAAAACTAGATATAAAACCATTCTGCCTTACCATTGATTGAAGATAAATGGCAGAAAGACTTCCGGCAAACGTTACTACCTTTTAATCTAATGCCCGAGCAAACAATGTATTGTAGGACAAACAAATACATAACTAGATGTCGGTCTCGCAAAGTTACATTCAAATTGCTATTGACTAATTAGAGTAAGTTTACTGCAACGCTAATTAGTAAATGGTGCTGCCCAGAGCCGGTGTCCCATTGGAAAACATAAAGAACGCAATGCCATGTACTATTCACTAACTTGCTCAGAAAGACCCCCCCTGCCACCGGAGCAATGGCTAGTGAGACCAGGTATCATCTGTCAGTAGTCAACTCCAGTACAATTAACCTTTTCAGTGCTGCAGCCGAGAGCAGTAAGACACCACACGTCACCGCAGAGACACTGAAAGTAAAATGATACATGCTGAGGGTGCACTTACATAATCAGCATGTAATGAGTGGAAGACAATCTGCTCCCTCACAGTGAGAGAACCAACCAAAAAAAAAACCAATTAAAAAAAATAAAATAATAAATACAAATAAAATAGGGCCTATTGTCAGTATTCCCTTGCTGGGATGCCATTTTTAGAAGTGTTGGGTTTGAGTGGATTAACAGGGTACTTGTTAAATTTTGTGTATATATAAAAATAATATTAAAGTTCCTGGGAAGTGGCAGCTGCTTGTTCTCTGTGTTCTATTCAGCAAACATTGAGTTGTGGTGAGTTTGGAACAAGGGAGTAGAGTTTGGTCTGGAATCTCCAAATAGTAAAAATAAATCAATTTCAGCAGAACTGGAGACTTTTCTAGTCTGTTTCTGTTACTTTAATCTAAAACTGACACGTCTATTCTCACCTCACAACTTCTCACAGTTTGCCAAATAGACCTCACAGTTATTGTAGAGCAGTGTAGTGTAGCATAGTTTAGTGTGTTGAAGTGTTATGTAGTGCAGAGTAGTGTGGTGTAGTGTGCAGTGTAGTGTGTTGTAGTGAAGTGTGTGCAGTGTAGTGTGGTGTAGTGCAGTGGGGTGTAGTGTTGTGTAGTGCGGAGTAGTGTGCAGTGTAGTGTGTTGTAGTGTGTAGTGTAGTGAGGTGCAGTGGGGTGTAGTGTTGTGTAGTGCAGAGTAGTGTTTAGTGTAGTGTGTTGTAGTGAAGTGTAGTGTAGTGTGCTGTCGTGTAGTGCGGCTTGGTGTGGTGTGGTCTGTAGTGTGCTATATTGTAGTGTGCTGGGGCATAGTGTGATGCTCTATAGTGTAGTGCGTTGTATTGTGGTGTAGTGCAGTGTAGGGTAGTGCAGTGCTGTGTGTATGGTTAAAACAGAATATAAACCGATGTTTGACTAAAGAGAGAATTATTTATAACTGAAAGATTTATTGGGTTTGTAATATCGAACGTTTTCTTTTTCTTTTTACACAATTGCATTTTGTTTACTTTGAAAGTTTAGGTTTATTGATGTTCAAATGAATCTATATGTCAACTGGTAGCAATTTCGTTTTATTTTGCAATTGAAGCAGAAGACTTAGAAAAAATCTAAATGTAGTTGAAAACTCCGGGTTTAATAGATGGAGCGATTCTGTGGCAAAGAGCAAAGATCTCAGCAATAACCCGAGCTTGATCCTAACATTCTGTTCATCACTCTGTTAAAACAGCTTGTACCAAAGTAACAATTTAATTGCTTCTGTGAAGAAGCTAGTAGCACTATAGATCAAGGTGATCAGGGTGTGATCTACTTGGATTTTTCTAAGGCATTTGATACAGTTCAACACGAAAGGTTACTAGTAAAAATGAAATCGGTTGGTTTAGATTAAAAATCGTGTTCTCAAAGATAGAGTGCAGAGAGTAGTTGTAAATGGAACATTTTAAAATTGGGCAAAAGTGGCAAGGGCAGTGCCTTAGCGTTCTGTCCTGGGTCCACTTCTCTTTAATCTCTCTACAAATGACCTTGAAAGTCTTTTATTGGTGTTTGCAGATGACACAAAATTAGGTAAGTCTGAACATGGTATACCTTCTCTACAGAGGGATTGGGGGGACTGGGCAGGAGAGTGGCAGATGGAATTCAATACAGATAAATGCAAAGTTATGCATTTTGGAATAAGGAACTCACAATCCAATCATACATTAAATGGGGTTGAGTTAGGGATAACATTAAACAAAAAGGACTTGGGAACAATTATAGATCACAAACCAGACAACAGTTTACAACAGCAAAACAACACAATATAAACACCACAGTAGTGTATAGGTGTAGTGAAATATCAAGTATAAAAATACTTAGCTTTTAAAGTTAATAATACAGCCTCCCAAGATCTCTACCCAAAGAAGACGAACTTTACAATATGGAGACAACCAGAAACAAATATGTGGGATACGGCTGAAATAAATCTAAAAGGAACATAAAACATATAGATAGAGAAGTACAATTAACACAATTAGTCATGCGCTAAACATGAATGCACTCACGAGATATAACTTAGAATCTGTAGGTCAACAACTTCCCTCATCAGAATATTTTAAAAATTAAAAAAATGCCAAAAATAACTAGAGAACAACTTATAGAAATAAATAAACCGATAATTTCTGATGACATTAAAGTAGCAATAAATATGTTACAGCTCAACAAAGCCCCTGGCCCAGACGGTTACTCAAATAAATTCTAGAAGATATTCAAAGATACTCTTTTAGTGCGCCTTGCGAGTATATTTAATGAGATAGTGGTAAATCGTAAATTTCCTAAAGAGATGCTTCAAGCAAATATTGTCCCAATCTTGAAGGCGGACAAAGATCCAGCTAAATTGGCGAATTACCGCCCTATATCTCTCCTCAACGGAGATGTAAAGATCTACGCCTCGATCATAGCAGATCGCTTAAAAATCTGTATTCCCGCCCTGATACAACAGGACCAGGCCGGATTCATTCCTGGCAGAGCAACTTCAGGTGGTCTCAGAAGGATATTGGATGTTGATGATGCTGCATTGAGGAAAAATGTTTCCCTTCTGACCCTGTCACTGGATGCTGAGAAAGCTTTTGACAGGGTCAGATGGGATTTTCTGGGGAATGCATTGAAGTCGTATGGCATAGTGGGGGCAGTCTATGACGCCATCATGATGTTATATACTATACCTTCAGCAAGGACGGTGGGTCCAGGAATAGATGCAGACTGGTTTAATATCACGAATGGCACTAGGCAGGGCTGCCCCCTGTCCCCTTTGCTTTATGTTTTAACCATCGAGCCCCTGGCAGAAGATATAAGGCAAAATGGGAAGATTAAGGGACTCAGGTTAAATAAAGTAGAACACAAGATCAACTTATATGCTGACAACGTCATGCTTATGTTGCAGAATCATAGATCATCGCTGCCAGAATTGATAAAGATATTAGGTCAGTATAGTGAATACTCAAATTACAAATTAAATACTAATAAGACTACAATAATGACAACTAATATATCTAGTGAAGATAAGCATTTTATTAAAATATCTTACGATTTTGTCTGGGCAAAGGGCAATACTATGTTCCTTGGTATTAAAATACCAAGAAACATAAAAAAGTTATAGAGATTAATTTTCTCCCTCTCATAAAATATACAAATAAGACCCTAAAAGAATGGGCTAGTAGGGAGATTTCATGGATAGGGCGTATAAACACTATTCGCTCATACATTCTGCCCAAATGGAATTATCTTTTTGGAATGCTACCAATGCAAGACCCAATTCCCTGGTTAAAAATGATACAGTCAGCTTTCTCTAAATTCATTTGGAAGGGGAAAAAACCCAGAATAAGTCTACATTTGTTATCTAAGAAAATAAAAGATGGGGGTCTTGCTGCCCCAAATATAATAGAATATCACAATGCCTGTATGTTGGCACATGCTGTTAATACCTTAAAAGTAAAATCAATATACAATATTACAGAATGTAAAAAGCATTGTAAAAAATATAAAAAAGATGTTTTTTTTACATTCTGTAATTTTGTATATTGATTTAACTTGTTATTGCGGTCCCTGAGGAAGTTCCTTGCGGAACGAAACGCGTAGGACCAAACCGTTTTTTCTTTCACATTTTACTTTACATTTTATATTGATGGTGATTGTTCACCTTTTATATCAATAAAAACAAATTGATTTTCTACCATCGCCCGTCTGAAGTCCTGAGTACCATTGGTTACCGAATAACGAAGAAGGGGATTACCAGCCCCCCACTTATTCAGGGGAGGCACCTTATGAGCGATACATTCTAGTTAATCTCGTGAGTGCATTCATGTTTAGCGCATGATTAATTGTGTTAATTGTACTTCACTATCTATATGTTTTATGATCCTTTTAGATTTATTTCAGCCGTATCCCACATATTTGTTTCTGGTTGTCAACAGTTTACAATGCCAGTGGGCTATTGCAGTAACAAGAAAGGTGGTGTTAGGTATGTAACCCCTCTGGGATCACATTGATGTCTGCTGTGTCACTGACTACCCTGCAGTTTTAGTGTAGTGACCAGCAGATGGTGAGCTTAGGGACATGGCTGGATGTATATTCAGGATTCCATTTGAGCGTTCAGAGTGAGTTGAAAGCTGATGCAAGAAGTAAAAGACCCCTGCTAAGCAGAGAGAGAGGCACGGGATTGGGACCTGTCTGATTCTATGCTTAGAGAATTGCTGGAATATCCTGCAGACAGTTATAACCAGCTCAAGATATAGAACAGTTGTAGCAGATATGGCTGTGAACAGTGAGGAATTCTTAGCAGCAGTTAAAGGAGCAGGCACTGTCCTTCCTGAACTGATCTGCTTGCAGATGTTTCACACTAGGGCACCTTGAAATTGCATACACTATTAAAATACCTTGATTTTCAGTTTTACTGATGTGGGGAAGGTTTAACTCAGTATAACCCAAGCCACATGGTTGATTACAACAGTTATGGGCCCCAGCTATTTGCACCAACTAATGGTACCCGACTGCCAGTAGGGTGAAACCTTGGGTAGTATTGGTTGTGGGTGGCTAAATTCATAGTTTGTTGCATTCTTAACTATTTCACTGCATTTAATTGTTACATCCTTGCATGGTGTTTTACTGTGCAATACAAAGTTACATTTAACTTCGCTCAATGTCAGTTTTTATTGCTCACCTAAATATGTTCTTAGTGGGACCCATCATCAATAACCTCGATGTCCCGCTGGGTGGAGGCACTGCTGCAACTATGTGTCCCAACTCCAAGGTTGCTGAAACTCTGGATCGACCTGCAGAGCACAAGGGGTAAAGAACTGCAGGGGTATAGAAGGAGGCTCTGCAAAAAAAATGTTACATTAATAAAAAGGGGTTTGATTCATGAGAGGAAAATAAATAAATCAAAGGTAAGACCCCACCTTAAATAGGCGGTGCGATGTTGGCCACCACTTTTAAAGGAGGATATGGCAGAACTAGAAAAAGTGCGAGCTATAACATCAATATGGGGGGGGGGTTATGAATAAAGGCTCGAAAAACTGGAATTGCTTTCTTTAGAAAAAGGCAACTCAGAGGGGATATGATAGCAATATGCAAATGGTGACCATCTAGGTACCCAACCCCCACCTGTAGGGGATAGAAAAGGCCAGTCTCCTCCCTGTGGCTCTACCTCTTAAGCTGAGATCATCAAGATCGATAGTCTCAGCCGATCTAATGCTTTCCCATGCCTTTGTCAATCAGATGGTCTCAGAGACACCAGAATTTTCCTCTGCTACTTTGGAGGAAATGTCTGTAGTTGCTGTCTCAGTGACATTCATTAGATACACTTACATTGTGCAAAGAAAACATTGCCGTTCTGCAGAATGCCAATGTTTTCACTTGCAGGGTTAAAACAGGGGGGACACGGCAGCTGGACCACTTCATTGAGATTAAGTAATTTGGGTGCCTATAGTGTCCCTTTAAACTTGGTAGACTCTCTACTACTATGTAATTTAATTGCTGCAAAATCCAAGCATTACTACTCCATTTTAATCCTCCTTGACCTTTTTGCTGCCTTTAACACTGTTCTCCTCATCCTCCGTAATCTTAGTCTACTAGACTGTGCTCTCCTGGTGCTCCTCCTATCTCTTCCAGCGCTCATTCAGTGTTTCTTTCTCTAGCTCTGCCTCTTCTCCCCATCCCCTCTCAGTCAGTATTCCCCTAAGGTTCTATCCTTGATCCCCTACTGTTCTCGATCTATACTGCCTTCCTTGGTAAACTCATCAGCTCCATTGGCTTTCAATATAATTTCTACACAGAAGACACGCAAAGCTATCTGTCCTCTCTAGGTCTCTTTTGCCGTCACTCTTGATTCGTGTCTCCGACTGCCTTTCTGCTATTTCTCCTTTATATGCTGTATTAGATTCTCTCCAAGTCTTTATTTCTTCTATAAATCACCGAAAACTCAGTTCTTCAAGAGGGCATATCAATTAAACTGTTAACCACCTTCCTTCTCTACCCCTTACACACAACTAACTTAGTTCGCTTGCTTTCCATCAACCTGTGCTTCCATTCATGAGAAACACCTTTCACCTACATTTTGTTTAATTAGAATGTAAGATAGCTTTAACAGGACCCTCTGCTACTGTATGTCCAGATTTAGCTGTACAGAGTGCGGATACAATATATTTATTTATATAATACAATAAAACCAAGTCTGATGCAGAGATGAATAGTTGTATTATTAACTATTTAGTTACTGGTTCGATGATCCTCTATCCAATGTAATTTGCTTCTCCAACCAAGCAGCAAATTAACCATTTACTTTCCAGCAGCTAAAATACAGGAATCCGGCTCTGTGAAACAAATTGGAAAAATATGAAGTAATGGATACAGTACACACACATGATATATGCATCAAATCCAGTTTCCAAACTCAATACAAACGTCGCGGTCAGCAGAGCCAACACTAAAATGTTGTGTTTCTTTGCCCATTCCTTTCGTTGTAGGCCACATAAATTTTATTTCAATTCAACCAACTATTCATTCTCTACCAGGAAATGCTGAAATTAAATGTGTAATGAAAAATGATACCATATATCAAAGCCATCACTCAAAGGCACCCAAGCTGCTGTCACTGGCTTCTCTACCCAATCCGCCGGGCTGAGCTACAGCCAGAAAGAAAACAATTTGACAATTTTTTTTAACATCTTGTTTATATTCATCTCCTGCTACTGTTTGTTTGCAGCCTTGAAAGTTTCAGACGCACTTTATTTTTGCTTGTCGATGTTACAAACCCCTTTGACATGGGGCCTTTGGAGTAATACATACCAGGTATTTGAATATTTAAGCATGAACTCCTGGGGTAAACGAGCAACAGTTCCCACCCATGTAAATGTACAGCATGTTTTAAAATGAATATAAATGAATTTATCCTTAAAACAAATCTTTATAATAAAGTCCGCAATACGAAGAGCTGCAAGCACGGGGATATTTCCACTTCTTCTTAGTTTTGGAGGACAGAGATTGTGGAAGGACCTCTTTGTTTCCTGGGATTAAGGGGTGCACTTAACCGATGAACACTCAGTAACCTCAAAATAGAGAGCCACCATGTTTATTCAGCTGTCTTTAAATGAACCTGTCATTGTTTCCAGATTGTAACACCCAAGATGTTTGTAATTGTTTACATATTAGTATGGAATAATCCTGGACCTCAGACTTAATAGAGAAGGTGGGCTAGTGTTGAAACATTGCTGTGTTCATCTACTTAATAACTTGATGATTTCTCCCTTAATATTAGGGGTCATTTGTTGGAGACCCAGGACTCAAGTTAGATTGTAAACTGTACTTGGTGTACGGACCAAACAGAGTTTGAAGACATAGAGGGTATTTGGCCTTTCCTGCATTGGGACCAGAAAGACATTCTATGTCTAATCGCTGCAGCATATAGTCCTAATATGGAGTATGAAGACCTTGTATGGAGCAAATGGTCCTCATATGAAGTATGTAGCCATTTTATAGCCTCTCCTGCTCTGAGAAAGACATTGAACAACTAGTCACTGGAGTATATAGACCATACAGGTCTTGCATGTCTTGGAGGCATATCTGATTTATTGGGTGTGAAAGATTTCATGTACTTACGTGTATGCCTTCAGTTGTACCCCCCCCTTCTGTTCAAATACTTGTAATAGGCTGTTTTAGTATGTGTTGAATAAATGTGTTTGTCTACCGAACGAGAGACCACCCGCCCTGGGTAGCAATCAGCCTTAGAATGTGGAGTAAAACCGCAACTTAATTGCTCCTAGGTGGCCGCCATTTGGCATACGAACACGTGGCGAGAACAAAGGATGGCGACCATCTTAAAACTCACGAATGCGGTCAGGGGGGCGTACGCATGACTTGCCTGGAACTATTTTCAACAAGGCAAACATGCAAACTCCCGGTCCTCATGGAAGTCCTGGATGAATACGTTCCCCTCCACGAATCAAACTGGCATTCGGTAGATAGAATCTACCGAACGAGGGGAACATTTGCATGCAACCAGCTGCACCATACGAACGGTGGTTTTCGTGTAGGTAGACGCAAACAGAGACCGGCTCTTGCTACTGATTTTATGGAACTCTAAATCGGATACCTCCATATGGCGAGCCGGTCAAACTTCTACACGATGCCGGAAACTACCTAACGGAAATTCGTGAGATTTGGATATGTGACTACCAGTATCCTCAGCTACCCAGGGATGTTATTAAAATTATAGTTGTATGTATTATAAAAAGTACTTTTCTGAAATTGTTAAAAATTATAATGTTTCTGGCCAGCAGATAATTGACCTTTGTATATTGCTGAAACTCAATTATCTAGCCTGGCCCAGAGGAGGAGTTTGTTACTGTTTAAATTTAATGCCTGTTGCTTTCAGTAAAGCAGTCTTGTTCCAGCATTAAGCTTTGGCTCATGTGTGGATTGTTCGGCGATACCAGGGATATTTCTACTTGTGGCGTATTGGGTGATTTTCTTTTATGGGAAGAAGGGAATGCTTGACGATGATACCGTATACTACCGTCACATTGGGTATCCCCAGCTGTAAGAGGTCCCATGCCTTACATGGCCTCTCAGGCCCCAGGGATGCTATATGCCTTTGACCTCGCAAGGATGACTGCTATTGACAAGAATTCAGGGACCCCTGGGAACAGACAGAGCTCTGCATGACCTCTCCCTGCTTTGAAAGGACAAGGAGACTTTCATGTCACTTCTTATGTTGATGTCATAGATGCCTCAATGTCTTGGAAGTAGCTATGCATTACTTAGCCTCCCCTCATCCAGGCAAATGAGGGCTCTTAGAGGATACGCCTGGGTGCAACCAAGTATTGTAGGCCTCCCATGATTCCTCGAAGCAGCCTTTATCAAAGATTTATTGGATCCATAGACTGATTTTAGGTTGCTGGTTCTGTGCTCTTTGGACTCAGTTCCCGGTCAAAGCTTGACCAAGCTTCGTAGGGGACCTGGAGACACAATGCTTCTGTATGAGGTGAAACATGTTCCTAAACCTTAGATACAACATCATGAGCCATAAAGCAATTTTTCATCTTTCTAGATCTTTTTTTTAATTAACTTGTGATATACATATCCGTGAAAGATAACAGGGTAAATCCCTGAGGCAGATAAACAAGATCCTATTGCTGTTCTCTGAAATATATCACAGTACGTAACTAAGTAAAGACATAAAGGAAGAAATCGGAAAGTGATGATATTTAGCTAGATATATATACCGAGTCTGTCACCTGTCTTATAATACTAATATATTGAATATATCAATGTATCATGCCATTCAGAGAAGCAGCATGTCAAAGTGTAGAATTAGAAACATGAATTTAGATTTGAAGAGTGAATGAAGAGTTTTATACGGCGAGCCTTGCGGATGATGATTCCAAATCAAACTAAACGTTTGAAGCTAATGTTAGGGAAATTTAAAGCCCCTGTTGGCCATGGTTCTTTTGTAGTAGCTAAAATTGTGATTTTCATTTTTGCATTTTGTTTGCTAGTATTGTCACATGGACAATACAATGGCAGATACTCGTTTGTCTAATTTCTTCTGCGTCAACATAGGAAACAGCAAAATATGAACGTAAAACAAACACAGAAAGTGATTAAAATGACTTTTTTTCAGCCACAACAATGTTCAGTAAAAAACACAACTCATGTAGTGCAAAAAGGAAAAGAAAACAAGAAAAAATGGTGAAAAAATAGCTCCCATAATTCCCTGAGAGGGTGTGTGTGTGGGGGCGGGGAGGGGCATGGATGTACATATTTAGAGGCTCATTAGAAAATGATGCCCACTGAACCTTATGTCATATCCACGGTAGTTATAATCACTTGAAGATAAAGTTGTTAAAAATTATATTAAAATCTTAACCTTGACTCCTAAATGCCAAAATAACAATTTCTGTGTAAAAGTAATCTATTTAACCACTGAAAATTTAATTATTTATGTACTAACTATTAATTCCTTGACACAAGTCCAGTGAGCCCCATTAACTCATTCCGCACGTGGTATTGGTGGATAGCTTTATTTTCCATTGTTTCAAATTGAGAATGTTTTAATTTGAAATTAATTGCGTCATGCTGGATTTGGTAAACATGTAACGTGATAAGAGCCTAGTACCTATAAAGGGTTATGTATAAAAGGAGTCAAATTCTGAAATGTGGCCTAAAGTACTAAAAGTAGTTCAGTCACCATGAAAACAAGTGGAGCCGAACGGCACATTGCATTTGTGGCTTCGCCCCTTTCCTATATTTGCATCACATGTCAGAACAGACACCTTTTATATATAACCTCCATAATGGGTTTTAAATGTGAGGTGAGGAATTTCTCCACTTTGGCTACTTTGAAATAAGTGTGAAATTCCCCTGTAAATTCTCCAAAGTTTAGTTAAAAAGACACTCGAAGCACAAAAACCACTTCAGTTTAATATAGGTGTCTTGGTTCATACATTCTGCCCCTGAAGATTGAAAATTGTAAGCATTGCTTTCTCAGCCAGTGAACCTCTAGTGGCTGTAAGTCAGTCAATCAGTCAGTCAGACAGACAATCAATCAATCAATCAATCAATCAGACAGCTGCTAAATTTTCATACTATAATCCTTCCGCAGGTGATTAAAAAAGGTTTTTGTCAGCTCTAACGTTTATCCTATCCCAGCTTTTATTTTCTGAAGTTGCCGAGCGGAATTATTACACAGCCAGGATAGTATATATCACAAAGTTTTTAATTTCTTCCATTAATAACAATGAACTGTAAGAGAGACTCCAAGTGTCTATTGGCTTGCAGGATGGAGGCTGATATCATGCGAGGTAATGAAACTATTATAAAAATTCATTGACTGTCATTTTCTGTAAGATCTCATCACGCTTTAATACATTTAATTCCATCCTGAATTTACTTCAATCATAAAAAGAGACTTCATTTTTCCTGTTACACAAGGACTTGACTTGCGACCTAGATAGCGGATGCCAATATATATTTTTCTAATAACTATATAATAATTATAATGTAGAATTTCAAATGTAGTTATGGATTCGGACATGATGAACAAAAATGAGGCCACTGTCAGCGTATGTGTCAGATATTCATGGCCTATTCCAGTAAAATGTAGCAACACTTACGTGTGATATTTAATGTAATAAATGTAAATTAATATTTTATCTCTTATACAACAGTTTAGCTAACATTTTGCAATATTAAAAAATTTGTACCAGTTGGTGAATCCAAGGTGGGGGATAAATACATCTCGTGTGTCAGAGTTCTCAGAGTATTCCTTCCTGCAAACAGTGTATTAACCGGTATTACTGCCATCAAGGCTGTTCCATTTTCTCACTATGCCATTTCCATCTTTGAATTATTGGAAGTTGATTCCATATTTGTGTCCATACATCCTACTTGCCTCCATCATGTGATGTGGACTTTTCTTAAACCAAGTCTACACCCTTGTGTTTCTAATAGAGCTTCCTATTTCATGTGCCCTACTCTGCTGTAACGATTTCCTGATATTTTAGCTTTTGCAGTCTTGGTCTGTGACAATTTGCTCTGAACCTGCACTTGTCATTTGACCACAGGAGTCCAATCATTTAGATTTTGTGCTTGTGCCACTTAGACCTTCAGAATGTTCTCCATTTGGCGATTACGAGGACTACATTTACATTGGTACAGGGTGTTCCTTACTTGGTTATCTTTGAAATATTAAAATAAGGTCATTAAAAAGCTGAATTAGAGCCTCGAGATGGGCGTTACCTAGACTATGAGATACCTACACTTGTAACAACAAGGCGCTCAGCGTAGGAGGGAACTGTGCCACAACCAAACTGAGCAGTTTATTGGGAACCCAGTGAAGAAGACCTAGTTAGTGTATCGCTCTCGATTCTATATAAAAAAAGAATCTTTTAGGTGGGTAACTCTTAGTGATGGTCAGTGACAGGGGTGGATACATGGAGATTGCCCATTCAGAGTAAATATAAAGCAGACTGTTAAAGGCAGGTATGGTGACAAGTACACACAATTCAATGGCACGCACCTCTGAAACTACACACACGTCAATAGAATATATGAACCCACATGCAATCCAAGGAATATATTGTGACAAGGGCTCAAAATTCAATGGACTATATCTGAGAAACTACACGTAACTCAACAAAGTATCTAACAAACTAAACAATTAAATAGCATGTTTCCTGAAAATACAATTTTATCCTCAGACTAAAATCTTTTTATGTTCGGTGCCTCTAATAATATATAAAAATCTTATTAATTAGGCTTCATTATTGTTCACTCCTCTTCAATGGCTGTGCGAAGTTGCTGGATATTGGTAGGACCTGGAACACGCTGTTGTATACGCCAATACAGAGCATCCCAAACATGCTCAATGGGTGACATGTCCGATGAGTATGCTGGCCATGCAAGAACTGGGATGTTTTCAGCTTCCAGGAATTGTGTACAGATCCTTGCAACATGGGGCCGTGCATTATCATGCTGCAACATGAGGTGATGGTCGTGGATGAATGGCACAACAATGGGCCTCGGGATCTCATCACGGTATCTCTGTGCATTCAAAATGCCATCAATAAAATGCACCTTTGTTCGTTGTTCATGACATATGCCTGCCCATATCATAACCCCACCACCACCATGGGCCACTCGATCCACAACGTTGAGATCAGCAAACCGCTCACCCACATGACGCCATACACGCTGTCTGCCATCTGCCCTGTACAGTGAAAAGAGACCTCTCGACTTCTTCAAAGGGCCAGACTCCATCAAATGTGAGCATTTGCCCACTCAAGTCAGTTATGATGACAAACTGCAGTCAGGTCGAGACCCCGATGAGGACGACGAGCATGCAGATGAGCTTCCCTGAGACGGTTTCTGACAGTTTGTGCAGAAATTCTTTGGTTATGCAAACCGATTGTTGCAGCAGCTGTCCGGGTGGCTAGTCTCAGACGATCTTGGAGGTGAAAATGCTGGATGTGGAGATCCTGGGCTGTTGTGGTTACACGTGGTCTGTGGTTGTGAGGCCGGTTGGATGTACTGCTAAATTCTCTGAAACACCTTTGGAGACGGCTTATGGTAGAGAAATAAACATTTAATTCACGGGCAACAGCTCTGGTGGACATTCCAGCAGTCAGCATGCCAATTGCATTCTCCCTCAAAACTTGCGACATCTGTGGCATTGTGCTGTGTGATAAAACTGCACATTTTAGAGTGGCCTTTTATTGTGGCCAGCCTAAGGCACACCTGTGCAATAATCATGCTGTCTAATCAGCATCTTGATATGCCACACCTGTGAGGTGGATGGATTATCTCGGCAAAGGAGAAGTGCTCACTAACATAGATTTTGACAGATTCGTGAGCAATATTTGAGAGAAATAGGCCTTTTGTGAACATAGAAAAAGTCTTAGATCTTTGAGTTCAGTTCATAAAAAATTGGGGGCAAAAACAAAAGGGTTGCGTTTATAATTTTTCAGTGTATTTACTGACAAATTTCTAAAAATAAGGTTCAGTTTTTTCAATTTATATTAAAGGACCACTATAGGCACCCAGACCACTTCAGCTTAATGAAGTGGTCTGGGTGCCTGGTCCATCTAGGTTTAACCCTTTCTGCTGTAAACATAGCAGTTTCAGAGAAACTGCTATGTTTACCTATAGGTTAATCCAGCCTCTAGTGGCTGTCTCATTGACAGCCGCTTGAGGTGCTTCTGCACTTCTCAGTGTGATTTTCACAGTGAGAAGACACCAGCGTCCATAGGAAAGCATTCTTGATGACGGCAGAAGAGGGAGGAGAGTCCCAGCGCTGGAGAAAAGGTAAGGGATTAACCCGTTCCTCCCCCTTCAGCGCCACCGGAGTGGGACCCTGAGGGTGGGGGCACCCTCAGGGCACTATAGTGCCAGGAAAACGAGTTTGTTTTCCTGGCACTATAGTGGTCCTTTAATTATTTAGTGTAATGAAAATGCAGAGCAAAGAAATATAAAATCCACTGAATTTTGTTGCACAGCTTACACAGAAAACAGGACATTAATACCTTCTTCTGAATTAGCCGTTAATAAGGTAAAAAACGAAAAATTTGATCTTATCTATAACTGCTCAGGGGCTTTAAAGTAGCATTTTTGATCAACTTGATTTTTAATGTACTAAAACTTAAAATGTCATGTTTTTTTTCTGTTTTAATTAGTAAATATCCATTAAAGAGCGTTAATTCAGTCTCTGATTTAATTTCTAGGATAGCTGACAGCGCCTGAATTGCATGTGTGTTAAAAAGACATATTTCCTGTATATAATACATCTTTGTACAGTATTTGCTCAGTATTATTTATTAGCTAATAAAAATCAGTTCGTGATAATTAAACGTGAAATTAGTCGCTGGCAAACCATCTGCTGTCAGTTTCAGCTACTAAATCATTATTGCCCTGTTTACTTTCCTCATTTGAATCCGGCAATAAAAATCCGTTAAGTAAGGAATGCAGTGAAGATCATCTTTAAAACAGAAATGACACATTCTAATTTGGATTTATTTGTGCGAGTTCCAAAACTCCCTTTAAATAACTTAATCATTGATTGTGGGCTTCCATGAATCACTGGATAAAAAAAAAAAAAAAATAAAGTCTTTGAAATTCATAAGCTACAAATTCTCAAATGAAAATATGACAAGACAAGGGTAAAAACCTGTGATTAAACTCAATCCCTCTCTTTCAATTTTACAGTACTTTAAGAATATAAATGAAAGTCTAGTAACTTTGACCTGCACATCAGCAGTTTCACTTGGAAATTAAATTGCACATTGGGCTCCTTAAATCGCCACAATAGATAGCGAGGATTCAGTAATATCATTGACAGACTCTAACAGAGTTATTATGTATCCAACCAATGGTGCGGGCTCACCTCGGGTGCATAGGCATTATATATTATTACATTAAAGAATAAATTATGCAACGGTCTGCAGTCTTCGTATTCTTTTTGTGCCGTTTGAAAGTTCTCTTGTTGTGGTGCTGATACAATTCTTCTGTGAAAAAATGGAAAACAAAAGGAGTTGCAAGCAGCACGGAGCTTTAAATAGGAAATGGCTGATTGATAAGTCAGTTGCAGCCAAACCTGCTCCAGCTAATTGCCTTTCAAATGCCCTCATTAATCAAACAGAGGAGAAACTCTGATGGGAGACCTGTCATGGTTCCCCTGATTTTCTTCCACTCACCTCACAGTGTGAGGCCAAACCGTGGCCTTTAATGCAATTCTAATGCCGGTTTGTCGCAGTGCGCACCTGTGCTTCGTACGAACGTTCTGCCCAAGGCGGGGACCCGATCTGCCTCAAGAGGCCAATTTAACTGTTATTTAATGATTCATAACTTTCATGTTTGTAAACGAACGCTCCACATGATAACTGAGATAAACAAATTTAATTAGTCTCCTTGTTTTAAATAAGTAGCCACCTACCGGTGTTTATGTACAGCAACAAAACAGACAGAGCACACCAAAAACACGTTATCCGGCGCCAACACACAGCAAGCGACAGAACAATAATACAGAAAATGATTGCCTCCATTTAAAGCTGGAAATGGTCGCAATAAGTCTCCTTCCTGACATTATATTTGTGTGTATTTTGCAGATTAAAGTAGACATCCAGGGAGTTTGACCCACTCAGTCAGTGAATTTTAAGAAGGTCCGAAATTGACACTGTTAAGGGTCAACAGTGAGTGACTTACAGACATCTGGTCTTGGTCAAACTATTAAAAATGGTTTTACTAAGATCCAGGGTATAGTGCCCTCACCCTAATGGCATGTAGTGGTTATGGTGCCTAGACTGTTCTTTCAGTAAAGGCTCTATGAGTAGATATGTCAATATTGCCAACACACACCACAGCTGACAGAACAAATCTGTTTCACCTTCGAATTCTCCGGTTTGAGATGGGATTATATGACCTTCAGTTGTAACACAGTCTGGCAATAACTTGGGGTAACAAAGCTCACGAGTATCTGAGAATATCCTTCAAAGATGGCTACAACTTACAAGCCACCTATACAACAAGGAATAGCCAGAGTTAGGCTTGGGTTGTCAGCCACACAATGTTACCACTTTAAACAACTCAACCCAACTGGTGAGGTAATAAACTTATAGACTGCAAGCTCCAAAGACCACTAACTTTTCTTGTAACACCTTACAGTAACCCAAGTCGGAATGTTTTGTATAACATATATGGTGATTACAGTCACTGACTTATTGCACTTGTAACTGTGTATTGAAAATTTACAATAGATTTGAAACAGCTGGGCCCCACTAGGCAGCGCATGTATCTTTAGGAAGAATGAATTATCCCTCGGCTGGTTATATGGAAGGGAAAGTGCTTGTGATACATAATTATAAAAAACATGATGCAACATAAAAAGATCAACATGTGTGATGCAAACATCAAAGCTTGAACCTGCCATAGTTTGCTGCCAATTTTGATACTAGAACGAATATATTTAATAGCAAGATGAGAACAAATACAGTGTAGCAAAGTATTTTAAAGGGACACTATAGTCACCAGAACAACTACAGCTTATTGCATTTGTTCTGGTGAGTAGAATCATTACCTTCAGGCTTTTTGCTGTAAACACTTTCTTTTCAGAGAAAATGCAGTGTTTACATTACAGCCTAGTGATAACTTCACTGGCCACTACTCAGATGGCTGCTAAAGCTGCTTCCTGGGGCAGTTCTGCACAGTAAGCAGCACTGCCTCCCTCCGCATGCAGACACTGAACTTTCCTCATAAAGATGCATTGATTCAATTCATCTCTATGAGGAGATGCTAATGAGGAGATGTAGTTTGACTTGTGCTGGCTATGCCCCTGATCTGCCTCCTTGACAGTTTTAGACAATCCTATGAGGAAGCATTGCGATTGCTTCAGACCACCACTTCTGATGATGTCAGCAGGCAGTTTCAGAGGCAGACAGGGGCAGAGCCAGCAGCTGCAGACTTGAATACAAGTAAGGTTTTACTACATTTAAGTAGGCAAGAGGGGGCCATGGGGGCTAGATGGTGGTTTAAACACTGTAGGGTCAGGAATAAATGTTTGTGTTCCTGACCCCATAGTGTTCTTTTAAATTAAATTGCATAACCTTCCAATTAATATTGTACTGAATTAATGCTGGGGACAATAAGCCAGTTTGGACTAATAAGACGGCATTAATTAATCTAGAAGTGCTTTGCTTCGTATAAATCTCTAAGTGGCGCTGGTACCATGGTGTGATCGGGAGTTGCTCCATTGGTCTATATTTAATGCAGACAACATGTCTGAACCTGATTTGACTCTCAAAGTGAGAGTATCAACCAGCAACAAAATAAGTGACCGGTAAATGTCCCAAACACAAAATGCGGAGAAAGACATAAAAACTCACAGAACGGCCGTGTCTACAGAATCATTTATCTGGACGCTAAACAGAGTGCGGTACTGGGTTTGCGAAGTAAAACCAACATTCTGGCAAATTACCATCATCAATAAACTCAATAAAGGTCAGGTTTCACCAGTTTTGAAGAAAAACAGAGTCAAGAAAATAAATGTCATTTTGCAATATGATGAACATAATGAACATGGTATGTACAATACACAGAACTTCAAGCATAGCCATCTCCCATCTTAGTAAATCCACACTTAATAAATCTGGTATTGGACTTTTTTTGAGTTGCGGACGTGTATTGAGTAATCTAGATTGGGGGGGGATATCTGACACATTCCACAGTCACATTCAGCAATAAAATAGCAACAATTCGCTAATAACAAAAATAAACTGACAATACACCGACGATGTCCATGTAGCTTTCTACTTTTCAATAAAAAGAGTCAGTCATCTGGCTATAAAAAAAGCTAATTTTCAGATAATAAAAAGCTTTTCCTTTTCTTTTTTCAAGAGGGTATTTTTTCGCCATTCTCAGTCTATCGGAGATATGCCCTGCAGTCTAATTCTTAAAATGTTCTCTCTGCTAATGGTAATGCTTAAAACATTGACAAAAAGTTCATACATTTAAAATGTGATGCATCTCCCTGCACTTTCTCAGACAGATTAACATTTCAAACGCGTTATAAATGTTTCAAGTAGAAATTGGTGTAAGTGGGAATAATAATGGATACTGTATAAGGCTCTTAATTTCAACAGTGCTGTCAGCATTCAATTATGGTATGAAAGCAATCAGTCGAACATTCTTGAATAATAAGCAGTTTTATGAGTTTTGAATGCATCGAGCTTGATGTGGAAATATGTGGCATAGATTGTAAGCAGTGTCTCTATTTGTTTAAAATGTGAGGCAGGATTATCAACTAATTGGAACCTGGTTTTTAAATTGCTAAGGCATTTGTTATGTATCTCTTTAATGTGGATCCCTAAACCTACTCGTCAGAAGAGCTTACGCAGATGAACGGCTTGGAAATCAGTCGACAGAAAAGAGTTTAAAATAAAATCCAAGGGACAGATTCTGTTAATGGGATTTTTATGGGTCAACTTACACAGTTTTTAACCAATTTTTTCTGGCGGGACTCTAAGATTTGAGTGCAAGCTTTTGAGACCACTGAGGCCTTTTATTCATGCAGATTATTAACTAAAACCAAAGCCAACTATATATCTGATCTAATAAATGCTATCATTGTAATGAATAAAAGCACTTAAAGGACCACTATAGGCACCCAGACCACTTCAGCTCAATGTAGTGGTCTGGGTGTCAGGTCCATCTAGGGTTAACCCTGCAGCTGTAAACATAGCAGTTTCAGAGGAATAAACCCTTAAAACTGAAATACTTTATTAATATGTATTAAAATAGTATAAATATACATATATATATATATATATACAGTTGCAAGAAAAAGTATGTGAACCCTTTGGAATTAATTGGTCATAAAATGTGATCTGATCATCATCTAAGTCAATACAATAGACAATCACAGTCTGCTTAAACTAATAACACACAAAGAATGAAATGTTGCCATGTTTTCATTGAACACACCATGTAAACATTCACAGTGCAGGTGGAAAAAGTATGTGAACCCTTGGATTTAATAACTGGTTGAACCTCCTTTGGCAGCAATAACTTCAACCAAACGTTTCCTGTAG
The DNA here is from genome assembly GCA_933207985.1 of Pelobates cultripes. NCBI lineage: Eukaryota > Metazoa > Chordata > Amphibia > Anura > Pelobatidae > Pelobates > Pelobates cultripes. Next base: position 87,729,374 of record OW240923.1, on the reverse strand, counting down.
TTGCAGATCAGACGTGCACAACGGTCAGGAGTAATTCTTGACCATTCCTCTTTACAGAACTGTTTCAGTTCAGCAATATTCTTGGGATGTCTGGTGTGAATCGCTTTCTTGAGGTCATGCTACAGCATCTCAATCGGGTTGAGGTCAGGACTCTGACTGGGCCACTTCAGAAGGCGTATTTTCTTCTGTTTAAGCCATCCTGTTGTTGATTTACTTCTATGCTTTGGGTCATTGTCCTGTTGCAACACCCATCTTCTGTTGAGCTTCAGCTGGTAGACAGATGGCATTTAGTTCTCCTGCAAAATGTCTTGATAAACTTGGGAATTCATTTTTCCTTCGATGATAGCAATCCGTCCAGGCCCTGAAGCAGCAAAGCAGCCCAAACCATGATGCCCCCACCACCATACTTCACAGTTGGGATGAGGTTTTGATGTTGGTGTGTTGTGCCTTTTTTTCACCACACATAGTGTTGTGTGTTTCTTCCAAACAACTCAACTTTGGTTTCATCTGTCCACAGAATATTTTGCCAGTACTGCTGTGGAACATCCAGGTGCTCTTGTGCAAACTGTAAATGTGCAGCAATGTTTTGTTTGGACAGCAGTGGCTTCCTCTGTGGTATCCTCCCATGAAATCCATTCTTGTTTAGTGTTTTACGTATTGTAGATTCACTAACAGGGATGTTAGCATTTGCCAGTGACTTTTGTAAGTCTTTAGCTAACACTCTAGGATTCTTCTTCACCTCATTGAGCAGTCTGCGCTGTGCTCTTGCAGTCATCTTTACAGGACGGCCACTCCTAGGGAGAGTAGCAGCAGTGCTGAACTTTCTCTATTTATAGACAATTTGTCTTACAGTGGACTGATGAACAGCAAGGCTTTTGAAGATACTTTTATAATCCTTTCCAGCTTTATGCAAGTCAACAATTCTTAATCGTAGGTCTTCTGAGAGCTCTTTTGTGCGAGGCATCATTCACATCAGGCAATGCTTCTTGTGAAAAGCAAACCCAGAACTGGTGTGTGTTTTTTATAGGGCAGGGCAGCTGTAACCAACACCTCCAATCTCATCTCATTGATTGGACTCCAGTTGGCTGACATCTCACTCCAATTAGCTCTTGGAGATGTCATTAGTCTAGGGGTTCACATACTTTTTCCACCTGCACTGTGAATGTTTACATGGTGTGTTCAATAAAAACATGGCAACATTTCATTCTTTGTGTGTTATTAGTTTAAGCAGACTGTGATTGTCTATTGTTGTGACTTAGATGATGATCAGATCACATTTTATGACCAATTTGTACAGAAATCCATATCATTCCAAAGGGCTCAGATACTTTTTCTTGCAACTGTATATATATATATATATATATATATATATATATATATAAATATATATATATATAGATGAAAAAAGCCAGCACTCTGGGTCTTGTAAATAAAAACATCTCATGTTTTATTCCAATAGTCAACATTTCAGTTCTAATTGAAAAGAAAGGTTCAAGGAGGAAAATATCACAATAATTACAAGAAATTGAACAAATCAAAGTCCTCATTTAGACCATTAGGGTGGAGGGTGAATAAATAGTACACCCATTCCATTTCTTGTTGGTCGAGTTTTTTAATAATATGTCCTTGAGCCATTCTTTTATATATTTACACCTCTCCAACCTTTTAATTCAATTTCATCACCACTTACTGTATCTATTAATTGTATTTTTATTATAAACATTGTATTTTATAATTGCAATTGTTATTTGTATTGAATATTAATTATCATAACACTGTATTAGATTCAGGTTATCTTTTTATATCTTGCTCATATTTTATAATATTATTAATATTATTGTTGTGTACTCTTTTATTATTAAAACCTATTGATTTCAATACTTTGTCTGTTTCCCATACCTTGCCCCATTTTTACACGATTTATGGAGCCTCTGGGACTGTTTAATACATACAAGTATGAACTTCCGACTATTTACTACTACCTACTAAACACAAAGGGCGGAACTGTATAAATAAACTACATTTCCCATGAATCCCAGCGAGGAAATGGCAGCAATACGTCACTTCCGGGCAACGCACGCGACCAGGAAATGGACCTTACACACCTGATTGCACTAAGTATGGATATACAGCATTTAATGAGCTACGCATATCCATAGACAGGGATTGTACCGTCTAGGCCAGGGGTAGTGAACCGTTTAATACGTACCGCCCACTTTTGTATCTTTGTTGATGGTAAAATTCCCTTGCCGCCCACCAGTGCTGTGGTAACTAATTTTATAGTGCAAGTGTGATTTTAAAAAAATATATATTTATTTTTTTGGAAAGGAGCATTTTTTATTTAAAATATGTACTTAAATGTATCTATTTCTTTCCTTTTTTTCTATGTGTGTCTGTGAGGTGCTGTGTGTGTGTGTGAAGATGCTGTGCATGTTTGAGTGGGCAGTGGGTGTGTGAAGGGGCAGAGTGTGTCTGTGGGGGGGCAGTGTGTGTAGGGGGCTGTGTATGGGATGGTTGTAGTGTGTGTGAGAGGTGTAGTGTGTGTGTGTGTGTAGGTTGATGAGAGGTGAAAATCTATCTTAATGTCTCCCCCTCCCTTCTTCTTACATTTTACCAGGTAGTGGGGACATAATGCTGCCATACCTGGTGGTCTAGTGGTGGCATGTTCACTATAGCCTGCAGCTCCTCCGGGTGCTGGCTGACTCTCCTGTCCTCCTGCAAGCACAGCATTGTATCGGAGGGTTGCCAGGGTAACGCACGGCACAGCTTTGACCAGCCTGCTCATGGGAGGAACACAGATCTTCCCTACCGGCCTTGGTTTGCGGCCATCGAGGCCCACTGGGCGTTTTCTGCAGAACCCACCACCGCCCACCTGAAATCCCAAACCGCCCACCAGTGGGCGGTAGGGACCAGGTTCACTACCCCTGGTCTAGGCGAATAACAGCAGAGCTCTTAGTAGCTCAAGTATGAGTTAGCTCTTTATACATCTTACACAAAATATTCTAAATACCGTAACATATTGCGCTATTTTTTGTCTATTTCTTTTCCTTTTTTAAGGTTATGAAAGTCATCTTACACCAGTCTACATCGACCTAATAGAAACCTATGTAAATATATGCTAAGATATACATTTTTTAAAGTGCTGTACATTTCCACACCCTCTTGGGCGCGGTCTATCACTCTGTTTGTCACTAATAGCTGCTTATTAACAGAGTAGGAGATAACAAATTCTAAATTAAACAGATTGTGCAATAAAGAAATGTATATCCTGTCCTACTGTGTTTTGTGCCCCACCACCTCTAGACTGTAAGCTTGTTTGAGCAGGGTCCTCTTCAACCTATTATTCCTGTAATTTTTTGTAATTGTCTCATTTATTGTTCAATCTCCCCTTCTGATAATATTGTAAAACGCTGACACTATATAAATACCCATAATAATAATAATAATAATATTAGATCTCACTTTACAGGAAGTGTTCAGGAAGGCTGTGCAAGTCACATGTAGGTAGGCTTGGCTACAGCTGCATAAACAAAGAGATTTGACTCCTAGACTCCTAATTTGGCAGTGAGACTGCAGAGGCATGATGTATACACCAACACTGCTTAATTTAAGTTGTTTTGGTGATTGGTATAGTGTCTCTCTACCATTGCTTGTATATGTCATGGGGAAGGGGAGGTGTTTGTGGCATTTATTCTACCCATGCTAACACTATATTTTACAGTTTTTGTTAATAGTTAGCAAAGAGTTATTAAGCTCTTTTCGAGTCTTCTGAGTTGTATGATTGTCATTCTTTCCTGGTGAGATGAGTTGCACTTTTCTGAGGATCGTGGTAATCCTGGGGATAAATTGTGACTACTATAAATTATTCCCAGGGACATAATTATTCCTTGGAGAAAGTCTGTGGTCAGACAAAAAGTGTCAGGAAGAGAAAGGCGACCCACCTTGTGACTCAAACACTGAATACTTGTGTTAGAGTGTAAGCTCTGGGACCTGCTCCCATCGGCTCCTGTGCTGCGTAAGTACCTAAAAAATAAGCAGGATTCTCACCTCCTACAGTGCTGCATGTATAAATGTGGTTTGTACTGTACTCCAGCAAATATTGTACAGCTCTGTGGAATATGTTTTAATGTGTTATTATACTTATTAACCAGTATAATACTACCAATATGCAAACTAAACGCCAGCGGTGCATGCTTCCGTGGAAAGTGTTGGGCTAATACCACCTGTCAGCGGCCACCCGTTGATATTCCTAATAAAGTGAAAATGACGAGTGCTAGAAATAATGTGAGCTATTGCAGGTCAGGGCTCTGTCTGGGTTTATGGAAACTTGGGAATTGTTGGGAATTCCATATGGAAATGCAAATTATTGGCAAAAAAATGCAGAGTTGGAAAATTCTTTTTTAATTTGACCATTTTTACGTAAAATTTGCATTTTTTCAGACTAGTTCTCTCCAATTTCCCATTTAACAAATACATTTTAACTAGCTGCCATAATCCTTCTAGAATGACTCTCTCACAGTTTTAGACTACAATTCCCACAATTTACTGTCAGTCAATGGCTCTTGGCAATCTCGAAATGACTCTGATTCCCATTATCCAAGCATGTAGATTAGATTAGTACATTCTTTCATCTACTTTACGGTTGGATTTTCATTTTCTTACTTTTAAAGGAGAGGAAAAATATATCTTTAATAAGAGCTCTTTTTCACATGTTCAGAAAGGGATCCTTGTAGCAGTAAATATATATCTCATCTGTGCCGATTTCATGCCAATGATTATCTGGTTTCACTTAGGACAGATGACAGTATTTTATTAATCTACCAGCCAGCATTGCATCTCATCGGCTTGTTTTACTGGGACGAGTATGTTAAAACGGGGGGGCGGGGGGGACAAAAATATATCAGAACTCGCACACTGTGACTTTAATGACTAACTTTGGATGTGCTTATTAGATGCATCAATTGAGAATGATCTCGGAATTTGATCCAGAATTACATTTTTCTTCTCTAATAACAAGAATTGGGGTTTAAATTCAGTCCCCGCATTTTCAGATTTGATTCAGGGAAACTCAGAGTCTGCTAAACTCTGAAAATGTCTACATTTAATAGAAATTCAGAAATTAATGTGAAAACCACTGAATCAAATTTGTGTATTTCCTTTTGTGACTTAAAGGGACACTATAGTCACCTAAACAACTTTAGCTTAATTTTTGTATATGGATCATGCCTCTCAGGTTTCACTGCTCAATTCACTGCCATTTAGGAGTTAAATCACTTTGTTTTCAGATGTAATTTACCTTAAACAATTGTATATCTTTCTCTGTAAATTTAACTTTAATCACATACAGGAGGCTCTTGCAGGGTCTAGCAAGCGATTAACATAGCAGGGGATAAGAAAATCTAAATTAAACAGAACTTGCAATAAAGGAAGGATAAATTATAGATGACTCTTTACAGGAAGTGTTTAGGGAGGCTGTGCAAGTCACATGCAGGGAGGTGTGACTAGGGTTCATAAACAAAGTGATTTAACTCCTAAATGGCAGAGAATTGAGCAGTGAGACTGCAGGGGCATGATCGATACACCAAAACTGCTTCATTAAGCTAAAGTTGTTTTGGTGACTATAGTGTCCCTTTAACATTATAAAATCCTGCTATAGGAGTCTCCTCTTTCCTAACGACGGACTTGTCTCAGTTGCGTTAGGTAACTTTTACCAACACATCCGACAGTAAGAAATACATTTAGGGCAAACTGCTCAAATATCAAAGAAGCTTCAGAACCCTATTAGCTCCCCTAAAAAATGTTTTGCTTTGTGAGGGACTTGGAAGAAGATTATATAGGCATCATTTATCACAATTATTATTATTATTATTGTTATTATTATTAATTAAACACACAAAATCACATACATTTGTAATATTAGTTTGCCCTTTTTTGAGTAAAATGTTAAAGAGAACTGTAGCGTAGTTCTAGTCCTTACAAGGACTTTCTTCTCTGAATCCTTCCCGAACTGGAACAAGGCGCTGGATAGTTAATAGCTCTTTTCCTTCCCTGTAATTGGAAGACACACAGTTCTGAGAGCACAACACATTTTTATCCAGAGACAAGCGTATTTTATAGCCAGAACCGCTGAATGGGGTCTCCATAGAGTTACATTATAAGCCCGCCCAGGCGTCTCTGTGTCTGGAAGATAATTGTGTCAAAGACCGGTAAGTTAATTATCACCCGGATACAAAGAGCCGAACATAAAATATACAGAAACACCGCAAAATACAGTGAAAAATAAACAGGAACCCCACATGGCATACATCACCCCAATTCTTTTACACAACTCTACCCCAGACAATGACCCACATAACAATAACTGATAACCATTATAACATATAATACAAGAGTATTGCCACCGAGGACATGATTCTCCAATTTTTACATGTAGGGGTATACCAAGATACACTCTACACACCAAGTTCAGAGCTACCAACAAGCTCAAACATGCTAATACCAATTCCAACTTAACTGTTCTTAGCAAACTAAAACTATGCAACCGCTGAACAAGCGACCTACACCCCAACTTTTCTGTCCATCTCCCGCCGCCGTGACCAAATGGGTACCAAAAAAGGGGAGGGAGGGTTGGACAACAACAGGTAAGTGAGGATTAGTTAAGATGGCGCCTAATCTAAAATGGCCCCTATATATACTCCCATAGCCAAAACTCCTCCTCTACTTTCTCTTAGCCCATCCCAAACCTTACCCACACTCCTTGCTTGTCTCTTAGCCCTGTCAAGGCCCATGCCCCTTAGCTATGCTGCTCCATGGGCTACAAAACAATAACACATTGAGATGGATTTTAACAGGACATTAGTTAATTTAATTATTATAATAATTATAATATAAATATTTATGATTATTATTACAATTAAATAATTTATTTATATATTGCAAAACAGAAATCACCTTTGAACACAATTGCATTTTAAAGCAATGGTATTGTTAATTTGACACATCTCCTACATTCCTAACCTGAGATATAAAGTTCACTTTACAGGGCTGTAGGCTACAGTGTGAGTTGTAGGAAAATAACATAAATAACGAACTTCAAAATTTAGATTGAAAAGTCGGTTTTTAGTCTGACTATTTCGGCTTTAAATTTGAAATGTACTTTGAATTCACATTCGATTTCCTGCAATTCACACTTTAGTGAATAACTAAGAAAAGGCAAAAAGTTGTTTGGTACTTTTATGATGTCTCCAGTTTTTTTTAATTTTTTTTATCATTCACTCACAGGCAACTGAAGGTGATACAAAGCCGTTCCCACAGCAACACAGTCATGTTATATAAAAGCGTGTGAAGCTGATACACATTCCCATGGTGTCCATGGTAACAGCGACAGTTTGTAAATAAGAGATAATAGGGAAAAACATGGTGCCTCAAGGTATCATGGTAGTTTGTAACTTCTTTAATTCCTCTGCTTATAAACAGGCTGTCATCCCTTCCTAGTGCTATATAAATGTTTTTTGTAAATACGTCATTATGTATCACATTAAGAGTACAAGGCCGAAACAATAAGAAACAAAAACTGGCTTTGGTGCCTTAAAACATTTATTGTACAAAATCCCACCCATCGGTTGTACAAAACATATTCAGATTCATGGATTTCTTTGATCTGAAACGAGGAATTGCAGTTCATTTTCAAGGATCAGCATCCCACTGTGTTTTATATGTTAGTTATTGCCCTAAACAGATTGTTTTTCAGTACAGAAATGACGTGACATCCTCCTGTAGAGATGGATATTGTTGTAAAATGCTACAATATGAAACGATAACTGTAACCTGTTCAGAAAGCAAGAGAAATCGGGGCAAAATGTCCTTTTTTGTACTGTGTTTCCCTCCCCCGACTCGTTATATTACCAGTCAGCTCTTATAATGGTAATGAGGACCAATTAGAAATGCATGCTGCTGTCTGCGTGTAATCTGTCAAAGTGTTCCTGAGAGCTGTGAAAGCCTGCGTGCCAGTCCACTATTGGTCATTAGATAATAAGGATTGATAAAATGTAAGGGGCAAAATGTTAAAATTGCTACAATCGATTGGAACGCACCTTAATAATGAAAGCATGGGCCTGGGGACGAAAGCGATGCATCATTTTGACAATTCAGCCTCAGATTGTGAATGAGACGGAGTAGGGACAATTAATCCCGGAGAGTCACAAATCGCAAATAAAGTGCTTGCCAGCTCATTACAGGGCGACCTTGCTAAACGGCCTTCACAGCGCCAGCGACCTTTCACTGTTTGAAAAGTTTATAATGTCTGATTGAGAAATAACCGATTCCTCCCATTTCTCTGCATTATTTGAGATGATCTCTCGTCGTCTGTTAATAGCAGGGATTATGAACGCCTTGCTGAGCCACTGAGCAAACAACGACAGAGACAGGAACTTAAAGGTGCAAGGACGACAAAGTAACAGATTCCTGCAAACAACCAATATACCTGCTTACTGACCTAATCAAAAGAAAAAACTCATTAACTCTTTCAGAATTAGAGGAAGGCAAATGCATCACTTTAATGACAACCCTGATAAGATCTCGGTCCTGAATGTGTTAAACACAACAGTATTCTTCCTTTATGAATAAATATCCTATATACATTCATACATATACATTTACATTAAAATATAAATAAAATGACAGCTGGGTTATTTTTCAGACACTGTCTGACATAGTTACCTCACTACCTCTTTACATCAGATATCAGAATCTCACAGAGAATGATAGGAGTTATAGTCCAACAGGGGCAGAAAACATCTTGCATTCAAATTATGGGACTTAAATTTCCAACAGAGTGACTTCTATTTTTAATTTTAAAATCTGCAGACAGGAAGGAGAATGGTCAAAAACTAGAATAGTGTTTTTTTTGTCAAATCATCCTCTAAAACAGTTATTTTCCTGGTAATTCCACTTGTAGCAGCCAGAGGAACAATCTGTGCAGCTTGTCCACTGTGCATAGTGTTAACGTGCTATGTGCTATGTGCCCATTACTGTGATCAATTCCTATACCGCGTTAGCCTTATAGACATCCTGAGCATTCTTCAATTCCTTTACTGCGTTAGCCTTATACACATCCTGAGCATTCTTCAATTCCTTTACTGCGTAAGCCTTATACACATCCTAAGCATTCTTCAATTCCTTTACTGAGTAAGCCTTATACACATCCTGAGTATTCTTCAATTCCTTTACTACGTTAGCCTTATACTCATATCCTGAGCATTCTTCAGTTCCCTTACTGATAGTCTTATACACATCCTGAGCATTCTTCAATTCCTTTACTGCGTAAGCCTTATACACATCCCAAAAATTCTTCAATTCCTTTATTGCGTTAGCCTTATACACATCCTGAGCATTCTTTAATTCCGTTACTGTGTTAGCCTTATACACATCCCGAACATTCTTCAATTCCTTTATTGCGTTAGCCTTATACACAATCCCAACATTATTCAACTCGTTTACTGTGTAAGCCTTCTACACATCCTGAGCATTCTTCAATTCCTTTACTACCTTAGCCTTCTACACATCCTGAGCAATCTTCACTTCCTTTACTGCGTAAGCCTTATACACATCCCAAGCATTCTTGAGTTCCTTTACTGCGTTAGCCTTATACATACCCTGAGCATTTTTAAATTTCTATGCAACGTTAGACTTATACACATCCCGAGCATTCTTCAATTCCTTTACTGCGTTAGCCTTATACATACCCTGAGCATTTTTCAATTCCTATACTGCGTTAGTCTTATAGACATCTCGAACATTCTTCAATTACTTTACTATGTTAGCCTTATACACATCCTAAACATTCTTCAATTCCTTTACTGCGTTAGCCTTATACACACCCTGAACATTCTTCAATTCCTTTACTGCGTTAGCCTTATACATACCCTGAGCATTTTTCAATTCCTATACTGCGTTAGTCTTATAGACATCTCGAACATTCTTCAATTACTTTACTATGTTAGCCTTATACACATCCTAAACATTCTTCAATTCCTTTACTGCGTTAGCCTTATACACACCCTGAACATTCTTCAATTCCTTTACTGCGTTAGCCTTATACATACCCTGAGCATTTTTCAATTCCTATACTGCGTTAGTCTTATAGACATCTCGAACATTCTTCAATTACTTTACTATGTTAGCCTTATACACATCCTAAACATTCTTCAATTCCTCGACTGCGTTAGCCTTATACACACCCTGAACATTCTTCAATTCCTTTACTATGTTAGCCTTATACACATCCTAAAAATTCTTCAATTTCTATACTGCTTAAGCCTTATACACACCCTGAGCATTCTTTAATGCCTTTACTAAGTTAGCCTTATACACATCCTGAGCATTCTTCAATTCTTTTATTGTGCTAACCTTATACACATCCCGAGCATTGTTCAATCCCTTTACTGCGTTATCCTTATACACATCCTGAACATTCTTCAATTCCTCTACTGCATTAGCCTTATACACATCCCAAGCCTTCTTCAATACCATTATTGCTTTAGCCTTATACACATCCCTAACATTCTTCAATTCCTTTACTGCATTAGCCCTACACATATCCTGAGCATTCTTCAATTTCTTTACTACGTTAGCCTTTTTTACATCCCGAGCATTCTTCAATTCCTTTACTGCGTTAGCCTTTTCTACATCCAGTGGAAGGCTGTTCCATGTATCTAGTATCCTTTATATGAAGCTTTATATCCTGATATTACCCCATAGATTACAGACCATCTAATCAACCCCATCCCTAACTGGTCTCAACAGATGAAATATTATTCATATCCACCACATACATGGTAGTTTGATGGGAAAAATGAATGTGATTTAAATCAGTAAAAGTTGTCTTGTCAAAAATTCCCTGGGATCCTGAGCTGGGGAGATAAATATTCTCTCTGGCTTTGACGCTCTCTACAGAACTGCTTTTTCTTCCTCATTTTTATTTTTAAATCAGAAAACCCAAATCGCTAAGAGAAGGCAATACACAAACTACAAATGCTTTCAGAAGGATAGCTTTTTCATATAATATTTGATATCATTTTCACAGCGTGAGCACAAGCTCCACACAGCGATGGCTTTTAACATCAAGTTTAGCTGATTCATATTTGTAGTGGATATTTAACTTTTTATGAGAAAAATATGAGTGAAGCGAACACATAGAGGAATGGACGGGAGAGTTAAGTAAGACACAGAACTATCTGGAATTCTAGGCGCTAAATTAATGCAAAGTCAGAAGAAAAAGGATGTATATTTATATTGAACTTTCATTCCCAGTTCACGCAATGAGTGGTTCAGTCGAGGACACAGAGGGATAATGGTGAACTTGCTGTTTTGTTTTGTGTGTCTGACTCTGATATGGGTTTTAGTGAGGTGGTGGCAGGGATAAGGGCTGATATTGGTTATAGCGAGGTGGTGGCAGGGATTACAATAAGAGCTGATATGGGTTATAGTGAGGTGGCGTCAGGAATTACAATAAGGGCAGATAGGGGTTATAGCGAGGTGGTGGCAGGGATTACAATAAGGTCTGATATGGGTAATAGTGAGGTGGTGACAGGGATTACAATAATGGCTCATACGCGTAATAGTGAGGTGGTGGCAGGGATTACAATTAGAGCTGATATGGGTTATAGCGAGGTGGCGAGTAGTTGGCACAGGTTGTAGGATGGTTTACATGGACATTAGGAGACTCAATACAGCTATTCAAGGCAGGTTACCTAATGAGAAAACAACATTTTTAAGAACATCTAGTCCGCTGAAGACTTAACTTCTAGCAATCGTGGCTGAATGTTTGAATCCGTAGTGTAAATCTCTGCTTAAGTTTAATGGCTGAGGGATAGTGGGAAGGAATCGGCCCCCCTCAGTCGCAAGCAATGAGTGAGAGTTTAAAAATGGAATCGGTTCGCATTTTATTTCAACTGAAAATAAACAAATGTAATTCAGACACATTCAATGGTTGAAATTAGATTTTATTTTCTGATAAAACAATTCAGACTAACCACATTTTCAGTCCTTGCACAAGTGTAATCAGGAGTGACTTCCTTATACAGAGCCTTGATGACGTGTCCGCCCCCTGTGCACCCATTTTTAAACCCATCTATTTTTGCACATTAAGGCGTCAGAGACGGCTTGGAGCAGTGAAACCCTAAACCAGTGGTGCCCAAATGTTAGATCTCCATATGCTGTAGAACTACAACTTCCATGATGCTGTGCATGCTTTCAGAATGTCTTTAGAATGGCAATGCATCATGGAAGCTGTAGTTTTTGAACATCTGGGGATCTACCTATTGGGCACCCCTGATCAATGCATTCCCAATACCAGTCCACATAACAGGAGACTGACGCTACTACTATATTTTATATCTGTTAGTATCACTTCTAATCCCACGAGAAGCCACAGGGAGGCCACAATAACCCATAATTCTAACGGATAGTGAAAAAGCAGGATAACTCAAATATAATTTGGAGGCGAATGGGCACAAAGAACACTCTATATATGTAAACGGGAAACTATAAAATCCAATACTGTGTCCAATTTATATCCACAAAGTAACAGATGCGTGAAACAAGGCGGCCGGGGCAGCCAAAGATCTCTTCACAGGATCTTGTTGTAAATGTGGCAACAAGGGAAAATATCCAAAATACATTGTAATTATTGGTCATAAATCAGAAGTAATGAAATCCAGTTCATTTAGAGGGCGACATGAAACCGATGGTGAAATTTAATTCGATGAACTGGATGAATTGTGGATTATATCAGCCAGACAAAATAAAAACGGACCCAAAATGAAAACGGCTTATGGCCGAGGAGTTGGACTGACTGTGTTATCACAAGCAACGTTTGTTAAACGCTGGCCGCGATGCTGCCTTTTCATAAAGCATAATAAAAGTATCCTTCTGCCAAGCTAAACAATACTTTACTGTATCATGTTCCAAATAATTAGATCCCACTTAACATGTTTTCTTAAGCACAAGACATATCAGGATTGGCCGGTGTCTGCCCTCTTTACCTGAGGGGGTTAAAACCGCGCGGTCTGAAGGAACCGTTCCAAACATTTGCTAAAATAGTAATATTGCTTTTCAGTCTGAATCTAGGCATTTTTCTGCCAAATTTTCTGAGTTTTTCTTTCTCCTCAAATAATGATATTAAATGACACGTAGATTTTTCAAGTAATTGTCATTAGCAGAAAGAACAGTCCAGTCCCACCATAGGCAGCTAAATCTTCACAAGTGGCCGAAAGAGTGGCCACTTCACAAAATAGACTGTTCTTTTTCCTTTCTCGTTAGGATTTCTAATGGTACTTGAATCATTATATTTGAAGATAATGATACTGTATTGCTTTGTAGCAATTCTGGCAGGTCAAGTTGCCGTTACGACACTACAGTTTACAGCTGGCCATTGGCGATGAGCTTTGTACTCCAACAAGGGTCATAGGGACCCTCAGACCCACGCTTTAACAATTAATCAAACCTGGCTCAAATTTAATCAAATAATTGTCTTGTTAGACACATAAATTGCTACATAGAAAGTAGTGATTTGCCTGGCTTTATAATCTCATTAAGTATTTGTTACCCACCGTTGGCATAGAGAAAGACAGGACGGGTCTATTAATTTTTCTAGTTATCTTTTTCGGAATTCCAAAAAGAACCGAGACTTGTGTCAACCTGTTGTTTTTGACTTCCACTTAAAGAAACACGAGAGAGATAAAAAAAATGCTATTTTTGTCGTCAAAATGCAAACATTTCTTTGGAATCAGAGAAGTGACTGGAGCGAATGAGAAAAAAACAGGCAATATCAGAGCTTTTATTCAGGCATGCATGGAGATCTTTAAACTAAATTTGTCACGGCAGGCTTACCTGACGGATAACAGCTCCAAAAGTGATGCATGCATGATTTATTATGAAGATATATACAATTCCTTTTGCCGTTGTCCTTTGGATACTAACCTCCTCATCAGAGTTCCAATTCCATATGGGGTACACATATTTAATACTCTTGGTGGGTCCAACATGGGGTTATATCAATATGTTCAAGTGTGATGTGCTTGTCTTTTTTGTGCTTTTCTTAGGAACCCCTCACAAAAAATGAAGATATTGGGACAGGGGTCCTAAATTGCAATTATCCAGCCAGACCTCAATGAGACGTCCTGTAATTTTCGAGATACCTATTTACTCTGGTTAGGTGTCTGGTAATCTGCATAAATTATTTGAAAGTCTTTATCAAATGTCTTTAGACTCACTATTTCATGTAACGCCCTGGCTCAGCCATTAAATCTCTTAATGCCACCTGTTTCCCGCCATTTTGCAGATTATTTTGACTATTTATTGCCCATACAGAATTTGCCTAAACTTTTCTAAACTTTACCAAGTTGTGTCTTCTTTGCCCATCTTAATACTTTCTCTTTAATATATCTTTCAATGCAATCAAGACCATTTCAGCTTTTAATTGAGCTGTTATTAAGACTATTTAAAAAAAATAATTTCTGCACTATATTACCAGTTACGATCATTGCAATACTTTATCACAACCTATACTACAGTCTGACATACATAATTATTGAAAGATCAAACTAATCAGAATTTAAGCAGTTTTGCTTTGAGCTCATACAGTGAAGGATTCTAATGGAACATGGATGAGATTATTCCAAGGTCCACTACCAGGGGTTAAAGACCGAGACAGAATATTCTCTTCGGGCCTTTCAAACATCTTTTAATAAAGTAAGACAGTTGAAAAAGGTTGTTTCAGGTCAGTTAAAGCCGACTGGCTTTCGTTAAATGGCCATATTCTCATGAAATTCACGAATAGTGAGTTTGGGGAAATAATTATGGGTTAATTCTCTTTGAGATGACCCTAAGAGAACTCTTGATGCTGATTGGGTACCAAGTGATGCAGCTTGCGTTGACTGCCTAAACGTTGGCTATGGCAACTCACGTCCCGCCCACGCTATTAAAATAACAAAACAAAAATAAATCTCTAATGACACCATAACTGTAAAGTGGGGGTGTTTATAGAACAGTCTGTGCTCTGTTTGACGCTCCTCGCAATACGATTTACGGAGGGCGGCATTGTAATGTCCTTCCTGAGATTTTCACAGATACTCCAATGCTTGTTTCTGGAGCAAGTATATATAACATTTGCTCAGTGTAGTTTTTTTTCCTCTTGCTCTGTATTTATATCTAACATGAGAAAAAAGTAGGACAAATACCTGTTAGCTTCTTGTATGAAATGCGTTTATATTACAGAAATAAAATATTATATACGGTTAATATGTTTAATAGGTGAACAGGAACAGGTCTATTTGCACTGATTTATCAGGAATGCAACTATTTATCACACAGTAAAAAAAGGAACAGCTGTTACGCTAATGATCGCTGCAGTTTCCTTTTTCATTTAAAATAATAATAATTTTTAAAAATTCTATATTTGGCTTAAACAAAAGGCATTGTGGGAGAGAAATGTGATGATGTAATACAGGTTACTGATTGCTGCGCTTTAAGGAAAACCACGCTGTGCTAAATCAATCGCGAATTTCTAAAATCCCAGGAGATTCTTAATCCACTCCAATCATTACATTAAATGGACTTTTAGCCGTTGATGAGAAGAGTTTTTTCTTTTCTTCTTTTGGAAAAGGCCTGAAATGTGTTCAATTCTAAAAGATAATTTAATATATTTTAAAAGCTCAATTTTCATTGCAATGCACTGCCATCGTCTCAGCTTCACAAAAACCTTTTGAGAATCTGTCATAGCTGAGCAGTTCTAGAGCCGAGCTGCCTGATTCTGGATTCACTCACCAGAGATCATCCATGTCTTTCTGGACACCAGATCAAAATTTTGATGGTCATACCCTTAAAGTCCAACCAATCCACACTATTAAACTGAGCTAAATGGAAATAAATAGCAAACAACACAATGATGGCATTGCGGGGGTATTTATAGATTCACATGTGTTCTGTTTGATGGAAGAAGAGAATTATTGACACCAGACATTACATTCCTTTCCTGTTGACCCAGTGTGGCTGTGGCTGTGTCTGTTTATTGTCTTGGCTTTGTCATGTTTATTGTATTTGTTTTGCTGTCTGGTGTGTGACGTTTATCCTGTGACAATCAAAATAGTCACTTATCGCTAGGAGAACTGGATCCATCACGTAACGTGTGTACATACTGGAAGGAATTCCATTAACTGTTTTCCCTAACAGTATGTAGAATTCATGTACTGCAGCAGAGAAATTAAACCCATCAATAAACCATTTAGTATAGGAATGCTATCTATCCTTGGTAAATATTGGAGATTTATTCCATCCATTTCATGTTTAAGTGAGGTGGATAGTGGCTATAGAAGTTATGTCTAATGTCTGCTGGAGGGTTGTCAAATCCATCATCTTGTTCTCACATCATACCCCCTTTTCATGAAGAGTTATACCCTGTAGTATGTAGCATTCATATTCTTCAGATAGGAAATTAATGAGTTAATCAATGCAGTTCAGTTTCTTTGGGATCCTTCCTGCAGGGCGTCACTTTTCCTGTACTGACCAACAGCATCAAGACTCTATCAGTGTTCAGGAAGCATGATGAACTATGAAAGCCATTTGAGGTTATTCACTAAATTGAGAATTCATGAGTTATTTTGGGAATATATCTGGAGTCTTTATCTAGAGAAGATCTCTAGTTTCCTGATCCCATTCTGTCCCTCTCCTTTCAGTTTATCCTCTCAGTGCAGAGAGATTTACAGGTGGTGTCATTGCTTTCTGATTAATAACATGTTGGATCAGGGCCGGACTGGGAAAAAAATTAAGCCCGGGCATTTTTCAATCAGAGCGGCCCCCGAAGTAGGGGCTAGAGACAGACACGCCCCCTCTCAAAGTGAGCAGACACGCCCCCTCTCTATAGCCCTGCTATAGAGCTCTAGCATTAGAAAAAGGCCCTGTATTTGTTCTGCGCAGCGCAAGCAAATTTAATAACATGCTTGCGCTGTGTTTGCTTTTAAATTGTCTCTGGTGTCTCCACAAGTAGGATACCAGAGGACAAAAGGGCCAGGAAAGCGTATGGTGCATGTGTTTGGAGCCTGCTTGTGGGATTGCGTGTGTGTAGAGTGTGGTGTGGTTTTGTGTAAATAGGTCAATTTAATTTGTGTTTGTGGTGTAATATGTGTGGCTAAGGGCAGTGTGTGTGTAGGAGATCTAGTGTGTAAAGGACTCAGAGTGTGTATAGGAGATTGTATGTGTGTGTGTTTGTGTGTAGAGGATTAAGAGTGCATATAGGTAAGGGATCTAGCATGTATCTGGAGCGTAATGTGTGTAGTGGTGCTGTGTGAGGGGTGCTGTAGTGTGTATATATATATTTATATTTGGACGTATTGTATGTGTGAGGGGCGCAGTGTGTGTGTGTGAAGGGTGCAATGTGTGTGTAAGAGGGGTGCTGTGTGTGAAGGTGTTTTTATCTGCCGTCACATTCTAGGTTTCTAAATTCTTTTGTCTGTTAACTCACTGAGGGTTATTTTATTTATTATATATATATGTGTGTGTGTGTTCTGTATATGTGTGGGAGTGTGCTGTGTGTGGGTGCTGTGTGTGTGAGGGTGCTGTCTCTCTGAGGGAGCAGTGTCTGTCTGAGTGAGCAGTGTGTGTCTAAGGGTGCTGTGTGTGTGTGTGTCTGAGGGTGCTGCGTGTGTATCTGGGTGCTGCGTGTGTCTGAGGGTGCTGTGTGTGTCTGAGTGCTGTGTGTGTCTGGGTGCTGTGTGGGTCTGAAGGTGCTGTGTGTGTCTGAGTGCTGTGTGTGTCTGGGCGCTGTGTGTGTCTGGGTGCTACGTGTGTCTGAGGGTGCTGTGTGTGTATCTGGGTGATGTGGGTGATGTGTGCTTCTGAGTGCTGTGTGTGTCTGGGTTCTGCATGTGTGTCTGGGTGCTGTGTGTCTGGGGTGCTGTGTGTGTCTGAGTGCTGTGTGTGTCTGGGTGCTGTGTGTCTGGGTGCTGTGTGTGTCTGGGTGCTGTGTGTGTCTGAGGGTGCTGTGTGTGTCTGGGGTGCTGTGTGTCTGGGTGCTGTGTGTGCCTGGGTGCTGTGTGTGTCTGAGTGCTGTGTGTCGCTGTGTGTCTGAGGGTGCTGTGTGTGTCTGAGGGTGCTGTGTGTGTCTGAGTGCTGTGTGTGTCTGGGTGCTGTGTGTGTCTGAGTGCTGTGTGTGTCTGGGTGCTGTGTGTGTCTGAGTGCTGTGTGTGTTTGGGTGCTGTGTGTGAGTGTGTGTGAGTGTTTATTTAAATTTAAATATATTCTTTTTATATATAATAAAAAAAGTTATATCCCCTTCTCCCTTCTTACCTTGGGAGGGGGTGGGGAGCCGGGTATCCATGGAGGAGGGGGCCATGCTGCCTTCCCTGGTGGTCCAGCGGTGAGAGTGAACTCTAACCCGCAGGCTAGAGTTCACTCTCGCGAGATCTGAGCGTTGCCATGGTAACCGCGGCAACGCTCAGAATCCCGCAAGAGGAGCCGGCGGAGCTGCTGGTTAGAGCTCCGTCGGTCCTCTCCTGCCTCCCTATCTCACTCCCTCTCCTGCTGGTGGCCACATCTCCATGCCTCTGGGCCGGTGAGGGAGATCTTTGATAGCGGCACTAGGATAGCGCTAGCCCTACAGGGGCCGGCCTGGGAGATCCTGTGATCTCCCTGCCGGCCTCGGCCCCACGGCAATCACGGCCCACCGGGCATTTGCCCGGTGTGCCCGATGGCCAGTCCGGGCCTGTGTTGGATTTAATGCCTGATAGACAGAAACATAATTTCCTGCTGATCTGTGTCGTGTTATACATCTTGTATCATAAGGGTTGATTATACATGTCTGATCAGTAAAGTAAGCTTGTGACCCTATAATTCTACTGTGTGTGGGGTTTGTCACGAGCGTGGGCTATTGGCCCAGCTGAGACTATGGGGAGAGTGTGGAAGTGAAAGGGTTAATGACACCAGACCCCAAGAACTGGGATGTTTTCTGCTTCCAGGAATTGTGTACAGATCCTTGCAACATGGGGCCGTGCATTAACAACGAATCGCAGTCAGGTCGACACCCTGATGAGGATGACAAGCATGCAGATGAGCTTCCCTGAGAGGGCTTCTAAAAAGTTTGTGCAGAAATTCTTTGGTTATGCAAACCGATTGCAGCAGCTGTCCGGGTGGCTGGTCTCAGACGATCTTGGAGGTTAAGATTCTGGATGTAGAGGTCCTGGCCTGGTGTGGTTACACATGGTCTGTGGTTGTGAGGCCGGTTGGATGTACTGCCAAATTCTCTGAAAAGCCTTTGGAGATGGCTTATGGTAGAGAAATTAACATTCAATTCACATGCAACAGCTCTGGTGGACATTCTTGCAACATGTGTGGCATTGTGCTGTGTGATAAAACTGCACATTTTAGAGTGGCCTTTTATTGTGGCCATCCTAAGGCACACCTGTGCAATAATCATGCTGTCTAATCAGCATCTTGATATGCCACACCTGTGAGGTGGATGGATTATCTCGGCAAAGGAGAAGTTCTCACTAACACAGATTTAGACAGATTTGTGAACAATATTTAAGATACCGGTAAATAGGCCTTTTGAATACATAGAAAAAGTCTTAGATCTTTGAGTTCAGCTCATGAAAAATGGGGGCAAAACCAAAAGTGTTGCGTTTATAATTTTGTTCAGTGTATAATTCTTGTTGTGGTGTATCACCAAATTAATATATATATACTACACAAGGTTCGTCTACATTAAAAGGTATTTATTAAAAGGCAACAACACAATACTATAAATGTATCACAAACACACAGCCCAGACCCACTTGTGGGAGAAAAAATGAATCTCTCCCTGGATAGTCCAACACCCTCATTAAATAACTCAAAACTAGATGTTTTTATATGGGCAGATCCCTGGGTGGATCACAGGGGTTTGGCCTGGCAGTTTATTGTCCACTCCATATTTTCTTAAACTATCTTGTCCTTTGAAGAACCCAAAGTCAGAGCACATGCACCAATACCTTTTACAATGCCCTATGTTGAGCTCTGGTGATGGTTATCTAGAAGTTTTATGGCCTAGGCCTGGTGTAAGATCAAAACCCACAATAAATGTTATCCCAACATTTACAAAAACAACTCAGAACACATCAAATAAATCCAACGATTTAATCGCTGCTAAATCTCACGGCTATTACTCTATCCTAATTCTCCTTGATCTTTCTGCTGCCTTTGACACTGTTGATCATCAACAGCTTATTCTCATTCTCCATAATTTCGGTCTATGAGATACTGCTCTCTCCTGGTGCTCCTCCTACCTCTCCTAGCGCTTTTTCAGTGTATCTTTCTCTGGCTCTGCCTCTTCTCCCCAACCCCTCTCTGTTGGCATTCCCCAAGGTTCTGTCCTTGGTCCCCTACTGTTCTCTATCTATACTGCCTCCCTTGGTAAACTCATCAGCTCATTGGCTTCCATTATCATTTATATGCAGGTGACATGCATATCTACCTGTCCTCTCCTGATCTCTCACCGCCCATCTTGACTCGTGTCTCTGACTGCCTCTCCGCGATTTCCAACTGGATGGCTGCTCGCTTCCTTAAACTCAACCTGTCCAAAATAAAACTTCTGGTATTTCTTCCCTCAAGTGTTGCTACTCCTGTGTCTCCCTCTAAGTCAACGGTGCCACCATCACCTCTACCTCGCAGGCTTGCTGCCTAGGTGTTCTCTTTGACTCCGACTTCTTCTTCACCCCTCATGTCCAGTCGATCGCCAAATCCTGCCACTTCCATCTCAAAAGGCTAAGGTGCTGGTCCATGCTGTTGTTCTTTCTCGCCTTGACTACTGCAATCCCCTTGTGGCGGCAAGTCTAATTTTCTTGTCTGCCCGCACCTCTTACACCTCCCTACATTGGCTTCCAGTTAGATACAGGGCTCAATTTAAGATTCTGGTGCTTGCTTACAAGTCCCTACATAATGCTGCTCCAACCTACCTATCCTCCCTAATACACAAATATGTCCGGTCGAGGCCCCTGCGCTCTTCCTAAGACCTCCGCCTATCCTCTGTCCGTACTCTCACATCTGATGCTTGCCTCCAAGACTCCAGGGCTGCACCTTTTCTGTGGATCTCCCTTCCCTTCTCCATTAGACTTTCACCCAGTCTCCACTCTTTTAAAAAATCTTTGAAAACACACTTCTTCAGGACAGCATATCATTTCAACTGTTAGCGGGTTTTCACCCCCCCCCCCCATGACTCCTCTCCTGCAACTGTCAAAAATAACCTACTAAGTTTTCAGTGATTACTTTTCTAGCAACCTACTTCATTGCCACTACTTATACCCTTTGTGTCACTATACCCCACTCTAGCATGTATCTTAAGCTTAAATTGAAGTCCCTCGCTGCCTCATGCCTCCTGCTTCCTCTCCACCCGCCTTGTAAATTTAAGCAGAGTAGACACCTGCAATGTGGGAAAAGCGAAAGTGCCTACCCTACCTTAACTGAGTAAGCACTGCTCCGCAGGTGTCTTAGGTGGCCAGCTTGCCACCTCGTGGGCCCCTGTGACACTCATCTGTCCACTCCTCACGGCCCACCTCTTCCTGGCGCGTGGGCGGAGTGCACTCGCCCAGGATCGGTCCTGCATGCATGGCACTAGGCCCTCCCCATAGGAAAGCATTGCCTCAATTTTAGTGACGTTGGATATCATCATGCAGAGGACATTCAGCGTCAGTTAGGCGACCTAGATTCCTATAAAATCACGGAAGCGCCTCTAGTGGCTGTCACTATTATTGCAGTCTGATAGACAGCCAATAGGAGCTGTCTTAGAGCCGCAATGTAAATATTTCAGTTTCTGAACAGGGACATTGCATCCAGACTACTTCAATACGCTGAAGAGGTCTGGGTGCTTATAGTGTCTCTTTAAGGGGAAAGGCTTAGCCACAGCTTTATCATTAACAACCCTTTAAGGGACACTATAGTCACCCAGATCATTTAATCTCACTTCCTTTCATTGGGTTTTCCAGAAAGCCACTAGAGGCGCTTCCGGGTCCTTAGCAGACTTCAGGTCCACTAAATGAAACTGGACATCCTCATGCTCTGGACATCCTCATGCTCTGCTCTGATTCAATGCTTTCCTATGGGGTAGTCCTAATGTGCTCGTTGACATCGGAGGAGGAGCAGCGGAGGCGGAGCCTGACCCAGTGCCGAGGGTGATCAACACTAGAATCAGGTAAAGTTTAAACTCTTTACCGACTGCGAGGGGAGGAAGGGGCAGAGGGTACTATAGTGCTAGAATTACAACTTTGTCTCATATAAGCCAGATTTCGCTCCAAACAACAGGAACCCCCTCTCCCAATGGTCTAGCTTACGCTAAAGTTTAATTTAGGTGCAAACTCTGCAGCTGTGACTAGAACTAAAATACAAAACACAAAAACCAACATGAGAGAGCAAAACCACAGGAGCGAACAAAAGCGGGCAAGCCAAGAAAAAATGGTCGGGTCGTGTGAGAAAAGCTGCTTGCGGTAGGCTGCCCAGGAGCAAAAGGAAGTAAGAAGGTAAGTGGCCATAATTTAAACATTTTACCCTCAACATTGTATCCATCAATCCTCCAATCCTTAACTTCCTTGTAAGACTGTCCCAGACAGGCAAATCATGGCCCATCTCACCTAAATGGTACACTGGGCTTTCTTTACTTAATCCGATCAACTCCATCAATTTATCTGAAGAATGTTTCCAAATTCCTGTCCTGTATTTATTGTCATTATTTCCGAGATACAGACTGCCTCTGGGAGCTGTTGGACAGTGCATGATAAGTGCTACCTGCAGGATGTGGAGCCCACATGTAGCTATAAAAAAGGTTCAAGTTCAGATCTTTTAGGAATCAATACCCATATTTGTTTGCTGAGATAGGTGGTTTTAAGTAGCCTTGTATAATTTAAAACTGTATTTTTGTGTGTGCGCTGTTCCTTAAAGGGACACTATAGGCACCCAGGCCTCTTAAATCTCATTGAAGTGGACTGGGAGCACTGTGCCTGCCTTGTTAACCCTGCAATTGTAAGTATTGCGGTTATTGATAACTACCTTGCAGGGTTAACTCCACCTCTAGTGGCTGTCTACCAGCTGAAGTCTTTCGGCGTCAGTTAAACTCCATAGGAATGCATTGATTCAATGCATTTTCCTATGAGGAAGTCGTAATGCGCTCGGCGTGCATGTGTCTTAGGTCACCCCATTCGGCTGACATCGGTGGATGACGGGCTGAGGCGGATCAGGTATTCAGGTAAGAATCAGGTTAGGCTTTAACCCCTTTACCGGCTGCGTGGAGGTGGGCAGAGGGACTTCTAGGAACGTTGTATTGCTAGCACTAGTTTCCCTTTAATCTGTAGTATATATATTAATTTTGCTCTCCATTGGCAGCACCATTCCTATAAAATGTTCTGGGTGTGCCCCTAATTCTAATTTATTTAAGACAATAAAATCATGTGACTTAGCAAGTCTGCTATCTTTGTGACTCTATGACTAAAAGGGCCTTGAAGGTCAATTCCATGGATTATTGTAGGGTGCTATTTCATCTTGCAGACCCCTGTACATTACTGTATTCTAGTGTATCTTTTCTATTCCAAGTCAGTTTATTTTTTTTTCCTATATAGTCTTTATTGTGCCAACAACATGAACAGGCATACATTACATTCAGTTTCGTGTACACTAGTTTTTCATGACTATGCAGTGCGGACCTTGCGGTCTTACATTTGTTACTTTTTATACATCATGAAACTGTTATTATACACACATTCCAAACAGTTATAGGATAGTTATTTGCTCCTGAACTGGTTCGGCCTCATACCGAGATTCGGATTGTGTACAGTCGGTAATGCATTGGCAGTATTTGGGGGGAACAGGAACAGAAGGGGGGGAGGAAAGGGATAACTTGGAGTGGAGACTTAGAGTCCCCAGCCTTGCTACCCAGTGCTTACACCTACTATTTAGCAGTCTCTAACCATTCTTAGCCTGTCTTTGGGTACTATATTAACAGTTGGACGGTCCGGTTTGTGGTCGGTATGTCCTGATGCACGGGGTATTATACTAGGTACTGGGCTTAAGGCTTAGAGTTCCAGCTTGCCCATTCTCTGTCATATTTAGTCCCCTGGCCCTGGACTCTGCTGGCCATACGTTCATAAGAGCTTATGACGTCCATTCTCTCTATGAGTGCCACTATGGTGGGTACCGCTTTGCTCTTCCAGTTTTGGGCTAGGAGAATTTTTGCTACTGTGAGTATGTTTATTAGCACTGTTTTATGGGGGTGCAGTGAGAGCCCGGGTATCATATGTAGCAGATAGTGTTCTGGTCTCAGCTGGATTAGAAAGCCGGTAGTGTTCGCGATAAGGCCTTGTATCGTTTTTGAGAATGAACCTAATGCCTGACATGTCCAAAACATGTGCAGCATGGTACCCTCACCCCCCTCACAGCGCCAGCATAGCCCGGAGGAACCCCTGTAAATGCGCGCTAATTTGTGCGGTACTAAGTACCATCTCATGGCTATTTTGCAGTATGCCTCCCATAACGAGAGGCTCTTGGAAGCACCCTTTGTGATTGTCATCGCCTTATACCATTGCGCCAATGTTAGTTGGTTGTCTAGCTCACCTTCCCATTGTGTCATATATGATCTAGATTCACCTAGTTGACCTTCCAGGAGGGCATTGTAGCACATGGACAGGGGTTTCCCTAGTTTAGTAGAGAGAATCTGAGCGGGTAGTAGAGGTAGGTCTTTGGGCATTTCATTTGTTCTGCTCGTGTGGGGCAGTAAAATGTTTTTTGTTCTAAGATAGAGGAACATGTCCCTTTGGGGGAGGGAAAATTTTCACTGGAGATCAGGGAACGTTTGGATTTTGTCTCCCTCTAATAGGTCCTTTACGCTATGTATGCCCTTGGCTTTCCAGCTCGCTGTGGGTAGATCAGGGGAAAAGATGGACATGGCCTCTTGCGGCGCTTCTCTGAAGAGCGGGTCCACGATCAGGTGGCTCCACGCCCACCACGAGCTCACCAGGAAGCGGGAGCATTGTGATAAATATGCCCCATCAGGTTTAGCGGGGGCATTGGTCCATAGTATGCGGGATGTATTGTGTGGGTGTAGGAAGGTATCTTCCAATGTTAGCCACAGAGGCTTTTGGGAGCTGTCCTTAAGTCTCAGAATGTGTACACCCTGTGCTAGAGACGTGGCTCTGTAGTAAGTTTTGATATCCGGCAGGCCCAGGCCTCCTTTGGTGAAGGGAAAGCCAAGGTTGCGCTGGGCTACTCTCGGGGGCTTCCGTTTCCAGACGTGTGCATTGATAACCGATTGCAATAATTTGATCAGTTTGTTATGGAGTGCTATTGGGATCGTGCGGAAGAGATACAAGATATGGGGTAGAGCCATCATTTTAATTGTATTTACTCGACCCAACCAGGAGATCTCTAGGTTCTCCCATTTTTCCAGAGTCGCTCTCAATTTGTGTATTACGGGGAAGTGGTTTTCTTTTGGTATGGCTTGGTGGGTTTTTGTCAGTTTGATCCCTAGATATGTGAGGGACGATTTGCGCCAGTCGAAGGTGTGCTTGAGGGTTAGGTGCGCTAGTGTTTGGTGTGGCAGATTTATCGGTAACGCTTGTGTCTTAGCGGTGTTGTTCTTATAGAATGAAACTTCTCCATACTCTTTGAGAAGATCTAGCAGAGCGGGAACGGAGCTGTCGGGGTGTGTTATGAACATGAGTATGTCGTCGGCAAATAAAGCCAGCTTCTGTATGCCGCCCGGGGTTGACAGGCCTTGGATCAGTGTGCTATCTTTTATGATTCGTGTTAGGGGTTCGAGGCATAAGATGAAGATACGTGGCGATAGTGGGCAGCCCTGGCGTGTGCCATTACGTATGGTGAAGGGTGCTGACAGAAAGCCGGTGCTAAAAACCCTTGCCGACGGGCACTGATATAGGGCCAGGATGCTATTGATAAAGTTCTGTGGAAGGCCCATTTTAGTCAAAGTACGTGTCATATATCCCCAGTGCAAGCAGTCGAACGCCTTTTCTGCGTCCAACGCCAGCACCAGGCCTTGCTGAGAAGAGTGATTTGCCCAGTCAATAAGATTTAGGAAGTGGCGGGTGTTATCCCCCACCTGTCTGCCTGGCACAAACCCTGCTTGTTCAGCAGAGATGAGCGTGGGAAAAAGTGCCTTGACCCTCGTAGCCAACATTTTGGCATATAATTTAGTGTCTGAGTTGAGGAGCGAGATTGGTCTCAGGTTGGCGCAGTGTGTGGGGGGTTTGTTAGGTTTTGGCAAAGTAACAATAAAAGCTTCTAGCATTTCTCGGGGCATGTCACCAGATTGTTTGATATTGTTGAACAGTCGTAAGAGGTGAGGGGCTAATTGGTCCGTGAATTTGATATAGTAATATATACTATAGAGAGGCCATCTGGGCCCGGGGATTTGCGTTTGGGGAGAGATTTGATGGCTGCCCTTAGTTCTTCATCAGTGAAGGGACTGGTGAGGTGTGCGCTAAGGTCCTGGGATATACAAGGGAGGGTGACTTTATCCAAAAAGGAGTCTATTCCAGCCCCAGAGGGTTGGTGAGTCCCTGGGTCTGTGTGGAGTTGGTAAAGTGTTGCGTAGTATTCCGCTAATGAGTTCACTATATCCTGGGGGTTGTAGAGCTTGTCTCCATGCTTTGAAACAATATAGGGGATCTTGGTTTGGAGATACTTTTGCTTCAAGCGGCCAGCTAGGAGCTTGCCAGCTTTGTTCCCTAGCGTGTAATGATTTTGCTTCAGATATCTCATTTGTTTTTCTGTGGTTTGTAATTGCAAATCTCGTAGTTTGGCCCTGAGTGTTTGTAGACGTTTGTGTGTTTGCTTGGACGGGTTCGTTTTATGACCAGCCTCAGTGTTTGCTATGTCCTGAGTGAGTTTAGTCTGTTCCACGTGTGCTGCCTTCTTTGTGTTTGTACCCAGCTTTATGAATTCTCCTCTCATAACCACCTTGTGGGCTATCCATTGTGTAGCGAGTGTGGTTTCGCAGTGTTCGTGAATTGCAAAGTATGCGTCTAGAGTATCGCGTAGGTGTTCGAAATGGCGAGGGTTTTCCAGGAGGGCCTCGTTGAGGCGCCAAGCTCCTCGACCTCTCGCTGGGTGTGGTATCTTCATCGTTATTATCAGGGGGGCATGGTCGGACCATGTGATGGGGCCGATGTGCATGTCAACGGCATGCGGTAGTGTGCTTTTGTCAAAGAGGCAGAGATCTATTCTGGAGTATGTCATGTGGACAGGGGAGTAAAATGTGTAGTCCCTTGTGCCCGGATAGAGGTTGCACCATACATCGTAATGTTCCGAAGAGTTCAAGAGATTCGCTAAGTGTCGGCCCATAGACAATGATGGTTGTTTTGGGGGTCTGTTTTGGGCCCTCTGCGTGTCAACGTGTGGGTCAGGGGTGCAGTTGAAGTCTCCACAGACAATAGTGTGCCCTGACTGTTATTGGTCTAGTTTACGAAATGCCTTAGTTAGAAAATCTTTCTGTGTATCGTTTGGGGCGTACAGAGAGGCAATCGTCATTTGGAGACCATTGAGGGAGCCCACCAGTATGAGTAGCCTGCCGTCTTTACTAATGTATTGTTTGGTGGGCATAAAAACCCAGTCCCTATGAAAGTAAAGTGAAACCCCTTTGGATTTTGTGTTAGCCATGGCATGGTAGGCCTGAGGGAATTGTTTGACCCTAAAGCTTGGTGGTTTGCGCATACAAAAGTGAGTCTCTTGTAGACATACTATCGCCGCCTTGGATTTGGTCATTTCTTGGGCTGCCAGCCTGCGTTTGTGAGGGCTGTTGAGACCCTTAACGTTCATGGAGAGAATATTTAACGTGTTATCCATTTGGTATGGGTAGTGGCATGCTAAGAGTTGAGAAGGGTGCTTGGCTTGATAGTGGCATAGCTCGGCTCGGGGGGGACATGGTAGGAAAAATAAGGCAAAACTGGGGAGAACCTAAACAACCATTTCTTAACAGAACTAAAGTATGTACACAGCGCCCTTATTTTGATCGGCGCCTTGTCCGGGTGAGACGTAGGCCAGCACCTCGTGCTGATGCCGACGCTCATCCGTGGGTACGCCCGGTGGGAGCGGGGTGTGGATGACTTACATGCTAGTGGTGGTGACACAGCCCTCTCATGGCACTCCTCACTATTTTCACATGTACGGTACATTAGCATAGCAATATAACATTTCAGCATTAAGCAGTAGAACAACACTCCCAGGACCCCTCCCCCCGCCATCGTTATGTTTGGTCAGTTACAACACGCGGCTCAAATATCAATTGGACTATATACATTTTCCCCATGCGTGGATATTGGATCGCATATCATATAGTTACGTGGGTTGGGCGACACCATGTCCCCCACTCACCAAGTCAGTTTCTGTGCTAGGACCTTTTTTCCTTTCTGTTGACTTTCCTACAAATACCATCAGGTGTCTTACTAAAACCCAGAAATCACTTTTTTTGCCACACATACCTGTATTTAAATCATTTTTGGTTGTCAATGCCAATATTTCAGTACATGTTTAGTATAATACAAGAAAACCGATACCATATATAATCTAAAACAACATATCTTTGATTTCTCTATAAAGGATGAGTGTATAAATGAAAAAATAATATTGTAAATGTGTTTCATTTTATTTTTTATTTATTGATTCATGAACAATCAATTACACAACATTGCTATTTTATCTTAAATGTGTTGTCCATGCAACCAAAGTATCAAATTAATTCTAATGTTTAGAAAAAAAAAAGAAACTTGTCAGGCGAGGAGGGGGTTAAGTATAAGAATAATCAAAATGTCTTGAAAGTGGCTGATGAAGATACATAGCGTGCACCTCTCTGAAACGTCGATCCGGCCAATTTTCTAGTTTAGCACACAGTGCTCGCCATCAGAGCCAGAAAAGACACCCATTGTATACTCTGAATATAACTCTGAAATAAGTCTTATGGACTTACGGCTGAATTGTATACTGTATAATAAATTGAGATTCTTATTGGGTGGTGCAAGAGTTTCTTTTTAGTTGCTTCTATCACCTTTTAAAGACACTCCACTCCCCAAATACAAAAAAGTAAATAAAACCTCCTATTAAAATTTTTAATGCCTTTAATTTAGCATTTTTCATTTGCGGTATATTTAAAAATCACTTATAAAAGCTGCAGCTCTCTTTTCTGCAGCCTTTACAAGCCTCCCCCTCCCCTTCTAACCCCGCCCAGGCTTTCTGTGGCTGTCCAATCACTGACGTCCCAATGCAACTCAATGAGAAGTCTTTGCAAGGCAGGTGCTCTGGGCAGTTGCTGCCTCTTAAAGGACCACTATAGGCACCCAGACCACTTCAGCTTAATGAAGTGGTCTGGTTGCCAGGTCCATCTAGGTTTAACCCTTTTTGCTATAAACATTTATACTGCTATGTTTACATATGGGTTAATCCAGCCTGTAGTGGCTGTCTCATTGACAGCCGCTAGAGGCGCTTCCGCGCTTCTCACTGTGATTTTCACAGTGAGAAGACGCCAGCATCCATAGTAAAGCATTGAGAATGCTTTCCTATGGACTGGCTGAATGCGCGCGAGGCTCCTGCCTCCGATGACGTCGCTATGGGGGAGGAGAGGAGGAGGAGAGTTCCCCGCCCGGCGCTGGAGAAAGACGTAACTTTAACCCCTTCCTCCCCCTAGAGCCCGGCGGGAGGAGGACCCTAAGGGTGGGGTTCTTTAAGTTTATCTCCACTGAACTGATCAAACCAGGAAGTAACAGGACATGTTGACTGATTGACAGCCAAGGGGTGTAAAAAGGTTAATTTATAAACGTGTCATTTTTTTAAGAAAAATCTGAACTTTTTGTTAAACTGAAAAACTAGGACCCATTCTCTATACATAGCGCTTTTTAGCAAGTTAAATAGCTTCAGGGGTCTAAAGATGTTTTTTTTTTCTTCGCAGTTATGGAATAGGTTTGTTTTCCATATTTTTGTTCAAATAAAAAAACTACAATTTTGTGGGGTTTAATTAAACCTTTTGTGTATTGTATAGAATCAGATTGAAATTTCAGTAGCTCAGTATTAAGAAATGCATGTTCCAGGTTTATGATATGTAGCACAATAATGGTATAATTGTAGTATAGGGTATGAAAATGGCATAGCTATGGTATATGGTGCAATAATGGTTTAGTTATGATATGCGGCACGATAATGGTATAGCTATATTACATTGTACGGTAATGGTGCAGCTGTAAACGTTAAATGAAACATGTTATCATCATATATCAGTCATTATGCACCCTACCCTCAGCCGATATGGCCCATGAGGTACACAAACCACAGTTTGAGAAACTGCGTTCTGTCTGACTCCGTACCAGTCCAGTAGTTCTGTCTGTCTCCGTGGCAATAATGTACCAAGAAATTCTATGGCAATCATTAATGGAATGTTTCTGTTAAAGGGACACTATAGTTACCAGAACAACTACAGCTTGTTGAATTTGTTCTGGTGAGTAGAATCATTACCTTCAGGCTTTTTTCTGTAAACACTGTCTTTTCAGATAAAATGCAGTGTTTACATTACAGCCTAGTGATAACTTCACTGGCCACTCATCAGATGGCTGTTAGAGATCCTTCCTGGGTCATGGCTTCCTAAAATGCATCCAAACATTCAGTATCTCCACCCTCTGTATGAAGACACTGAACTTTCCTCATAGAGATTCATTGATTCAATTCATCTCTATAAGGAGATGCTGATTGGCCAGGGCTGTGTTTGAATTATGCTGGCTCTGCCCCTGATCTGCCTCTTTGTCAGTCTCAGTTAATCCTATGGGGAAGCATTGTGATTGGATCAGGCTACCACTTCAGATGATGTCAGCAGACTGCTTGTTTTTTTGAGGCAAACAGCATGCAGATCTACAGCTTCTGCCTTGAATACATTAAGATTTTGCTATATTTATGAAGGTATGAGGGGTCCAGGGGGGCTAGAAGGTGGTTTTAACATTATAGGGTCAGGAATACATGTTTGTGTGCCTGACCCTATAGTGATCCTTTAATTTCTGCTCTTTTAAAACGGCCCAGAATGTCCCAGTATACAAATCCACAGCTCATCAGACCCAGCTGTCAGCAGCAGGCACATGGTCAGTGCTGATTGAAGGGGTTTTGCCTGTTTTGGGGTGTCTGTACAACCCAATAGTTAAATAAATGTTATCCACAGATTTTTGTTGCATGCTGTATTTTAGGAAGATATCAACGTCACTCCTTTATTTAATCTCAATTAAGCTCCTTGTGTTTAATACTGGGGTATCATCGTTCGGCACTTCCCATTAGTATAGTCTTATAGCATTTATAATTCTTTTTGGACAGGTAGGCTGGGTGCCTAACCCATAGTTAGTGACATAGTTATATAGGCTGAAAAGATCCATCTGCTTTCCTCACATCTGCTTTTGCTGTTAATCAAAAAGAAGAAAAATTCCTTCTTGATCCCGGAATGGCAGTCAGATCTCTCCTTGGATCAAGAAGCTATTACCCCACAAGTTAAAAATTATATCCCTGAATATTATGTTTTTTTTAAGTCCAGTTGCTACATCTGTACATACTCTGATAAAACCACCTCATCAGGCAGAGAATTTCACATCCTCGTTCTTCCAGTAAAAAAACCTTTCCTTTGCCTTAGACTAAATCTCCTTTCTTCCAGTCTAAATGCGTGACCTTGTGTCATATATATAGTCCTGTATAGAGCATAGAGCTTTGACGGCGCGTAGGGGGACCCTTTTAATAACAAAACATTAGTAGCAATTTTTATGCTTCTAGCAGCAGAACCATATCTGCCTGATCTAACCTCAAACCAAATACAGGATAACTTGAAATGTGCCATAAACACCATCCAGTTACCCATGGGTCAGTCAAAACAAGAATGGGTTATGTGTCAGAGCAGCGTCCCAGAGACTGACAATAAACCAGGCTCCGCTTGCTGCTACCAATCCGTACAGAGAGAAATGCTTACTAACTACACCATGAAGGTGACATTTAGTAATCTACGAGCCACAGATGGGTATAGCTTGGCAGCAGCCAGACTGTGTTTGTACTTATAAAAAATGTGCTTATTGGCATAGAAATAATGAAAAAGGGTATTCCCAGCTCAGGATACTACCCCAGCCAAACTGAAAAGAGGGTATTGAATATTTAAACATATCCACATTAAAAATGGGACATTACATTGTAAAGTTGTGTAAAAAAAAATATTTTTTTTTTACCATTGGCATTTATAAAGCATCAACATTCCGCAGCACTGTACAGCCGGGGTACAGTGTAGACAAAGCAATGGAAAAGTAATAGAGGACCCTAGCATTTAAACCCTTGTATGCCAAGTACTAAGCTAAATGGCACATGAGCTTACTGTAGTGGAGCTGTAATGCTGAGACTCAATATCTCCGCTGTTGACCTCTGGAGCTGGAAGGGAAGCACTGGTTAGTAGATATAGCCAATTCCTCCAGTAGCTGGACGGCACACAGTTCTGGGAGTCAACTGATTTTATTTTGGCCACACATGGCTTTTATGCACAGGCCCCTACATGGGGTCTCCTATACAATAATACATGGCTTTTCTTCCTAGGATCCTCTGTGCCTGAGAGATAATTGCGTGAGGAAAAGCTATAACTTAATTATCTCTCAGGTACAGAAAAATCTACAATATTTTAAAACACCCCAAAAATACATTTTAATAACTTCAGAACCCAACAAAAGTCATATCACCAAATATCTTGGATCTGAGCGCACACTTTGCCGAAATATCACTTAGATCGTTGGTTTGGGAATGCCATTCAAATTAAACATTGACCGGTCGGCCACGAGGTGATGCCCCAAAACAGTTCCAGAGAAAACAAGGCAACGACTGATCATCTTTCGGGGGTTTTCGCACGAACACAGACGAATCTATCTCCTGGCTGTTAGGGTATAAATGCTCCCCCTGTTCGGTTCGGTAGTTTATTCCTCCCAAACGCCGTTGTCCTAACTGTTCGGGAAGTTGGATGGGCAGCGCTAGCAGTTTCCCGGGTGTTTCATGAGACTGAGTATGTGAAAACAGTTCCACGCTGTCGACGACCATGTACCCCTGCCAGCGTTCAGGAGACAAAATGGCCGCCAATTGTTTGAACACGTGCGTTCGATTATACGAACAACGGCCACACAGGCGAACACTTGAACTAATAACCAATTTGTGGTTAACAGCCAGGGGCACTTGGCGATTAAAAGGACCACACAGAGTTGATTCGGTAAACGAACAGGGCCGTACAGACAGTCGAACAAAAGGGAATAAAAATTTAGCTAGAGCATCCATTCCGCTACACTTACAATCTAAAGGAGAAAATAATTGAAATCAAGTAACAGTTTAGGACGTGTTCACTGAGCAGCAAATTATTGTGAATTGAAAGCTGCATATTAAAATCCAGACTAGAATAGCCAATCTGTGACTATACGGTGCCCAAATCAGATATTTTGGTCTAAATCATTTAATTCATTACAATTTCTGTTAGTGAAAAAAAAAAAACCTTTGTCTATAGGCCAGCTGCAGCAGTCATTGCTAAGGAATGATGTATAAAAATAGATACAAAAATGCAAAAAAATTTAAATCCCTGCACTGTCCTGTGTCTGCTATTATCTAAAGTCTAGTACTAGAGTAAAAAGTTCAAAATGAAATTACCCTTTTTTGGTTCTTAGGTACGAAGACATAATTACCAAACCGTTAACACGCAGACATGCAACAACAGGGCGAACAAACCATGAATCGTGTTAGGACCCTGAGATGTACAGAATGAGCCCAGACTGCAATTAGTTGGATTTCGTGAGATTTAAAAAAAAAAATACTTATTTTTAATAGTATATTAAGAAAAACAGTAAAAACAAAGAAAAACACGGCCATTGTCAGTGCTTATCCTGTGGCAGTTAGGGTGTCCGTACAATAAATGGAACAGACACATGGACAGGGCTGCAGAGTCAGGTCAATGGATGAGCATTAAGTCCAAGTATCCGCTTTCCGATACTTCTAAACTGACAGGGTAACATGACAGCACAAGAGAAGGCAGCGATATTACTCAACATGCAGTGTCTCTCAGTGCCTGTAAGCAATGATATCTAACTATACCCCCAGGACCTAGTTAAAAAGTGGCTTACATACTTAGAGAAGCACTTTAATGTAACTGCATTAGAAAGCTGTCAGCCGCTTGTTGGGCAAAACAGACTTTTTTTTTTGCAGGGTAAGGATTATTGAGCTATTTGTTACAAGCCAATTTAAAAATCATAATAAAGCATTTCTAATTTATTTATTTTTTTCTCCTCCAGCGAAACAGCTAATGGTTTGGCTTTAGAGAGAAGACCCGAAACGGATATGAGGGCGCTGGTTTTAAAAATGCTGCCAGACCCGCTCCTAATTGGAGGGGAGAAATGTGGAACAATAGTTAGCTTATCAAGGATGCAGTTTGCAAAACCCAGAGAGAGAAATGTATTTTATTATTACCTTATGCTAAAAAAAAAAAAAATCATAAAAAATAAAACAAAAAAACCTCAGCAAATCATATATTCAGAAAAATAAAAATTCCAGTTTTGTACTCCAGTTTGATTGTTATCTGCTGCTGGCGGCTAATCATCTCGAATCCCAATAAATTCCCTTTAGCTACTTGGCTTCTGTATGAATAATAAGCAATTACACCGGCCGAGGTGTGCGATCTTGCTGAAAGCAAGCTCTCTCCCTTTGTGTCTCTCTCTCTCTCTTCCCCACTCCATCCATATCTATCTCCCTCCATGTCTCTCTCTTGCTCACTTCATGTCTTGCTCCCTCCATGTCTCTCTTGCTCCATGTCTTTCTTGCTCCATGTCTCTCTCTCTGACTACATATCTCTCTCCTTCCATGTCTCTCTGACGCCCTCCACGTCTCGATCACTCCATGTCTCTCTCTCTCTCTCTCCCTCCCCCAATCCTTCCAGGTCTCGCTCTCTCCATGTCTCTTTCTCTCTCCCTCTGCTCCCTCCATGCCTTGCTTCTCCATGTCTCTCTCACTCCCTCCATGTCTCGCTTCCTCCATATCTTTCTCTCTTCCTCCACTCCCTCCATGCCTTGCTTCTCCATGTCTCTCAGTCCCTCCATGTCTCGCTGCCTACATGTCTCTCTCTCTCTGGTATGCAGCCAGCAGTACCCATTTCTAGCAGATGATGACCCTCCAGAGGGTGAGGTCTATGATGGCCCTTGCCTATTGTGGGAGGCCTCTGTGGAACCTGGATTCGGAAGACCTGAATGGTCCGGCTCAATGACATTCGGGAAAATAGGGAACACCTAATGGATCTCTCAGAAGCAACTGACCTGTGACCAGATTGACACACCTGGCCACCATGGAGTGGGAACTTGAACTGGATTACAAGTGATTATTTGACTCTGTATAGCAGCAGGTCCCAGAGACTGGGGATTTGACAGTCTTTAAATCTGAGGATGTTGGCCAGATAGTTGCGGAGAGAACTGTGTTCTCCACACCTGAATCAGAGCGATGCTGGGCAGCTGGGCCAGATCCTCACTTGTGGGGCATGGGGACCCTGTCAACCCTGCTACATCCCTAGTGGCAGCCGGGGTTATCGGGAGTGGGCATGGTCAGTCCCCCTCCCGAGCAGTGGTTAGTTATTCAGGGAGAGGAGAGTATCGCCCTTCCCAGCAGAAGTTGGTAGAGCAGGGAGGGGTGATGGTCAATCTCCCTCCCCAGCGGCAGATTAAGTTACCAGGAGTGGAGACAGACAACCTTCCTCCCCAGTGACAGTATGTTGTGCAGAAAGAGGAGAGTATTGGTTTCCCTACCCAGTGGCAGTTGCTTGGAACCAGGAACGGAGACAGTCGCTCCCTCACCAGCACCAGTGGAAATTACAAAAAGTGGAGACAGCCAAACTCCCTCCATAGCGGCAGTTATTTTTCCAGGGAAAGGAGAGTATTGAATTTCCTCCCCAGCAGCAGTTAAAGCTACTAGGAATGGAGACAGCGGGTCTTCCTCCCCAGCAGCAAGTTGCAGCACCAGGAGCGGAGATTGTCGGTCTCCCTCCCCACGGCAGGCTGCATTACCAAGAGTGGAGATGGTCAGTTTCCCTCCCTAGCGGCAGTTGGAGCTACCGGGAGTGGAGACGATCAGGCTCTCTCCCCAGTTGCAGTTTGTTTTGCAGGGAGTGGAGACAGCCAGCCTCCCTCCCAAGCGGTGGTTCGTTCTACAGGGAGAGATGAGTATTGGCCTCCTTCTCTAGCGTCAGACGGAGTTACAGGGAATAAAGATGGTTGTGACGGAGCTCCCTGTACCACGACTGGGTACCTCTGCCAAGGACCGCTTCCTATCTGGAGCAGGGAATAAAACCTCAGCACTTCTTCCCCAGTCGCCATGGCTTGGCTGGGGTCCTGGAGCCTCTCCATCCTGGAGCAGGCTAGGGACAGAGATTAACACTTTCTCCCCCCCCCCCTCGTAACTGGACGACACACAGTTCTGGGAGTACAACTGAACTCAAGTTTTTTTGAACACACATGGCTTTTATGCCCAGTCCCTCACATGGGGTTTACAATACAAGACAACAGGGGTTTCAATCCTAGGATCCTCTACAGAAAAATGTACAATATTCTGAGACACTCCACAGGCTGCTCACTGTTTAATAGACATGCCCCTACTCGCGGTATAGCGAGTAGGGGCAAAATTTACTAATACTAAATAATTTTTACTTAGTATTAGTAAATTTGGCTGAAAGACCAATTTAGGTCTTTCAGCCTTTTGGTAGATAACTCCCTAATACCGTGGGAATTAGGGAGTTATCTACTAAGCGGCTGCAAGAGAAGTCCCGAAGTGCCGAAGTTCCGAAATTCCAAAGTTCCGAAGTGTCAAAGTGCCGAATTTTCGAAGTGCTGAAGTTCCAAAGTTGTCGAAGTTCAGAAATGATGAAGTGCCGAATTGCCAAAGTCCCGAATAGCGAAAGTCCCAAATTTCGGAATGCCAAACCGAACCGAAAATTTTCCCAATGCACATGCCTAATTATAGCACTCTGTATCACTATATATCACACTGTATTTTATCTTGCTGTATTG
This sequence comes from Pelobates cultripes, assembly GCA_933207985.1. NCBI lineage: Eukaryota > Metazoa > Chordata > Amphibia > Anura > Pelobatidae > Pelobates > Pelobates cultripes. Next base: position 87,692,283 of record OW240923.1, on the reverse strand, counting down.
TGGCGGGATTGCCTAAACTGTGAATTGCCTTGTTTTTTGTGTGTAGATGTGCCCTACTAGAATGTGTGTTTCCCCTCTTTCCTATTACTCTTTCTATAATTTTGACTATAAAATCCTGCAATACATCTTTTGACCGGCCAGGGGCGCTCCAGCGCACGGAGCCCCGTGCGCCGGAACACCCTGGCACCTCAGTTATAAGGTTTACATAGCATATTCACACCTCGCTAACAAGGTGTGAAAACCACAGACCGCAAAGGAACGAGCGGCGCGGGCTTCCCCTGGGTGGCCGCCGGTTCGTATTACCGAATGCCCACCAAGGGAAGCATTCATCTCTCGAACCGGCCTGTGTACACGGTTTTCGATCCCGGTGTCAGGGATCCTCCTACCCGCTCCCAACGGAGCTATAAACACTCCTCCCTTTCCTTATCCTACCTGCTCCCCAACGGAGCTATAATCCCTCATCCCTGTCCCTTACCTAGGAGCTACGAGGCTACGCTCATGGCTGCCCTAGAGAGCGCTCTCTCAGTTGGATACCTGCGTAGGGATTTCCACTGGAGAAAGGGACGCACGCCAGCAGAGTCCCTGGGGCTGTGAGTCGGTCTCACGGCCGCAGGGTTCGCGCTGGCTGCATGGAAGTCCGTGCCGACCATTCAAACTGGGGAAGTGGTTACGGTTGGTCCCTTTCCCCAGTGTCAGTTGGTTTGTCAGGGAGAGGAGAAAATCCGCCTCCCACCCCAGTGGCAGCTTGTGTTACTGGAAGTGGAGAGTTTCTGCCTTCCTCTATCAGAGACAACTTGGGTTACCGGGAGCTAAGGTTTTCGGATTCCCTCCCCAGCGAGCTAATGGAATTCAGGAGGCTAGCAGGTTAGCTGGACATTTTAGGATTGGTTGCCAGACTAACTCAGGCACAGACCAATTGGAAGTCTGGTACCTGGTTAGGCTTCCTTTTGGGGGAAGATATGTGACGGTAGTCACCAGCACCATGAGTTTCAGACAAACACTTTATGTAGGATCTTGGACTACTCCTATGTCTAAGTCACCCTGTGCTTATTATAGGTGCAAGGTGTGTATATGTATTTGTGTATTGTTAATTGTTTTGTGAGTTCTCCTGTCCTGCTGATGCTTGCTGCCAACTAGGTCGATTTGACTATGGAGCATGTAGAGTGACCGCTGTTGGGAGCAACTCAGGTACTCTACAGGCTCTATAGCCAAATCCACCTAGTTGGCAGCAAGCACTACCTGAATAGCAAGGCTTGTTAATTTGCATATTCAAGTAGATTTGCATATTGCTAATTCTGCAGGCAACATAGATGTTTTGTGTTAATTATTGCCTTCCCCACCCACTTATGAATATGTCATAGTGTTATTATTAATTCCTGTATGTTGTCTAATGTGATTTGATTGTTTGTGTTTTTATTGAGTTGTCACAGTAATCTATATGTAATGAGCACATGGGATAGTCCAGAGTAAAAATAAAGCTGAGTGTCCTGTGTTTTTTTTTTAGGGATCCCAGTCACAGAGTCCTCAGACCTGTTAGCTGGTTGCACAATCCCAACATGCGGGCAAATTAAAAAGAGAGCTAGGCCTGAGTGCAGCAAGTCTTTTTATAAAGACAGGATCTGTGCTGTTTTTACCTGCTTGGGAAGGTGAAGTTGCAGAGGGTACAATACCTGCTTGGAAGAAGGGAGCTTGCAGCTGGTAGGGTGGAAGTGTTCCGGAGTGACCCAAGACAGGCTTTGGCAACTGGGTCTAAAGTGCTCAAGAGTCACCTGTGGCAGCTAGGAAGCAGACCTGGTGGAGGTACTCAGTCAGAGTACAGGAGCTCCGTCACAGATGGAGCTTTAAACAATGATTGACGGGGAGCTAAGATGAAGGCGCCTAGTTACAGGATAAAGAGGTGCAAATTTCTACATTTAATTTGAATTTTCACACCTCCCTAATGCTTATCTCTTAAATATAGAGATAAACATATTTAATTTTTTTACAGTTGTGTCTATATCTCCATCTATAGTAAAATAAGGTTAATATACAATGGGACAGTACACCACTTTCTACCTGTACTTGGCAGACCAAGCCTTGCTGGCAGCTAACAGGTTAACAGAAGCAAAAAGTTACAGAAAATGATCGACTTGCAAGAAAATGTCTTGCGTGTACCTGTTCTGGTATAGGCTAGTTCTGGTTGTATTTAAAAAAACCCCCCCAAAAAACAGTTCTTTCTCGTTCATTCTTTAGCTGCTCTTCAAATAAAAGAAACTAATTGAGCAACAGCTGAGCAGATGGTGGAGACAAGAAGGTATAGAAATGACTTTATAACTAGCCGGAGAGCTTGCTGCTTTATAATAGGAATTGCAAGAGAATGTACATCATGTTCATTTAGCATACGGATAGTGATTAAAGTAAAATAAAAACCAACATGTAGGAGGAAAAAAAAGAAAAGAAAATGGAGAATATGTATCATACAGTGACTCCAGTTTTTCTTCTGTTGGGATTTGCAATTACGTTGGCCCTCAGCAAGTAGATGGGAATATGGAACATTTTAATCTGCATTTTTTAAGGCTGGCTCGCCATTTATAATAATAAGACGAGGTATAACAGTAAAAATGTTATTTGTGTATTTGGTAATCACTAATCTTTTCCCCTGTGGGAAACATATTAAAATATCAACAACTTTTTTAATTTTTTTATTCCAGAGAGTTCTTTCTTTAATATATAATAAACCATGTTCTCAATGTCTAGACAAAACATTACTGTGTTTTAAAGGGACTTTTCCTGCTACTCGAGATTTTATTACCCTTACGGTAATACAAACACCGTATCAGTGTGCAGCAACTAATTATAGTCTTTCTATAACAAGCTTTTGTTTTCTTTCCCAACCTATTATCAGAAGTATGTCTAGGTCATCTGTTGCCTGCGACGGGCCAAACTCTTGGTCTTCCATATGGCATCCTTGGGAGCGTGCTCACAGAGGACAGTACCTACAAAATAAGGCACCAACTCTGTGATGTCAAAGTTATATTGTTCACATTCCATTTCATTTGTTGCCAGATGGGTTGGTTTACATAGTAATAAAATAAAATCTGTCACTTTACCTCATCTATTTCATCAATTCTATGAAATGCCTCTGAACACTTTTTATCTTTGGCAGGCTACTGTATTAAAGAGGAATGGTAAATATTGTAACTACTTGTTTTATAGAACAATGAATCACCACATTTTATTCAATGAGAGAATTCAGTCTCTGCAGACTCAGCTCAGTGTACTAGCACAGCTTATTGTATAATTACAGCTCATTGTATTATTGCAGTTTATTGTATTGCAGTTTTTGCAGTATGGCGTTCTCTGCAATGCTGCACGCTCATGCGCCGCAGGGCTTTATTGACGGCAAATTTGCGGGTCCGAATTTGGGTCCTATCGGCGAATTAGTCACAAAGATGACGTTCATTATGCTGAACATTTGTTCTATCACCCACAAAGCACACATAATTCTAGTATGACATGGACTCAGCACTGTATTTAGGCTGACAAGGCATTTGCCTTTGGTGGCACTTTAAGGGGAGCGGCAAAAAAATGCCAACCCCCAAACACCCTGGCAGATGCCTTGTCAGTCTCCTGTCCTGGGAAGAGCCAGGAGCTGGCAAGCTGGCAACCTCAGGGCCCCCCCCAACCGCCCGGAAGCTGGCATCTACCATGTTGGAGGTGGGCGGCAAGGGAGCACTCTCCTATGAGCTCTCCCTGTTTAGCTCCCTTGCTCGCTTCCTTCAGTGATGCCTGATCCGGAATATGACGTCACTCCGGTCCCGGCATCACTTAAAGGCACGAGGGAGCTGAGCAGGGAGATCGGAGCCCCCTGCATTGTATGCCTGCTCTGCAGTTAAAGGATCCCCATTGTACCCCAGGGAAATAGAGAATCCACCCCAGCACTCCCAAAGGTAGGGAGGCTGAGTGGATTGAATTTTTTTTAAATTGTGTGTGTGTTAGTATGTGTGTGCATCTGTTAGTGAGTGTGTTAGTGTGTGTGTGTGTATGTTAGTGAGAGAAAGTGTGTGTGTTATTGAGTGTGTATGTGTGTCTGTTAGTGAGTGTGTGTGCATGTCAGTGAGAGTGTGTGTCTGTCAGTGATAGTGTATGTGTGTCTGTCAGTGAGTGTGTGTGTGTGTGTGTCAGTGAGTTTATAAGTGTGTCAGTGAACTGTAATGATACACTGAACTGTAATGATACAATAAACCGTAAAAATACACTGATCTGTAATTACAAAATAAGCTGTATGTAGAAGGGAGAGGTGTTGGTGTCTCTGTTGTGTCGACCCCACTAGGTGGCAGAGCCGTGGTTCCAGGTGATATCTCGGTTCCGTCTACAGTGAGTGGGCTATCTCTATGAGGTAGTACTAGTGGTGTAAGTCCTATCGTGTGGCCCTTATCTGTGTGTTTGGTCTCTTGTCCCCTTGTCTTTTTCTCCCTGGCGTGTCGGAACTATGGGGTGGGGGAAGAGAGTTCCTGAGCATAGTGTGAGCGCTGTGTGTGTCCTTTGGGTGTAGGCAAATTAAGCGAAACTTGTAGTGTTACAATTGCAAAACTTTGTAACTAAGAAAGTCACATATGTGCCACTGCAGGATTATGTCTCGTGGTACAGTTTCAGGGGCCCTAGGGGATTTGGCTATTCTGTATGCCCCATCAAAGTAGAAGTACTTGGTTTCTCTTAATGGCAGTAGTGAGGCCACCAGCCTTCTTATGAAGTGTGGCAATTCTTCTAGGGGTATGGACTCTGTTACTCACCTTACCTTTATGTTCTTTCTCCTGCCCCTGTCGTCTAGTATGTGCACTTGTTTGTTGGTTTCAGCTTGTGTATTCTGCAAATGCTGTACCTTGTCACTGAGTGCCTTAATCCCTTAAGGACCACACTTCTGGAATAACAGGGAATCATGACATGTCACACATGTCATGTGTCCTTAAGGGGTTAAAGTCTTTTTGTAGGTCTATTACATTTCTTTCTGCAGTCTGTGTGCGCGTTTTGACGGCCTGTACCTCCGTTTTAAGAACCGCCAGATCCGCCTCCCACATTGTCCTGAGGTTGTTTTGGAGGTCGGTGAGCATATTTTGAAGTTCCCTTTTTGTTGCCGGAGCTTCTGTCTCCTGTGAGTGTAGTGTCCCTTTGTTTGCCGGTATCGGGCTCTGGAGTGGGGTCCCGCCATCAGCCTTTGAGAGTGAGGGCTCTTGTGCCGCCGGTGTCATCGTGGGCGCCGTTTGTTGCAGCATCAGGCCTATTTCGTGCTGCGTCCTGGTAGTAGTTGCAGGTTTTTTGGGGTTCTCTTGCCCATGTCGCCTCTCAGCAGAGGGAAGAAGTCTGTCTCGTCCCAGTCCAGTAGGCCTCCGTAGGCTGCTGAGGAGTGTCTGGTAGCGCGATAGGCCTTGGAGCATCGGTTCTGGTATTTTTTGCCCGGGGTGTATAAAAAGGCATCGGAGGATTCAGGGCAGCTTGCTGCTGCGATATCTGCCCTTCTTTCAGTTGGTTTTGCCAAAATGCAGGAGATATTAGGCGGATTATGTTTTTAGCGCTCGGAGCTGTGGAAATGGCGTCTGTTCGGATGCGCTGCCAGGCTCCTGCTGCATTGCTTTTCTAATCAGGGTCACTTTAAAAAAAATTGTAAAGTCATTACTCAAAATATGTATACGTTTTAACCTTATATTCCCTGGAGTATTAATATGCACTGAACCTACATACAGCCTCCAGGACGTGAAACATAGTAACTAGAAGATCAAATTAATCAGGATTTAATAACCGTCTTCCTATTGGATAAAATATGCAGATTATGCTCTGTACAAATCTTTATTTATGTCAGGATTATAATGAATCCAGAACACAGAATAGTATCACACCTAGGACTAGGGATAATGTTTAACCGGGCCTTAGAATGGCTGGACTTAACGTACCTGCGAATAGTCAAAATACTTGCCGAGGTCAGGGACACTGAACGTGACACAACGATGAGGAAAGCCAGACGTCAAGAATACCACAAATCAGGGAAGTCAAAACAAAGCCAAAGTTAAATACCCGAAAAACACGATCAGGAACACACTCTCAGATAACCAGCTAGTGAAAACCACGACAGGGCACTGACCAAAAGGTAATTTGGGTTTAAATAACCCTCTTGAGGCTGTAATTGGTTGTCTTTGGCTTCTGACTCCAAAATCTATGACGTGATGTCGCGCGCACATTGACGCCATCTTTGACGTGGTCATGGTGAGTTTACTAAGAAAACCGGAGCCGCAGCAGCCGGCGTCTATTGGAACGTTGTACTCGCTGGGGACCGGAACGGAAGGACGTCGGGCAGCAGTTTGCAGTGACCAAGGTAAGTATACAATATCTCTGTCGGCGTGACCGCTTAGTTTATGTGCAGCCACGCCAGAAGGAGCCGTGACAATTTAGCCTTGTATATTTTACTGTGATATTCTACGAATGCCTAACAAAATCTATTTTTTTTGTATGTTTTGATAAAAACCTGAAGACTTACACAAAAAAAAATAATAATAATGTACAAAGAAATGTACAAACACACACGTACAGTAGATTTTCTGTTTCCTAGCCGCTAATAAAGCTAGTAAATCATCGTAATTTCTAAAACAATGAATTGCAGCAGTGTAATGTAACAAATTATGTATAGATATCTGTACAAAACAAGACTGCGATTCCGCTGGGGATTTCAGCGGAAAAATAAAACTCCGGGAGCGAATACTTAGCCGTTTGTTTATGTCAACAGACAGACCCTTCCTATGTTTTCAAACACGCACGCTATTCATTAGGGATCATCGAAAACTTCATCCTCCCAACAAAAGATATAGAAAAACAGCCCTGGTTAACGAAGCTGCCATTTTTCTCCTTCCTGACGTGTGGCGTGCCAGCATGCATAAAAAAGCAAGTATTTGCATCTGCATGAAAGCATACCAAAGAGTGTTTGCGTGCACAGGTGCATTCAAGAAAAATGTAGACAGTTAATGCATCCAATTACCAAATTACTGTATTTTTAAAAATGTATCTGAAAAGTGCTATCATGATTAAAAATCACAAATGAAGTGTGTTACTCTTTTTTTATAACATGCTCAGTTAAAAAAAAAAAAAATATAGAAAGATTTAGCAATTGACAGCTCAGTTCAGGGCTTGCACAGCCAGGGCACACAGTGCACTAGACACAGAGAAATAGAAAGATTAATGTTTATGTTGGATGTCAGGCACAAAGTGCGCAGCATTGATTGACAGCGGACACATGGAGACTCCCAGTTCCAAGATACAGGTAAACACAGTGTAGTTTATATCTAACTTTAAAGGAACACAAGCATGTATTCCTGACCCTATAGTGTTGAAAACACAATGTAGCCACCCTGGTCCCCACCTTGCTCCCCTAAATATAGTAGAATCTTACTTGCATTCAAGTCTGCAACTGCTGGCTCTGCCACTGTTTCTATGACCTGCCTGCTGTCTGCTGACATCATCAGACGTTATGGTCTGAGCCAATCACAATGCTTCCCCATAGGATTGGCTGAGACTGTCAAGGAGGCACATCAGGGGAAGAACCAGCACAAGCCAAACATAGCCCTGGCCAATCAGCATCTCCTAATAGAGATGAATTGAATCAATGCATCTATATGAGGAAGGTTCAGTGTAAACAATGCAGAGGGTGGAGACACTGAATGGCAACACTCACCCAGGAAGCACCTCTAGCAGCCATCTGGGTAGTGGCCAGTGGAGATATCCCTAGGCTGTAATGTAAACACTGCATTTTCTCTGAAAAGACAATGTTTACAGCAAAAAGCCAGAAGGGAATGTTTCTATTCACGAGAACAAATGCAATAGACTGTAGTTGTTCTGGTGACTATAGTGTCACTTTAATTTTATTTTTTACACCATACATGTACATACTGTGATGTGTATCAGGCACCCAATGCTACCCTATGTAGACATTGGCGGAGGAGTCCAAGCCTCTATTGCGATGTCGCAGGAGGAGGAGAAGTAAGCAGTAATGAGGGAGCCTCGATGCTGAACAAACTTAAGTAAAACCTATTATTTTATTATTTTATATATGGCAGACTGGAAGGGGAGGACCTGTTTTTAAATAGGGACAAGGACACTAACGTAGGTTTTTACTCCTAACTCTTCAGTGTTCCTTTAAAGTTTCCTGCACAGTTTCCGCAGAGGATAATGGGAGTTTATGTTTTCAGACAGCTGGAGTCACATGGTGGGGAGGGAATGCTTTTCCAACCTTTTATTGATGTTATCTGTCATTTCTTTATAATTGTAGGCTTATTTAATAAAACGAGCAATGCAAGAAATCCAAAGGGAATTAAATATTATTTTCAAACTGTATACCACAAAGGCTAATTAGAAACATTTTACAAATCAGCTATATTTTTTTTTTTATGGGCTTCAAGTCAGGTGACTGTGATGGCCACTGTAGAATTTTTCAGATCTTCTTCTGCAGCCAAGCCTTGGAGGAATTTGAGTTATGCTTGGGATCATTGACTTGTTGGAAGGTCCAATGACGTCCAAATTTCAGCTTCCTCACAGACGACATGACGTTTTCTCCTAGGATTTCCTGATTCTTCAATAAATCTGTGACGGACTGCTGGCACTCCAACTGAGTACCTCCGCCAATCGATGCTCCTAGTGCTTGCCTAGGACTCCGAGCACTCCAACCAACACCATCATCACTGTGGACCCCACTTCCAGCAATGCAGCTGCGCCGGGGTCTCGCCGTCTCTCACCCACCCTGGATCCACAACCAGGATCCAGCTCCCAGTGGGTAAACCTCTCCTAAATCCAGAGAGCATATCAGGAACAAATCAAGCTCTTACAAGACCTTACTTTAGGGAGTAAGTGATTATAGCAATCCCCAGAGTGTAGGTATCCCTTCCCCCAAACATGAGCCAAGGCTTCAAGAAAGATGCAAGTAGGTCTGGTTTATTGAGGGCTACCTGCCCGGTATTTATGCAAATGTCCACCAGGTGGACACTCCCCTAGGGGACCTGATGGAACAATGGGACACATATTGGATATTAGCCAATCACAGACAATACAAACAAAACATTCCCACAGTGACATCACAATTCCTCCTCTCTATCCTGGAGATAATTGGAAAGTAATCAAATTATCTCCCAGGACCGAGGCAAGACTCCATTAACCACATGGTTACAAAAAGACATAAAATTACACAATGTTACAATTACTACATAAAACATATAAATGCCACATATCCCCAGATAGCTTAGATCTGACCTGCCTTCTAAGAAATTTGGTTGCAGCCATTAATAGCTTGCTTCTTCTGCCTCGACCAGGTAGCCTAACCACTGTTCCTTCAACTTTGAACTTGTGAGCTATGCTTCCAACAGTGTCTCTAGGAACATTCAGTGCCTTTGCTATCTTGTTTGTGAAAGGTGATGATCTCTTCTCTGAAACTTGTGGACCATTCTTTTGACATAGCCATATTTCTAACATGCAGTCAAATGTGACACTCAACAAACCCCTAGCCAGTTCAGGTATTTCAAGTGTTCCAGCTCAAGAACACCTACTGCAACTAATGAAGCCCTTGATTAGTTGCATCAGGTGTGCTTGAGACAACACATGTTTTGCATATTTGTGCTGTTGTGAGGGATTCTATTCAGGGGGTTGAATAATATTGAGACTGGAGAAGTAATTTTGTTTCTTAATGCTTTTTCCACCTTTTTCACAAGTTAGTTCCCAAAAAATTGTTTTGTATGGTGGATTAAATAAGCTGATACTTCCAGATCTGGTGTTTAATGAAAACAGCGTTTCAAGAAAAAGAGAGTATGTTTCACCTTTATTAGAGTTTTTGCAAAGAAGAAAACATTCTGTGAGCAAGTTTCTGATTTATTGGGTGTGATATGAATTATCAAGACAAATGATTTGCATCAAATTTATCATGGAAATGTAATCAGTAGCATGTCATCCAGATGACAAAGGTGCTGAGTACAACTATTTAGTATTAGTTAATTATGTGTATTTTAATTTGAGTTGAAATGAGGTGATCAGTCAACAAAGGCAAGCCAATGTGTAGGTACACAAATGCATTTAAATTCTGTCAGCCGCATGGAATGTGCTGTATCCCAGCATCTATTACAATTTGTCATAGAATGCATTGTGTCCCAACATTCATTGCAATCTGTTGTAGAAACCATTGTGTCCTAACATGCATTGCTATCTGTCATGCCGAGTATTGTGTCCCACTATGTTTTGCTATCTTCCATGGTGGGGATTGTTACCCAGAATGCTTTGCTATCTGTCATGGCGGTCATTGTGTCCCAGCATCCTTTGCTATCTGTCATGGAAAGTATTGTGTCCAAACATGCATTGCTGTCTGTCATGGCGTGAATTGTGTCCCAGAATGCTTTGCTGTCTCATGGAAAGTATTGTGTCCAAACATGCGTTGCTATCTGTCATGGCAGGCATTGTGTCCCAGCATGCTTTGCTATCTGCCATGGCGTGAATTGTGTCCCAGAATGCTTTGCTGTCTGTCATGAAGGTCATTGTGTCCCAGCATGCTTTGCTATCTGTCATGGTGATCATTGTGTCCCAGCATGCTTTGCTATCTGCCATGGCGTGGCTTGTGTCCAAGAATGCTTTGCTGTCTGTCATGGAGGTCATTGTGTCCCAGCATGCTTTGCTATCTGTCATGGTGGTCATTGTGTCCCAGCATGCTTTGCTATCTGCCATGACGTGGATTGTGTCCCAGAATGCTTTGCTGTCTGTCATGGCGGTCATTGTGTCCCAGCATGCTTTGCTATCTGACATGGTGGTCATTGTGTCCCAGCATGCTTTGCTATCTGTCATGGTGGTCATTGTGTCTCAGCATGCTTTGCTATCTGCCATGGCGTGGATTGTGTCCCAGAATGCTTTGCTGTCTGTCATGCTGGTCAGTGTGTCCCAACATGCTTTGCTATCTGTCATGGCGGTCATTGTGTCCCAGCATGCTTTGCTATCTGTCATGGTGGTCATTGTGTCTCAGCATGCTTTGCTATCTGCCATGACGTGGATTGTGTCCCAGAATGCTTTGCTGTCTGTCATGGCGGTCATTGTGTCCCAGCATGCTTTGCTATCTGTCATGGTGGTCATTGTGTCTCAGCATGCTTTGCTATCTGCCATGGCGTGGATTGTGTCCCAGAATGCTTTGCTGTCTGTCATGCGGTCATTGTGTCCCAACATGCTTTGCTGTCTGATATGGCAGGCTTCCTCTTAATACAGGTAACAAGGAATGCTGTGTAATTATCCATGTTCAGAGGTCACTATTCAGCTCTCAGAGTGTAGAAAGTAAATTATTATCAGATTAAAAAGTTGCTCATTAATATGTATGTGACCCTGAAATTCTCTTACTGCCGAATGTCCCCCTTTTCCTGTACCCACCACATGCGGGACCCTCTGAGTCTGGAGTGATATAAATCCCATTCTGTGGATTAAGCAATATAAATGCAAATTCAAACTCACGATTTATTAAATGGAATTCATAGAAATAAAACATAGTGTATGACCAGAGTGGGGGAGTCCAATTATTTCCAGAGCACACCTAACTGGCAGTCTCTCTCTGTCTCTTTCTGTGCTGTCACCACTTGTAGCGAGATCCACAAACTCTCTGTATTATTACCACACTTAGAGAGACCTACAAACTGGCAGTGTCTCTCTGTGTTTTCACCACATGTAGATAAACCCCTAAGCTGGCAGTTTCTCTCTGTTCTCACCACACAAAGAGAGACCCCCAAACTGGCAGTCTCTCTCTTTGTTCTCACTACACATAGAAAGACCCCCAAAGTGGCAGTCTCTGTCTGTGTTATCACCACATGTAGAGAGACTCCCAAACTGGCAGTCTCTGTCTGTGTTATCACCACATGTAGAGAGACCCCCAAACTGGCAGTCTCTGTCTGTGTTATCACCACATGTAGAGAGACCCCCAAACTGGCAGTCTATCTCTTGTATGTACGTCGTGGGCATTGGATAGCATTCCCTTCATCCCCCATAAAACCATAACTTACCCCTTCAAATAACGAAAGACAACTTCTTGGAGAAAACAGGCCACAGCATTTATTAACACAACCAAATACTGTATGACTCCTTTAACATATAACGAAATAAAAAATATCATAAATTAACATAAACAATTTGCATATAGTCATACAGTAACCAAAGAAACCGTCCTTGCCAATCTAACTTCCCCAAGGCTCAAACTCCCCCCCCTCGGCATAATAAAAACCATCTTCCTTTTCAGGGCTCCCCACCAACTCGGTGGGGCCCAACCATAATGTTCCCCACTGGTCGACTTACAACCCAGTGTGGACACGTCCAACCTGGTACCTCCTCCAGGTTCACCATAAGAGACAGGGGGAGGATGAGACCCGGCCATTATCCCCCTTTTTCATCTAATCTACCAAACCATCCCTTATTTGGCAAGGACACACCCCCGCCACAACCTCGCTATTTTAAGCCTAAAATCAGCGGGGGACCCCAAACAAACCCGGTCTCTACACCGCATGCCATACCAGAACTCCGTGGTGACCGCCACCCAACCCTGGGACTTAACCAGAAAACTAAACTGGACACGCGCAAGAACACCCCGGAGGACGACATATCCGCCGAAACCCAACGCTCCAGCAGTCACAACAGACCTTGTAACGAGCAGGCGTACCCGCAAATTCACCCACCTCTGACTCCCGCGTCTGCCATTCCACCCATACCCTGGAGTACCTTGGCCCAAGAGAAACCACACCTATACGACACATGAAGACACAGGCACCGGAGCACCAGGCGCTGGAGCAGGGGAAGTACCAAAAGGGAAAAGGGGGGGGCCGAGAGCTGGCTAATCGCCTGGACAACCCCGAGGTTGGCACGATGAATAACAACCGACTGTCCTGTAGCTCCCGACCCCATAAATCCAATATCACCACAACGGGAAAACTCCAGAAAGGCAAGATTCCTGGTCAAGCCGCCGACCATGTTAGCATACTAGCGCGATCCCAGACAGAGCCAGCCGCGTCCGTATAGAGGGGCCTGCTGAATCCAGTAGCGTCGAGCCAAGGGCGCATCGCGCTTACGAGCACTGGCTTCGCCGCCCTGCGCCCCCACATCCCCTTTTTTCCCCGTACCTTCCCCTCTTGAAACAGCAGGAGGCAGAGTGAGCCCCCACCACGATGGGAGCATTTGAGCTTAAAACAGCACGACCCACCCCACTTACATCGGCTGACGTTTAACTCCCCCCAACAACCTGGCCGTTGCTGCGAGGCTGCTGGGGCGGAGCCGCCCCCCAGGAAAGGAGGACAAACCCCCTTTACGCGCCGCCGGATTACGATGGAGAGCCAGGGGCCTAAGTCCATCTGATCCCACGCTACAGAGGGCAAAACCGCGAGACGCTGATGAAATGTTTTTCATAGCGCCACCAACCCAGGCCACCATAAGTATGACATGCATTCCAAGTGGGGTCCTTGTAACAAAACAGCGCCACGCCGCGCAGCCCTCTCCCCAACCACACTCTACAAAATAGCGAACCTCAAACCCAAATCGCCGTCTTAGGAATTTCCCATAACGGAACTTTACATCATCGCCGCCCGAGTCCTACCCCCTCTTGTGCCCCAAGGGAAGGGCATCCCCCCCAAGGGCCAAAAGGGGAATATCTTGAGCAACTGCACAGGGGAGGGGGGGCGCAGCCCCCAATGAGGAAGAGGCCCAACTCCCCTCCAATTGTCGTGCTGAGGACCGAGCGCACTGCCCCCCACCCACCGGTGGACGCACCGTTGTGCCAGAAGGGTACTACACTGACGGCTGACCGTTACTCTTTGATTTTTATTTATTTTTTTTAAAAAAATTTTGTGGTTAGGTTGTAGAAAATTATTATTATTATAATTTTTATTTTATTTTTTTAATAAACCCAACATGAACCCGCCTAGTGCAGGCGCCCCAGCCAGCGCAGGAAAACATTACGCACCAGACGGCACCCCAGGAACTGCTGGCGGCACCAAAGAAGAGACAGCAGCTTGAAAAGAGGAGTCCATCACCTGCAGCGCAGTTCCCATGGCAACTGGAGCTTCAGACGCCACCTGCTGGACAGATCCAGCAACTGCACCCAAAGCCTGAAGCAGCAGTGGAGAGAGGAAGAGCCAACGCTCCAGGACAGGAAGCTGCCGAGACAGGTAAGGAGAGGGGGGTGGGGGTAGGGAGAAGGGGGTGGAAGGGCAAAGAAAGTCAGCAAGGAGGAGGGGTGGGACAAAAGAAAAGGGAAGGACACAACAAAGAAAGGGGGGGGGAACCATAAAAAGAAAGAGGAAGAACACATAATAGAAGAGGGAGACACCACACAGAAAGGGGGGGACAATAATGAAAAAGGGGGACACAACAATAGATGGGAGAAACATTGGAGGGGGGGAGGAGCCCGGGCAAAAGAGGGAGGGGAGGGCAAGTAGACCCCCCCGGAGCCCATGAGGGGGATACAGAACCCCTCCCCACCCAGCGGCAGTGGGCGAGAGCCACCCCGCGTGCCCCGCAGGAGGCCCACTTACCACTGCTGGCCGAGAGGGGAGGACCCCGGGCGGCATCCCACACACCGCCCGGGTCGATTGCCGTGCTTCCACCCCCCCCCACCACCTCTGGGGGGGGGACATGTTCCACAGCAGATGCCGCAGCCCGGACACCAGGGGCGGCGGAAGCCTCGGGCCTGGGCTGCAGATCCTGTACCAGGCCCGAGGAGGAGAGCTGGGGTCAGATGAGCCACGGAGGGTGCCCAGGGAGGGAGATACAGGGGGAGCCAGACTGCTGGGGAGGGGAACCTCACCTCCAGGCTGCTGGGGATGGAGGAGGCCACCGTCTGCAGCAGCACCAGTTCCAGCCCTGAGGGCAGACAGGATGGCTGTAACAACCAGGATCCAGCATGCAGGGCCCCCAGGCAGAAAATCCAGCAAGCCCAGCAACAGGAGGATCACAGGAAACTTGTTGCTGGCCCGGCTCCTAAGTGGCACTGAGGTCAGTCTGATCTGTCACCACCCACTTCCTCACATCTCACACTCCCACATGTAGCATATAGCCAATCATGCATCATCCATCCCACACTCATACATGTGCCCCTGTCCGCTAAGCTGCACACTCTCCCTGGGGCCTGTGTTCGTACTGCACGTATAGAGATACCAAAACTGACAATTTCTCTCTCTCTTTCTCAGTCTCTTTCTGTGTTCTCACCACTTTTTGTAAAATAAAAAAAAGAGGACACACTCTTTATGCATAAAGAACTTCAGCAAGATAAACTGCTAATTTCTCTTCCATTTAGGGGTTAAATCCCTTTTGTTTCTGTCCATGCAGCCCTAGCCACACCTCCCCTTGCTGAGTCTGACAAAGCCTGCATGATAAAATGGTTTCATTTTCAATCGGATATTAACTCACTTTAGAAGTTTTTATCACCAGCTCTGTAAATTGAACTTTAACACCTTAAGGACACATGACATGTGTGACATGTCACGATTCCCTTTTATTCCAGAAGTTTGGTCCTTAAGGGGTTAATCAAACATGAGCTGCTGCAGGGTCTAGAAGGTTGCTACGGAGCAGGAGATTAGACATTCTAAGTTAAACAGACTGTGCAATAAATAAAGTGTAAACATTAGATGACTCTTTATAGGAAGTGTTTAGGAAGGCTGTGCAAGTCACATGCAGGGAGGTGTGGCTAGTGCTGTATAAACAAAGTGATTTAACTCCAAAATGGATGAGAATTGAGCAGTGAGGCTGCAGGAGCATTATTTATACACCAAAACTGATTCATTAAGCTAAAGTTATTTTAGTGCAGTATTATGAGTGAATAAATTCCCAGTGTTAAAACAGTTTCTTTTTGTTTTGTTTTTTTAGGAAAACTGACTGCTTTGTCCTGGTAATCAGGTACATGAAAGAGATAATATTTAGCCACAGTTGTCAGCAATGTCTTACGTTGTATATACACATGGGCGTCCGCAGGAATTTTTCCAGGGGGGGGCATAATTGCAATGACATCCATGCTTGGTACCTTTTTGACAGTGTCATGAAAGGGAAGGGGCATAGCCATTATCACATAAAGCCAGGGTGAATAGCGTTTTCACAACTATGGTGTCAGGAATATATGTTTGTATTCCTGACACTATAGTGTTCCTTTAAGCAAATTAAAGGACCATTCTGGTCACCATAACAACTTCACCTAAATGAAAATGCTATGATGCCAGGAAGCCCCTGGGTGCTCGCTTTCCTTTAAGGGGTTAAATCGCTCTCAAATGGTTTAACCCCAAAGGCTTCCTCCAGCTCCAGGTCGCTCAGTGGTATTTGGCTTCTGAAACAGAGTGTCAGGAAGTGCAGATTGACGTCAGGCATGGGTGCCGCTGATTGGCTAGAGTGGACAGTTGACGCTCTAAGCCAATCGCTAGTTCCCGGTTCATAAAATATTTTTACTTTTTTATGAATGGGGAGCTACTGATTGGCTTAGAGTGCCAGCTGACCGCTCTAGCCAATCAGCAACACCCCTACCCAACGGCACTCTGTGCTTCCTGACACTCAGTAAATAAAAGTGAACACATTAATACTGATATTTTTTTACCTTTGGAGATGAGAAGGTCCAGCGTTTCCCTGCCTGGCCCAGGTACCAAAGCCTTATGATATGGTGTCCAGAATAAAGTGGAGGGTTCACTTCA
This sequence comes from Pelobates cultripes, assembly GCA_933207985.1. Classification (NCBI taxonomy): domain Eukaryota; kingdom Metazoa; phylum Chordata; class Amphibia; order Anura; family Pelobatidae; genus Pelobates; species Pelobates cultripes. Next base: position 87,675,601 of record OW240923.1, on the reverse strand, counting down.
TTTGTCCTTCCTGCTCCAATCTCCTTTTCCTCTCCTTCATTCACAGTCTTTTTTTTTTCTTCTGACACTGTTTTCTATCCTTGGCCCCTTCTGCTTCCCCTTTTACCTTTCTGTACTTTCTGCTTATTTAGCGCCCTTCTGCTCCTTTCTCATTCTGATCCCTTTCTGCTCCTTGCAGACCCTTTCTGCTGCCTTTTCTATTTTACCTTTGTGCTCCTTCTTATTCTTTCTGCTCCTTTACCTTTGTGCTCCTTCCTGCTCCTTGCACCCACACACAAACAGCACACTCACACACAAACAGCACCCTGACAAACACACAACACCCACACACAGCACACAAACAGCACACTAACAGGACCCGAACAAACACCCTCTCACACACACACAGAACACAAACAGCACCCTCACACACAGCAGTGTATATATATATATATATATATATATATATATACGTGGCGTGTGTTTGTGCTTTAGGGTGCACACCCTCATGCAATAGGCTGCGCACGCCTATGCTCACTTCCCTAATCTATAGGCTGCCCCCCCATGCCTCACTCCCCTAATCTATGGGCTGCTGCCCCCCCAGCCTCACTCCCCTAAGATATAGGATGCCCCCCCTCACTCTCCTAATCTATAGACTGCTGCTCCCCCAGCCTCACTCCCCTAATCTATAGGCTGTTGCCCCCCTTACTCCCCTAATCTATAGGATTCCCCACCCCCTCACTTCCTAATCTATAGGCTGCTGCCCCCCCAGTCCCCTAATCTATAGACTGCCCCCTCCCTAATCGCCATGACCTTTACTGCCCTAATCTACCTGGGCCTGCCCCCCCTCACTTCCCCTATTATAGACTGCCCCTCACTCCCCTAATCTATAGGATGCCCCCCCACACTCCCCTAATCTATGGGATGCCCCCCCTCCTCCCCCTAGGCATCTACTTGGAGCTGCCCCCCCCCCTCCCCTAATCTATAAAATGCCCTCCCTCACTCTCTCCTAATCTATAGGCTGCTGCCACTCCCTGTCTCTATGGGCTGCCTTTTACTCCCCTAATCTATGCACTTGCCTCACTCTCTAATCTATGGGATGCCCCTCCCTTTCCTCTCGTCCCATAGGATGCCCCCCTCACTCCCTAATCTGCCTATAGGCTGCTGCCCCACTCCCTAATCTAGACTGCCCCTAGCTCCCTAATCTATGAACACTGCCTCACTCCCCTAATCTATGAGCCGCACCCTCCCTAATCTATGGGCTGCCTCTACTAATGCAGACACTTTTACCACAATCTATGGGCTACTATAAAACCCCTAATCTATGGGCTGCTGCTTACTCCCCAATCTATAGACTACTCCCCATCTATAGGCTCAACACTTACTCCCCTAATCTATAGGATGCCCCTCGCCTAAATGCACACTTAGGCTGCTGTCCCCACTCCCCTGTCTATAGACTACTTCCCTCCCCTAATCTATAGACTGCCCCCCCCCTCACTCCCCAATCTATAGGCTGCTTTACTCCCTAATCTATAGGCTGCCCCCCTCACTCCCTAATCTATAGGCTGCTGCCCCACCAAAAAAATCTATAGGCTATCTCAAATCCTCCCCCTATCCCTCACTTACCTGGTTTGTAGGCTGTCTCTGGCTGCATGTGTTGTTCCCCTGCGGTTTCAATCAGCAGAGAGAAGCAGGGATCCCTATCCATGTCTCTCTCCATACACAGCGCCATCTACTGGCCGGCGCCGGTATTGCAGTTCATTTTAAATTTCACACGAAAAATATCAGAACAAGCTGAAAAATCCAGGGGGGGGGCAAGTGCCCCCTCTTGCCCCCCCCCCGCGGACGCCCATGTATATACAGAAAATTGACTTCAATTGTGCTGGCACTAAAGCATGTCCAAAAATCCAGGAAATGACTTGGCTTGTAATGTGAATAAAACTAGTACTATTCTGTTGAATAATTTTACTATTGGCAGCTGTGCTTATTATTACTTTTCCTCCGCAGGATGTATTCCCATCATCCTATGGTACTTTCCCATTACAGCGCTTTAGAAATCCAGTATCTTTGCAGTAAATGTACAAGTGTTTGCTGTCTCAAAGCAAAGGACGGATTTTCGCCATGTTTGCTTGTTAGTAATCACTCTGTGGTTATCTTATTCCTCCGTCTTGGGAGAAATTAATCACATTTCTAACATTTCCATTTTAACTTTTTATCCCCAGTCATTTTGTACAAAGAAAAATAATATTTCCTTTCTCCGACTTTGCAGTTTTAAGCACAAGTTCAAACTGTACATGTTTCCAAATCGTGGACAAGTTCTTGAAATACAAGAAGTGACCCTTAAAATTGCTTTTTTTAATTACATTTCCACTGAGTTATACACTATTCCGTAGGCTTCCATTTTATATTTTATGTAACAAGAGATTTCTGGATGTCTGTTAAATCGTTCTGAGGAGTATTGTTACTTCGTAGCTTAGTGGCTCCCAAACATCTCGGCACACACCAACTGTCCAGGTTTCTTACCCCAGTGCTACACACAAAGATTTGCATTGTCCTTGAGGTACCAATGAGAGGACAGTTCATCATTACGGAGCTCCTGAACTGAGCAAAGTTTCTTCTTTTGATTATTATATGCATTGATCGTGTGTCCAATTAGGAAGATGATTGAGAATCTCAGCAAATAGTATGGCGATGATGCCTGGGGTACGTCCCAATCCAACATCGAGCTTGGCAAAGTGAACTTCAGTAAAGTTATTAAGTCAATTTGCTTAGTGAATTAATCTTACTTCTAACATTCAGAATTTTAATATAAAGACAAAAGTGTCTATATCACAGCAAGGCCCACATTTAAATAGTTGAACATTGTATTTCAGTGTGTGTCAGTGAGCCAGTCTTATATGCCGTGTACAACGTGCTAGCTCCCATTGGTCATGCCATACGGACAAAGATGGACATTTTAGTTTTAGGGGTTTAAATTGTAGTTTAAAACCAGTGGAGACTCTAGGAACAGTACACAGGGGGGCACAAAATAATTACTGTGACAAACGCTCCTTACCCTGGACGTTTGCCACGAGCTCCTGGAGAAGCCTGCTAGCTAGCCTCCTGCCCACCGACTATGGGTCATATACAAAGACTCTGTGCAGAAGTTAAATCTCCCCAACTGCCATTAGTAGCTTGCCCTGGGTGCCCCTGGTTCGGCACTTTCCCTTCATGCGAATGTAACCGAAAACTGTCTCTCTGGCGGCCGTTTGCGTGAACTAAACCCACGAATAGTCCCAGCGATATTTAGCCGCGACTGCTATGGAACTATTTTCGGCATTAGGACTTCATGGGTTCCCGGTCACCTCAGCGGGACTTAACCGCGAATGTTATGGAACTGTTTTCGGCATGAGTTGACCGTGCGGTTCCCGGACAACTTGGCTCGTGGTTTTGAACCACTTTGAAATCCGCCAGGAGAGCGCTTTTTGGAGGGAAGGTGCCTGAGAATAAGGGGAATAAACGCTACCTAAGAGCCAGGTGGAGCACCCCCATATTGTGGCCGCAGGAGCACCCGAAAGTTGACCGGCAAAAGCACCAAAAGCCCTGGAACTGTTTTGGGCAAAGGACCATGTATGCGGCGGGTCAGAACTTTAAGACAGTGGCGTTTCCCCTACACTGCATAGATCTGAGCGCTATTTGGAGAACTTGGGAGCTCAGATCAGGGCTATTTAAGGATGTAATTGTTGTGGGGTTATTATATATATATATTTATGATGTTTTTGGGCAATTTTATGTTTTATGCTTAGTCATTCTGACTCAGAAACTCTTGGGCGTGTTGTGGGAGTCTTATGGGAGTGTTTGACTGTAACCCTGATGTGTATAAAAGCAGGCCATCAAGTCTAGGCTGATGTTTGGGTAGCTAAGAGCTTTAATCCCTGCTTTACTTGGGATTTGAGAGAACTACAGCGGCTATACTCAGTCTATTAGTAGTGGTCACAGGCTAGATAGAGGCTGCAGTGGGTACAAGGGATGGTTAAAGGCTTTAATGGGTGCAGGGGGAATTATGGACTTTAGTGGGTGCAAGGGTAAGAGAGGCTGTAGTGGGTGCAGGAAGTAATAGCCCATGGATCAATCCCTGAAGTCCATGATCTATGGGCTTTAGGGGTTGGTTAGAGACTGTAGTATGTTCATGGGGCAATAGGGATTGTAGTGGGTAGAGGGGGCATTTGGGATTTTAGTGAGTACAGGGGAGGGGAGGGGCTGTAGAGTGTGCAAGGATAATAGGGTGCTATAGTTAAAGTAGGGGTTAACAGTGGCTGTAGTATGTAGTTGGGGCAATAAGGGTTGTAGTGGGTCACCATGGAAACCAATGGACTACTCCTTGTGACTGCTCTCTTTTAAATACCATCCCATAGCTTCATAAAGCACTCATATGGATGTATTTGAAATAATTTAGATAAATGCTCTAAGTTCTATTCAGGTAAAAAAAAAAAAAATCATATTAACTCCTCCAGTTCCAGAAAGATGATGGATTCATGAGAGAAGTTCCTTTAATCTGCATTTGATCTTCAAACAATGTGTTATAACTGAGGCATATACACCAACAGACAAATTGAAAATGGTATTCATTAATGTAGACTGATGATATTCTTACCATGTTCTGGATAATCTTGATATGTTTATATGTAATATTTTTTTTTAATAATCACACTTTTTCTTCTGTGTAATCCTAGGGAGTCATTTCAAGTAAATTAGGCCGTTGCTCTGAAACAAGCAGAAAAAAATATTTAGTCTAAAGAAATCAAATAACCTTATAATATGGAGCCAAATGATTTCTCCAACATAAAGCTTCAAAATGGGGTCATCAAGCCCTCTAATAGATCGCTTCCATTAACGGAATCCGCATGCTTCGATGTGCTTTGTAAAACGAACACATAAATATTTGGATGTTAACGCACATGTTCACCACTTCAAACTAATACAAGCATTACTCCCAATTTGTCTTGGAAATGCAACATTATTTTAGCATAAAATGGCGAGGCGCCACAATGCGGACGTTTTACGACCCCCTAGGTATTTAGCTGACCTCTGGAAGTTCCTAATTCATGTCAGATACCCCCTAATGATACTCACTCAGATCCTTAATGATAATGAACTGATAGATGGGAGGCAGGTGAATTGATTAACCATTTAAGCACGCACAACCCTGGCACTCTGAGGGTTAATTTATTGATATGTCTGAGCCAAGGACCACTCTGTGTGTTTACCATCGTTGAATGAGATCATGGGTTGGAATTAGGAGGAATATCAGTGAGCCAGTCTGTGCAAGTGTACGCACTAATAATTTATAGATGCTAAATAATAGAGTATTGCAGTATTGCATAATCCCTTTTCTATTTGGAAATACCCAAATCTTTAATTCAAAAACTTTTTTAGTTCAATGAACAAGGTCATACAAGATAAGTAAGACTCCATTACTTTGTATCTTCCTCAATAGGCTAAACGTCAGGAGTAAAGTCACATCTAGGAAACAATTAAAAAAAAGATTATAGGGTCCAACCTAAATCATTTAACAACTTTTATACACCATTATCCTGGATACACTTAAGACTTATTGCTTTGTTTTTCAGTCCTTGGCCTGCAGTTAGATGGCGACATGGGAGACGCATTGTTCTCCTGTTTTTTTCTACCCATTGATCCATTCAAGCTTACATCAAAACACAACTGTAATTAGTGGACACATTCCTAAAGGTACACTATAGGCACCCAAACCAAGTCATCTTATTGAAGTGGTCTGTGTGCAGTGTCCCTGTCCCATTAGTCCTGCAATCTAAAACATTGCAATTGCCTGCATGACTCCATGAAATGACGCTGGATGTCCACACACTTTGCATGACGATATCCATCACCTTCAAATCCCCCATAGGAAAGCGTCGAGTCAATGTTTTCCTATGGGGAAGGCCTAATGAACACACTGTGCTGGCTGTGCATGTGTATTAGGTTCCCCATCGGCTGAAGTCGGCGAAGGAAGAACCCGACCTAGCAACGAGGGACCTCAGCGCTGTAATCAGGTAAGTGTTTAAAGGGGTTATTAACCTTTTCAAGGGTAGGAGGGACAAGGGGGCCGTGAAAGTAGAGGGACACTTTAGTGTTAGGAATACAGTTTTGTATCTTTTGCATCGTTGCCTCATTCCATTATTTATAATAAGATAATTCCAGAGACAACTCAATTAGCCCCATGTTAGAGATATAAAAACATTATTTATTCCTTTATTGTATCTGTAATACCACAGATGTCTCTTAATTAACACCCTGCGGATTCTGTTGCCTTCTCGGAGTCTAAACTCCTAATTCACCATTCATCTGTCAGTACTGCTCCCAAGCTTGCCTCCTGTAAATCCAATACATTGATTAAATGTTATCGTGGCAAGATTTTAGAATATCGTTTTGTATCAGTATGAAATGAGCTAACTGTTGCATACCGTATCAATTAGACTTGTTGCAGGTGAAAATAAATTATACAATTCAGATTTCCCCAATTTCCCAGTTCAGTTCATATTATGGGTTGGTTTTAAAATCACCAGGGAGCCCTAACATAAAAAGAAAAGAAGGTGCCTATAGTGTACATTTAGGAAAAAAACCTCTCAGAATGTAAATTACTTATTCAAAGTTGGTGTTAAGTAGCAGAGGCTACTGGACTTGTAAACAGCAAAATATTAAGTTCTTCTGAATTGATATGGTTTCGATTTTGAAACTTTCTTGGTTCTGAAGAATTGCAGTTGAAGTTTGATTCAAAATTCTGCAATTCAATCTCCAAGTCTAGTGTCAATAACCTTGTTTCAGGATGAAAATAATGTGAATTGATGTATTTCACAATTTTGTCTGTTTCTTAATTTCTTAAAGAACTCTGTCAAAGCAAGGTAATGTTTTCTGTTAGATTTACTTTCTCTTGTAGAACTTTATTATGGTAATTATTCTGATTAAAAAGTATATGAATGTATAGATGATTTCCATTTTTAATTTAGATATTCTGGATTTATGTACGTGGTGTTCATTTATTGCTTAAATCTTTGTTTTCCTGCTTTTCCAATATAATAACTTAGTTTAAGCTTTAGGTTTTCCAATGAAATAACTTAGTTTAAGCTTTACGAGGACTGAATTTTCTCTGCCTCTCAACAATTCACTGATTATAGTCTCGAGTTCTAATACTTTGTGAGGATTTTCTGTATTCTCAGATCACCTAATAATATTCTCTATAGAGTAAGGTAGAATGTTCTGACCATTATTTTATCTCCTTTTTGATTTCTCTATCCCACCCTCTGAAGGCACTCTAAAAACTCAACATCACATAAAGGTAGAAAATGAAGGGTCATCATTTTTAGGAATCTATTATTTTGCCTGGATTGTAACTGAACTGCTCCCCTCTGGCCTGTGTGTAGCGTGGCCGAGCGGTCTGACAGGAAATGCTCACTGTTAGAGCACTTCCTGTCAGACAAGGAACTGCCAGTAAGGTACAGGAGGGTAGGGGGGAGAGAGAGAGGGTATGGGATACAGGAATGGGAGGGGGGAGAAATGGAGGGTATAGGACACGGGGGGGTGGGGGGAATGGTGGGATAGAGGGTATGGGTCACCTTGAGGGGAGGGGGGAGAGAGGGAACAATGGGACACATGGTGGGGAGGGAGAGAGGGTATGGGCTACATGGAAGGGAGGGGGAGAGAGGGAGGATATGGGACACAGAGGGGAGAGAGAGGGAGGGTATGGGACACAGGGAGAGGAGGGTGAGAAATGGAGGGTATGAGACACCTGGAGGGGGTGTGGGAGAGAGGGAGAAATGGGACACCTGGAGGGGAGGGGGGAGAGAGGGAACAATGGGACACATGGAGGGGAGGGAGAGGGAGAGAGGGTATGGGATACGTGGAAGGGAGGGGGAGAGAGGGAGGATAAGGGACACGGAGGGGAGAAGGAGAAATGGGACACATGGAGGGGCTAGGAGGGAGGAGGGTATGAGAAACATGGAGGGGCTAAGGGGAGAGGGAATGGGACACATGAAGGGGCTATAGGAAGAGGAGCCTATGGGACACATGGAGGGGCTGAGGGGGGAAAGGGAATGGGACACATGGAGGAGCTGTGGGGCAGAGGGAAAGAGGCACATGGGGGGCCTGGGTGCGGGAATAAGACACATGGGAGGGGGGCCCCAGGATCATTTTTGCACCGGGGCCCAGTAGATTCTAGTTACACCTCTGGCTGTACATTTATAGACTTGATTGTTTGCTAGCAACAAATCTATTTTTGAGTTAAAATAATGTATTTTAAAACAGATAGCACATTTTTTTCTCATTACATAATTTCCCCCAAATATGATACACTTTGCTGGGAATTCCATAATTTAGGGCAAAATGTTGTTATTGTTCATCAAAGATAATCTGGATTTAGTGAATAATCCTGATAAAATATTTAATTTAATTGAATAAAAAACAAAACAAAAAAAAAAAAAAACACCTTTAGGTAAAATATAGGGAACAAAACAATATTATACTAACTGAGACAATAATCATCTTGCTTTAAAATCATTCCTGGAATTCCCACCATGTAAACCAGCAGAGATCGATAAATGCCTACAGCACTCTATGGTAATTGAGGATAATTGAATATATAAAAGACAATGCAAGAGGCTCAGTCCAATCCAAATAAAGTGAAATAACACAATATAAATAGATAAACAAAATAAAAGGATGTTTTATGCTGTTTAGATAGAGAGAACTGTGTAATGTGGGAAACAAATAAAATATATATATACCTGTATATTTAAAAAAAAATAAAAAAATACACGTAGCTCCAATAAACAAACATACACTAATCAGCCACAACATTAAAACCACCTGCCTAAAATCATGTAGCTTCCTCTTGTGCTGCAAAAACAGCTCTGATCCATTGAGGCATGGACTCCACAAGTTCTCTGAATGTGTCCTGTGATATCTGGTTCTACGACACTAGCAGGAGATCCTTTAAGCCCTGCAAGGTGCGTGCTGGGGCCTCCATTGATTGGATTTTCTTTACAGCAAATGCCACAGATGCTAACTCGAATTGAAATCAGATGAATTAGAAGGCAAAGGCAAATACGAAGAACTCTTTGTCATGTTCCTCAAACAATTCCTGAACAATTTTTTCAGTGTGACAGGGTGCATTTACCTGCTGGAAGTGGTCACTGCCATCATGGAACAAGATTGCCATGAAGGGGTGTACATTGTCTGCTACAATCTGTATGGTATGTGTCACAGTAACACCCAGCAGAACATTGTCCAGAGCATGTGAAGGACTTTTATGTATTTACCTGTGTGCTTTCAGTAACCCTCTCCCTGCTGTTTAAGTGCCTGTATTAGTTCGGTTCAATATATAGGGAATAAATGTATTTGTTTACCGAAAGAGGACCACACACCCTGGGTAGCAATTAGCATTAGAACGCGGAGAAAAACGCAAATTAATTGCTACTAGGTGGCCGCCATTCGACATACGAACACGTGGCGAGAACAAAGGATTGCGGCCATCTTAAAACTCACGAATGCGGTCAGCGGGGCTTACACATGAATTACATGGAACTAATTTCGGTACGGCAAACATGCGAACGCCCGGTCACCACGGAAGTCCTGGATGAATACGTTCCCCTACACGAATCCAACTGGCGTTCAGTAGATAGAATCTACCGAATAAGGGGAACATTCACAGGTAACCAGCTGCACCATACGAACGGTGGTTTTCGTGCAGTTAGATGCGAACGGAGACCGGCTCTTGCTACTGATTCTCTGGAACTCAAAATCGGATACCTCCACATGGCGAGCCGGTCAAACTTCCACACGATGCGACACGGAAACTATGTTTGTATGTGGCATAAAAAGTACTTTTCTAAAGTTGTTAAAAACTGTAATATTTTTGGCCAGCAGATAATTGAGCTTTGTGTATTGTAGAAACTCAATTATCTAGCCTGGCCCAGAGGAGGAGTTTTGTGTTGCATAAATTGTGAGTTCTGTGTGCCAGTAAATCATTCTTGTTCCAGCATTAAGCTTTGGTTCATGTGTGGATTATTCGGTGATTCCAGGGATATTTCTACTCGTGGAATATTGGGTGTTTTTCTTTTATGGGAAGAAGGGAATGCTTGACGGTGATTGTGACGGACCGCTGGCACTCCGACTGAGTACCTCCGCCAATCGATGCTCCTAGTGCTCGCTGAGGACTCCAAGCACTCCAACCGACACCATCAGCACTGCAGACCCCACTTCCAGCGATGCAACTGCGCCGGGGTCTCTGCTGTCTCCACCCACCCTGGACCCAAGGCCAGGATCCAGCTTCCAGTGGGTGAACCTCTCTTTCCCCAGAGAGCAGGAACAGGAACAAGCTCCTAGCAGAACTTAGTGATCATACCCTGGGGAGTATAATGATTATAGCAATCCCCAGAGTGTATTTCTCCAATCCCCCAAACATGAGCCAAGGCTTAATGCTGGAACAAGACTGATTTACTGGCACACAGAACTCACAATTTATGCAACACAAAACTCCTCCTCTGGGCCAGGCTAGATAATTGAGTTTCTACAATACACAAAGCTCAATTATCTGCTGGCCAGAAATAATACAGTTTTTACAGCATTCATAACTTCTAAAATATACATCACATTCACATAAAAATTATATATTCACAATCAATCCATTCAGGGAAACAACATATCAAAAAATGGCATGAATCAGACCAGGGGTTCAGAAGTTAGTAAAGTATCTTTTGGGGCCTGGCTGGCAGCATGGATATCTGGCCCAAACTGGTTTTACAGAGCCCTCTAGCCTGGAGACAATGGGGAAAGTAATCCAATTATCCAGGGATAGAAGCAGACTCCATTGAGCACATGTTCCCAGTAAAACACAAAAGGATACAAAAATACATAACTCCTATCATACTGAATTGAACGGGCCAAATCTCCCAGGGTCCATAGTCACAGGGCAAGAGGCGGGCAAGCAGTCCTCTCCAGGCACAAGTGGCGAAGGGCACTTCGTCACACATCTTCCCTTTGGGGCGAAGACTAAACAGGTACCTGACCTTCTGCAGGTCAGTACCTAGATTAGTCGGGCAGCCCACCCACAAAGAAGAATAGGCAGAGTAAGCCCCCCACAATAAATGGTACTGGCCTGTAGGTTCAAGTTTGTAGTGGGACAGCGCAGCACTCTCGGTCTCTCTGGTGCAGTTAGGCAAACTGCTGGTGTTGCTTGGGGGGCAGAGGCCAGCGGCGCTCTGCCCTGCTACCAGCTCTTCCACTGGGGTAACCCGTGGTAAGTCAGGCTCTGATACAGGGGAAAATGGGGGGCAGAGGCTAACAGAGCTCTGCCCAGATGCCAGCTCTTCTACTGGGAGGGGGTCAGTGGGTATCGCAGGCTCATCCACTGCCCCCAGGACCCGGTTGGGATGTAGCTGGGGAGGGGAAGTTTCGCTTACCTCCTCCTCCTGGCATCCCTGCGGGGTTGGTTGGGGAAAACCCCTTCAGTCACTTACCTGAATCAGGGGGAGACCTAATGCGCATGGCCATGGCCGCAAGCACATTAGACATCCCCATAGGAAAGCATCCTATGGGGAAAATCTGGCGCTGGAGGTCCGTGAGGACGTCCAACGTGAGATAACGGACCAAAAGTCAGTTTGGATTCCGGAAGTGCCCCTAATGACTGTCTGATTTTACACTAAGTGCAAAAGGGACACAGCACCCAGACTATGTCAATTAACTGAAGTGGTCTGGGTGCCTACAGTGTCCCTTTAATATATGTACTACAAATTAAAAAGTCAGGTAAAGTTGCAATCATCAGAAACACCAATAGTGATTTCTTCACTTTTGAAACGTTTGCCCTATTATTCTATAACCAAAACCTTTACTAATCTCTCTTTTTATGTTACGGAACTTTGGAGGACATCGATGTGTCACAAAAGGTTAAATTAGTCTACATATTTTATGGCACTTTGTGATAGGAAAATGGTCTTTTTGGAAATTCGATTTCATATGATAAATTTTAATAATTATTTAAGAAAGAAGAGCTAGACTTAATTAAACAGAAAAAGGTATCTGAAATTAATATTCTGTACGGCTGTTGATTAAATTGAGAAACATAATGTTAAAAAAAAATACTGTTAGAAATTGAAAGTAATTTCATCGGAGAGGCTAAACATTCCAGATTTTCACTGGTTGTTTCTGAAAAAAATGTTTTCATAAATTGCATAATTAAACAAAATTCATCAGTTCAGCAAACAAAATGAAAGGGGAGAAGCCTCAGTCACTCATGGAGAAAGGAATGATAATTTTAAAGGAGAAGAACGTTGAGAAGCGGGGAGATAAACATCCATTAGCGTTTCTAATTGTTTCCTTTGAGGATTTATTGAATGAAGATTCTAGTTCTGCTGTATTGCTAAAAAAAATCTCCAAAATTGTAAAACATAATGCAGAACAACATTCAAAATAAAATTAGGATAAATCTGATCTGTTGTATAATTGATTGCAGATAAGCATGTAACATTCTGAGTTTGTTTATTTTAAAGTAGAGTATATTCTTCTTGTATCACATAATGTGTATATGACATCTTTCAGTAATGGTAAGTTATTAAAATTGAAAAGAAATTTCCAAGAGTGAATTTGTTTCAAAAATATTACTCAAAACCCCCACAAATGTGACAGGCACTCAGAACCAAATCAAAAGACAATATTCAATATATACAAACATTGTGCATTTTGCATACTGTCTATTTAAACAGTGCAACAACAAAAATAAAAAAGAAACCAAAAAAATGCAGGAACTTCTACATTGTGCAAACAAATAGTGTTGCGCTATTTATCAAAATGCTTACCATGTATTCTTCATTACCAATATTCATTAATAATACAAAACTAGATAGTGCAGACAATTTCTATATCATAAATATGAACACCCATTATCTTAAGAATCACAATGACATATACCAGAGCTCATTCTCTCTGGCTCCAAGTTGAGAGGGGATGTATCCCACAAACCACTTTATGTTTCTTCCCTTACACACTTTATTTTATAAGGGAAGAATAAGAGAGAATCCCAATAGGGCAAAATCACAATACTTTATTCATGAAGAATAATTAAAAATGCTTACTTTACAAGTGATGAGTCCTCCACCGAAGAAAACTCACAAAAAAGCTTAAAGCACCACTATAGGCACCCAGACCACTTCAGCTCAGTGAAGTGGTAAAGAAATTAGCGTTTATTATTTTTTGTAGGCAACCTTTGGCACACCAGATGTTGTGGACTTCATCCCCCATAATGTTCTTACACCCATAATGCTGGCAAAGCATCATGGGAGATGTACTCCAAAACATCTACAGTGCCGAAGGTTGCCTATGCCTGGTCTAGGCTTTGCAATTTGGTTTTCAGTTCACTACATGGATAGTTTAGTGAATAAAACCCTGTGATTTTCAGGGATAAATCCATCTTTTTGGTGTGGAATGCTCTCTTGCCTGCAATCTAACAGGGAGAAAAAAGTAATCAATTTGATAGGACATTTGGGGTCAGAGATTCCATAAGGTTTGACCCAGTCAAGTCAAGCCCTTTTATTTGGTTGATATAGTTCTAGATATTTATTATTCTGTATATCATTCAGAGATCCCTTTGTTTGATGAATTGTATGTCTTGTTTAGTTGACATTTATTCCTTTCACCTATTCTATGGAAACTCGCAATATGTCGCATCATGAAATTTATCAGATAAAATGTGACTTCTCTTTAAGGTTAGCATGTGTTACCACTGTTGGTTGATCTGGTCTAGTAGATTAATGCAATAAATCAAAAGAAACAGCATGAACTACGTCCTTGTGAGAAAATATTCTATGAAAGGTATTTGGAATTCCTGCAGGCTGCCTTTACCACCGCATAGAATCGATGACATCCCGGACGAGCCACAGTGTTAGATTATAGCAAACTGCATTTGTGGATTTGCTGAGTAGACTTCAACTTATTAACAGCTTTATCATGTGTGTCTTTTATCTCCAGCGTAGTATATACATTTCTGTCTGAACAGAGAGTTCTTAATGTTGATATAATTTTATAGTGAAACGGTAGTCATTGGATACATAAACATTTGGCGGTATTACAACTTTATTAACAATGACTCCACAAATAGAGAAAATTAGTAAAATATTAGGGTTGTAGAGGTTAGGATTAGGTTAGGTTGGGTAGTAGATAAAGTCTAGTTAGAGGTAGCCTTTTAGTTTTTGGCAGTGGAGATATTTAGAGTTAGGGTTAGTGGGTGTTGGGGATTATAAAGGAATTTGGGTTGAGGCCATAACAAGTAGAAAGCAGGTACTACTCCAACCCTATGGCCCTCTAACCTTACAGGGGCACTATTGTGTCAGGAACACAATGTGTATTCTTGACACTATATTTCTAAAACTACCATTTAGGTGGTTGGCCTCCTGTACCTTGGGTTAGAAAGGTTATGTACTCACTTTGTTTCCAGCTCTGTACAGGGCTCCTCATGTCAGGCCCTTCCCAATCTACCTCCTTGGCTGACATCAACTGAATTGATGATCTCAACCAAGGAGGTTGGACAGAGGTGGAGCCAAACACCACTCTAGCCAATCATCATCTCCTTGAATAAATGCATCTCTATAGGGAAAGTTCATGTTCTCGATGCAGAGCTTGAAGACACTGTGCAGCACTGATCCAGGAAGCACTGATACTGAGCATTGAGACCATCACTAGTATCTTTAGAGGTTAGTTCAGATTTGTCAAAATATCTCTTTCTTCCAGCACAGATAATTTGTCCTTAATTACGGTTTTATCCTACCCCAGGTCGGTTTTTAGTTAAAAAAATAGGTAAATTATTGTGGATATGGGCACAGTTTACCGACTCTAAATACCTCTACTCAATTCCTGTATTTCTGTAGTTTTTTTTTCTATTCCTTTTTGACCTGCTACTTCTAGTTCATATAACTATATCAGTGTTTGATTTTCAGAAAAAATGTCTTGAAACGCTTCAATAATTACAGCATTATCCATCTTCTTTCACTGCAACTAATGAAATTGTAGACGTACTGAATAAGAGACATGATGAAAATGATCATTAATAAAGGCTGAACACTTGGCCAATCTGTGATTCAAAACTTCTACAAATAGGTCCCATCGCAGCTGGGGAGAGGTTTACCATGGCCTGTAAAGTCCCAGGTGTTATCTAGTTGGGTTTCTGACTGTCTGTCAGTGTCTCTTTATGTCTGTCTGTATGTATGTCTGTCCATTTATATCAAGTTTGTCAAGCAGCCGAGTCCATGGGTTTTCTTGTACCCTCAGGCTGCAAGACTCCTTGTAATTGTCAAATGTCCTTGTCTTTATATTTATACCCATGTTTCTTCCTCTGGAAGTCTTACTTTGTAGTCGTTCCCGTAACTGTTGTCTCTTCTGAAACAGATAAGTTGAAAAGTTGTGTCTACTGGCTTCAGCTAGAAACCGATTCATATTGGATAAATTGGCATTGATACCATGGGTTATGGCGAGGTGGTAAAAATGAGCCATGTAGATACAATTCAAATACATTCTCATTTCCACAGCATTCACAATTTGTTATAATTCCTCTTCTGCCTGCCTCAGCATTACACAAAGAAATATAATATCCACAAATAGGATGACTGACAAAGAACAAACCTTCAAAATCAGTTTTATAGACATGTGTAAGACGTTTAGGGAGGAAATATATTTTTATTCTTTTGTCAGTGAGGACAGTTAGAATGTGTAGTTCACTGTCGAATTAAACTGCAATTAAATTATATACAGGTAGAATATTTATCCAGAGAAAATTAGATTACCTCTGAAGTTATGAATATTTTTTTCTTCAATTTCAAGCTAATTTGGAAATTAGGTCAATATTAAATTTTTACTCTTTTCAGCTTGACAAATACGACTACAGGGAGAGAATGAACTTGTGAACTCATTATGTGATTTTTTTTGTTTGCCAAGAAAGGGGATAAAACATCAGGGATAACTAAAACCACTAAATGTACACTCCAGCTTGAAGTTGTCTCCAAGGTTTTGATGAAGAAATAAATAAATAAAACATACTGAAAAAAGTTTAAAAAAAATAGCAAAATGTGCCTCTTAAGTTCCTCCATCAGGAATGCTGGGAAGTACAACATCATGCACTGCGTTAGCACTTAAGCTGTAGAATGATGTGCAGTTTAGAGTACTGTTTATATATGGATATGAACTTGTTGGTACATTCACAGTAAGGTTTTTTTTTTTTTTTTAACTTGCTCTTTGTGGTGCGCAACGCCATGCTGACGTCGACATGCTCCGCCTTTCTTCAGTGATTCTTGGCAGCAGAAGAATCCGCTCTGACACTGTGTGCGGGCAGTGCTGCGGGGGTAGAGCATTGAGGCCGGAGTTGGACACTGTTACAGCAGGGAGTAGCAAGCAGACTTTCATCAATTGTGCATGGAGTGTCTGCTTGCTAATATAGTTTTATTAGTTAATGGATACTACTGTAAGGTGCAGGGCAGGGGTTTTATAGGGGGGTGACATTGGTTTTGTTGAGAGGTGACTGGGATTTTGTAGCAATGGGGGACAGGAGTTTTGTATAAAGGGGTGGCAGGGGTTTTGCAGAAGGGTGACAGACGTTTTGTGGAGGCGGTGACAGGGTTTTTGTAGAGGGGAGATAGGGGTTTTGTAGAAGGGGTGACAAGGTTTGTAGAAGGGTGACAGAGGTTTTGAAGAAGGGAGCAAGGATTTTGTGGAGGCGTGATATGGGTTTTGTTAAGGGGGACAGGGGTTTTGTAGAGAGGTGACAGGGGTTTTGTAGAATGTGATGACAAGGGTTTTGTAGAGGGGGGCAGGGGTTTTGTGGAGGGGTAACAGCAGTTTTGTAGAGAGGTGACAGAGGTTTTGCAGAGACATGACAGGGACTTTGTGGAGGGGTGACGAGGGTTTTGTTGAGGGGGTGACAGGGGCTTTATAGAGGGTGACAGGGGTTTTGCAAGAGGAGACAGGGCTTTTGTAGAAGAGGGTGACAGGAGTGACAGGGGTTTTATAGAGGGTGATAGAGTCACCCAGTCCCATGTTTACAACGGGGTGGGGCACTTCATTGAGATACATCATTGAGATGAGGTGGTCTGTATGCCTATACAGTCCTTTTAATTTATCACCTATACATTTCACGTTTTAAATAAACACTATGCTATTTATTATAAAACTCAGCAGTGAAGGGGTTAGTCTGTATCCAAAAACACTGGATGACGTTTACTGACAAAAATCATGGAAGATGTCAGTTAAATTGTAAAATAATGTCTGCAGTTTGTAACAAGCAAACAACAAACAGATAGAGCATGTCGTTTGCATACTAAATTCCTTAAATTATTAACCAAAAAGGTGAATGGCATTTATCATAATACAAATTAATTCTCTGTCTGGATTATCTATAATTAGAGCCTTCTGCAGAATTCCAGATGACTGGTGGGACTCGGTGGAGAGGATTTATGGCAAACGAGCCAAACTCTTAAACTGCCTATTATCTACAGAGCAATTTGACAGTTCTAGTTTTAAAACATTCATGCAAAATAATGGGATGGAGAATATTCTGGGTTCTGAACGAGTGAGAATTTCATCGACGTGTAGGAAAGGACAGCAGGTGACGTGTCCTGAACTTATAAGAACTAAATAAGACTAAATAAGCCAACTATTTCCAACAATGTATAAATCTCTATCTATATAATCTGTGTATTAACCAAAATAAACAACCATGGTCACATCCCTGGTCCCTTAGCACAGAGACGTCTGGACAAGAGAATTGCCCCGCCAGGTTTCAAAATGCATTTAATATAATATTTAGAAAGGTGGCAAAGCTGCTTGTTAAACATTAAAAATTTAACTATTACTGGATTCCATCTTCAGGACTTCTTCTCGCTGAGAGGTCAAGGTCTTGGCATCACTGTTGGTGGCCCTCTAAGTCTGGTCTTCGGCCCACTGCTCTAGCACTTAATGCCATTTTCTTGGCCTGTAAGTCCACCAGCTATGGTGTGGGAGATGATCATCTTCCAATCCTACCGGGAAGAAGATTGTATGATTACATGACGATATAATTAGTGCCATCTTAACAGCATTATAGGCCCCTGGGCAAAGCAGTGCACTGGGTCCCTGCCTACACAACAACTAACAGGAATAAAAATGTAAATTATCGATAAAAATAAGCTTATATTTATTGGTACCTCCAACAAATGCAATACATACACACAGACTGCTGAACACATTCACACACAGACTACTGAATACGCACAGACCGACTGCTGAATACACGCACACAGACTGCTGAGTACACACAGTCACCCTGCTAAATACAAACACCATCCTCTGAAAACACACACAAACATGCACAGAGACTGCTGAATACACATACACACGCTGATGAATACACACACACACACACACACACAGACTGCTGAATATACATAGACTGCTGAATACACGCACAGAGGCTGCTAAATACACATAGACTGCTGAATACACACAGGCTGCAGAATACACACACACAGACTGCTGAATACACACATACACAGACTGTTGAATATACACAGACTGCTGAATACACGCACAGAGGCTGCTAAATACACATAGACTGCTGAATACACACAGGCTGCTGAATACACACACACAGACTGCTGAATACACACACACACTGCTAAATACACACAGACTGCTGAATACACACAGACTGCAGTGAGGGGTGCAGTGTATGTGTTTGTGTGTAAGGAGGGTTTTGTGTGTGTATGAGGGGTGCTGTGTGTGTCAGAGGTGCTGTGTGTGTGTGAGTGGTGCTGTGTGTATGTGAGAGGTGCTGTGTGTGAGGGGTGCTGTGTATGTGTGAGGGCTGCAGCATGTGAGAGGTGCTGTGTGTGAGGGGTGCTGTGTGTGTGTGAGGTGCTGTGTGTCTAAGAGGTGCTGTGTGGTATGTGTGTGGGGCTGTATGTGAGGGGTGGGTGGTGTGTGTGTGTTTCAGAGTGTGAGGTGTGCATGGAGCCGGAGGCCGAGACTTGCTGGGTCTCGGCCTCCCGCCTATAACCCGCTAAGGTGGGATCCTCCCTCTGGTCTTTCCCAAAGTTCTGTGGGGTGCCCCAGTAGGAATCGGGATCAGTATTAGTGCCTACCTGGGTGTTCGGAAAGTGTGAGGAGTGAGGAGTCTATTGCTCCCGTCTGCTGCCGGGTAGTCACGGGTAGCACCCCATCCAGTACCGTGTGAACAAATTGGGACAAGCACCCTAAATCATTCCCCAGAAGCACTTCCGCTGGTAAGTTAGGCATGATTTCAACTTCTAGGGATTTAGCTCCGGTGCCCCAATCAATGTGTATCCTGACAGTGGGTAATTTGTGGATGGCCCCTCCGGCCACCCTGATGGCCACAGTACTCCCAGTATGTTGGGCCAGTTTGATACTGTGTGGCTGTACCAGGGTCAGTGTAGCCCCCTGGCCTCTTGCCCATTCAGCCGTACCAATTGCCTGTGGTGAGCCCTGTTGTTTCCTGCCGCTTGTACTGGGTTAACTTCGTGGAGAATAGGCCAGTGTTTGGTTGGGTTGGGGTTAGAGTTATAACTGCTTATACCTGCTGTCCTCTTGTATAGTCCTCCTGGACGCAATGTGCCGCCGTTTTTGTCAGTGGTGCTGGTTGTTTCCCCCATTTGTCCTGGATGCGTTGTGGGCAATTAAAAAAATGTATGTTGCGATTGGGGGGTTAGTTGGTGGAGCTCGATGCGGTAGCGTGCGAGATTGGGTGTAGGTAGAAGGACGATGCCCCGGTGGTGCTCTGCTGCTGTCTGCCTGTCTGCCCTTGTGAAATTCATCGGCCAATCGGGCGGCGTCCTCCATGGTCCGGGGCTTGCGGTCTCAGGCCCAATCCCTGACTTCTGGTGGGGTATAATCAAAGAACTGCTCCAACAGTAGTAATTGCAGGGCATCCTCTAAAGTTGTTGCCTGGCATCCCTGCATCCAGTTTCGTGCAGCGCGGTGCATGAGGAATGCCCATTCGGCATAGGAGTCTCTTCCTCCTTTTCTGAGGCACTGAATTTTTTTCCGGTATGCCTCTGGTATGACCAAATATCTGGCCAACAATATCTCTTTTACCTTCTCATAATCCTGTATCTCCTCATCAGGCACCACTCTGTAAGCCTCGGCTGCTCAGCCGGAGAGTTTGCTGCTGAGGACCGCAGCCTACTCAATCTTTTCAAGCCCCTCCAAAGCACACTGATGCTCAAAGTCTTGCAAGTAACTGTCAAAATCCATCTCCCTATCAGTGAATGCTTTAAAGACAGCATAGTTCATCTATCGTGGCTGCCCATTTGTAAATCCTGGGGAAGCTAGAGAATCCCCTTGCAGCGATCCTGCTCTTGAATCTCCGCTACCCTGCGATGGATTAGGCCCCAAAATAGTGAGCCTCCATCTCACATCCTTTTGAAATTCTGTTTCCTCCAGGTGCTCCATTTCCATGTTACTGGCTCTGTCGCTCTGTATCAATTCAGCGGTTAATGTGGCTTTTGTTTTGTTACTTGCCACTCTGCCTCGAGCTTCCAGTAAATCCTTTAGTGTTGTTCGCTTAAGTTGTTCATATTGCTGAGCCATTCACCTTCCTTTTGGTTCGGGAAATCCATACGAGAGACGAATCCCGCCACTTGTCACCAGTGTAACGGATCCCAGTACTTCAGCTGAGTATCTCCCATGTCCCAAGCGCCATAGTGATTATAAGTGTGAATATAGCTCCCAATTTACCAAACATGAGCCAAGCCTTCATGAAGGGGTAAGAAAGTCTTTTTAATCCAGGCTCAATGGCCTGCTTTTATGCAGTGCAAGAACACAGAAAACACGCCCATGACACTCCCACACAAAACAGGGTAATCCCTCCCCTGTGCCTGGTTCGAGATTTCCAAGTAAATTATTTTACCAACCGCGCACATGGTCCTGTGCCCAAAACAGTTCCATGAAATCAGGGCTAGCGGTTGGTTAACTTTGGTAACAAAAAAACTTGTAAACAGATTCCCGAACTGAGGAAGAGAATGGTTCCTGGGAAGGCAAAAAAGGGATTTTGTCACAAGGATGAACAAATTAATAATAAAAATAAATTTTAACACAAAATTAATTTATATGTTTTTAATGTGTTTATACCATCTTTCAAATAAAGTATACTTTTTTAACAAATAGAACTTAATGGTGAAGAAGTTAATCATTGCAAAAGGACAGCTGTCACTTCAAAACTATTTTTAATATAATATTCCTTTCATCAAGTTTAAAAAAAGAATATATATATATATTTAAAATTACATTTTTTACATAAACAAAAAATGAGAAAACCTCATTCCTATATTTATTATATAACAGGATTCTTCAGCCATATTCATGTACCTTGGGTCAGACAGTGTATCAATTTGACAGGTATTGGGTCAGACAGTGTTTCAATGTGACAGGTATTGGGTCAGACAGTGTTTGAATGTGGCAGCTATTGGGTCAGACAGTGTATGAATGTGACATTTATTGGGTCAGTTAGGGTTTGAATGTGGCAGCTATTGGGTCAGACAGTGTATGAATGTGACATTTATTGGGTCAGTTAGGGTTTGAATGTGACAGTTATTGGGTCAGACAGTGTTTGAATGTGACATTTATTGGGTCAGACAGTATTTGAATGGGACAGCTATTGGGTCAGTTGGGTCATTTTTGAATGTGACATTTATTGGGTCAGACAGTGTTTGAATGTGACAGTTCTTGGGTCAGTTAAGGTTTGAATGTGACATTTATTGGGTCAGACAGTATTTGAATGGGACAGGTTTTGGGTCAGACATTATTTGGATGGGACAGGTTTGGGGTCAGACAGTATTTGAATGTGACATGTTTTGGGTCAGGCAGTGTATGAATGTGACAGTTCTTGGGTCAGACAGTATTTGTATGTGACAGTTATTGGGTCAGACAGTATATGAATGTGACAGTTATTGGGTCAGACAGTGTATGAATGTGACAGGTATTGGGTCAGACACTGTTTGATAACAGGCAGTTGGGTTCTACAGTCTTCCCTGCTTCACTTCCTGAAATTTCCTTTGAAAACTTGATAAAATGATTATTATATATAAAAAAAAAATAGTTTTAAAGGTGACAGTTGTCCTTTACGGCAATTAACTCTTCATACGCAAGAGGTTTAGAGCAATGCATGCCAGCGACACTGTCATTAGGGAGCGATTAGGGTTTTTGGGATGTGTCACTGGGACTGTACACAGAATATTCCAAGTTGTAGATGAGCAGATCAGTTCAAGTCATGCTGGGAATGTAATTTAGAAGATAATTAGTTGACTTTCTATTTCCTATATGTGGTTAATTTGCCGTCTGTTTTATATCTTGGGAAACCGTGCAATTTTCACCTGTTACTATGACCAAACTTATTTATTTTTTGGCAGTAAATATTAAAAACTCATTATAACTTGATGATTTTTTAGAATATAATAAATTAGCAGTTGCGTAAGTATTTCTATGAAAACTTTACAGAGTGCACTTGGCATGTGGTATCTCGTGACTATAGACAAGGTGGATCTCTTGAGTTTCAGAGAATTTTTAGACCTTGCCTGTAGTATTAGATGTGCATGCTGGGTTTGTTAGTGGGAGCAGAGTTCCATTACTAGAAAAAAAAGTAGAGTCTCCTGTAAAAACATTTAAAGGAAGTAAAAGAAACTTAGTGTGTAGCGCTCCCTGACCCTGCCGGATGATGGCGTTTCTACTACATAAAGCAAAATACACAGAAGGGGTATTAGTGTCTCTCTGCACTGGATTTGGTTAGAGAGACATAACAGAGGAACTTAGAATTCAAAGTGAAACATTTTTATTGGTGTACACAAAATCAGTCAGCACAGCTTTTCACTAGCCCTTAATCATAGGCTATGATGAGCAAGGGAAGGCGAGGGAATATAAGCACATATTAAAAAAGAAGGAAGGCGTTCTCTAGAGGTAAAACAATGTTAACCAAGAATAAAGTGAAGACATAAGTATGTGTACAGACAATGATTGTAGCAAACTCACCCCTTTAAGAGAGTTTGCCATGAGCTTTTGGAGGGGCTTGCTTGCCCGCCTCCTGCCATGTGACTATGGCCCTGGGGGTATTGCCCTTCAAAGACAGTATTTGGGCATGATGGATTTTTATTATGTGGCTACTGGCCCTTTAAGCACAGTGTATGGACTTCTATTAGACTGTGTATAGATTGTGTATAGGAAGGTGTACCCCTCCCCGTTTCCTGTACCATTGTTCTCCAGCAGGGCGTTGTCCTAGGCACACTGCCAGACTAGTTGGAACTGGTTTGGGCTGGAAAGTTTGGGCTGGAAAGCCATGCTTCAGTGGACCTAAAGGGACCTCCTAAAAACTTTAAACCCCCATAACTCCTGAAACCCTGGTCCGATCTGGGTGATTTTTGAATATGTTATTCACCCAGATCAGGGCTATCAGGGGATACCACAGGGGTGTACCCTATGTATTTGGGGTACATCTAGAACTTGGGAAAAATATGTACATTTTAATTCTGTTAACAGATAAGCTGATGGGTGGAGATGTGTGGTTGTACCTTGTACTTTATTGGTTAATATACTAATTGTTGTGAATCCCTCCCTTGCATGGGAGAAAGCTTTAAAAGAAGGTTGTTGGGAATAAAAGTTCAGTTCTGCTTGATCCTCAAACGAAGTGTCGTCTCGTTCTTGGGGGAATTGGATGGTATGCTGATTGCCAGGAGTGTAAGCTGATTGTATGCTTTTCCTGTTCAGCTGCTTACAGCATTCATATGCTTGAGAGCATTCGTATGCTTCTCCGATTCTGTGGTTGTGGTGTCTGCTGCAGTGCTTGGAGTCCTCAGGAAGCGCTAGGAGTATCCTTCAACGGAGGTACCCAGTCGGGGTGCCAGGTGATCTGTTACAATGATCATAACCAGAAAGAGCTGTCCATGTAAATTATGACAATAATTGGTATATCTACACCCAGTAAATCAGGGAGAGCAGTATGTCTGCCAAGACACTGATGGGAATATTTACGG
Organism: Pelobates cultripes; assembly: GCA_933207985.1. Lineage (NCBI taxonomy): Eukaryota > Metazoa > Chordata > Amphibia > Anura > Pelobatidae > Pelobates > Pelobates cultripes. The sequence goes on along the minus strand of OW240923.1, from coordinate 87,651,578 downwards.
ATCCAGTTATGAATCTTGTCCAAGGAATTGTTTAAAATGAAAACTACTCTCGGGATATAAACAATACTTTACATCTCAAGAATTAATAGTGTTATATTCAACAGTGTGTAGAAAAGTAAAAAATACAATACATTTAATTTACCATTTATGGATTTAGTGGCTGAGGACTGCATCCACTGGTAGCCTTTCACAATGCCCTGGCATGGCTGTATGGTATGGACTCACACTCTATCTGGGCCTTAGCATGCTCACTGCACTCATGTGAACTCACACTCTATCTGAGCCTTAGCATGTTCACTGAACTTATGTGTACTCCCGCTCAACTGAGCCATGGCATGCTCACTGCACTCATGTGTACTCACATTCTATCTGAGCCTTAGCATGCTCACTGCACTCATGTGTACTCACATTCTATCTGAGCCTTAGCATGCTCACTGCACTCATGTGTACTCACATTCTTTCTGAGGACTCATGTGGACTCACACTAGAAGTCTCACTGCACTCATGCGGACTCACACTCTATCTGAGCCTTAGCATGCTCACTGCACTCATGTGGACTCACATTCTAGCTGGTGCTTAGCATACTCACTGCACTCATGTGAACTCACATTCTACCTGAGCATTGGCATGCTCACTGACAGGTATTCAGGGTCAGAGGTCTGCAATCATGTATTCTTATCAGGGCTGTATGGTATACGCTCATGAGGATTCACACATGAGCACATAAAGGGATACATTGCTTCATTCATTTTCATTTTTGTATTTTTTTATTTAAGATTTTTTTGATGTGGAGCCTGCTGAGGGAGCCAGCTTTTCATATCCCACTTCACTGGCCTTGATTTCCCTATGGATTGGGAATGGACATTTGTTTCTGTTAATTAGCATTATCAATTACTGCTCTCCTCTCCATGTCTCTGCCTCTAAATACTGTGCTCAAATGTCCTGACACCTCACTCTCTGTATCTTAGTTTTATACATTTTTGTCATGCTTTAATCAGATCTGTTGATATCTATCTAATTTTATTTTATAATTTACATCATAAGTCAGGCTTTCCTGACCCTGCCGTGTCCGTATTTAACCCCAACATTGCTACACACACACATGCCATGTGCACACACTGCACCATAAAGGGAATGCCCGAACAAACATGCATCCATACAACATTTCTCTGCGGATGTAGAGATATCTCCCTTATTCTCCAGAAGTTCTGCTCAGATCTCTATAATCACAATCTACAAGACAAAACTGACTTTCAAAACATCCTTAGCAAAACTTCCTCTTTTCTATTGCAGCATAACATGCCATCACTTCCTGACATGGAACAGAAACCTCCCCAAAAAGTTACCTGCGCACTATTCCAAATCCATATGCACATTTATTAACCCTTAACAGGGAACAAATGGGGTGTTCTGCACTGTAACATGGCTGTGTGATACAAAAGCAAATACAAAAATAAAAAAAAAAATTAAAAATTAAACTCCCACTACTCCTGGACAGCAGCAATGACTATAGTATTCATCAGCCCCAATAGATAAAACAAAAACCAAGATGAGCTACACCGGTCAGTGAACCATAATCTTAGTTTTAAAGATTTTATAATTAATCTCAATATTATCTTAACGAGGGCTAAAAATGCCCCTTTTCATAGACCCACTTCCACTATCAAGTAAAATATTACACTTGTTGTTTCAAAGGCTTTAAAAGTATTATAATCTAATTTCAGCCTTGCCTACAAATAACTAGTTTATGTTTGTTTTTTTATTTGCCAACAGCAATCATTAAAAAAAAACAAAAAACGTGATTCTTTTTAAGCAAACGAGACAAGAGGGGTATATCATTGTTATCTGTCAGCGGTATGTCAGCGTGTGTGATGATTTATTGCCGTGTAACGTACAGAGCAATTATTTAGCCCGAACCTAGATATGAAAAGTAAGACTAGACTAAGACGTAGATCACAGAAACGAAACACTGTGAAAATGTTCCTTCTCAATAGATAATGACTAGAGAAGGGAACAGCTTGGCAACTAAACTTTATCTTCATTGCTCTCGCAACCTTATTGTTTCGATTTATCATAATGAAACGGATTGGCACCAAAATTGTGCTTTTTATCAATCTCAGTTACTAAAAGTGACTTGCAATTTGTAAAGTTAATAATCAAACAAAGGTTATTCTGCGGGTTTATTGTGCTAGGCAAAATGTAGTGTGGAATGCTTCCCGATAAGGTATAATTGGCTAATTTTAATTGGTGATGCCGGCTATTTATTATGCGTAAAATCCGCATGGTTTTAGAAAGAACCTACGTGGAGATCAAACTTTTGTATTCAGCACCAATTAATAGTCCAGTGCACCCGCTCCCTGTTTATATAGACGCCGGCTTGGAGTCTGGAAAAGAACTCATTATGAAAAGTTTTAGTTTCAGACAAGTCACAGTGGACTTCATTTAAAACAAAGGGAAAAAAAGAGAAACATCTGTTTGAATGCATAAGACAAAGGAAAGCTTTAAACTGCGAGCCGCCTTATTTTACGCAGGATAATTCCAAAAACCCCTGTGTAATTTCTCGAACCCCCTTCTGCTGCATGATGTACTGTCTATACACGCCCCAGCCTTAAAGATCACCCTATTAACATGATAAGGTTTGCATGCCAGACTCACTAGTATTTCTTATTCTGCCTAAAAGCACACTTTTTCTTCTCTCCCCTTTTAAATATTGTCCCTGTTAGTCTCTGCAATTACTTCAAAATAAATTTTTCCGAAGATACAATTGCGCCTCTTGGGTCATCGAACATCTTGCCTGTTTTTCATAAGAAGACAAGGTGTTTTTTTAAGGACCTCCTTAGTTTACTGTGTAGTGTTTTCCAGCTTGAATAATTGTCCAATTAAATATAATTTGGAAATCCCTGCTAACCCCAGACTTGTGCTGTATGAGCGGAGGCATCCGGAGAATGTGTATTAATAAATCCCAATGTGCCTCTTGCCTTCAATAATTTTTGTTTAAATTAAACAAAGGAAGTGATTTGTAAGAGATCTGTAAAATTGAATTAGGAAAAGCTATTTTAGTGGAAGTAATATACGTGCTCAATTCTATTAGATTTTGCAGAAATAATCATAATCATAAAATGCAAAAAACTACAAGTTTTATGAGCCCAAACTCTAGTGTATTATGGTAAATCTACGCAGTAGATTGTTGCTGTGAAACATAAGCAATTCCTTTTTTTTCCTACTACGGTATGTCCTGGGATTTCTGTAATATACAATCTATGTAGCAATGTATATAAAAAATCTCCCGGAAATTCATAGACTCACGAAGATGAATGATCAAATATTTCAGAATGCATTTTTATTTATTTATTTTTAATAAAAACTGTTACTGCGTCATGGCTTTGCAACTTAAGCTTTACGCTCGATAATAATAAAAATAATAATAATGAAATATCTTTAAGTTCATTTGTGAAATGATTGCAGCTAATTTCTATTTTACGAAGCATTGTTTATTTTATATCTAACGCTAGCATAATCCCAAATTAATGAGGACTTATTAAAATCACAACAGCATGAAGGATGCAAACAGACTCAGAAATGGGAGCGTTCTTTATTAAGATACATTTTGGTATTCAGTATAAATTGGGGGAGCTAAATATATTCTCAGAGGAACAAGAAAAGTTTGGATAAATGGTTTATAGACTGTGAGTCACACACACTGTTTGCCAATCAGCGGAACTGATATTCTCCGGAATATTTAATAGATACAATGGTGAGACTGTAGCGGTCAGTCGAACAGTTTTGTTGTAACATTGTCATTAAAGATGATCAGCGATATAGAGAAAAATCACTTTCCTGTAGCTTCACTTTCTAAATTTAAAGTGATAGCACATCTACATACATTCACATACCAGACTACAAGTAAATGATTTTCCAGTGCCCCTGACAATTACATTAGAATACTAGGTGGTACTGTGTATTAGAATACCAGGTGGTACTGTGCATTAGAATACCAGGTGGTACTCTGTATTAGAATACCAGGTGGAACTGTCCATTAGAACACCAGGTGGTACTGTGCATTAGAACACCAGGTGGTACTGTGCATTAGAATACCAGGTGGTACTCTGTATTAGAATACCAGGTGGAACTGTCCATTAGAACACCAGGTGGTACTGTGCATTAGAACACCAGGTGGTACTGTGCATTAGAATACCAGGTGGTACTCTGTATTAGAATACCACTGTCCATTAGACCACCAGGTGGTGTATTGCATTAGAACACCAGGTAGGTACTGTGCAGAACACCAGGTGGTACTGTCTATTAAAAAACCTAGTGGGGATACTCTGTATTAGAATACCAGGTGGTACTGTGCATTAGAATACCAGTTGGTACTGTGCATTAGAATACCAGGTGGTACTCTGTATTAGAATACCAGGTGGAACTGTCCATTAGAACACCAGGTGGTACTGTGCATTAGAACACCAGGTGGTACGGTCCATTAGAACACCAGGTGGTACTGTGCATTAGAACACCACGTGGTACTTGTATTAGAATACTAGGTGGTACTGTGCATTAGAATACCAGTTGGTACTGTGTATTAGAACACCAGGTGGTACTGTCTATTAAAAAACCTAGTGGGGATACTCTGTATTAGAATACCAGGTGGTACTGTCCATTAGAACACCAGGTGGTACTGTGCATTAGAATACCAGGTGGTACTGTGTATTAGAATACTAGGTGGTACTATGTATTAGAATACCAGGTGGAACTGTCCATTAGAACACCAGGTGGTACTGTCCATTAGAACACCAGGTGGTACTGTGCATTAGAATACTAGGTGGTACTGTGTATTAGAATACTAGGTGGTACTATGTATTAGAATACCATGTGGTACTGTGCATTAGAACACCAGGTGGTACTCTGCATTAGAATACCAGGTGGTACTGTGTATTAGAACACCAGGTGGCACTGTGCATAAGAATACCAGGTGGTACTGTGCATTAGAACACCAGGTGGTACTCTGCATTAGAATACCAGGTGGTACTGTGTATTAGAACACCAGGTGGCACTGTGCATAAGAATACCAGGTGGTACTGTGCATTAGAATACCAGTTGGTACTGTGCATTAGAACACCAGTTGATACTTGTATTAGAATACCAGTTGGTACTGTGCATTAGAATACCAGTTGGTACTATGCATTAGAACACCAGGTGGTACTTGTATTAGAACACCAGGTTGTACTGTGCATTAGAATACCAGGTGGTACTGTGCATTAGAATACCAGGTGGTACTGTGTATTAGAACACCAGGTGGCACTGTGCATAAGAATACCAGGTGGTACTGTGCATTAGAATACCAGTTGGTACTGTGCATTAGAACACCAGGTGATACTTGTATTAGAATACCAGGTGGTACTGTGCATTAGAATACCAGTTGGTACTATGCATTAGAACACCAGGTGGTACTTGTATTAGAACACCAGGTTGTACTGTGCATTAGAATACCAGGTGGTACTGTGTATTAGAACACCAAGTGGTACTGTGCATTAGAACACCAGGTGGTACTTGTATTAGAATACTAGGTGGTACTGTGCATTAGAATACCAGGTGGTACTGTGTATTAGAACATGAGGTGGTACTGTGCATTAGAACACCACGTGGTACTTGTATTAGAATACTAGGTGGTACTGTGCATTAGAACACCAGGTGGTACTGTCTATTAAAAAACCTAGTGGGGATACTGTGTATTAAGGAAAAAGACACTAATTCACCAGCACAGATATCCAACTTGATATTGTGCCGGGAAAGAGCTGTACAACCCTATAAGCATATATTTATGATAAACAAGTATCGTAATTTATTAAAGATAAAAGCCTAAGACTCCTATCCACTAGGTACATAGATGTAGAAGGTAGAAAATATCTATGAAAAAAGCTAAAATAGCAATAGGCGAATAGAACTGTAGGTAGACATAGTCTGTTTAGAATAGATAGAGAGATCTAGTAAAGACTAATAGTAGGTATCTAGAAAGCATATATTCGCTCCATTCTACACTACTCAGTCCTAAATCACCTAGAAACTCTCTAAATGTTCACAGCTAAATGCTACCTAAATAGAATCCCTAATGCTCCAGCATAACATAGATCTAATGCCAACTAGCATAACTAGTCCTATGGAGGGACTAAAAAAGGTGAAAAACTAAATTAAGTGCTAACCCCTACACCCCATGTGCATGGTTAAAAAATAATAAAGTAGAAAAAAGCCCGACGCGCGTTTCAGCGTATCAAGACGCCGTCGTCAGGGGCAAGAATAAAAGCTACCGGTCTCTCCCGCTTCTTTAAATGTCCAAAACATAATTGGGCATTGTTAACAGCTGATTCATCAGAGGCTGAAGACTCACATTTCATTGGTCCCAATGGAGCCCGCCTCTCAATCATATGCTCGTGGTCCTACTGTAGCCCGGCCTCCTTCCACATGCTCTCCGTGACGTCAACACGTCACGTCACGTGGGTGGGGAAGGGGGCGGGCCCTACATCCGCATACCCCACGTGGCCATGATGTCAAGCGATGTGTTACACGGGCAGTGAAGGGGCGGGCACCGTTGCCATACCACGCCCCCCTCATCCACAGCCCAATGAGTCACAACAACATCACTGGATAGGCGGGACCAGTGCCGCCAGGATAATACAGTGCAGCAAGGGGATTAACACAATGGTCATCCCTGAAAGATACATCCAGGGATGATCATGATCCAAATTAGCCACTTACTGTCTAAATATAAGGCACTTAGGTGTATAGTTATGTAAAATAAGGTGAGTCTCATTGGAAACAACCACCTCACAAAATGTTTTAATTATTCAAATGGGCACACTGGAATGCATAACGCTCACATTTGTCCCTTGACCATCCATAAAATGAGGAGTGCAATCCTACTACATAGTAGGTATCAGATGTAACCTGAATAACAAAGAGTCCCTTATTCCAAGCAATTGCAAAAAAATAGTAATGACCAGTATGGCATCACTTAAAAATGTATAGGGAGATATATATAGTAGCTTTAAGATCCCTAAATAGTAATGGGCACTTAACTAACCAAAACATAAATAAGACTTCAAAATTAATAATAAATACTAATAATTACGATCATAATAACAAAAAAATTATTAAATACCCATATAGAGTTACTGATAATTGTTTATTATTAAATGAAAGGGGTATATGAAAACCCCTCATTCAAACCATGTGGTGATAAAGTTTGAAGTTTGAAAATCCAAAACGCCTCCCTCTGACGGAGTTTGGTATCCCACCCACCTTTTCGTGGGGGCTGAGGGATATGTTCAAGTCCCAAAAAGCGTATTCCCGCTGAAGAATGGTTATGGTGAAGATGTAAATGTCTTGATATGGGAGTTTCAAGACGTCTCCTTACTGAATTTACATGTTCCCTAATTCTAAGTTTGAAGGGACGAAAAGTCTTCCCCACATACATAAGGCCACATGAACAGGTAAGTAAATAAATAACCCCTGCAGTGCGGCAATTGATGAAAGAGCGCAGATTAAAAGTCTCTGAGTTGGAACTATTACTGCAAACTTTAGAGTTCTTATTGATAAAGGGGCATGCACTACAATGACCGCATCGGTATGTGCCAATAGGTAAATAGTTTTTAAGGGATCCTGAAAATGACAAGGAAGAGAGGTGACTAGGGACAAGTAGGTCCCTTAGATTCCTACCTCTACGGGCTGTAATAGAAGGATACGTTGTCACTACATCTTTAAGATGTTTATCTGTAGATATGATGGGCCAATATTTCTTAAAGATTCCCATCATTTTTTGCCACCCATCGTCAAAAGTTCCAATGCATCTTATCAACTGTCCCTCCTGTTTAACAGAATTGTCATCAATAAGGGTTTGTCGTTCAGTTGAAAGAGCCCTCACGTATGCTCTCTTTAACACCCTATTGGGGTATCCTTTTTCCCTGAATGACAATCTCAAAGTCCTTGCCTTGGACTTGAAGTCATCCAGGGATGAACAATTCCGTCGTAATCTGAGGTACTGTCCGATGGGGATTCCAGCTTTTAATGGAGTAGGATGGTAGCTAGACCAGTCCAAAAGGCTGTTTGTAGCTGTTTTTTTCCTAAAAAGTGTAGTGTTCGTTTTGTTCGCTTCCCCTATTTCAAGAGAAAAATCCAAAAAACATAATTTAGAACCCCCCATCTCACTTGTAAATCTCAGATTGTATATGTTATTATTGAGGACAGTGACAAAGTCCCTAAAGGACTCAGGAGTACCCAGCCAGACGACAAAGATATCATCAATGTACCTCTTCCAGTAAAGGACCTGGTCCATATACTGTTTGAGGTTTGGGTCGTCTCTGATTGTTCGCTCCCACCAGCCCAAATGTAGATTTGCATATGAGGGTGCACATGGTGTCCCCATGGCTGTTCCCCTCATCTGTTGATACAGTTTACCATTAAAGAGAAATATATTATGTGTTAATACAAATTTCAACAAATCTAGTATGAATTCAATATATGTCTCGGGTAATTTAAGATTAAGAGAGAGGAACATTCTACAATGTTCAATTCCAAGTTCATGAGGGATTGAACTGTACAAAGCCTCTACATCAAGGCTGCACAGTTTGGCATAATCAGGAATCTCATTCTGGGTCAAAAAGCCAAGCAGTTGTTTTGTATCACGAAGGTATGAGGGCAGACCCTGTACGATCGGGGACAAAATCTTGTCAAGAAATACGCTTATATTCTGGGTGACCTGATTATTAAACCATCCGATAAGGGGGGGAATGTGGTTGTTATGGACAGGGATCATTACATAAGGATGGCTGAACGATTGCTATTGGATGAACACACGTACCGTGTGATTAAAAAGGATCCAACTTCACTCTTTTTGGTTGAACTACGTACCTTATTGATTGGAGCTGTTGAAATGGAATTCATCTCAAAAGATGAATTCGTGTTTATGAATCCTAAAGAACCAATTTTGTCAACCTTCTATTGTTTACCTAAAATTCATAAGTCCATGTCGGACCTGACAGGTAGACCAATTGTATCTGGTTGTGGTAACCTCACCCAGAATATAAGCGTATTTCTTGACAAGATTTTGTCCCCGATGGTACAGGGTCTGCCCTCATACCTTCGTGATACAAAACAACTGCTTGGCTTTTTGACCCAGAATGAGATTCCTGATTATGCCAAACTGTGCAGCCTTGATGTAGAGGCTTTGTACAGTTCAATCCCTCATGAACTTGGAATTGAACATTGCAGAATGTTCCTCTCTCTTAATCTTAAATTACCCGAGACATATATTGAATTCATACTAGATTTGTTGAAATTTGTATTAACACATAATATATTTCTCTTTAATGGTAAACTGTATCAACAGATGAGGGGAACAGCCATGGGGACACCATGTGCACCCTCATATGCAAATCTACATTTGGGCTGGTGGGAGCGAACAATCAGAGACGACCCAAACCTCAAACAGTATATGGACCAGGTCCTTTACTGGAAGAGGTACATTGATGATATCTTTGTCGTCTGGCTGGGTACTCCTGAGTCCTTTAGGGACTTTGTCACTGTCCTCAATAATAACATATACAATCTGAGATTTACAAGTGAGATGGGGGGTTCTAAATTATGTTTTTTGGATGTTTCTCTTGAAATAGGGGAAGCGAACAAAACGAACACTACACTTTTTAGGAAAAAAACAGCTACAAACAGCCTTTTGGACTGGTCTAGCTACCATCCTACTCCATTAAAAGCTGGAATCCCCATCGGACAGTACCTCAGATTACGACGGAATTGTTCATCCCTGGATGACTTCAAGTCCAAGGCAAGGACTTTGAGATTGTCATTCAGGGAAAAAGGATACCCCAATAGGGTGTTAAAGAGAGCATACGTGAGGGCTCTTTCAACTGAACGACAAACCCTTATTGATGACAATTCTGTTAAACAGGAGGGACAGTTGATAAGATGCATTGGAACTTTTGACGATGGGTGGCAAAAAATGATGGGAATCTTTAAGAAATATTGGCCCATCATATCTACAGATAAACATCTTAAAGATGTAGTGACAACGTATCCTTCTATTACAGCCCGTAGAGGTAGGAATCTAAGGGACCTACTTGTCCCTAGTCACCTCTCTTCCTTGTCATTTTCAGGATCCCTTAAAAACTATTTACCTATTGGCACATACCGATGCGGTCATTGTAGTGCATGCCCCTTTATCAATAAGAACTCTAAAGTTTGCAGTAATAGTTCCAACTCAGAGACTTTTAATCTGCGCTCTTTCATCAATTGCCGCACTGCAGGGGTTATTTATTTACTTACCTGTTCATGTGGCCTTATGTATGTGGGGAAGACTTTTCGTCCCTTCAAACTTAGAATTAGGGAACATGTAAATTCAGTAAGGAGACGTCTTGAAACTCCCATATCAAGACATTTACATCTTCACCATAACCATTCTTCAGCGGGAATACGCTTTTTGGGACTTGAACATATCCCTCAGCCCCCACGAAAAGGTGGGTGGGATACCAAACTCCGTCAGAGGGAGGCGTTTTGGATTTTCAAACTTCAAACTTTATCACCACATGGTTTGAATGAGGGGTTTTCATATACCCCTTTCATTTAATAATAAACAATTATCAGTAACTCTATATGGGTATTTAATAATTTTTTTGTTATTATGATCGTAATTATTAGTATTTATTATTAATTTTGAAGTCTTATTTATGTTTTGGTTAGTTAAGTGCCCATTACTATTTAGGGATCTTAAAGCTACTATATATATCTCCCTATACATTTTTAAGTGATGCCATACTGGTCATTACTATTTTTTTGCAATTGCTTGGAATAAGGGACTCTTTGTTATTCAGGTTACATCTGATACCTACTATGTAGTAGGATTGCACTCCTCATTTTATGGATGGTCAAGGGACAAATGTGAGCGTTATGCATTCCAGTGTGCCCATTTGAATAATTAAAACATTTTGTGAGGTGGTTGTTTCCAATGAGACTCACCTTATTTTACATAACTATACACCTAAGTGCCTTATATTTAGACAGTAAGTGGCTAATTTGGATCATGATCATCCCTGGATGTATCTTTCAGGGATGACCATTGTGTTAATCCCCTTGCTGCACTGTATTATCCTGGCGGCACTGGTCCCGCCTATCCAGTGATGTTGTTGTGACTCATTGGGCTGTGGATGAGGGGGGCGTGGTATGGCAACGGTGCCCGCCCCTTCACTGCCCGTGTAACACATCGCTTGACATCATGGCCACGTGGGGTATGCGGATGTAGGGCCCGCCCCCTTCCCCACCCACGTGACGTGACGTGTTGACGTCACGGAGAGCATGTGGAAGGAGGCCGGGCTACAGTAGGACCACGAGCATATGATTGAGAGGCGGGCTCCATTGGGACCAATGAAATGTGAGTCTTCAGCCTCTGATGAATCAGCTGTTAACAATGCCCAATTATGTTTTGGACATTTAAAGAAGCGGGAGAGACCGGTAGCTTTTATTCTTGCCCCTGACGACGGCGTCTTGATACGCTGAAACGCGCGTCGGGCTTTTTTCTACTTTATTATTTTTTAACCATGCACATGGGGTGTAGGGGTTAGCACTTAATTTAGTTTTTCACCTTTTTTAGTCCCTCCATAGGACTAGTTATGCTAGTTGGCATTAGATCTATGTTATGCTGGAGCATTAGGGATTCTATTTAGGTAGCATTTAGCTGTGAACATTTAGAGAGTTTCTAGGTGATTTAGGACTGAGTAGTGTAGAATGGAGCGAATATATGCTTTCTAGATACCTACTATTAGTCTTTACTAGATCTCTCTATCTATTCTAAACAGACTATGTCTACCTACAGTTCTATTCGCCTATTGCTATTTTAGCTTTTTTCATAGATATTTTCTACCTTCTACATCTATGTACCTAGTGGATAGGAGTCTTAGGCTTTTATCTTTAATAAATTACGATACTTGTTTATCATAAATATATGCTTATAGGGTTGTACAGCTCTTTCCCGGCACAATATCAAGTTGGATATCTGTGCTGGTGAATTAGTGTCTTTTTCCTTACTTTATATTAGGGTTACCCCCTTTATCTGTACAACCTGGTGGCACTCTTTTTTTGTTTTTTTGATTTCAGGGTTCCAGTAGGGATATGTGCCTTTCTTACCCCTTTCGGGGCTGAAAGGAGATTACCCACTGGACCTGGATTCCACCTGTAGATAGATACTGTGTATTAGAACACCAAGTGGTACTTGTATTAGAATACTAGGCGGTACTGTGTATAAGAACAACCAATACCATTATTTCATTACAAATACAATGTGCAATAAACTACACTGAACCTGAAAAATATCCATCTATGTCTGTCTGTCTATCGGTATATCTGTCTGTCTATCCGTCCATCTGTCTGTCTGGATGCCCATCTATTTAAATTATACACACTAATATAGTGATATTAATACACTTCTTGAGTGTTCTGCAGACGTTGGCGGGTTCTCTGATTACCCCAGCAACGCTGAGAAGAATGTGAATTAGAATTGTTAAGTTGGTTGTTAAGTTGGTTACAATGACTCCAGGTTCCCTCACTGAGCAAAAACTTTCCCCTGCTTCTTGTCTGCAATCTTTCCCCATTCCCACTAGACACATGAGTTGGGCTCGTCTGCTACATCAACGGCAATGGAGGCGATTGAGAATGAAAGAAAATCATTAAGACATGTCCATTTGGTGCTCTCAGAAGCAGTTTGAGGAAGAGACGGACTGAGATTCACGCACAAGAGGTTCAATAAGATTTCAGTCTGCTTTTGAATGGACTGTTTATTCATTTTCTATTTTACTTTGAACATTTTTTAAAGATTCATAGCCGCTGGGATTCTTTTTAGGCACTGAAACAGGATCTGATTTTGTTGTATAGAGAGGAACTTGTTTAGGATAAGAAAATGAATGGAAATGAAGAAAAATAAAAAGCCATTTATGGATTAAAGAAAATGAAAGCTTTGGTCACCAATTCAGTTTTCTGAATTGGAGAGGAGATATTTAGTGACACTCTGCAAATCTGCTGGAGCACGATGAAATGCGTACCTGTAAATACATTTTTAGGTTTTATTCTCTAAACAATAAATTGCAGTGAATTGAAAAGTGAATTTAAAAATTTGTGACAATATATCTTTTTAAACCCCTTAAGGACACATGACGGAAATATTCAGTTATGATTCCCTTTTATTCCAGAAGTTGTGTCCTTAAGGGGTTAAAAATGGGGGCTGGGGGAAAGAGAGTGGGATGAATTGTACCTTGACTCACTAGAATTTGGGTCTGCAGCCTCAAGCACCAATCCATTGGAGTGGCCTTAAGCTGTCTGGTGGCAGGAGGACTGCAGGACTGAGTGAGCAGGCAAGAATTGTGCATTAACAAGCCCAGAATTCTGCTTGTTTGAGCTTGGGCTTTTGAACCCTGAATTTAATTCTCTCCCGGCCTACAGCGGCCCATTGGAATCATTCCTGACATTTACAATCTCTTATTTTACAAGCAAACAGGGCTATTCATTTGTACTAGTCCAAGGGGTTAAATGTTGCCAGTCCTCTACTGAATTTGGGAGAGAGCAGACTAAACTCTTTCAGCCAATCTTGGCTATACTGTTCTTCCAAATAGTAGAAGTGAAAATTTCTCACAAGCCCCTGATCAGCAAGGATTTACAAATTGTAGCGGAGTGTCAGCAACAGTTTAATTCGTGCCAACACATAAATAAAAACTACTGCCCATGCTGACAAAACCTGCAGCTGTAAATCTATAAACTCTATGAAAGATGAGGGGAATTGTACTTTGCTCACTATGCACACATGCCATACAAGTAATTGTACTGACAGGCAGGATGCATTTTTGAATGGATAATGGACAGAGGAAGGAGGTTGTGTGTGAGATTTGAAAGATTTAAAAGCAAGGGAATTTATGTAAATTTTTTAGACAATTTGGGCTTTATCAAAGAAAAAAGTTACCTGCGCACTATCCCAAAACCCTTTGCATATTTGTATGAATAGAGTTTTTCAGTTTCACTCCAATGGCCATTAGATATAAGCCCATCTGTTCCATCAAGGAAAACCTCTTACACTTACAATTTGCCGTGCTTGCTCCAGCTTATAGGACCACTATAGTGCCAGGAAAACATACTCGTTTTCCTGGCACTATAGTGCCCTGAGTGTGCCCCCCACCCTCAGGGTCCCCCTCCCGCCCAGCTCTGGAAGGGGGAAAACTTACCTTTTTCCAGCTCTGGGCGGGGAGCTCTCTGCCTCCTCTCCTCCTCTTCTCTGCCCCGTTGGCTGAATGCGCACGCGCGGCAAGAGCTGCGCGCGCATTCAGCCGGTCGCATAGGAAAGCATTATCAATGCTTTCCTATGGGGGATCTGGAGGACCATTTGCGCCACAGTAACAGCTGCCTGGGCAGAGTCCCGGAGACCGTCACGACTGAGGAACTACCAGCATACCTGCAACAGCACTTTCATGCAATATAGCCGAACCTAGATAAAGCAGAACAATGCCTGGATAGGGCGCATCGAGTACCCAAGTCCAAGAACTTGGCACAAGATGTACCCAGAGATATAGTTACCAGGTTCCACTACTAAAGCTCCAAGAAAGCCAAATAGGCTGCGCAGAGGAAGGCCACAGCGATGCCAACAAACTACAATGGGGTTTTCCTTATACGCTGACCTATCGGCCACAACAATGACCAGACGGAAGGACTTTGTCAACATTACTAAATGCCTTCACAACAACAAGGTGCTATCGCTGGGGTTCCCCTATGAAACTCCTGATTTGGAAAAATGGAACCCTTACAAAAATAGATGAACCAGACCAATGCATGTACATGCTACGCACGTGAGGACTCTTCTCGGAGAAGACGACCACTACCCCTGCTTCCCCAAGAAGAGTGAACTCGGAATGGACAAAAGTCCAGAAGTTGAAATGACTCGACTATTTCCCCCTGCTCCAGATACAGAGACCATTATCGCCATGAGAAGTGGACTCTAGGGCCCCATGAAACGCACATTCCTCCGAACCTGCTAGGGACTAATGGTGATTTTACCCGTTAGAGCCAAACTGACCAAAAAATAAAATAAAAATGTATATATACAAAAATGGTCAATGCATGCCCTACTAATCATTAAAAGTCACCTCTCTCAAGGCTGATGTCTCTAATGGCCCATATACAGCACCGCAGGCATCCTACTCCCTCTCCCTAACAAATGCCAAAGGCAACTCATTATAGCATACTATACCCAAACTATGGGGCCAGCAGGCTCCCACATTTAGCCAATCCCCCACAGTGCGACCATGTGATACTTGGCTATCAAGCTTATCTCACCCCTCTATAAGGCACACTCTCCAGGTTACGGAGGACCTACGAACATACTATGAGGAGTAACCCATGGGACTCCATGATCCCTGCTAGCACCCTCCCTAAGCGAACATACTGCATTTAAGTCACATAGGCCACCACTGATCACCACCCTCCCCAGACGAGACAGATGCCACCTGTGCAGCCCCCCCAAGTTATAAGGGACTACCGCATGATGGCCAGTCTCTACATAATGCTTTTAGATATGTATATACCTCTGTTTCATTAATTGCCTTAATAGTTCTGTTTTTATTCTGTTATTAACTCCATGTTATGTATGAGATGCTCTCTATTCTATGTTGTGGGGGTGACGAGGATCGACAGGGAAATGTTCCCCCAAAACCACTACAGAGAGGAAGTTGGGAAGGGTATTGATGCCTAGGATAGCCCCAGGGTCCCCCTGGCCTTAACAGATGACTCTCTCTCACCAATTTAATATTCTATCCCTAAACGCCCATGGTCTCTATACCTCACATAAACGCAGACTCGCCTTACACCAGATGCGCAAGTTACACGCCTCCCTTGCCTGCATCCACAAGACCCACTTCTCCGTCCTGAACTCCCCAAAATCTCCTCAGCCAGGTACCCACTCAACTTTCATGCCCTGGTGACCAACAAAACCAGGGGAGTTAGTATCTTGTTCCATTCAGACTGGGCCTTTCACTGTGAGAAAGAATGCAAATCTACTGACAGACGACTCCTCATAGTCACAATGATGTCCCAGTGACTATAGCCAACCTGTATGCCCCCAACACCAACCAATATGACTTTATTAGGAAGGCTTTGAACAAACTAGACACGCTGAAACAGGGACAAATTATTATTTGTGGTGATTTTAACTGTGTGCTGGACCCTGTCCTTGACAGATCTGGAAGCCCAGGTCCCACCCCAGCTCCTCACCCCTCAGCACAAAACTATCAGTTTTGCTACACTCCCATGGTCTACATGACACATGGCACTCACTATAACAGCCACTAGGGACTACACCTTTTATTCAGGAGTCTACAACCAATACTCCCGCATAGACATATGTCTATGGTAGATGCAGAAACCTTAGACACACTAGACGGGGTTACTATTGCCCCTATCACTTGGTAAGACTATGCACGCCTCCTGACCACCTTCACTACACTCCACCCAATTCAGGGTCGGGGTACATGGTGAGTCAACAAGACCCTAAAGAACAGGCAGCGGAAGTGCTGAGGACACTTGCCAATTTCTTTGTGGACAACCAATACACTGATACGAATCACCCTACAACATGGCTTGACCACAAAGCAGTTCTGAGAGGCTTACTGATCAAACATGGTGCAAGACTGCAATGTAAACTTTCTGAAAAAAAGTAACAAACTTCTAAACGATTTAAATGTAGTAGAGGACCGGCCCAAAACCTCGCCCAATTAGGCTAAGAGAGCCTCAATGCACAAGATTAGAATTAAACTGGAAGAACACCAAATGCATCAGGTGGAGAGAGCGATCCGTAAGTTAAAATTTGATTACTATAGACAGGGAAACAGAGCGGGGAAACTCCTGGCCTGACAATTAAAAGAAAGGACCTCTCAAATGAGGATAGCTTATCTGTTGAACAGGATGGGTGCCAAATTGACCAACCCTGAAATGATAGTGGACGAGTTTGTGGCATTATATGAGTCTCTGTATAACCTCTCCTCTGACCCCTCTCAGCACCAACCGACACAGACTGAAACCCTAGCCTTTCTCAATGGGGTGGATCTCCACCAGCTCTCCAGCAGTCAGTCGACAGAACTAGACAGACCAATTACCAAGGACGAAGTCTCTTAGGCATTAAAAGCAACTTCACGGCACAAAGCCCCAGGCCCTGACGGATTCTCTACCCATTACTATAAGGTGTTTGAGGACCAACTACTCCCATACCTGACAGCCCTATTTAACTACATTCTAGAGACAGGTCATATACTGCCCAAAATGTTAGAAGCCACTATTGTCACGATCCCAAAACTGGGCAAGCACACAACTTCCTGCGCAAACTCCTGTCCGATCTCTTTATTAAACACGGACATAAAGTTGTTCGCAAATGTATTGGCAAACAGGATACGCCCCCTGCTTCCTGAGCATTTTTCCCTTAAACAGGCAGGTTTTTCTGATCCACAAAATCCAAAACAGACCAATCCCTAACTGGGGTCCCTTCACCAACAGGCCCTCAAAAAAAAGCCCTGTTTGCAGACGATGTTCTCCTATATCTTACGAAACCGAAAGACTCACTCTCGTCACTCTTGACCCTACTTAGCAACTATGGACAAATATCCTACTATAAAACCAGCGTAGCTGAAACGCAAGTACTCCCTGTCAACCTACCACACTCTCACCTTACTGACCTACAGCGCCCTCAAAACATATCATATTAAAACATAACCATGGCAGGCTACTGACTAAACTTATAGCGGTGCTGGAGAGCTGGGGGGGGCAAAATCTCCTCGTGACTGTGCCGAATAAATGCCATAAAAATGATAATTCTCCCACAGGTACTATTCATTTTCAGAACTTTACCAATTGAAGTCCCCAAATTAATCCTAACGCAATTCCGTCTGCTGAATGCACACATATGGAAAAAGGTAAATACAAATACACAAAAAAAAGTCCTGGGCTCAAACTCCCACTACTCCTGGGCGACAGCAACGACCATAGTACACATTAGCCCCAATACATACAATAAAATGAAAGAAAAATGTTACTTGCACACTATTCCAAATCCCTGTGCATATTTATATAAATGGAGCTTTTTGGCTAACCTCCATTTATATAAATATGCACAGGGATTTGGAATAGTGTACAAGTAACTTTCTTTTTCTTTAGTTTTTTTGTATTGGGGCTGATGTGTACTATGGTCATTGCTATCACCCAGGAGTAGTGGGAGTTTGAGCCCAGGACTTATTTTTGTGAATTAGGGTTTTATACCCACTGGGAATTGAATCTAAGAAAGTGAAGCCTGAGCATTGTATATGTAAGAGAATGTCATATCCCATCAAGCTCAGCCAACTTATCATATCATCATCATCCGCCGTGGCGAAGATCAGCTGTCACTGGTCTTTGCAGTTGTGAAAATCAAAGCCGCACCATCTTTTTTTCCAGTTGAAAAGAATAAGACTTTAAATTGTTTTGCTTGAAGCTTTCAAATGGCATGAACACATTTTAATAATTAGGTAATTGCTCAAGTTTTTTTAAAACATTTTTTTAAAGAGATGTTCCGTAACTGCTATTATCTAGAAGATTTCGCCTGCCTCTGGTTAAGCAAATAATGATGAATGACAGAGATAACGGAAAAAAAATAGGCTGGATACGACTCTGTTGAGTTTCCATAAAAATAATCAAAAAACTGTAGGACTGCTTTGAAAGAAAAATATTGCAATAATAATTTTGATTATCTGTCATGGCTTACTTTGAAGTTTTTCAGACAAAAAAAAAAATTATCTCCAGAACAGAAAGGATTAGCGTAGCCTTGTTTAGAGTCATCTTGCTAAGAGTGACATCTAATTTCAGAATATATAAGTTGCATTAAAGCCACTGAGACTTTGAATGACTTTCAATATCTTCAATTTTGTACATTTTCTATAAACGGCTTAACTGGGGTTTTAGTTTAAGTAAAAAAACAAGGACTGAAGCATTTCCATCAGACGCACATAGAGCGACATAAAAAGGCCTCGGTAATTCCTTTTAAATAAAGCCATGGCAGGCGATATCATGTTTAAATCAGTTAACCCTTTCTGCATGTTACATATATTTGCAGTACATCATTGAATTGCAGATTGAGTCGGCTCTGCATAAAAATGCTTAAACCATTCTGGACGTCTATCGACGGTGTGCATGGATCAACCCAGATTTTGGCACGTTTGTAATATAAAAGGCTGTTTTGCTGGTGGGATGTTTTCAGAGAGTAAGATTTTTCTAGATTTTAGATTGTTAAAGGGGTTATTTGTATCAGAAAAATTATACAGACCCATCAGTACAAACAGCAAGGGTTCTCCAAATAGCAGAGCTTTGATCAATTACCCATTCCAGTCCATTCACACGAGAGCGGTGCCAGAATCTTAAAGAGATGATCAGGATTAGGAAAAAGAAAATATTGCATTTTCACAAATAAAAGGCTTGGAAGGCAGAATTCCTCTTTAACAATACCCTTGCATTATTTTATACAAAATGTGTAAAAAAAGGAAGGAGCACAAAAAATATATAGTTTCAGATTTCTCAAGGCTGCTCACCATCAGGCCCGGATTGGCCATCGGGCATACCGGGCAAATGCCCGGTGGGCCGCGATGGCCGTGGGGCCGAGGCCGGCAGAGAGATCCCAGGATCTCCCTGGCCGGCTCCTGCAGGGCCAGCGCTATCCGAGCGCCGGCCCTGCTGTGTGCCTCCGTGGGCCGGTGGGGAGATCAAAGATCTCCCTTGCCGGCCCGGAGGCATGCAGATGCGGCCGCCGGCGCGGGAGTGAGGGAGGGAGGAGAGAGGACCGGCGGAGCTCTATACAGCAGCTCCGCTGGGTCCTCTCGCGGGATTCTGAGCGTTGCCGCGGCAACGCTATCTCGCGAGAGTGAACTCTAACCTGCAGGTTAGAGTTCACTCTCACCACTCGACCACCAGGGAAGGATGTCCTCATGGCACCCCACCCCCCAGGCAGAACGGATCTCCTCCCCCCCTCCCAGGATAAAGGTAAGAAGGGAGAGGGGGGGGACATAACTTTTTAAAAAAAAATTATTAGTAATAAAAATATATATATATATTTAAAATAAATTCCCAAACAGCACCCCCAGATACAAACACAGCACCCCCAGATACACATGCAGCACCCCCAGATACACACACAGCACCTCCAAACACACACAGCACACCCAGACACACAAAGCACACCCAGACACACAAACAGCACCCCCAGACACACAAACAGCACCCCCAGACACACACACAGCACCCCCAGACACACAAACAGCACCCCCAGACACACAAACAGCACCCCCAGACACACACACAGCACACCCAGACACACACACAGCACACCCAGACACACACACAGCACCCCCAGACACACAAACAGCACCCCCAGACACACACAGCACACCCAGACACACACAGCACACCCAGAGACACACTCACACTGCACCACTACACACATTACGCTCCAGATACACGCTAGATCCCTTACCCTATATGCACTCTTAATCCTCTACACACATACACACACACACACACACACAATCTTCTATACACACTGTGGGTCCTTTACACACTAGATCTCTTACACACACACACACTGCACCACCTACACACACACTACATTCCTTGTAAGGAAACACATACAACATTCTCTAAACACACCCTCTCTACAACCCCTACACACACTACGTCACCTATACACACACACTACTGCCTGTATGCACACACTCGCTACATCCCCTATAACACTATGCCCCTATACACGCACTCTCTACAGCCCCTAGCCACACATATTACACCACACATATTACACCTATTTACACAATACCACACCACACTCTACACACAGGCAATCCCACAAGCAGGCGCCAAACACATGCACCATACACTTTCCTGGCCGTTTTGTCCTCTGGTATCCCACTTGTGGAGACACCAGAGACAATTTAAAAGCAAACACAGTGCAAGCATGTTATTACATTTGCTTGCGCTGCGCAGAACAAATTCAGGGCCTTTTTCTAATGCCAGAGCTCTTCAGCAGGGCTCTGGGCATTGAACCAACATGCTCACTTTGAGAGGGGGCATGCTTGTCATTAGTGATGACAAGACACACCCTCTCTGGCCCCGCCCCCTTCTTGGGGGGCCGCTCTAATTGAAAAATGCCCGGGCCTAATTTTTTTCCCAGTCCGGCCCTGCTCACCATTATCGGTCTTGAGAAAAATATGGGGGTTTGGTTAGGTTGCATGTCCATACTTTGCTATACCCTACGCTAATTCAAAGTACCCCAATATCAGGGGGTTGTAAGTGCCAGCCCGATATGGAGCTGATAGAAAAAAGCAAAATTTCTGTGCTTTTTTTTTAACTTTGCACTGATTTAGTGAAAACTTACATGTAATTTAGAGTTTTGCTTTCTTGAGCAGTACAGTTTTTGTGCAAAGACCATAGCTTTATACTGAGAACTTCGATGAGAAGTTTGTCCATGGATTTTGCATGAAAAATGCATGAATTTTGCTCACTGCAGCAGTGTGACACTATCCTTACACATTGCGTGCTTCCTGATTATAGCACAGGGTGTGGACTTGTATCTATGTAATGGGTAATGGGTTCACTGGCATGGATCCTTAACTCTTGCTACAGTACTGAGCTGTGTTGTATTGTGTTGGGTATTACTCTACATTTGGATGCTTTTGGCCAATGAGAATGCCTCTGTACTCTTTGCGAGGAAGGTGGATTCTTTAAAAGAAATAAAGTATGTGGACATTGTGCTGTTGATGGCTCATGTAAGGCACAAAAAATTGTAGATGAGGGATGACTCGTCATGAGTTGGAGAATGTTTTGAAATCAGCCATTGTAGTCTGAATTTTGCAGTTCACTTTTAATTTGCTAATATTCAAAGTTTTAGTGAAAAAACCCTGTTTGTGACCGAAGCCTCTTAAATTTCATAAAAGTTAGATTAAGATTTATTTTGTGTTTGTTTATAATTTGCTTTCTATCTACTATAAACTGAGGCGATTTAAGTTTATATCTATTATATTTAAGGTGAGGATATTTAAATATATATTTTTTTAATTCTTTGTTTTTGTAGTGGATATTTCCACTGGTTTTAATGACAATATACAGATATCTAATGCAGAAGAATTAAACAATTTAAACAGAACGTGCATTTATATCATACATACATCATTCTTGGTTAATGGACATACTCGTTTTGTCCTGGCACTATAGTGCCCTGAGGGTACCCCCACCCTCAGGGTCCCCCTTTCCTATGGACGCTGGCATCTTCTCACTGTGATTTTCACAGTGAGAAACGTGGAAGCCCTCTAGCGGCCTTCAATGAGACAGCCACTAGAGGCTGGATTAACCCTAACATTAAACATAGCAGTTTCTCTGAAACTGCTATGTTTATAGAAAAAAGAGTTAACCCTAGATGGACCAGGCACCCAGACCACCTCATTAAGATGAAGTGGTCTGGGTGCCTATAGTGGTTGTTTAAGCGCCCTAGCAGCTCGAGGTTATTTAAATATTAAGCTTTTAAAAGTAATGCACATTTTGGGTTTAATAATGTAATAATTTCTGCCTGTTTTATTTTAAAGTACACAACATTGAGACTGTGCCGTGGCCTTTTGAAGAAAGGGGCTTATGATAGTAGATAATTGAAAAACCAGCTATTCATTATTATTTGATAACTGTGCAGCACCCCCTGCTGGCTGAATGGAAGTGAGTACATTTGCATAATTGTAGTATGCAAATGAGGACAACCAAATAAGTAGTTAAATATATATATTATTCCTTTTTAGTGTGTTTGAAATGTTATTCGCATTAAATAGTCCATGTATTAAACAAATATGCTTGTTGTCTAATGTTCTATAAATTTGTATTTTAAATGTTTGTCACTACATGCTTATGGATTAGTCCCGAAAGGCTAGTCCTTGTCCAAAAATAAAGAATGTGTGTTAGTTCCTTTTGGAACTGTGTGCCCTGTGTGGATTTGTTCATAGTGCTTAGTAACAGAGTCTTTGGACCTGTTGGCTGGTCCATGTAGTCCAGGACAAGTGGAAAAGAGCTAGACCTGAGAGCCTGCAAGTGCTTTGTACAGGCAGAGGTGTGGATGTAGAGCTGCAGAGGAGAAGATACCTGCCTGGAAGGAGAGAGGTGCAGCCTGGTCAGATGGAAGAGCTCTAGAGAGACCCCAGTCTGTAAGCGCACCAGAGTCCCCTTTGGCAGCTAGGAAGCATACCGGGTGGAGGTACTTGGTCAGAGTACGGGAACTCTGTCACAGAGATGATGTAAAAATCTTTCTGTACCAAATAAAAATGTACAGAATCTTTTCAATAACGAAACCACCAAGTATTTATTTGAAGATTTGGTCTCCTTGGATGACAAAGTTCTCCCTGAGGGCCCGATCTTTACCTTTTATTATGGTCTTTTCTTGCTCTGAGGGTAGACCTTGTGGTTTGATAGCCTGATGCAGGTTTCCCTCATCTTTCCATTTTATTCTGAACTCCCCTGTCCCCTTTTTTTCTCTCTGTTCTTTGGTTACTTTCTTTCATCACTTGTCATGGCCACGCTTGCCTGGGGGTCCCCCGCCGCGTTTCCGTCTACTCCTGAAGCGGTCCCTCTGCGCTGCATGCCCAGGACTCCGACGGGTCCGACCGCAAGGATAGACGTCCGGCATCCCTCTCAATCATGGACGCGGAGTCGCTGCTCTCCACGCCATGCCGCAACCTGTGGGAAGCTCTAGCCGAATACACATGTAATCTGCACTCACTCTAGGTCCGAGCGTGCGCGCCTGGCAGCTGGCCTCTTAAAGGGACCGAACACCTGAAACATCTTAAAGGGGTAATCACTGTTTAACCATGATATGTGAAAGGTGGATACCTCTCCCCTATATAAACCCAGCTAACCTCTACCTCATTGCTCAGTTATACTATGCTCTTCAGTATATACACTTCTGTAAATCCTGTCTTATCAAGCCCTTATCCTATCTGCCTGTTACACCAGTCCTTAACCTGCGCTGCCTGCCCTTGACCTTGGCTTACACTGACTACGAGACTGTCTTATCCTCAATTGGTACCTTGCTTTTGGCTCACTACTGCCCCCTGGGCCCCACCTGTCAAAAACCCAACATCATTTCTAGCATTGCATTACTTATTTGCCCAATGCTCAGCTTTAGCCATTCATCAGGACATGTATTCCTACATGATTCCTTCATCGTTTTCTTGTTTGATCAATGCTGTTAAATAGAACGTGAAAAACAAACAAACAAACAAACCTTTAATTACAATAAAAAGTGTACAGCTTTCTAAAAAGGTTTATGACTTGATAGAGATTTCGTTCCAGTCTGCAAATTGTTGGTAATGCCGTCTTCCAGCTGGAGGAATGAGCACACAGGGCTTGTACACTTGTCCATTTTGGCTGCTTTTTGTATCAGAAGTGGACGACGACCAGGAATCTAGCACCAGCAATAATTTGATTGCCGGACACGTCGACATTTCAAGAAAATTAACATTACTGGCTTTTCTGCAATACTAGCGCTAAAAAGTTGCAATTGTCCAATTACAGTAATGATATCAGAACTAGTTTATATAAAGTCTTGTCCTGGGACCTAATGTGTTCCAAGTCTATAACAATCAGATTAAGTTATGAAAAATGGTCATAAAAGATTCTCCTCAATATGTTATAAACAGAGGCGGATGCAGGAATTTAAATAAATATTAACGTTTTAACATTTAGGGTACGTTTCACATAATAACAAGAGGAAAAGGAAACCTGTCCTGTTTATTTCTTCTCAATGACCTGCATATATCAAACCATCTCTGGCAACTGTCCTGTGCCATACATTTCTAGGGGTGCAATAAAGATTACACTCAGAAATCTCAGTTATTGAATGTGGTACTTCACGCATGCAATCCTTATTAGATATTACAGAATATGTTCTGTAATTAATTAAGTGGGAAAAATCTTGGACAATCATTAAATACTGAGGTCGCTCAGACCATACATTAAATTAACAACTAACTGAACCCTGGGGGCTTGTGGGGGGATAGTCTATGTAGTTGATATGATTGCACATTATAATTCCAGGATTACTAAAAGATCTTTGTTAGCGTTGTTTATATATATATATATACATATATATATATATATATATAAAAACAACACTGTAATTATGCATGACAACCCTATCACCCCTGCGCAGGACGTACAGAACACGGCATCTTATAGCAGTATAGGGCACACACATTACTGGATAACTAATATATTGCATGACGTAGGACTGGAGCTACAACAAGACAAGATATTATCCACATGGCTGACCGCTAAGTCTGCCCATGAGAATCTGACACTAGGGTGCATTCTAATAGGAAACAGGAGGATACCCAAATTAGATTTCACTAATTCTAAAACACTTTTAAAAACTGAGAAGTGAACATTCTGTTAAAGTTGTCCTTTAAAATTGTAACCGCGGCTGGTTCCCTTATTTACCACTATGACTTCTTAAAGCATAGAACTTGGTAGGGATAACATACAGATATCTTAGCCATAATTTTATATAGCTAGTAAGAGATCCTCTATTATAAAATATATAAATAATTGAGAATACAATATAAAATAAGGATTGTCTTGGAAACAATAAAGTTTTGTCTTTTTGATATTTATTATATAAAAATATAAATATAGAAATATAAAATCCATTATAGCAGCGTTTATAAGATTAAACAAAATGCTTGCAAATATAATTAATAGGTTAACATACCCTTCTGAACATGTCATCATGTCAGCCTCTCTCTGTCATTTTAAGATGGAGCAGCGTCTGTCTCCAAGTCTCTCCTCTGTGTTGTAACATTTTAAAAGTACACCTATTTATACCTTAGGTGTCTCCATTTTAGGGTTACCGTAGTTCATATATGAAAAAGTAACACTTCTTTTACTTTATTCCTTTTAGGACCTCCCTTAATTTGGCAAATTTACAAGGCCATAACTAAAGGGTGCATACGTCATGGAAATTTTCCTGACTTAGTTCAAGATGGCATCTTAAAGTCTGAACATCTTTATCTACTTAGGGTTACCACAGTATATTGTGTACTGAAAGAGTCATAGGATAGCCTTGAAGCTTGTTTATGTTATATTATTGTTGTTGTAATTCGTCTGGGACAAAATGGCGCAAACATATTATGCATTAAAGGTAGGTAAGAGATTATTGCTTAAAGAAACAGTTATGTAGCCCATGGAGCAGCGTAGCTAAGGGGAGTGGGCCTTGACATTGCCAGGAGACAGGCATCTAAGGGTCAGTGGTTAGGGATTGCTCTAAGGAAATGGAGTGGAGTGGAGTTATAAGAGGAGTATAAGTAGTGGCCATTTTAGATCTAGGGATCACTTTAATCTAAGTTGCACTTACATGTTGTTATGGCAGGATTTGTGTGGCTTTTTCTTTTGTCTCCTCTTCAGGTTGTCAGCAAGATGGAAGATTGGCTGGAAGGAGTCTGGGCAGCAGTGCAGGAGAGGGGTGTCGAGTGGCTGAGGGATCGCCTTGGAGATGCTTTGCCGTCTGGATCAGGAAGATCCCTGGGTCAGAGGCCGGTCAGGAGGACAAGGCCCACGCAGATATTGAGCCCCAGCGCAGTTCTGGGTTCCCGGTGTCCAAGGAGCCCTTCTGGAGGTCCCGATGGCGGCGGTGAGATTAGCGGTGGGAAGGCCGCAAGTGGAGGAGGTCGCAGGAGGTGTCGCAGTGCAGCTGCACGAACACGTCGTCAGGCGAGACTGGAGTTGCAGGCTGCTGGTTCGGGAACCGAATCCGAAACTGCCGAACGTTCCGGGAGTGAATGTGGAGGTAGGAGAACTGGTGAAAGGGCTGAAACTGCTGAACGTTCAGGAGACGAATGTGGAGGTAGGAGAACTGGCGAATGGGCTGAAACTACTGAACGTTCGGGAGACGAACATGGAGGTACTGATACTGCCGACCGTTCGTTTCCCGAACGGGGAGGTAAGAAAACTTCCAAACATTCGGGAGTTGAACGGGGAGGTAGCCATACTGCCGGCCGTTCGTCTGCCCGAACAGGGAGGCATAAAAACTGCCGAACGTTCAGTTTTTGTGTCCTCTATTACAGGGAATGAAGGAGAAGTGTCTGCTGGTGACAGGAATCCGGAAAAAAATGGCCATTACAGGCAGGGTCCAGCGGAATAAGTATCAGTACCTCCATGTTCGTCTCCCGAACGTTCAGTAGTTTCAGCCCATTCGCTTGACAGCAGGTCCTGGGAACGCTGGAAGTGCTGTTGGCGAAGCTGGGAAAGCTGCGGCCCATCGCCCGGGTGAGTCGACCTCTGACGCCATTGCCCCTCCAGTTGCTGGGCCACGGGTTACCCTGGTGGTGGGTCCCGGTGTTAGCATGTTTGGTGACGGCAGGGTGGCAGGGGGCAGGCGAGGAACTGCAAGGGCATGGAGCGGACCAGAAGGGTATAGCGATACACAACGCCCCAGAGTCTCCCCAGTCAGCGTGCGGTAGCGCAGCGCTTCCCCAGGGTCTCCCATACAACAGGGGCGGGGACGACAATGGGCGGGTCAGGTCGTCAGGGAAGGATCAGATGGGAGTGACAGCGAGGGACAGCGCAGAGGGACAGCGCAGAGGGTTGGCACCATCGAAGAGGATAGCGCGCAGGGCTCAAGCGAAGGGCGCATGGGGCGCAAGGAGGCAACGGTCGCGTAGCAGCCATCGGAGGGTGACTGACGTAGACAACAGGGTTCCCTGCGGGGTAGAGCACACCCGGGGGCGGCATAGGGTGCCCCCTGTCAGGACGCGGGGCTAGAGGCAGCGGGAAGATAGTTCCATGAGTGGTAGTTCCTCGGAGAGAAACAGGGCACGGGCTGCTGCGCAGGCTCGCGGCCTTCGGGGACAGACGGCTAGTGGGGAGATGGGTTACAGTTCCCAGGAGGAGAGGGGGTGGTGCGGGGTTTCCATGGCCAGCCTACCCAGGATGTCTTCTCCTTGCAGGTCTCGAAGACGGTCACCCTCGGTGAGGGAGAGATCCCACGCGTTGAGGACATCAGGACGGTCGCCAGCAGGCAAGGCGGACCCAGTTGCCGGACAGGCGTCTTCAAGGTCGACCGCGGATTGGATGAGACCCAGTGCTGCGGGAATACGGGCCGGAGCAGTGGAACGCTTGCGGCAGGACATCCACAGTCGGTCGGCAACCCCACGGCCTTCGGTGGCAAGGGTTGCGAAAGGTGACACATTGTCTTTGCAGCAGTCAGGGGAGCTTTTAGAAGGCATCAAGCAGTTAATTGACTCTTGGGGTGTAGGGAAAAGAAGGGACGGGATTGCAGTCAGGTATGGGCTCAGCTGGGGGAGGTCACTGGGTCAAGCCCCATGGTGGTTTTCCGTGGCCGTGGGCAGCATGGTCGGGAACGGGGGTATGACCCCCGCGGTAGAGGCACCTGGATTGGCGAGCGAGAGGGACAATTTACTTGGGGGTGTCCCGGAGGCCACGCGGCAGAATGTACATGTTTCTTTCGCGGGCCTGTTGGGCTGTCATCTAAAACTAGAGGTGAAGGAGAGGATCTGGAAAGGGGAGTTCCTTGAGCTCTTTTTGCCTCTCCCCCTTGAGGACTACATTGACCTCAAGGAGGAGGATAAAAAGGATGCTAACAAGGAAGAGGAGGAAAAGAAACGACGGTATAGGAAGATCCCTAAGACGTTTGGGAATTGGTTGAGGGCGTTCTGCATCTTGGCCAGCGTGATGGGTGAAAAGGCGGCGGAGCGCTGTTCACAGCTCTTCTGCTACCTGGATGGCTTTTGGGAAGAGTATCGCACGTACGGGGGTCTGGCATGGTAGTGATATGACGAGTAGTGTCGTCAGCGCCTGGCGGCTAATCCGGGGATGCGGTGGGACCAAATGGACCTACCACTCTGGATAAAACTTATGATGGCGCAGAAGGCGTCTCCTTTTCAGCCGGGGGCCGGCACGGGCGCTTCCAATGCCGTGTCGGCCAACCAAAAACGGGGCTATTGTTATTATTGCTCTATAACGAGGGGCCGTTCAAGTGGAGGGCCACGTGCCGCTTCAAGCATGAGTGCTCCAGGTGTGGAGGCACCCACGGACTCCACAGGTGCTTTAAAAAAGGTAAGACAGCTCTCGCAGCAGGGGTGCCCGGAGGTTCGGCCACGTCCCCTGCAACTGGTGGCTAAGCCGCTACGCTAACTGGGAGGATGCGTTGTTGCTCAAGGAGGGGTTTACTAAAGGGTTTGTGATTCCATTTCGGGAACAGGTGGTGGTTCATCATCTTTGCAATTTGAAGTCGGTGGGGGAAATACCGGGGGTGGTCAGGGAGAAGTTGCTTAAGGAGGTACAGTTGGACAGGGTGGCGGGGCCATTCAGGGAACCCCCTCTACCTAACTTGAGGGTATCACTGCTAGGGGTGGTACCCAAGAAGGATCCGGGTAAGTACCGCTTGATACATCACCTGTCCTACCCCAAGGGGTCGTCGGTTAACGACGACATTGACAAGGCCCTTTGTTCGGTGTCGTACGCTTCTTTCAACCAGGCGGTGAATCTGGTGCAACGAGCGGGCCGTGGGGCATTGTTGGCAAAGGCGGACGTGGAGGCGGCTTTTCGCCTTTTGCCAATTCACCTGAAGGGCCATCACTTGCTGGGATGTCACTTAGACGGTGAGTATTACGTGGATCTATGCTTACCCATGGGGTGCTCTATATCGTGCGCATACTTTGAGAAATTTTGCACGTTTCTGGAATGGGTGGTGAAACTGGAAGCGGGCACTAAGATGTTGGTTCATTACCTGGATGATTTCCTATGTGTCGGGCCTCCCAAATCGGAGGAATGCCGCATGAGACTGAGGACATTGGAATGGGTGGCGCACGTTTTTGGAATCCCCTTGGCGGGTGACAAAACGGTGGGGCCTACGACATGCTTGAGTTTCTTGGGCTTGGAGATAGACTCGATCAAAGGGGAGTGTAGGCTGCCACAGGACAAGTTGCTGGCACTCCGGAAGGCAGTGGCGGAGGTGCGGGTAGCTAAGAAGGTCACGCTCCGGGTGCTTCAGACTCTGCTGGGTCGGCTTAATTTCGCCTGTTGGGTGATTTCGGCCGGGAGGGTCTTTAACAGATTCCTTATTCGGTTCTCAGCGGCTATGAAGGCCGATCTGGATGTTTGGGGGGAATTCTTAAGGGATTTTAATGGGAAGGTGTTCTTTCGGGAGCCGGCGGCATCTTCCCTGGATCTGGTGCTGTTTACGAATGCGTCGGGGAGAGGATCGGTTTTCGGGGCTTACTTCTTGGGTCAATGGTGCGCGGGAACTTGGTCAGCGGTGTGGAAGGCCAGCCCGCTGATCCGTAACTTGGCATTCTTGGAGTTGTTTCCGTTAGTCGTAGCATTGTCCCTATGGGGTCCACAGTTGAGGGATAAGCAGGTTGTATTCTTTTCGGACAATATGGCGGTGGTAGATGCAGTAAACGGGCGTTCAGTGTCCTCTATCCTGGTGGCGCGGCTTTTTCGACGTTTTGTCTTGTTCTGTATGCGTTTTCATATTGTTTTTCGGGCACGCCACGTGCCTGGACTGTTGAATGTTATTGCTGATGCGTTATCTCGTTCGCAGTGGGAGAGGCTCTGGCAGGTCGCTTCTGGCGCGCGAGCGGAAGGGATGTCTTGCCCAGATGAGATGTGGTGGCTCGGGACATTATGCTTGGCGGACTGATCAGGGACTCCCTGGCACCCACTACCAAGGCGTACAGTAAGGAATGGGACGGGCTGGTGCAGCATACGGGGGGGTCAGCTCTCAAAGGAGGCCCGGTTGGACGCAATGTTGTGGCTCTTGTGTAGGTCATTCACCTCAGGGCCTTGGCACCGGTAGTCGGGCGTAAGCTAGCAGCGTTAGCCTTTTTGTTCAAGTTTAATGCATGGGAGGATGTCACGAAACATTTTCTCGTTAAGCAGGCATTGAAAGTTTTCAGGTGGGGTAAGGTGTCGGTGGATTCCAGGAGGCCGGTTTCGTTTGAGTTGCTTCAGTGGCTAGTCCGGGTGCTGCCCGAGGTGTGTTTTTCGGGGTACGAAGTTACACTGTTCTCCATGGTTTTTAGTTTTGCTTTTTTGAGGGAATTTCGTGACAGCGAACTGGTCAGCAGCAATCGCCAAGGGGCCAGAGGGCTCCAGGCGGTGGATGTGGAGGTGTGGAGTAACAGGGTAGAGATCAACTTGAGGTGGTCCAAAATGGATGTACTGGGAAAAGGGACGTTGGTGGGAAAACGTGTCCAGTTAGGTGCGCAGCGGCCTTCCAGGAGGAGCGGGCAAAGTCCGGGGGTTCATATTTTAAGCATGAGGACGGCTCTTCGCTATCGAAGTTCCAGTTCCTCAGAGTTTTTCAGAAGGCGTTGGTAAGGTTGGGAGTGGACCCGGGCCAATCGGGACTCATTCCTTTAGGATTGGCGCAGCTACTGAAGCGGCAAGACTGGGCCTGGGGGATGAGCGGGTGAAAAAGATTGGCAGGTGGGAGTCAGTGAGGTTCAGATCTTACGTCAGGCCTGACAAGTTGGCATAAATCCTAAGGGTGGTTGATGGGGAATTTTAACGGTTGTTTCGAAGTTTCGTAGTTGTTCTATGTTTGCATTATGTCTTACAGGTCGGATGGCATGGGTGGTCGGCCACTCATACATATACTGGGTGCATCGGAGAGCTGCAGTTCGACATCGTGGTCTACAGCTGTGCTTTCCAAGTTCCGTGGTTCAGCTTCGGTGGTTTGGTTACCGGGGTTGGGGTTGGAATGCAATTTTTGTTGAAATGTTTTGCAAAATTCTTTTGGGACAGGTTCCGGACATAGTGGTGCTTCACGCAGGGGTGGGGTTGTTACCTCAAAAGGTATTGGCTGAGTGTATGAATAGGGATGTGGACAAGCTGAGGGAGTTGGTGCCGGGGGTTATGGTCGTATGGTTGGAAATGGTTCAGAGGTTTTACTGGCGTCACGCGCGGAATCCCTCCGCAGTGGCAAAAATTAAGGGAAAGATCAATAAGGTGATGGCAGCGTATGTGAAGTGGTTTGGAGGGGTTGTAAGTTGGCACAGGGAGTTGGAGTACATGCTTGCAGGTTATTATAGGCGCGATGGGGTTCATCTCTCCGAAATGGACTTGGACTTTCTATTGTTGGGTTTTCAGGAGGGCCTCCAGAGAGCTATCTTTTCCCTGGGGGGTGTGCTCAGGAGCTTGAGGAGTCAAGCTCTAAGCTGTGCGGGGGATGGAGAGTAAAGTTGGGGGGAGAAAAGAGTAAAATGGGGAAAAAGTTTGGAGTTCAGGGCTAATAGGTGGGTCTTTGGACTGGTTTGGTAGGTTCGAGCTCGTAGGTAGCTCCGAACCGGGGTGTGTAAGGGTGTCTCGGTATGCCCCTACACTTGTGGTGCCCTTTGGTGGCAATGGATGGTGCCCTTTGGTGGCAATGGTCATGTTTCAATGTTAAGTTAAATGTTACAATGTTTGGGTATTATGTAATGTGGGAGTGGGTCATTGTCAGGGGGTTAAAATTGTAAAATGCAGAATGGTAATTGTGCAGGCCAACGTTGGCCTGCTGTTGACAATGACCTTTATATTTTATGTTAAGAATCAATAAAGCTGTGATATAAATTTTGCCAAAATTATGGTGTCAGTGTTTTATTGGTAAATGGGTAATGGTGGGGTTTATGCATGTGCCGACAAGGCGACCGTGCACATGTCATGAAAAACAATATGTTCCATTTCTAACACCTTATCAGTTTGCAATATCTCTTAAAGACAAAGTACACAGTTTAAGAAATACAACATTTCATTCTAAAACTTGTAATATTTCCATTTGCCCATAACAAAATTGAGGCAAATTTGGTGTGTCAACAGAAGAACATATCAAGGTGGCGTTCTTCAAGGCGGCAAAAAAAAGAAAGTTGGGTTAAGCGGGTATGGGAACTGTACCCATAAAGTACTCCAACATTTTTTTGCCGATATCCTGCTTTCTCTCGTTCTCTTTATCTCTCCTATGGTTCCTATGTTTTTTTCCTATAGTTTCACAGAACGGGACTCACCCTGTTTGAAGTGATATCAATCCATCAAATGATAAATACATGGAGTTAACACTTAATGCATTAAGCACTGATTACTCATGATTTTATGAGTAGAATTTGGTATTGTCACGGTAGCAGAGCTGGAACATGGGAATCCTTACTAAAGTCATTTTATACTGAATTGGTTTCTCACAAGTCCGAAAGCTCTGGTTTCTTTATCAGGGACTCCATCTTTAAAATATCCTTTATTTATTGTAAAAAATGGTGTGTACATAACATTTTAGAACAAAATGTCACATTAACCATTGAAAACCTAACATGTCTAGTCCTCTCTTCGTGTACGAAAGAGTTAGAACACTTAGATGAGGCTGGTCCTAGCTAAGTCCGTCAAAATACACTCTGATTTTAGATTCCCAAAGTTAAATCCCCAACCAGCCAATCATGTAGTAGCAAGTCAATGCACTAAAAAAAAGTAGAATATTACATGGTCAAGAGGTTGACTTGATGTTCGGATCAAACATCATAATGGATGACTAAACATAATCGAAGTAACTCTGACCTCGGAATGGTTGTTGGTGACTGAAGTTCTCAGAAGCTGTTGATCTCCTGGGATTTTCATGAACGACAACTCTAAGAAATTACAGAAACAGGTGTAAAAATAAAAAAAATATCCAGTGAGCATCAGTTCACTGCAAAGGGAAAAAACTGGAAAGAACCCACATCTCAGTTTCTGTCCCTTGGTACCAGTTGGTTATTATCTAAATACCACTGTCTACCACTTTGATTGACAATGTGCATCTCTTTATGGCCACAGTCTGCCCTTCTTCTAACGTCCAGCTGGATATAGTAATCCATGACACAGAACGTCATCACATGGTTTCATAATCACAATCATCACATTCTGCAACGCTTTACAGTCATAGAAAGGGGATAATTGACAACAAGCAGTTAACATATAGATATTAACTGTCAAAATACACGCCAGCTCTTACCTGCCCAGCACTCGCGTGCCATCCTGAGAGCTGATCTTTTGGTGCCCGCAGCTCTATCCAGCTATTTACCTCATTTCTCCTGTGGCTTTGACTCTGTTGTCTGGGGCCGGGCTCAGCTTGGGTGCTGCCACATTGACACCAGTGCAGTGTGTAGAGGGGATCAGGGAGGGAGGCTTACAGAGACAGAGGAGAGGGATGAGGAATAGTCAAGATGGAGCCCAGTCTCCTTCCCTCCTTTAGTCTTTGGTGGCTCATCTGCAAGGGGGTGGAGGACAAATACATAACCTCCTCTCCCTATAAATAGCCAAGCAGTGCACAACATGGTTGTTCTGGTTCTTGCTCTAGTCTCCTGATGTCCTGTTCCTTGTTCCTGGTTCCTGATCCTGGCTCTTGATCCTGATCCTGGTCCTTGTTCCTGATCTTGGTTCTTGTTCCAATACTGAGTTCTTGTTCCTGATTCTTGTTCATAGTTTCTGGTCCCTGATTTCTGGTTCCTGGTTCCCAGTAATACTTCTCGGCATTTGACCTCTGGTTTTGACCCTGACTGCCTTCCGGTCCTGACATTTGGCTTCTGACATCTTGCTCTCTATTTGTTGATCTCCTGGCTTCTGACCTTCGGCCTGACATTGCTCCTTTGCTGTCAGCCCTGACCATCGGGTCACCAGACACCACTTCCTACCTGCTCCTTTCTGGCTTGTTTGCTTCCACTGTAAATAAAGGCACCCATGTTCTCATAGATCTCCCATATTCCTGTATCACTCTCAGGTACCTGGGAAGGTTGTGTTAGCAAGGGTTTGCCGTTCCACTGCAACTAAGTTCCTCTTAAAACAAACCAACCAGTAGGTTGTCACATCAACAGAAACCACAGGGGTCGAAGGCCCTGCTCAAATGAGCTTACAGTCTATGAATCATGACAATAAGGTCAGTGTATTCAACAGATCAATATCACCCAGAGTACATTCTGGATTGTGCGAAATACTAGATTTATGCTTACAGGTATATGTGTAGTCAGTGTGGAACAGAATCTCGATGGAATATTGCAAGCACCTTGCAGAATTCTTTTCACAAACAACTGAGGGGTTTCTGACGCTGAAGCGGGTCTTACTATGCACTGGAAAGGTAAGGTTGCCCCAAGTTGTCACTGAATATATGTGCGCTATGAGTCTCTTCTTAAAGAGTGCAAACTTACGGGTCCTCACCCTAATAAGGTCTATAGTGGCTATTACCACTGATACAAGCCTTTGTGGCACTCATTGTTTGTAATTCTTACCCGCCTTTTATATCTCTACTATTTATCCCCTTAAGGACATGACTGGAAAAAAAGGGAACCATGACAGAATATTACCGTCATGTGTCCTTAAGGGGTTAAAGGGTTTCGATTTTGGGGATCCCCTCTATATCAGTAAAACATGCTCGGATGCAATGAATCATTTCTATTAGTAAACATTAACTATTAGTAGTTATTTAGTAGTTGTATAGACATGCATTATACATTCTATTTATGGAACGAGTTAATGCTTTGATAATTCTTCATTCCTTCCTTCTTAGGTAATCTGCCTTCATGTAAATTTACATTTTCCTAATTAAAACAAATATTCACATTACTATATCATTATGTACACAAACAGTTAAAAAAATAATAATTAATTTTGGTCTGCAGGCATCGTACTGGCCCAATGGACATCTCTTCTGAAAATTCCTCATTCTCTTTAAAGAATAAAATGAGTGAATGTCACATTGAAGGATAAATGATCACAGGAAGGGCACGCTCTGGCACACTCTGTGGGATCATTTACAATAGGCGACCCTGGAACTTGCATCATCATATGAGCTGTGTAATTATGTGGAGTACCCGTGAACATTATTATCCTGATAGAATTTACACAAAAAAATTAATATTTTAGCAACATCTCTCAAAACCTATTTACAGGATCATCTCACTAATGACGCGCTTATTGAAACATGGACGCCGATGAAACCTAGTCAGGCCTGGGAAGGAGAGTGTTAATGATCGGTGATTGAATGCTGGATTCGCAAGCTGTAAGCAGCTTTAGTGTCTACTACCACAGCCCTAATTTAAAATTCATAAATGCTAATCCTCCATAATTTACGGTTTAAAAAGCAGTCCCACTCACGAGCCCCGTGGCTACAGCTCTGTCAGAGTAATTATACCGCCAAGCAGAAATTGGACTACTAACTGAGACTTTAAACAGGGACGAAAATCCTGCTTGCTGGCAGCTTACCCAATTATTCCAAATAAGCAAACAGATTAGTGAGTAATTTTCCAGTTAAATGTGGTGAGTGGTGCCAGAATGATGTGTTAAATATTCAGAAGTAAATAGATTAAAGATGAAATGTTCTGTTATTTTTTTCAAGCTTAATTTAATGTGTCTACCGAAAGTTTGTATTCTGCTTTTATTAAAGTGTAACGGTATAGCGTTTGATAAAGAGGCGAATCGCGTCTTCCTACCAGAGGTTATACTGCGGGCGCATTACAGACAAACTCGAGTCTCAAATACAAGTTGTTTTTAATGGAATCGCATTTTGTATCCTTCACAAATATATATTTCAAAAGTTTACATATCACGAAAGTACTCGAGATGGCTTTCTTTATGCAGAATTTTCCTTGATGCTCAGGGCGACAAATGTGACGTGCGCTAACTCTTATGAGTATTTTGAGAGCAGGCCTTTGTTGTAAAATGCAACATGAAATATTGGGGCTTCCCTGGTATTTTCTTCCAATTACTGCTTTGAGGATTAGGGGGTTAATGTCACAGAACGGCGTCCCATAGAATAAACAACAGCATGACAAACACGTCAAGACATATTGTGAGAGTTTCACGGTTAATATTATGGACACAGGATGAAGCGTATTCAGACCTAACCTTCTACTTTATTTTCACACCACCTGACCGTGCTATTATATAACTAACTAGTAAAACCAAGTAGGAAAAGAACCAGCTAATTGCACAAGACCCAACATCAGGTGACCGAAAATGCATTTAACAATGACAGCCATTCACAGATGTTAGTTGTTAATGTTTGTACTAAACAGAAGGATGCACACCAAAAATATAATGCCAAATGCAAAAGTCAATCTTTATTATTAAAGAGTTAGCACATATGCAAATCAACCAATATGACATATATACAAAATGTATGCAATAATGTGACTAAGGCTAAACCAAAAAATGATACTACTAATAACTTACAGAACACATATCAGAGCTGGACACGTGTCACAAAGACCCCAATGTTCAAGTGCCTTTCTTGAGCTGCTGTCCGTTGAAAAAAGCATGCTTGCTAGTGCTGAAACGTTGGGGTCTTCTTGCTTTGCATGAGGATGTCCAGTGTCTTTAAAATCCCCCATTGGAAAGCATTGAATCGACGGTCGCTGCGAATGTGCATTGGAGTAGGTGGAGAGCAATTCAGCGCTGAGGGACCTTGCCGCTGGAAAGGGGTTCGTGAAAAAATGGGAGT
Organism: Pelobates cultripes; assembly: GCA_933207985.1. NCBI lineage: Eukaryota > Metazoa > Chordata > Amphibia > Anura > Pelobatidae > Pelobates > Pelobates cultripes. The sequence goes on along the minus strand of OW240923.1, from coordinate 87,613,996 downwards.
GGGGCATGCTGGGGTAGAGGGACACTATAACGTTATGAATACTGTTTTGTATAGTGTTGCCTGAACTGTGTATGACATAACTCCTAGCCTGATGAGGGTTTATGACATAAGAAAAGAGCCTACAGATTTGAAAGTGCGTTTATAATGGGATAACTTCCAGTTTCCCTTTACGATGCAGTTTATATTCATGGGTCACTATAAGGTCAGGAACACAAACATTTATTCCTATAGTGTTAAAAACACTATCTAGCCCTGGCCAAACAGCATCTCCTCATGGAGATGCATTGAATAAAGACATTTCTGTGACGAAGGTTCACTGCCCCAGGAAGCAACTAAAGTAGCCGTTTGATGAGTGGCCACTGGAGGGGTCTAAACTGTAATGTAAGCACTGCCCTTTCTCTGAAAAAACTGTGTTTACTGTAAAAACTCTACAGGGACTGACTATCCTCACCAGAACAACTACATTAAAGGATCACTATAGGGTCAGGAACACAAACATGTATTACTGACCCTATAGTGTTAACACTACCATCTAGCCCCCCTGGGCCCCTCTTGCCTCCATAAATATAGCAAAATCTTACTGTATTCAAGCCTGAAGCTGTAACTCTGCATGCTGTTTGTCTCAGAAAAACAAGCAGTCTGCTGACATCATCATAAATGGTGGCCTGATCCAATCGCAATGCTTCCCCATAGGATTGGCTGAGACTGACAAAGAGGCAGATCAGGGGCAGAGCCAGCATGATTCAAACACAGCCATGGAGCCCATGGAACAACGCAGATAGGGGAGTGGGCCTTCACAGGGCCAGAGAGTAGGCATGTGGGTCTGTAATAATATGGGCGGGAGTTGAGTAATTTGGTTATGGGGGTGGAGACTAAGGGGATATAGAGCTGCCATCTTAGAAAGTGGCCATTTTAATTACAAGCCTGCACTTACCTGTTAGTTGTCTCTCCCACCCTCTCTGTGGTTTAGAGGTAGTTTCCCGTTTGGTCACAGCGGCGGGAAAGGGCTTGGTTAAATGGGAAGTAGGTGGAGTATGAATTGGTCATGCCAAGGTTTAGGCTGGATTAGGCCAGAGTGTTAAATTGGTTGGTAGGTTCGAGCTCATCAGTGGCTCCGAACCTGGGGGTGTGAGGGTGTCTCGGTACACCCTTACAGTTTAAACATTTGGATATGGGCCTCTTTGGTAGGCCATGCTTTATATTATGTGTTATTTATAATGTTATATATTGTTCATTGGTAAGGGGTCATTGCCAGGGGTATTGATGTTCGGAGGGAGATTATATTAAAATATCATTATTTGTCAATGACCGTAATTTTGTTAATTATATGATAAATAAATAAAGCTGTGGACTTTATATTTCCAACAGAATAAATGGTGTCTGTGTTTTATTAGTGGAATTGGGGTGTGAATTATGGCAGTGTCTGCATGCAGAGGGAGGAGATACTGAATGTTTGGATGCATTTTAGGCAGCCGTGACCCAGGAAGGATCTCTAACAGCGATCTGAGGAGTGGACAGTGAAGTTATCACTAGGCTGTAATGTAAACACTGCATTTTCTCTGAAAAGACAGTGTTTATAGCAAATAGCCTAAAGGTAATGATTCTACTCACCAGAACAAATTCAATAAGCTGTAGTTGTTCTGGTGACTATAGTGTCCCATTACTTGTGGGAAATCTACCTGCTTGCATTTTTTGAAAATGGTAGAAAATCATATGTCCTAACTCTACAACGTATTACAACTTCCAGTGACAATACGATTTCCATCAATCCCTGCTGTGCGATAGCTAATTGTATAAACACAGAACTAGTATTGATGACACTTCCTTTAATTTCTATTCTTTGAAAAGCAAAATTAATTTTACTAAATATGACAATAAAATTGTACATTAGTAGTAACCATCCTTCCATTTCAGCCACTATACGGCAGTTTTAAGATAAATATTCCCTACAATATAATTGGAGAGACAGTTTGCCAGTGATGTAATTATCTATGTTGACTATTTTATTAACATTCAAGCTCGGAAAATTAACTAAAATCGTACTTTCCTCCGTGTTCTAGTATATTATTTCCTGACCGCGGTTTATTTGTCTCAAGGGACAGAATACACGTTTGAAAAAAAAAAGAAGAAAATTCTAACGTAATTGGCAGCAACAAAGTAAATTTATTTTTCCAAGTGCAGTTGTGATCCATAACGTCCATCCATCATGGCAGATGAAAGCACAAATCAAACTGCTACGGAAATAAATAGAATCTTTCATAAAAAGATTGTTACTCATTCTAACCTGCTTCCCTCTCAGACATTCTGCATCTCTCTGACTAGTAGTGCGTGCTTTGTGCGTAGTGCGCAGCGCCCTGCCAAATTGGAAGGGTTATTGAAAGAAGGAGCAACTGGACGGCATGGTGTATTATAGAAAATAACGTATATCTCAATGCAATGAGAGGCTCGTCAAAGGGTTAGTGAACAGAAACAAGGAATCCAGTCCATTATTTATTAAGATTTTTTTTTGTCATGCATTGCATGTTGTTTAACCTTAACATGTCAGAGAGATGGCACACTGGACATTCAAAGAGCCATATGATAGAAACATTTAAATACATAAAGGGAATCAACTAAGTAAAAGACGAGACTATATTTAAAAGAAGAAAAAGTACCACAACAAGAGGACATAGTCTTAAATTAGAGGGACAAAGGTTTAAAAATAATATCAGGAAGTATTACTTTACTGAGAGGGTAGTGGATGCATGGAATAGCCTTCCAGCTGAAGTGGTAGAGGTTAACACAGTAAAGGAGTTTAAGCATGCGTGGGATAGGCATAAGGCAATCCTAGCTATAAGATAAGGCCAGGGACTAATGAAAGTATTTAGAAAATTGGGCAGACTAGATGGGTCGAATGGTTCTTATCTGCTGTCATATTCTATGTTTCTATGTCTTTTTAAATAGCCATCTCACCATACATTGACTCAAGGCATAGGCTCTAGATGTTTAGGAAGGCAGAGAATAAATTATCTGAAATATAAGCATTAATTAAACACAGATTAAGCTGTAAAATATGTATGGGTCCATTTAAAAAGCTACTTGCAGAGATACTTTGTGTTACTTTTATAGGGGCTCCATAAATCAATGGGAGCACTGAGGAGCTATTTATATATAATGAGGGATATTTATAAAAAGTATTGTGTTAATGTTCCATGTGCATGCGCCATTATCCTATTACTCTACCCTTTCTATATTTGTTGCTTTTACCATCTTTCATGCATTGTACCAAAATGATCAGTGTGTCCACCAATTTTAATATAAAAATTTTTTTGGAGTTATAAAATATAAAATATAATGTAAAAACAAAACAAAAAAACACAGAAAGGTACAGTAAGGAATATTATGGTGCAAATATAGGGATAAATATACACAAATATGAAAAAAATACACCAGAAACACCAGAAAAGCCTAAAAACACTTTTTATATATCATCCCAGTGTATGCTGTAAAAATGTCATGGTGGCAAAGAAAATATAATCTATACAATTCATAGTCAGGCAAAAATGTAGGTAGGAACCGCACTCAATACCTAAGCAGCCACCCGGTGCTCCGGAAGAGGACCAGCAATCCCACAACAGCAAAGCAAATAGAAAAAATATCTCCAGGCACTCAGGATGTTAAAGCCGCAGGCAGGTTTATTGAACCAGAAAGGACAGCAACGTTTCGGCCTAACAAGAGGTCTTTGTCAAGCCATGGTCAGGGACACAGATAGATGCAAGAACGAATAGACAAAGCCGAGGGATCGAAGATACCAGATTTAAGGATAGTCAGGAACAAGCCGAAATCAAAATACCAGAAGAATAACTACAAGAACGTGCTCTCAGATAACCAGCAAGTGAAAACCATTAAAGGGCACTGAAAATAGGCACATATGGGTTTAAATAACCTTAAAACAATCCTAATTGGTTGTAATGGGCCCCTTGACCTTAGAATGTGCATGGGTCATGATTGACCCATGCATGCAGTCAGGGGCAGCTATGTCATGTTGCGGAAATGCCGCGGCAAGCGTTCTTACTGTTGATGGACTGGCCGAGCTCTGCCGCAGCAGTGTAATATGCGGTGTGCTGCCCTGGTACAAGTAAGTCCCTCTCCTTCCTTTCCACATGACTACACTGATAGTGTGTGGTCATGTGGCCGTGCCAAATAAACACCATTATTATTATTTGATTATTTATATAGCGCCAGCAAATTCTGTAGCGCTGTACAATGGGTGGACTAACAGACATGTAATTGTAACCAGAGAAATGGACACACAGTAACAGAGGGGTTAGTTAGTCCTGCTATGTGGTGTCGTATTTGGGGGCGCAAATGTTGAAACATATCTCAGATTGTATCATTCTCCCAAAAATGTAGCCACAAGCTGCTTTTATAAAATGAAACCTCATGAACTTTAAAATATCTTTCATCCAGATGCTGGATTCACAGAATATGCTCCTGTAAAGCTCGCCAACCATATATCCACAAAATACAGACAATAATGTCGCAACGCATTAGTGTGTAAAAATGAACAGCATATTGGCAGGATTCTATGACTGTATTTATGGATAGTATTATGTATTCCATCAATAAAAACAATGTTTGTTTGAGACACATCACTGTCCTACAGCCGCTTGTTGTGTTAATTTTTACTGACCTATGAGAGCAGTGTATTTTACTGTATAACTATAAACTATATAGTATAACATAATAAGTAACAGTATACTACAAATATAAATTTAACAAAACTATCCCATTTCAGCACCCATTGTAATGTCTACAAAGCAATGATATTTGTTATAAAAAGCTGCAAAATTACGTTTCGGCAGCCATTTTGTTTGCCAGCATACTAGAGATTGATGAATCTCTGAAGGCTGTGCTGAAAAATAGAATGAATAACTGAATTTTAAAATATCTTCTTACCTTTGTCTACAGCTCACCTTTTTTGACTTTAAATGTAAAATCCACAGTTAGATTCAAAATAATTCACAGTTAAAGGGACACTATAAGTGCCATAACAGTTCTAGCTAGTTGGTTCTCTCAGTGGGGTGGTTACATTCATAGACGTGCGCACGGGGTGTGCCGGGTGTTTCTGGGCACACCCTAATCCCCGCGGCACGCCTATGGAGTGAGACCGGCAGGGGAGATCTCAGGATCACCCCAGCCTGCTCTGCTCTCAGCCTCCCTCCCAACCGACCCACAGGCAGGGAGGGAGGCAGGAGAGGATCCGGGGAGCTATTGCCGGCAGCTCTGCCGGGTTCCTCTCGCGAGATCTGAGCATTGCTGTGGCAACGCTCAGATCTCGCGAGAGTGAACTCTAGCCCCGCAGGCTAGAGTTCACTCACCACTGGACCACCAGGGAAGGCAGCAAGGAAGGATCCCCCCTCCCTACATAAGGTAAGAAGGGAGGGGGGATATTAAGTAATGTACCCACACACATACAGCACCCACAGACATACACAGCACCTACACACATACAGCACCCACAGACATACACAGCCACAACACACATACAGCACCCACAGACATACACAGCACCTACACAGATACAGCACCCAGACATACACAGCACCTACACACATACAGCACCCACACATATACAGCACCCACACACATACACAGCACCAACACACATACAGCACCCACAGACACACAGCACCTACACACATACAGCACCCACACACATACAGCACCCACAGACATACACAGCCACAACACACATACAGCACCCACAGACATACAGCACCCACAGACATACACAGCACCTACACACATACAGCACCCACACATATACAGCACCCACACACATACAGCACCCACAGACACACAAACAGCACCCTCACACACAGCACACAAACTGCACCCTCACACACACACAGCACACTAACAGTACCCTCACAAACACAAACAGAACCCTAACAAACACACACACAGCACACTACCAGTACCCTCAGACACAAACAGCACCCTTTACAAGCGCGCACACACAAACACCCTCACCCACATAGCACACTACCAGCACCCTCACACACACATCACACTAGCAGCACTCTCACACAGCACACACACACACACAGCAGTGTATGTGTGTGTGTATATATGAGATGGATATATGTGTTTCCTGATGAAAGTCCCAGACGTGGACTGAAATGTTGAAGCAGCTTTTTAAGAGATGGATTAATACATTTATAACTTTTTAATCACTATTTGGAAATCCATGAGTGCTGGTCATCTCCTCTATGGGTATGTACATACATACATATATATACGCGGTGTGTGCTTGTGCTTTAGGGTGCACACCCTAATGCAATAGGCTGCGCACGCCTATGGTTACGTTACCTTTAGTCCTTCCAGACGCAGCCCGAGGTCTTATGTATGATCATTTGGAAGACATGACACCTAGAGTCCCTCCCCTCCTTTTTTGCATCATAAAGTGGAAATTACACAGCTATATTATCAATACTGTATCAATTCCATCTAACCTGGACAGCAGCGATTGGCATTGAGGTGCATTTTCCAAGTGATTCTCCAAGTGATCTTAGCTTATTACTAAAAACCTGCATACAGAATGGCGATTGTTGAGATTATTTTTTTAAACACAGTTCATTCTTGGATATTTTATTTTCCATCCGGGAGTAAACATGGCGAAGTGGACAGGTTGCAAAGAATGTTTTTTTCTGGAACATAAGCCATGCAAAGTAGAAGAGATTTCTATAAGAGTGATGTTTTTTTACCTTGATATCACATATTTAGTCATTATAGAGTTTGTGACAAGTGACATTCACGGTGTATCTGTAAGACTGTGATGATACACGGTTATTGTCCACTGTCTGCTGTCCGACCCCTGACAGTGTGCACTGATTACCCAAGTGAAGAGACATTTCCATATCACAGATCTGCAGCTGCTAACAGCGCACACCCATCTCCTATCTGTATAGATTGCAAAAGAAAACTTTTTTCTAAATTCTCCTTTTTTTTTGTGAAATTATGCCAAGTGCTGGTTCACGGACTTTGATTTTGCCTGGAGCGATATATTCTACAAGCCAGAACCGCCTTGGGCTTAGATCATTATTGCTGGAACTGCAAGACGGTTTACTTTCATAATTAGAGGCTTATTAAATGAGGCTCGCCACCAATTAAGTTTTTTGCAACAGAATAAATTATGGGTGTTTTCCCTTTGAAAGAATATGTTGGAAAATAATAATTTTATACTTAAAATAAAGTATGTTTTGGGGATTTTAAGCCAAATGAATAAGGCTTAGTTAAAAGAGATTTACATTGGCCATGTCAGGTGTCGTGCTTTTGCTTAATTTACCTATTAAACTGTTTTTTTTCCTACATTATTATACAAACAAAGGCTATGCTTTTACATAAAACAGCACTTCAGGCTGAAAATGGCCCATTATTTTTGTAATGTATTCCAGAGATTATTCGTTAACCAAAATATATGAAAACAAAGAGATCAAATTAATGAAAGATAAAAAAAGATACTCACTTTTAAAGTTCTTCTTCAGAAAAACCCTGCACATTACTGAGCTATCCCTGAGCTTTGTTCATTACAGGAATTAAGTTGGTCGGTTATGGGCCTCTCATTCTCGTGTAAGGATTCTAAAATGTTGGACATGTTTCATCCAGCACCAAAATGGTTTAATTATAGGGGAAGGGTTGATTAGCAGATTTAAAAGCTTCATGTTCACAGCATCAATTCTGCTTAGAGCAGGGGTGTGACGAAGTGCCCTTCGCCACTTGTGCCTGGAGAGGACTGCTTGCCCGCCTCTTGCCCTGTGACTATGGACCCTGGGAGATTTGGCCCGTTCAATTCAGTATGATAGGAGTTATGTATTTTTGTATCCTTTTGTGTTTTACTGGGAACATGTGCTCAATGGAGTCTGCTTCTATCCCTGGATAATTGGATTACTTTCCCCATTGTCTCCAGGCTAGAGGGCTCTGTAAAACCAGTTTGGGCCAGATAGCCATGCTGCCAGCCAGGCCCCAAAAGATACTTTACTAACTTCTGAACCCCTGGTCTGATTCATGCCATTTTTTGATATGTTGTTTCCCTGAATGGATTGATTGTGAATATATAATTTTTATGTGAATGTGATGTATATTTTAGAAGTTATGAATGCTGTAAAAACTGTATTATTTCTGGCCAGCAGATAATTGAGCTGTGTGTATTGTAGAAACTCAATTATCTAGCCTGGCCCAGAGGAGGAGTTTTGTGTTGCAAAAATTGTGAGTTCTGTGTGCCAGTAAATCAGTCTTGTTCCAGCATTAAGCCTTGGCTCATGTTTGGGGGATTGGAGAAATACACTCTGGGGATTGCTATAATCACTATACTCCCCAGGGTATGATCACTAAGTTCTGCTAAGAGCTTGTTCCTGTTCCTGCTCTCTGGGGAAAGAAAGGTTCACCCACTGGAAGCTGGATCCTGGCCTTGGGTCCAGGGTGGGTGGAGACAGCAGAGACCACGGCGCAGTTGCATCGCTGGAAGTGGGGTCTGCAGTGCTGATGGTGTCAGTTGGAGTGCTTGGAGTCCTCAGCGAGCACTAGGAGCATCGATTGGCGGAGGTACTCAGTCGGAGTGCCAGCGGTCCGTCACAAGGTGGTTCTAGGACTATTTTGTTATCAGCATATAATTAAGTAATTGGGTGAACTACAACTTCCAGAAAGCTCTGCTGTTGTTCCTGGTGACATGTACAACTTTGCTTTTGGAGAAACACTGCAGGTTAGAAGAGAAGTTAAAAAAGGGAGATATACCATATTTACACGAACTTAATGCACCATTGAACCTAATGTGCACCTCAATTTTTGAAACCTGGAAGCTGAAAAATGTTTTTGCATTTATACAAGAAGATACTGCTATATAACATTGTGCTACAATGAAAATGTTTATTGCCGTATACTATAGTAACATTGATGGTATTTCAATTTTAGTGTTACATGTTAAATCTATTCTTTCTTAAGCCGTCCTTCAGGAACTAAATTTGCCGGTGTGAATTCGCTGGAATGAAATTTGCCTGTGGGAATTCACCAGTATAAATTCGCCTTGGTGAATTCGTCTGTGTGAATTCGTTTATGTAAATTCGCCTGTTGGAATTCACCAGTTTTTATTCACCCGTGTGAATTTGCCATAATGCAATTTGCCAGAAAATTTTGAACTTTGCCCCGAATGTAATGCGCCATGAGATCTAATGCACATTCAAATTTTGGAAACTTTATTTTACAAAAAAAAAGTGTGCATTAGCTTTGAATAAATACGATATATACACACAAACAAACCAAAACAGGGTGCAAGAGAATACTGAGAACAGACAACAACACAAAATAACTTCCCATTTTCTGAGTACTTAGGTACATAAATTAGTAATAGGAAGTATTTTAAACTGAAGGATGCTGGACAGGCAAAGCAAGCATATATTGTCTTTGCATAAACCATAAAAAAATCTGGCCTGCAAAAAATACAGCTGGTTATGTAGGTCAAAAGTTATGAACTGCACACGTTGTGTAGGTGCCTGGAATGTCCTTTTGAGGGACACTATAGTCACCCAGACTGTTTCCTCTCATTGAAGTGGTCTGGGTACAGTGTCCATATCCCACTTATTCCTGAATTCTAAAACATTGACATTTTAGAGAACCTGCAATGTTTACAGACAGCTTGACTCTGTAAAACGACCCAGCGCTGGAATCGGGTAAGTGAAAATAATTTCATGCATCATCTATAGCAGGGGTCCTCAAACTCCACCCGATGTTGCTGAACTACTTCTCCTATGATTCTCTGGCTATCTATGTAATTCAAAGAATCATGGGAGTTGTAGTTCAGCAACATCTGGGGGGCCGAAGTTTGAGGACCCCTGATCTATAGTATAAGTTTGAGTGAAATCCAGTAGGATAAGTCGTTTAACAAAACTTTAGTATATTAAAAACCTCATAGCAATCCGAGAACTACTCCAAAGATTGCATAAAAATGTATTAAAATGTGGCTTTAGAGTCCTGCCCAAGGTTATCTGTATTAATTACGTAGAAGCTAGCATGTGCCCTGGAGAAAAGCGAGTTTTCCTTTTCGCTGTGAAATCAGGCCTCCTGGTTTTTTCAAGAGTTCCCCTGGGCCCTGTGTATTCTCTTTACTTCTACCATTTTTTTTTTATCATTTACTTATTCTTCACACTTATGTTATCCTACACTAGCATGATGATCACACGTGAAACACAAAGCATTAAGTGCAAACACGACTTGGCATCAACTCGTAGAGAGAAAACTTTACCTATACATTGTGATGCCAAGCATATTAGCAAACGTATAAATTCAACGTTTTTCTATTTCTTTTAAACTCATCATCAATAAAAGGTGACTTATTATTATTAGGAACAATGCTGCTTTAGACAGTCAATTTAAGCACCACAACCACTTCAGCATTCTAATGTGGTAATGGTGCAAAGATCCCTAACCTTCAGATTTTATTTTTAAAAATGTTGACGATTCTACCTGAATTTCATAATGAGGACAATGTGACACGAGTATTGTACTAGGAATAATGTGACCTGAATCTTACATTGGGGATAGTCCTGTCTGATTCTTATTTTGGGGTCAATTTGGCGTTGGGTCTTGTACTGGGGACAACGTGACCGGAATCTGACAATGCTGTCTGAGTCTCGTTTTGGGGACAGTGTGGCCTGATTCTTATGCCAGCAAAGTGAAAAATTAAAACTGTCTGCCATGAAAATATAATTGTGGTATAAATATGTTTCACATTCACAGTTTTTATAGTATTTATTTCAATAATCCTTCAATCTTTCCTATAAATAACTTAATAAATAAAAAAAAAACTGCAAATTTTTATTTTTGTCTTAAATGACTTCTCTCTGCTCTTAATTCTCCCAAATAAGATTAAATCCTTGAAATATTGCTGCAGCCCGGATCCCTCTTGTCAAGTAATATTTCATTATAGTATCGCGGGCGTAATGTCATTCCTTGTGGGATTCCAATAGGGTGAATCCAGAGCCACCACAGTCTCTCTCTGTCGCACGCAGATAAACCTTTAATAATGAGTGTGCAGATAAGCGTTGTGCTTATTATATTATTAATTGCCCATTGTCTAGTGCTCCTGTGTTTCACTTAATGAGATGCCTTCAAATTAGTTTGTAATCTTATCAAACATTTATTCCTTGTTTGATTTGTTGTATCTTTAAATTAAATGCGTCCGTTTCTAAGTTTCTGCTGCCAATGTCAGCATTTGTCAAAACGGAAGCTAAATATTAATTCATTAGTATAATAGCACGTCTTATTATGGGTTGAAAAGACTTTTTATATGATCACCAGACTGCGACCTGCATCACCGACACCACGTTCCGGCTCCAGGTTTAACTCCTTCCTACCCAACCACTGATACTCACGGGCTGACTGTCTTTACCATTACAATGCATTGCCAAACATTCAAAAAAAATAGGTGGATCAAGTGGTGGCAAATAAAGATATACCTCCCTCACTGTAAAGATAGAGAGATACATAATAGTGCAGATATCTCAATATATAATATGTGGAATAGATAGACACACTCACAAAGAAAAAGCCATATACTGGACCTGGTTCTGGTATGAATCTCCTTAGGATCTCTTTTGGGTGATCCAAACCCCTTTGGTGGTGTAAAAGATGTTTGGTACTTCTTTCCCAAGGATAGGCAGCAGAGATGAAGTTAATTCCAAAGATACATTTATTAAATAAAACACTAGATAAAATAAATGCAAATAAAAAGTCTACTAGTGTCCAAAGTATTGCCAAAACGCATTTCGCCGATATGTGGCTTCCTCAGTTGGCGTGGATGATGTTGTTGTGTCCTTTGGTTTCTTAAATACTGTATTTTAATTCCGATTTTCGTGGTCTTTCTTGGTGGAACGCATACTTCCACCTCCTACTTCCGGGTTCTCCGCGTCATATCCGGTTGCGTCCAATTCTGTGTAGATCAGGATCGGATTCAATGGAACGCATATTGCGTTTCAGTTGGTCAAAAACGGATATTGAAGTGCCAAAAGAACCATGATGGGATTTATATGTATTCAACAGTACAACAATTTCCAAAGTGCAACTATACATGTATTTCATCCTTACAACATGAATAAAATACTCTCAATCTCATAAAATGTGTCTCACTTGGTTCTATTATATGACAGTCATTTCATTTGAAAGTAATTTTTTCAAAATTCTGCCCTTCCCCCTTTTATAAAAAGACAGTATATTTCCTAAAAATATTTATTATATTCTAAAAGGATCCAAATTCTACATAAAGACTTATCAACCTATAAGAGAAATATAGAGACAGTAGTTACTTGTTAATAACACAAAATACAAATATCTTAGATAGACACAAATGTCAGTTTTCATAATTATATATAAAAGTAAGGAGTATGGAACCACTAAAAACATATGGATAATGCTTATCTTGAAGGTACTAAATTATTAAAATATTGTTGAAATGTTCAAAAGTAATTTAAAAATATCCTTTTAAAATATATTGACATTAGTCAAATAAATCATGAAAAAGGCAGATGTGGACATAATGCATTTAGTTATAGGCACGGCGGTAATTTGAAATACCAACCAAAAACATATTACCCTGCACAGATGGACAACTTGAACCTAGGGGTGTTGTCAGGGGCAGGGTATTTAGGTGCCTTATGAACATTTTATTAAAGTAAAATGTAATTTAGAACAAGAACAATGTACCTTATTTACACAGACTGCTTTCTAAACACATTTATTGTAGTTTAGAGACACATAACTGGGAGTATTATTGCAGTTGATTTCTGTCAAGCTTGTCAAAGACCTCTTGTTAGGTCGAAACGTTGCCGCTTCTTTTGTTTCAATAAAACTGCCTGCGGCTTTAACATCCTGAGTGCCTGGAGATAGTTCTTCTATTTGCTTTGCTGTTGCGGGATTGCTGGTCCTGCTCTGCAGCACCGGGTGGCTGCTTAGGGATTGATTGCGGTTCCTGTCTACATTTCTGTTATACACTCAGACACACCTACAATATGGAGCTCCTAGAAAAGAGGGACATTAGGGTAGAAAAGAGGCCTAAAATATACTGTCCCTTCTAAATAGGGACACTTGGGAGATATGCAATGGACCTGTAGTCCAAGACATAAAACATCTAACAGCACCAACAAAAAGTAAGTATATGTTGCCTTTTACCATAGAAAGGTTTCTGCTATATAAATTATAAAGTAGCCATATAGAGAGCCTAAGAGGACTAAGACCTGGACAAATATTGTCCACAGATAAAGTACCAAGATATAGGCCCTGAATCCACTTTCAAAGTATCACAGAGCATTAAACCACACATAATTCGAAGTTCAGAGAGAGTCAGAAAGAGAATCTACATAAACCCAGGGGCGTACCTAGAGCATTTGGCACCTGGGACGGGTCCTATTTTTGGCACCCCCCCCAACTTTAAATGTAAAAAACAACCAAAACATTTTTTAATGTATTTAGCACTGAGCAGTGTTTGTGTGTGAATGTATGCATGTTTTTGTGTGGAGTATGTGTGAGTGAATGTAGTGGTGTTTGTATGTAGTGTTGGTTTTTGAATGCAAGCATGCATTTGTGTGTTGTGTGGCATTTGAATGCAGTGATGTGGTTATATATAATGGTGGGGTTTGTATGTAGTGTTGACGTTGAAATGCACGAGTGTATTTGTTTGTAGTGTTGGCGAGATTTTGAGATGTCTGCACATATACCCATACACGGACATACACATGCAGATACATATACACACACGCAGAACACAATTTGCAGATAATTCACATTAGCCACCCAGATTTCTTGTTGTGGGCTGGCTGACACCTCTTAACTTCGATCCTTGTTTAGCAGATAACTCCCCTATTTGCTATCCAATTGTGGGCTTGCAATATTTAAGGACACCAAATAAGGGAACTATCTGCTAAACAGCATCCTCATTTGGTATCTTTAAATATGGAAATCCTGCATACGGGCACCAATTCAGGGAATTATCTACTAAAGAGCTAGAGGATCAAAATTAAAAGTCACACACACACAGTCACACAGACAATCACAGGCAGACAGTCACTCACACAGTCACAGATAGTTACACACTCACACACACAGTCACACACAGTCACAATCACAGTTACACACAGCACACACTCTCTCTCTCACTTACAGTCAGCTTGGGCTGGAGGAGGAGTGGATTCAGTCCCTCTGGCTCCTGTGCTGTAGTTGGGGAAGCAGGGACTCCTTCCTGCTTCCCCTCTGTGTGATCAGAGAGAGGCTGCATTTAGCTCTGCGCCGCATACAGAGTGGCCCTGCCCCCACGGCAGTTCTAGCTCTGCCCCCAACTCTCCGTGCGGCCAGCTGAGCCAGGTTTCCTGCTTGCTCCCAGCCCCTGCGTGTGAGCTGTCTCGTTTGTGCCGGTGCAGCCACACAGCTCACTGAATATCAAGCCTGGCCAGCTCTGGTGGCACCCCCCGCCTGATGGCACCCGGTGCGGAACTCCCCCCCCCCACCCCCCTTTAGTACGCCACTGCATAAACCCCACATGTTATTTATGTGCACTGGGATTTATCTAATTACTTAGGAATTTATAACTAATAGTAAACTACCTAAAACTGACCAGCTCAGCCGATCCAATGCTTTCATTAAATCAATTCATCCTTATGTGGAAAGTTCAGTGTCTTCATGCAGAGTGTGGAGACGCTGAAAAACAGTGCTGCACAATCAAGGAAGCACCTCTAGTGGCTGTCTATGAAAAGGCATTGTTTAAATTAAAAATCCTGCAGGGACAAGCTATACTCAACAGAACAATTAGATTAAGCTGTAGTTGTTCTGGTGACTATAGTTTCCCTTTAAGGCTATGCTTGAAAACAGGAGGTACACACAATATTCCCTACGTGGTACACACTTTGATATCACTTTATTATTATTCAATGACAAGCTTTTAGTAAAAAGCCTATGTAATCCTTACAAATATAAACTTGCAAGCTGTATGAGATTGTCTTGGGCGATCAGCTAAATTTACATTTTATGTCTTCAATCACGAACAAGCTAATGTAAGATTTCAAATTGTCAGTTGCATAATGAATTACAATTCTTCCAGATAACATCAAAATATAATGGATAATTTATATTCATTATTATAAATATATTTTTTTTGAGAATCATTAGAGCAACTATTTTGAAAAGAAAACTAAGTAGACTGTTTATGTTAAACGCATGTAAAAAGCCACTAGAATAAAATCCATATTATAACTTTAATTAAATGAACATTTCAGCAGAGTTCAGAGTTATGACTCATAATTAATTTTTTTTTTTTATAAATCTTGCTTTTGTTCATTGTGCGGTAGATAAATTATAGAAATGTTTAACTGTCTGAGTTAATTTCTTTCTCTTTTTTTGCCAATTCATTATAGGTTTGAGACAACATATCATATTCACATATTTTTTAACTAATATTTTTTTTTCCTCTGCAGAATGACTTGCTTGCACTTTATAGAATATTGTGTAATCACGATAAAGTGCCAAGACTAAAAACTTGATAAAATGTCTGCTTTCAATACAAGTTAAAGGTTAACCTGACTTTTGGCTTTTATATTTAAAGTCCAAGGGATTCCCTGCCCTAGTGAACTGATCTATGATCTAGGGCAGGGGTACCTAACCCAGTCCTCAAGCACCCCCTAACAGTCCAGGATTTAGGGATTACCCAGTTGAGGCCCTGGGGAGATAGCACCCCCTAGCGGACAGGAGCACATGTATGAGTGTAGGGATGGATGCTTGTGATTGGTTGTATGCGTGTTTGGGAGTGGGGTAGGGATAATCTTACTGCAGTGCCTCCTGGGAGACAGGCCAGCATACAACTTCCCTCCCACCCACCCTTTTTTTCTGTTGTTCTTGTTTATGTCACAGCTGGTGGGGGGAGGGGGCCATATCCTTGCCAATAGGTGTTGGGGGGCTATCACATGGAATTTCAGGAGATGGACAAGGTGGGTCTTTACCTCCCCTGCACTATAGGATAAACTTTTCAGTTACCGACTAGGACGTGCTCACTGAGCTAAAAGCCGGCTGGTGGTAAGCATTAAAAGAAAAAGGGAATTTTGGTTTGGACGAGTGGGGAGGTGAGAACCCAGTGGGCAATGTGGCGGAACCAACCTCGCCACTGGCCACTGGAGGAGCCTGGTTGCCCACCCCTTGCCGCTGGACTATGGCCCTGCATTAAAAACCGTTTATTTTCCCTATGTGAGCAGTGTTACCCCAGATAGCTAAGCCATGGAGCCCATTCGTATACCGAAAGACTATGGGAAAGACTTTGGCTCCATGGCTATTGAACTGTATGCATGTGGTCTGAGCACCATCTGGTAATAATGTGCGCTAAGATCTAAGCTATCTGGGGATAGGTAGAATGTGTATATTCTATGTGATGAATGTAACAGTATGTAATTTTATAAAAACAAAATTAGTATCAGCGCTAAGTGAATATACCCCTATGTAATAAACACAGGGTTCAACCCAAAAATGTCTTGTCCATCAAAGAGTTCCAATTTCAGTCTTAATTGAGGGTACTTCCAAGCAATTCACAGGGATTAGTTGCTGCAACAGTAGCATATACGTAAAAGCTGTGTCTTTATATGTATCCAAACCTTAAAATAGAAAAGATACTGACATAGCGTAATACTGTTACAATTTTATTACCCAAGTGAAAACCCCCCCCATAAGAAAAACTCTTACAATATAATGTTGTGAAACTTATCTCTGTAATTTTGTAATTTTATGTCTTTTACTGTCTTTTTACTGCCATGTGGTTAATGGAGTTTTACCTTTGTCCTTGGAGATAATTGGATTACTTCCCAATTATCTCCAGGCCAGAGAGGAGGGATTGTGATGCATTGTGGGATTGTTAAAGTGTGTAAGCTTGTGGTTGGTCATTTTACCCTTATTGTCCCAGTCTTCCATCTGGTCCCCTAGGGGAGTGTCCACCAGGTGGGAGACCTGCATAAAAGCCGGGCAGGTAGCCCCAGTAAACCAATTCTGCTTGACCTCAAAACGAAGTGTCGTCTCGTTATTGGGGGAATTGGATTGTATGCTAATTGCTAGGAGTGTAAGCTGATTGTATGCTTTTCCTGTTTGGCTGCTTCCAGTATTTGTGTGTTTCCTGTTCGGGAGTTGGAGGATTCGTGTAGTTTGCAGTTCGGGAGATTGGTGCTTACAGTAGCTGTCTGTGCATCTGGAAAGGGGAATATCGCCTAAATGGTTTTTAACCTCTTGTGTGCAAAAAGGCAAGTTTGGTGCTTAGGCACCTGGTCTCTTTCGTTGGCAAGGACGTTTATGTAAACTAAGTCTGTAGGTTCTAGGTGGTTATTTATATGTTAAGTTATGGCTTATTTATGTATTTGATTGTGTATTTATTTTTGGCAAAATTAAAGGAAGAGTTAATAAAGTTCAGATGAGTCCTACAGTCTTATGTTTAATAAATGCTGTGGCCTGTTTCATCCAAATTCAGTGTCTGTCATTATTGGAGGGGGAGAGTTGCTCCACATTCCCCGCTATTCTTAGTTGCTCCACATTCCCCGCTACGTCCATTCATGTCTAATGTGTTTTTAAAAGAAAAAAAAAAAAGAAACACTTTAAACACAACAGGGTATTCCCTAAATCCTGGACTAGTAGTGGGAACTTGAGGACTGGGTTGGGAACGGAACTCGGTCAGTAAGTGAGCAGTGACTGTATTGAAATTATATACATTATATAAATTATATACATTGAAAGACATTATATAACTTATTCAAATTATATCCATTGATATATATTATATAAATGATATTCATTATTCCCATTATATAAATTATATACATTGATAGACATTATTTACATTACATATATTATAAACATTGTATACAGTATTTGAATGATATGCATTATATACATTATTTAGATTATATATTTATATACATTATATTAATTATATACTGTACATTGACATACATTATTTACATTATATACACTATATACATTGATAGGTACATTATTGAATACATTAATAAGCTTGATATACATTATGAGCATGATACACATTGATAAACACTATATACATTGAAAAACATTATTTACATTACATATATTATATACAATGTATACAGTAATTGCATTATATGCATTTTTTTACATTTTATTAATTATATACATTAATATACATTATATTAGTTATATACTGTACAATTACATATATTACATTATATAGTGTATTCCAATTATATACACAATATACATTGATAGGTATAATATACGTTATTGAATACATTAATAAGCATGGTATACATTATGAGCACGATACACATTGATAAACACTATATACATTAATAGACAGTTTAAACATTATATGTACATTGCTAGACATTACATTCATTATATAAGTTATATATACATTGATAAATATTATATTAAATCATCTGGGGATCTACCTTTTTGGCTCCTGATATGCACAATTTACATTATATACATTATGAATACATTGGTAGACATGATATGCACTACATACATTGATAGACATTTCATACAGTATTATTAAAATTGATAAACATTTTATATATTGTATACAGTGAAAGGCATTATATACACTATATACAGTTGTAATAAATCATTCAACCCCAGTGAAAATCAGGTTTATTGACAACATTTACAGACTTTCAGATGTTTGCAATTAAAAAAATCAAACAAAAGCAATTGAAATAGCTCAATACAACGAATGCTTAAAGTGGTTTCCCCAAATTCAACTGAAAATGCAATTTATAATAACTTTGGCATTCTCAAAATTATTCAGCCCCCTGAACAGAATCCCTCACAACAGCACAAATATGCAAAACAGGTGTTGTCTCAAGCACAACTGATGCAACTAATCAACAGCTTCATTAGTTACAGCAGGTGTGCTTGAGCTGGAACACTTGAAATACCTGAACTGGCTAGGGGTTTGTTGAGTTTCATGTTTGATTGAATGTTAGAAATATGGCTAAGTCAAAAGAATGGTCCACATTGTTAAGAGAATATATCATCTCCTTTCACAAACAAAGAACAGGATAAAGATAGAAAGGCATTGAATGTTCCAAGAGACACCGTTCAAAGCAAAGTTTGCAAGTTCAACGTTGAAAGAACAGTGGGTTCACTACACGGATGAGGCAGATAAAGGAGGCTATCAATGACTGCAACCATGTTTCTGAGAAGGCAGTCTGTGAAAAACCCTCAAATGACTGCAAAAGATCTGCAGCAAAACTTGATAGCAACAGGCACTGAGGTTTCGGTGAGCACAGTAAGGCACATACTAATCACTGAAGGTTTCCATGCCACAACTTAAATGTACACCACTACTGACCCAAAAGCACAAAATCGGCTCTAATATGTTAAAAATCATATAAATAGGTCACAGAAGCTTTGGGGTTCTATTTTGTGGAGCGATTAAACAAAACTGGAACTTTTAGACGCAATGGATCAGCAGTATGTCTGGAGGAAGAAGAATGAAGCATAAGCCACCACTCTGCCTACGGTTAAGCATGATGGTGGCTCTGTGATGCTCTGGGTCTGCTTTGCAACCTATGGCACTGGTGGAAACCTTCAGCATGTGGAAGGCAAGATGGACTTATTAAAGTATCAGGAAATCCTAGGAGAAAACATCATGCCGCCTGTGAGGAAGTTGAAACTTGGGCATCATTGGGCTTTCCAACAAGACAATGATCCCAAGCATATCTTAAATTCCACCAAGGCTTGGTTGCAGAAGAAGTTGGCCATCACAGTCACCTGACTTGAACCCCAAGGATAATCTCTGGAGGGATTTGAAGAAGGCTAAGACTATTACTGAACTGGAGGCCATTGCTCATGCAATGGGCTAAGATTCCTCAGGAATGCTGCCAGAAGCTCGTGTCTTGATGTGCATCTCGTTTGCAGCAGGTCAAAGAAGCAAAAGTGTGCTCTACTAAGTACTAAAGATGCATGCCATGAAAGGGTTGAATAATTTTGAGACTGGAGAAGTTATAATAGGTTGCATTTTCAGTTGAATTTTGGGAAACCAATTGAAGAATTTGTTGTGTTGAGCTATTTAAACAGCTGAAAGTCTGTATATATTGAAATAAAACTGATTTTCAATGAGGATTGAATAATTTTGATTACAACTGTACATTGATAGACATTATATACAGGGAGTGCAGAATTATTAGGCAAGTTGTATTTTTGAGGATTAATTTTATTATTGAACAACAACCATGTTCTCAATGAACCCAAAAAACTCATTAATATCAAAGCTGAATATTTTTGGAAGTAGTTTTTAGTTTGTTTTTAGTTTTAGCTATGTTAGGGGGATATCTGTGTGTGCAGGTGACTATTACTGTGCATAATTATTAGGCAACTTAACAAAAACAAATATATACCCATTTCAATTATTTATTATTACCAGTGAAACCAATATAACATCTCAACATTCACAAATATACATTTCTGACATTCAAAAACAAAACAAAAACAAATCAGTGACCAATATAGCCACCTTTCTTTGCAAGGACACTCAAAAGCCTGCCATCCATGGATTCTGTCAGTGTTTTGATCTGTTCACCATCAACATTGCGTGCAGCAGCAACCACAGCCTCCCAGACACTGTTCAGAGAGGTGTACTGTTTTCCCTCCTTGTAAATCTCACATTTGATGATGGACCACAGGTTCTCAATGGGGTTCAGATCAGGTGAACAAGGAGGCCATGTCATTAGATTTTCTTCTTTTATACCCTTTCTTGCCAGCCACGCTGTGGAGTACTTGGACGCGTGTGATGGAGCATTGTCCTGCATGAAAATCATGTTTTTCTTGAAGGATGCAGACTTCTTCCTGTACCACTGCTTGAAGAAGGTGTCTTCCAGGAACTGGCAGTAGGACTGGGAGTTGAGCTTGACTCCATCCTCAACCCGAAAAGGCCCCACAAGCTCATCTTTGATGATACCAGCCCAAAACCAGTACTCCACCTCCACCTTGCTGGCGTCTGAGTCGGACTGGAGCTCTCTGCCCTTTACCAATCCAGCCACGGGCCCATCCATCTGGCCCATCAAGACTCACTCTCATTTCATCAGTCCATAAAACCTTAGAAAAATCAGTCTTGAGATATTTCTTGGCCCAGTCTTGACGTTTCAGCTTGTGTGTCTTGTTCAGTGGTGGTCGTCTTTCAGCCTTTCTTACCTTGGCCATGTCTCTGAGTATTGCACACCTTGTGCTTTTGGGCACTCCAGTGATGTTGCAGATGAAATATACAAACTGCAGTGGCATCGCAGTGCACATTGACTCAGTTCATGGCAAGTTACTTTTGTTTCTGGTTTTGCCACATCTTCTCAAGTACCCTGTTGACTATTTTGAATGAAACGCTTGATTGTTCGATGATCACGCTTCAGAAGCTTTGCAATTTTAAGAGTGCTGCATCCCTCTGCAAGATATCTCACTATTTTTGACTTTCTGAGCCTGTCAAGTCCTTCTTTTGACCCATTTTGCCAAAGGAAAGGAAGTTGCCTAATAATTATGCACACCTGATATAGGGTGTTGATGTCATTAGACACACCCCTTCTCATTACAGAGATGCACATCACCTAATATGCTTAATTGGTAGTAGGCTTTCGAGCCTATACAGCTTGGAGTAAGACAACATGCATAAAGAGGATGATGTGGTCAAAATACTCATTTGCCTAATAATTCTGCACTCCCTGTACATTGTTACAAACTGCCTTTTGTAACTGATTTTTCGTGTGACAAATTGCCCAGCTTCCCTGGGTTATGGAGAAGCCTGTTGGCCAGTCTCCTACCATGTGGCTATGACTCTTTGATGTATGTGGCTCAGGGCCGTCTTTAATAACGAATGGACCCTGGGCAAGTGTTTGCTTGGGCCCCCTGTGCCCTGCCGCTCTCGCCCCTCACTCCCTGGTATGCAATCACGGCATCCATCCCAACGCAGTGGCGGTACTAAAGTAGAATGAATTTTATTGGGACCCCTAATTGCAAGGTTGGACTAAAGGTAGAACCCCATCTGTCGTGCAACTCCAACAATGCTTTGACAGCTGGGACTCTACCAATTTCCCATGCTTGCAGGGTTGTATTTAGCACTGAGCCATGTTAGTATGTTTGAATGTAAGCATGTATTTGTATGGAGTATGTTTGTGTGAATGTGTTTGTATGTGGTACTGGAGTTTGAATGCAAGTGTGCATTTATGTGTAGTGTTTGTTTTTGAATGTAGGAGTGTGCTTGTATGTAGTGTTGACGTTTCAATGCAGGAGTGTGTTTTATATGTAGTGTTGAAGGTTTGAATGGAGGGGTGTATTTGTATTTAAAGTTGCGGCTCAGATGCACAGGTACACACTCTGACGCACAAGCAGATACACAGATACATACACTGACTACATACAGATAAACAGGCACATACACTGACAGACACACTGACACAGGTACATATACAGACACATACACTGGTAGACGTACTGACAGACATACTGACACAGGCACATATACAGACATACTGACACACAGACACATATACCGACAGCACTACATTTTACACACACGGAACACGCCACGCACTGATCAACATGCGGCGCACATACACTGGCAAATGCCCGAAGCACCCACTGACAGATATACACAGCGCACCCACGCCGCACTGAAATACTGACACACACACACAGGCACATACACTGACGCACACAGACTGATATTAATATACTGACACACACACACACGAAGACCTTACTGTAGCGCACAGACAGATATACTGACACAGCCATGCATACACATGCACTAACAGACACTGGCACTGACGAGACGCTAACGACACATACACACATACCGGAAGCGCACACAGATATACACACACATATGCTTGCTGACACAGACAGACAGACTATACTGACACACACACACAGACATACTGACACACACACACACCGCATACACCTAACGCACACATACACTAACACACGGTACCACTAACACACACATACACACTGCATACACTAACACGCACATACACTGCATACACTAACACAACACACACACGGCATACAATAACACACACATACACTGCATACACTAACACACACATACACACTGCATACACTAACACAACACACACACTGCATACACTAACACACACATACACTGCATACACTAACACACGCATACACTAACACACACTGCATACACTAACACACACACACTGCATACACTAACACACA
>OW240923.1:87580276-87590640 GCA_933207985.1 Pelobates cultripes | reverse complement strand
GAATAAAAACTATGTGGCTCAATAACGGACACATTCAACATATTTGTGAGCATATTGTTGAACAGCATAATGGACCATTAATTGTTGATCACACAGTGAAAAAAATAACATTAGCTTTATGTGTTAGTCAGGCACTAGGTAAAAGCAATACAATAACTGAACTACAATACTGTATGATGGACAAAATGAAGGAATGTACAATTGTTCCTGAATAATATACTTTAATGGAAATATAGTAAAGTAAAATATTTTCATGATTCAGAATGCCAACCACATATTCTTCATTGCCTTACAACAACAAGATAATAGACTTTCATATTACTGACAAAAATAAACAGAAAAACTAAAAAACTAAATTAAATAATTTGTACAAATTCTCCAGCAAAGCTGTAATCACTGCTTGGCTATTTTAGGGTTAATTTGATAATTAGTTTTCATTTCACAACAATGTATTGTTTAGTAAATAAATTATATTCTTTCAGTTTATTCCCCTATTTACTGGTTGCATGTTTTGTTCTATATGCTAATAAATGTTGCAAAAAAATAAAACTCAAAAGTTTACACAAATTTTACCAGAAACAAATTCACCAGTAGTTTTCCATTAAATGGGCCTATTGGCAAAAAACAAAAATTATAGTAACATGAAGCCAGACCTAATATAATATCACATCTGGATGATTATTGTGCATTGTCTACTGAGCAGTCACTTGAATTCTAGAGTGTCCAAAAATCAACTCCTAACTTCAGAATAGATATTACCTGTCTGTCACGTATTCATCCGTTTATAAAAATGTGGTTAATGGCATTTACTGTCCACACATGAAAAGTTGTGCCGAGCAGCAACCAACTCCACAGAAGGGTTAATGCTGAGCAGCAATTATGCAAATGGGAACCTGGTAACTGCCTTTGGGGTCAAAGGCCGGTTACAGCCTATCAGATCTAGAGGAGGGGTATTTAGGCCCAGTTCTCATCCTGCTCAGTGCCCTGTCGTGGTTTCCCTTGTGGTCGTCCGAGAGTGCATTATTGATTCTGGTTATTCTGGTTATTTGACTTTGGCATTGTTTTTGACTTCCCTGTTTTCTCGCATCCCTGACTCCTGGCTTTTCCTTATCGTTGTGTCTCTTTCTGTTTCCCTTGACCTCGGCTATTCCTGACTATTCTTTGGTACGTTAGTCCGGCCATTCTAAGGTCCGGTATATGTTAACTATCAGTCCTCTGTGTTACACAATTCTACATGCTGGATCATTCTGTAATCCTGACATTACGACATGGCCCTAGATCCTGTAAAATTGCTTAAGCACATAACTGCTTGTGAAAGGAAACTGGAGGATAATGATCACCACATGGATCAATTTGCCCAGGCCTTCAGTACGCTTCTTACCCGAACAGCGCATCTGCATCCTGCGACCTCACCTCCAGCTATAGTACACAAGGCCCCTACTATCTCCCTATCTCCCCTTTTTGATGGTAATATTCAATAATGCCGGGGATTTATTAACCAAATGGAGTATCATTTTGAGGCCTCACCGGGATCTTTCCCCACAGACAGAGCTAAAATTGGTTATCTAATGAATCAATTAAAATGTAAAGCTTTAGCTTGGGCCAATCTATTATGGGAGAGTAATAGGAGTGTGGCACACAATTACCAGGAGTTCCTTACGGAATTCAACCTTACGTTTGAACCTTTAGGCAGAGAGGATGTCGCCTCTACTGCCCTGATGCACGTTAGACAAGGGAACCGGTCTATCTCAGAATATGCCACAGAATTTCGTACCCTAGCTTCCGAGGTAGACTGGAGTAATAGTGGGTTAATCTCTGCATTTAAAAAGGGATTATCTGAAACTATGCTAGATGAGATTGCCGCCAAAGACTTACCCAAAAAGCTTAATGAATTTATCACTTTTGTCATGCAGATTGATAATAGATTAAGAACCAGAGAAGCTACTAGAAACAAGACCAGACGCATGAGTATGCATTTAGCACCGCGTTTCTCCAGACCTATTGTCCCTGAAATTCCTGTACAGTCCGAACCCAAACCCATGCAGTTGGGGGTCACTAGACTGTCAGAAGCAGAAAGACAATATAGGAGAAAAGAAGGCCTATGTCTATACTGCGGTAGGAAGGGACTTATGAGAAAGAATTGTCCCATACGTCCGGAAAACTACTGCACCTAAGCACCTTAAGGGGACAGGTCTTAGGTGTAATGGAAACGTCCTCTGAAAAGAATAAAAATAGGTTTCTCCTTGACATTTCTATCGCCTTTGACAAAAATAACTTTTCATGCAAAGCCCTGATGGATTCAGGTGCTGCTGGAAACTTAATCGACGTTCAGTTTGTCAAAGGTAATACTATACCTATCAAAGAGAGACTATCACCCCTAGCTGTTGAAGTTATTGATGGGAGACCACTCTCAAAACCATTGATAACGCATGAAACCTTACCCATTAATATTTCCATTGGTGCCTTACATAAGGAAGAGATTACATTTTAGGTGATTGCATCTCCTTCTTTTCCTATTATATTAGGATTCCCATGGCTTAGCAAGCATAACCCTCATATTGACTGGGCTAATGGGGAAATATTAGAATGGGGTAAGGATTGTAATGAAAGGTGCATATTGCATGTCACCAAAAGAGTGGGCACTATTGAATTACCCACTAGTACACCTTACAATCCAGAGATCCCTATACAATACCAAGACATTAAAGAAGTATTCAGCAAGAATCAATCTAATACTCTACCTCCTCACAGACCACGTGACTGTTCCATTAACTTACTACCAGGCGCTATGCCACCTAAGGGAGCAGTCTATGCTCTATCTCCTTAGGAGAGTAGTGTAATGGAGGAATATATTAAAGATTCATTGAATAAAGGCCATATACGAAAATCATCCTCACCTGCTGGTGCAGGATTCTTTTTTGTATCTAAAAAGGATGGTGAGTTGCGCCCATGTATCGATTACAGGGCATTGAACAAAATCACCATTAAGAACGCCTACCCCATTCCTCTTATTGCTGATTTATTTGACAGACTCCAGGGCGCTAAAGTGTTTACTAAGCTTGACCTTAGAAGCGCTTACAATTTA
Source organism: Pelobates cultripes (assembly GCA_933207985.1). Classification (NCBI taxonomy): domain Eukaryota; kingdom Metazoa; phylum Chordata; class Amphibia; order Anura; family Pelobatidae; genus Pelobates; species Pelobates cultripes. The sequence goes on along the minus strand of OW240923.1, from coordinate 87,587,555 downwards.
GTGAGAATCAAGGAAAACCACGAGTGGAAGACTGCATTTAATACCAGAAGTGGACACTATGAATATCTAGTGATGCCATTCGGGATGTGCAATGCTCCAGCGGTTTTCCAAGATTTTATTAACAATGTACTCAGGGATTACATTTACTCGTTTGTCTTGGTCTATCTGGATGATATCCTTATTTATTCTCCTGACATTCAGACTCACCACGATCACATTAGACAAGTTCTGCAGACCTTGTTAAAGAATCAACTTTATTGTAAATTAGAAAAATGCATCTTTGACCAATCTGAAGTACAGTTTTTGGGATATAATATCTCTGCCTAGGGGTTTCAGATGGATCCTAAAAAGCTGGAATCGGTTCTACAATGGCCTTTACCCACTGGGTTGAAAGCCATTCAAAGGTTCATTGGTTTCGCCAATTATTACAGAAGATTTATAAAGGGATTTTCTTCAGTAATAGCCCCCATCACCAAGATGACACGCAAGGGGGCTAGTAGTATGATATGGTCTAAGGAGGCAATCGAAGCCTTTGAAACTCTCAAACAACGGTATGCCTCCACCAACATATTGATACATCCTGACACCAGTAAGCCTTTCATACTGGAGGTTGATGCTTCAGAGACAGGGCAGGGGCAGTTCTCTCCCAGAGTGAGAGCCAGGAAACTCCGTTACTATACTTGTGGTTACTTTTCTAGAAAGTTGTCTCCTGCTGAGCGCAATTACGATATTGGCAATAGAGAATTGTTGGCCATTATTCTAGCTCTCATGGAGTGGCGTCATCTTTTAGAGGGTTCCAAGGACCCCCTTTTGATCATTACTGATCACAAAAACCTGGCTTGCATGGGAGATGCTAAGCAATTATCTTCTAGACAAGCTAGATGGTCTCTATTTCTTTCTCGCTTTAATTTTCTTATCACCTACAGACCTGGTTCTAAAAATGTCAAGCCCAATGCCTTGTCCAGGCAATTTGATACTGAGGCTATACTAGAGCAAGAAACGTCCCATATCATTACCCCAGAATGTAGCATTGTGTCCACTGTCCTTTCATTGTCCTCTCCACTGCTTGGCTCCATCCTGGAGGCTCAGTCTCAGGCGCCCTGCAGTAAACCTCATTACAAACTGTTCGTTCCATTGTGGGAAAGGGTTAATATTATGAAGGGGTTTCACAACAATGTGTCTGCTGGTCACCCAGGTATTAATAAATCCACTTCTGCTATCATGAGGTCATTCTGGTGGGATTCCCTCAAGAAGGATGTTAAGGAATATGTGCAGGCTTGTTCTGTTTGTGCGGTTTCCAAAGTGCCTCATAAACTCCCTTGTGGCTTGTTACAACCTCTTCCTATTCCTGAGGTCCCATGGTCCCACTTGTCCATGGACTTTATTGCTGAACTTCCTAGTTCTAATGGTTATACCACCATTCTCATTTTTTTCTAAAATGGCTCATTTTATTCCTCTCAAGAAATTACCATCATCTCAAGACCTGGTACTGATCTTTATACGTGAGATTGTCCGTCTGCATGGCATTCCTCACAATATTGTATCTGATAGAGGTTCTCAGTTTGTATCCTGGTTTTGGGGGTCTTTTAATAAACAATTGGGGATTGAATTGTCTTTTTCATCCTTTTACCACCCCCAGACTAATGGTACAGCTGAGAGGGCTAACCAGTCTTTGGAGTTATACTTACGTTGTTTTGTTAATAGCACTCAAGACAATTGGTCCAAATTATTACCATGGACCGAGTTTGCTAGGAACAATGCTGACCATGATTAATCTGGGCATAGTCCATTTTTGTTAATAATGGCCGGCATCCTACTGTCCTACCGGCTGTTTTTTCTGATACGGCTATTCCTGCTTTGGATGACCATCTGGCTTCCATCCGTGATACCTGGGTTAAAGTTCAATCTGCTCTGGGTACTGCTGCTGACCATTTCAAGCATTATGCTGATACACGTCGAGGTGCCAACCCTGTTTACCACGTGGGTGAGAGGGTTTGGTTATCTTCTCGTAACATCAAGCTCAAAGTCCCTAGCATGAAATTTGCTCCTAGGTTCCTTGGACCTTTTCGTGTCCTTCGTAGGATCAATCCTGTTGGGTACTCTCTGGCCCTTCCGGCCTCCTTGAAAATTCCTAATACCTTTCATGTGTCCTTGCTCAAACCTCTTGTTTGCAATAAATTTACTGTCTCAAGTGTCCCTCCTCCTCCCTTAGTTGTTTCTGGACAGGAAGAGTATGAGGTCTCCTCCATAATTGATTCCAGGTTTTCTCGGGGCACTTTACAGTACTTGGTGGATTGGAAAGGTTATGGAACAGCCGATTGTTCTTGGGTTTCAGCATCTAATATACATGCTGGCCGCAAGATTTGCTATTTTCATGCCAAATTTCCTCTCAAGCCTGGTCCTGCCAACCCAGTGGGTGTTCTTCAGGTGGGGGGTTATGTCACGTATTCATCCGCTTATAAAAATTTAGCTAATGGCATTTACTGTCCACACATGTAAAGTTGTGCTGAGCAGCAACCAAATCCACAGAAGGGTTAATGCTGAGCAGCAATTATGCAAATGGAAACCTGGTAACTGCCTTTGGGGTCATAGGCCGGTTACAGCCTATCAGATCTAGAGGAGGGGTATTTAGGCCCAGTTCTCATCCTGCTCAGTGCCCTGCCGTGGTTTCTCTTGTGGTTGTCCGAGAGCGCGTTATTGATTCTGGTTATTCTGGTTATTTGACTTTGGCATTGTTTTTTACTTCCCTGTTTTCTGGCATCCCTGACTCCTTGCTTTTCCTTATCGTCGTGTCTCTTTCTGTTTCCCTTGACCTCGGCTATTCCTGACTATTCTTTAGTACGTTAGTCCGGCCATTCTAAGGTCCGGTATACGTTACCTATCAGTCCTCTGTGTTACACAATTCTACATGCTGAATCATTCTGTAATCCTGACACTGTCACAGCAGGGGTCCCTAAAATTGTCCTGGCAGTCTCTGGTCAAATATCAAAATTAATATATCACAAATTACCCATTGTGCTAGGCCATCAAAAAAGTGGAAGAGATAGTGGTGCTCATGATGTAAGTCTGGAGACACTTAGAGGGGTCTGTCGGCACTGTAACTACTTCACTTCATTGAAGTGGTTATAGGGCCAGGAGTCCTCTGGTGCGCTCTTTCGATTCAGTGTTTCAATGCTTTTAATGGCTTATTACTATACAGCAGTCCCCAGTAGTCCATCACATTTGTGCTGGGCAGACTGATTAGGAAGCATTATCTTGAGTAGCAATCGGCAGCGGTGATTGGTTGAGCATGTCAAGAGCTCCAGAAGGCTGTTTTGGCCTCAAATATACAGATGGATACCCTAGACGATCATAAGCATTATAATAATCTTGTGATATGTGGTATCCAAGAGGAAATTAGCTTCACAGAACTCTCATACTCCTAAAGATTACTTTCACCTTGTTGTTGCCCAAGAAAGGGAATTTCACTCAACTGGATGTTGTACTTTGGGTTCCACAACCTGTTAACCTGTTCACACCCTTGAAAGACATGAGTATCTGTTTTTTGTAATAGATTGGACATGGCTGCATTTCTATCCACAATGCGAGACTTTATGCTCCATTGAAGGTTACACATTGACCCTTCACACAGACTGTTCTAGAAATACAGTTGTGCTCAAAAGTTTGCGTACCCTGGCAGAAATTGTGAAATTTTGACATTGAATTTGAAAATATGACTGATCTTTCATTGAAGGATAGTGATCATATGAAGCCATTTATTATCACATAGTTGTTTGGCTCTTTATTAAATCATAATGATAACAGGAAGCACACAAATGGCCCTGATCAAAAGTTTGCATACCCTACAGACACACAAGGTGACATACACAGGTTAAAATGGCAATTAAAGGTTAATTTCCCACACCCATTGCATTTTAAATTGCAATTAGTGTCTGTGTATAAATAGTCAATGAGTTTGTTAGCTCTCACGTGGAGTTTGAGGAAGGATAAGAGGGGGAAGTCAAAAACGACTCGCATTTTCACAAACAATACCCAAATACCTTCACAATAGTTTAGAAAATACAAACACAAACATTCATCCATAGACATGCATTCACACCATATAAAACCAAAAAGCACACACACTGTTATTTGAAAGGTTTATGTAACATTTACTCCATACATCAAATTGGCATTTAAAGGTTACAGGACCTAATTTTGTCCTAGAGCTCTGAAACCTACCAATCAATCCCTGTTTATGACACAAAACTATTCTGTTTTGCAGTGCAATAGAGAGTTACAGACAGGCCCAAGGTGCCCCAACGTCAATCCTCAAGCTTAGCATAGTATTCGACATGGCATGCACAATTTTTGTATTACGAAATGTACAACAGGACGAAAGGATGTCTAGTCGGATCTACCAAGCCACTATTTATAGTACAGGCTAGTTGCAAACATATAATGGTGAGTTGGGTGGCTAAGAGACAAGCCAGGTCAGCTAGTGTGAGGTTAGCAAGCTATGCTACAAACAAGAAAAAAAAACTGCTAGCTACAGAGAGAGAACAGGAGATTTAGTATTGCTATATAGACATCTGATATAGAGGTTATCCACTGGGTTATGCTATTATTAAAGGACCACTCTAGGCACCCAGACCACTTCAGCTTAATGAAGTGGTCTGGGTGCCTGGTCCTTCTAGGGTTAACCCATTTTTTCATAATTATAGCAGTTTCAGAGAAACTGCTATAATTATGAATGGGTTAAGCCTTCCCCCTAATCCTCTAGTGGCTGTCTCATTGACAGCCACTAGAGGCGCTTGCGTGCTTCTCACTGTGATTTTCACAGTGAGAGCACGCTAGCGTCCATAGGAAAGCATTGTAAATGCTTTCCTATGCGACGGGCTGAATGCGCGCGCAGCTCTTGCCGCGCGTGCGCATTCAGCCGGCGGGGCGTAACGGAGGCGGAGAGGAGGAGGAGAGCTCTCCGCCCAGCGCTGGAAAAAGGTAAGTTTTTACCCCTTTCCCCTTCCAGAGCCGGGCGGGAGGGGGTCCCTGAGGGTGGGGGCACCCTCAGGGCACTATAGTGCCAGGAAAACGAGTATGTTTTCCTGGCACTATAGTGGTCCTTTAATAATACCCTTCCTTGCTAAAAGTTAGTCATGGGAGGGCCTGTGACAGGGTAATGGGTCATGGTCTTATTGTGAGAGATTGAAAAAGGACTATAGGGGTACAGTATGGTATGCTAATAAACTACATTCTAGTGTACAGCTATAACATCTTGTATACATCTTGTGTTCGGGTCATCAGTTGTGGTGCTCGGCATCTGGTACTCGGGCTGTCCCCTGGGCAACGCGTTTTCATCCGACCCCCTGGCTGGGTATGGCTCTGAGGTAGCGGTTAAGTCCAATAAGATTTGCCCAGTCATGGTTCGCATGTCAGGTATTCTTCCACTCTTGGCTCGTGTCATATGGAGGAGGGCAGAGCTCAGAGTTGGCGGCACTGCGGGAGCGAGGTAAGTCCACCCTCCAGCCCCAGGCCGAAATGTAGTCCGACATCTTAGGTCCACGGACCCGGTGTCCTTGTGGGGCTGAGTCCTGATGTTCTGTTGCTCTTTGCGGTGGTGGGCCCTCCGTCTGTGTGGGCAATGTCTCCGGGTTGCGCCCAGTGGTAGGAGATACGGGAGTTAGTAATGCAGTTAGACCCGCGGGGGTCTCCCGCGCTCTCCGGCTCTCACCTCTCCGATCTTCCACCTGTGGTAGGTGCGGCAATAATTTTCGGTGGTTCTCCAGAGCTTCCCAGAATCGCTGGAAGTGGTCGTCTAGCCGCTGTGGGAATTGTTCTATAGAGGTAGGGGTCAGTGCGGGCTGCACGTATGCGTCCTTTCTAAGCCAGAGCGTCGTCGTCAGGCCCCGGTTCTGATTAGTAGGTAGGTGCCGTGGCAGTTGGTTTAAATAGTCCAGTGGGGACCGCCCAAATTTTTTATCTTTTTAATATCAATAAAGAAAATTAATTGAAAGAAATCCACCTTACATAACTGTAACATAACATACTCATTGCACCTATTATGTTTGTGTGAATGGAGTGCTCTTTATTGTATTTTTGCCCTTGCAGAGCCATTAAACCCAGCCACAGCCTGTACTTTACAGTCACAAATGTTTACATTTTTGAGCAGACTGGATGTTTCCAATCTTTTTACCAAGCAACAAGAGAATTCACAGTGTATTGTATTTGACTAAATAATATGTCCTTGTCAGTACAAAGAAGAAATATGTAACCATTATTATGAGGAGCTGTTAGAGACATAATTGCCAGTTATAAAGACTGCAACCCTAGGCTTTATTCTGACAAAGAAAAGAAAAAACAAAAATATAATAATTTATTATATGTATATATATATATATAAAAAATTATTATGATATATGTATATCATCTTTTATGCTGTTAAAATCCTTTTGTACCTTGTTTTTGACATTTACTATTTTCAGTTTAATACTTGATTTTGTCTGAATAAAGGAAAATTTTTCATACTTACCGTAATTTTATTTTCCCGATCATTATTCATGGCAGCATTTCCTCATCGTTAGCTCCTCCCCTTACAGCAGAAAGGACAGGAAAAAAAACTTTGAAACTGTTATAGTATATGGGTGGGAATGTAATGCTGCCATGAATAATGATCAGGAAAAGAAAATTACGGTAAGTATGAAACAATTTCCTTATTCCTGATCAATAATGGCAGCATTTACTCATGGGGAATACCCAAGCAGTATATATAGAGGGAGGGACAGAGTTCTAAAACAGCTAATAGCTATAAAACCATTATTGGGCTGCAAAAACCTTTGAAGACTTTAAAAAAGCCAAACAAGAATCAATAGGAAATTGTCATAAAATCTGCTCAGACAAGTTAATATTCCCTAGAGGCCAAGGTCAGCAACCTCCTGGCATTCAATATCTGAAATATCCTGAATAGATATGGAGTCAGATAGGAATTAAGGCCATGATAGCATAAGCTAGAGAAGGATAATGTAATTCTGATATAAAATTTAAAACCAAATTGATGACATCAAATCAGTACCTTGACAAAGGCATAACTTCCAGAGATCATACTGGAACAAGCAGATAATGTTGGATGAGAACAGTCACCCCATGCTGTTAAACACGGGGAGAATTACACTGAGAATCCTACTACTTACTGAATGTATTTGTTAGATACGATTCACACCACTTCCTCTTGCCTTGTGAAATACTTACCTGAAGACACAGGAACAAATCAATATCTGCCTGTCAGAAAGAGGCAGAGCCTAGT
>OW240923.1:87564158-87576282 GCA_933207985.1 Pelobates cultripes | reverse complement strand
GAGCCCTGCTGATTGAGTGGGGCTACGTTGAGCACAGGAAGGAGCCATGTGGACTTAGTATAGGAATAAACATAGCATGAAATGCATGGGGACTAGCGGTGGCCTGTATTGTAGGCAAAGACGAATGTTCTGAAAATGCTTGCACTGATCTTTTTCTTTATAATTAGCAATTAACTTCTTTTGTTGTGTTCTACATTAGTTCACCAGAAAATCAATCCTGGATGGAGCCCACTGAACGGAGACAAATATAGTTTGCACTCGCTGTGAGTACTCAATTATGCCCAAACCTTACATTGCAAGAAAGGCAGATTTCTACCCAGATCTATCTATATTGGGTATATTTGTACTGGGCATCAGGTATGGGCAAAAGTCACACAATTGTGTTCTTTTATTAAGGGACAAATCATCTTTTACCAAGAGATTTTACCAAGACAGCTTGTACGTTCAGTGTCTTATACATTTCTGAATATGCAGAATAAATAATGGTTCAGGCACTCCGGGATAAGTTATTGGGGCAAAAACGTTTCGACCCTACTGGGTCTTTATCAAGTTTATACATTTCTTGACTTATGCATCTTACATGTGAATGATCTACATGCCTTTATGTACATATATGTGTATATTTATGGATATAGCCAAAACATCAACATCTACAACAAATTTCAATTTAAAATACGCTTAGCTGGAACTCTTCATACTCCAAATGGTGAGGTTCGTGCTATAACATATATGGTATATATCGAGATAGATATACCGAGATAGAATGTTCTGCCTCCGGCAGATACTCAGCGCCCATGGATAAGTTGTTGAAGCATCAATCTTCATCTATCATTAAAAAAAATATCTAAATCACTGTCATATTAGAAGAAAATCAATGGCATTCAACATCAACTGCTATAATAACATAAGTATGAAGTCATCAGACAGCAGTTTTGTCCATCAGCTGCCATCTAGTCATCTTATTAATCATCTGTGAGAATGAGATATTGGCATACAACATGCCAGAAAGAGCCAGCACCATCAACGGTCAGCTTCTGGGTCTAGGATTACCACAATGGGTTTAGGGACAGCTCACTCTTCATCATATTAGAAAGTAGAAGCCATAAACTGTTTGATCAAATAAAGTTGCAAAGCAGTATTCACTATCAACTACTGAAATTACAGTAACCGAGTCAACAGCATGAACCATCGACTGCTGTACTTAAAAAGAAAGCTGACTTACTGTTTTGAGAGAAAATGCTATTAAAATCACCATGGATTACAATGCAGCCTATGTATCACTACATAAGGAAAGGGCAGCAGCATCCATCAACTGCTAGAATTGTAATAAATATTCCAACTGCTAGAAGTGTAAGGAATACTCCATTGTAATCAATACTCAATATACTGCTAGAATTACATCATATACTCCATCAACTGCTAGAATTAAAATGAATACTCCATCAACTGCTAGAAGTGTAAGGAGTACTCCATCAACTGCTAAAATTACAACAAATACTCTATCAACTGCGAGAATTGTAATGAATACTTCATCAACTGCTAGAAGTGTAACAAATACTCCATCAACTGCTAAAAGTACAACAAATACTCTATCAACTGCTAGAATTGTAATAAATATTCCAACTGCTAGAATTGTAATAAATATTCTAACTGCTAGAAGTGTAAGGAATACTCCATCAACTGCTAAAATTACAACAAATACACTATCAACTGCTAGAATTGTAATGAATAATCCAACTGTTAGAATTGTAATCAATACTCCATCAACTGCTAGAATTAAAATGAATACTAGGGTTCCCTAGACGGTGACAGTGCCGCTTTAAGTGACAAGATGTTTTATTTTGTGACCCTAATCCATTATTTTGTACTGTTTGTAATTAAATAATATTTGCCACACTTGCCTATTCTAGGGGACAGATTAATTATTATATCTATCACACTATGCTTGTTGTGATTTGCTATAAGGCAATTTTTTTAAACCACTGTGACCTGCAGCTCATTAAGTGTATACTGTATGCCAGGACTTTTCTGTATTCATAGCTCTAGATGTCAGTACATTTTGCTATCCATATTTGTTTATCATTGTATATCACCATTCCTATCTCTGTGTGCCAACAAATTTTGCTCTCCATATCTGTTTATCAATGTATATCACCATTCCTATCTCTGTGTGCCAGCGTATTTTACAACCCATATCTGTGTGTGATTGTAAATCACCATTCCTATAACTACCAGCGCATTTTACTACCCATATCTGTGTGCTAGTGTATTTCACCATTCTTATTTCTGTATGCCAACACATTTTACTTCCCTTGTATCTGCTTATCTCCCTGTGTCCATATGATTATATCTTCTACTGTTTTTGCCCTCTGACTAAGAGGAGTGACACTCGACAGTCCTCTGCCATGATGCCTGGCTTTTGCGACATGTCAGTGGATGCCAGCCGCTGCGGACCCAAGCTATTATATAGCCCCACGTCCGTCCACGGTAAAGAAGATGTCGACGTACAGGTGACGTCACGCAAATGACGCACACGCACGTTTTGGGGTCAAAGGCCATGTACGGCCAATCGGATCTGCAAGAGGGTTATTTAAACTCACTTATTCTTTTAGCTCATTGCCCTGTCGTGATCTCCCTTAGATGGTTATCCGAGAGTGTGTTCCTGATCGTGTTTTTCTGGTTTTTGACTTTGGCTTCGTTTGACTTCCCTGAATTCTGGTATCTTTGACTATTGGCTTTTCCTTATCGCTGTGTCTTGTTCTGTGTCCCTGACCTCAGCTAGTATTTTGGCTATTCTCTGATACGTTAAGTCCGGCCATTCTAAGGTCCGGTTAGATGTTACCTTAGTCCTAGGTGTGATACAATTCTGCATGCTGGGTCATCTGTAATCCTGACACTTACCTACCATTTCTTATTTTTAACTGTGACTCAATAAACAAACACGAATCCTACAAAGCTGTGTGAATAGGGAGGGGGGAAGATATACAGCCTAGGGTTAACATATCCAACACAAATTATGTAAAGTTATATTTTAATGGGTTCATACTATGCCTGCCTATCAGGCTGTTTTCCAGTCTTATTACATGCTGCAGGCACGCATAACCTATCTGAATGAAATCATGAATCTTTGGCTCCTCATTTCTCCCATGTCTTACGGTTCTAGCTCCAAAATTAAATAATACAAATAAAATTGGTTTACTGTACTCTTTAAAATCCTAAACATCTCTTTCTGCCAAGCAGCATATACAGTGCTACTTAATCTGAAAAATGACTGCTCTCTTAGAGTCCCTGCATATTTCCCTTGAAAGTATTATCCTTCATATAAAAACCAAAATTGTGCTTTCAGTTCTGTCAAATAATATTATAAAAGTTACCATATACTTCTCTGCTAGATTCTCTTTTCTGCTTTATTTACACAAATTATAGGTGCTAATACCATGATTATATTTGTGGGAAGTGTAAAGAACAATTTAAAGGGATACTCTAAACACCAGGACAACTTACATTAAAGCTCAAGTTAAGCTAACAACTTACCTTGCTTAGTATACATGTCGGAAGTTGCTTGAATTTTGCAAAAGAAAAAAGAAATTGAGGTAACACCGTCAGAAATGAGTTCATTCTCAGCTCCATTTCCAGCAAGTAACAGGCGAATGAAGGTAACTACGAATTTTGAGATGTTTGCATTCATAATAGCATCGAATATGATTGCAATGAAGCCAAATAGCACTAGTGCTAATTAAAGGAACACTATAGTCACCTAAATTACTTTAGCTAAATAAAGCGGTTTTAGTGTATAGATCATTCCCCTGCAATTTCACTGCTCAATTCACTGTCATTTAGGAGTTAAATCACTTTGTTTCTGTTTATGCAGCCAAGCCACACCTCCCCTGGCTATGATTGACAGAGCCTGCATGAAAAAACAAACTGGTTTCACTTTCAAACAGATGTAATTTACCTTAAATAATTGTATCTCAGTCTCTAAATTGAACTTTAATCACATACTGGGGGCTCTTGCAGAGTCTTGCATGCTATTACCATGGCAGGGGATAAGAAAATCTTAATTAAACAGAACTTGCAATAAAGAAAGCCTAAATATGGCTCTCTTTACAGGAAGTGTTTATGGAAGGCTGTGCAAGTCACATGCAGGGAGGTGTGACCAGGGTTCATAAACAAAGGGATTTAACTCCTAAATGGCAGAGGATTGAGCAGTGAGGCTGCAGGGGCATGTTCTATACACCAAAACTGCTTCATTAAGCTAAAGTTGTTCAGGTGACTATAGTGTCCCTTTAATATATTAGAGGTGAAAATAACAAATGCTATGTGTTTTTGTAACAGAAGGGACATTGAGTGTGAGGTATTGATGAAATGGCGATGATGAAGACCACATAGCGCAAGCGCAGAAGGCAAATATATGAAGACAACATCATTAAATAGCAACAACAAAAATTAGTGAGTTAATACATTTTCTAGATTTCCGTTCCTGCAGTGAATAATTCTAAAAGTGGAGAAAAGTGATAATATAAGGTTTATACAAAAAATAGCCAACAGCCTGCTTTCCAGCCTTGGTGAACATTTGGAATTTTCCAAGCTAAGCACTCCAGTGACATTAATACTGGAAGTTAATTTGAAACATTATTCATATTCCATTCTAGTAAGCAGACTGCAGCTATCTCTCTATATAGGGGACAAGCCTAAAATTTAATATACAGCCGCAATTTTAAGATTTCTTTTATAATAATGTTGACTCGGCTTGGGTTTAAATTTTACTTTTGGCAGGCAGAAGACACACACAGGATTGTTATACAACATTATCACTCTTAAATTAATTCCTCTTAGTAAAAAAAAAAAAAAAAAGATGTCTCTTTCCTATAGAACAATTCACTGACTAAAGAAATTCATTAAAACATAATTATTAAATTCCTTTGTAGTGCTTTCTGCACATCCCTTAAGCCAAATAAAAGTGTTATACAAATGAGATCGTCATATGTTGATCCTGAAGTGCATCACAGAGTTTCTTTGAAGATTTTTCAATAGCTGCTAAATTACGAACAAACTTCATTGCAGATATGACATTTTGTGTTATTGGGTCAAGCGGGATGGGTTTAGGGGGAGTTAACGAGTGTTATATAAAGAAAACAAAGCAAATAGAAGCTTTTCTAGCATGAAAGATTATTTGGAAAGTTCATTAAACATATTATGATTAATAAAGCACAATAATAAATCTTAGTGACAAATTGCCCTAAATAACAGATATGACACGCCTAAATTTAACAGACAGAAAAAGACAATGTAGACGGTGCAAAGACCGTTCTCCAAGATTGCACATGGCAGAATTAGAACCACTGTAGTTCCACACAGGACGAAACTAACTGACTGACCCCTCAACCTCAAAACGCACCCACTTCCCGACAACTGCCCCCACCCTCCGCCCCAACAGACCTCGAACAGACCTACCTAACAGGGAACCCAAGACTGTGTCTCCCTGCTGTCCACAAACCCCCTCCACCCACCTCCGAACGCCTTGTCAAGACATTTGACTCGACCAACACACCGCCAACAACACAGAAGCCGCTAAAACCACGACAAGTGGCTGCCTCCTAGTATCTACCCCATCCAGCAGGCTACCTGCACTAAGGAAATGCACCACATAGCTGAAAATACCTACTGTACAACCTACAATGCATACTATGTACATCCATAGTTTACAACAAACTGTATACTTTACTGACTTGTCCAACGATGCTATGTGACCTGCTATGTATGCCATTGTATCGACGTTTAATGCTTATTATATGACAACAATAAAAACCTTGAATAATAAAAAAAAACAAAAAAAAAACACTGTAGTTCAACTGATGCCATAATTTGGGCACGGATCATGCATGCCTCCCAGCAGTCCCGCTTTCAGGGTCCTGTTATTAGTCCTGCTTTGGGGGTTCTGACTTGTAGTGCAGAGATCACTACAGTGGATCTCCATTTATGGTCCAGTTAGGCCCGACCAGACAGGCTGCCTGACGCAATGCTGACACTACTCTTCAGTGGGTGGACATGCACCTTTCTAGGTGTGTCAGTGGTGATGCCCCCTCCAACTGGGGCCTGCCCCCCATCCTGATTGCGTTCTAATGTTTCAACTAATTTATCATAACAATTGTATTTCAAAATATTTGCAGAGCTCTAACCATCACTACAACAGAACAAGTTGATGACACTGGAGGCCAGCACGGTGATTTATACAGTTTACAGACAGGTAAGTATTTGGGGAAGTCTTTCAACAACAATGGGAGGAGAGAGGAATTAGACCTATAATTTACTTTAAAGGAACACTATAGTCACCTAAATTACTTTAGCTAAATAAAGCAGTTTTAGTGTATAGATCATTCCCCTGCAATTTCACTGCTCAATTCACTGTCATTTAGGAGTTAAATCACTTTGTTTCTGTTTATGCAGCCCTAGCCACACCTCCCCTGGCTATGATTGACAGAGTCTGCATGAAAAAAAACTGGTTTCACTTTCAAATTTACCTTAACCCCTTAAGACCGGAGGGCGTACTATTACGCCCTATTCTAAGCGGCACTAAACGCCGCCGGGCGTAATAGTACGCCCTCCGGTCTTTTCCTACTTACCCGGTCGCCGGCGATCCCACGCCGGCGATCGCGGTTTGGGGGACTCCCAGGGAGCCCCCCGCGGCACCTCCGTCCTTCTGGAAGCCCCCCGGCCATGTGAGAGTGGGGTCCTTGCGAGGACCCCACAATCACATGGCCGGGGGTAGCTGGCTGCAGCATTGCCAGCAGGGGGGCTGCCTGTAATGACAGGTGGTCCCCCTGCTGGCTGAAAATAAAAATGAATAAAATAAATAGTGTAAAAAAGAAAATAATATATACTTAGATCACATATATATATTATATATATGATCTAAGTATATATATACACATATACATACACACACGTACACCGTCTAGGTGTATTTTACTATTAATATATATATATAATTATATATATATATATATTAATATCAAATTACACGTAGACTGATACTGATTAAATATATATATAATTATTGTTATATATATATTTATATATAATATAAAAAAAATTAAAATGTAAATACGTTAAAAAATAAAATAAAATAAAATAATTAAAAATAAATAATTAAAAAATATATAGATGTGTGTTATTTCGTTCTAATTGTATTGTGAAATTAATATATATATACATATATCAAAATACACGTAGAACGAAATAATATATATATCTACATACATAAATATATACGTATATATCACTATATATATATACCTATATATAAATAAAAATATTTAAAAAAAATTATATATATATACACATAGATTCACATATATATATATATATGTATATATATATATATATATATACATATATTAATTCTACATATATATTTATGTAATATTTTTAAATAATTAGGTATCTTAATTAATTACAATTAGCGGGACCTGCCTGACAACCCATGCCGAAAGTAAAGGGAATTTAATTTGCTAGCACTATATTTAACCCTATAACTTTCCAAGACACCATAAAACCTGTACATGGGGGGTACTGTTCTACTCGGGCGACTTCGCTGAACACAAATATTAGTGTTTCAAAACAGTAAAATGTATTACAACGATGATATCGCCAGTAAAAGTGAAGTTTTTGCATTTTTCACGCACAAACAGCACTTACACGGACGATATTATTGCTGCGATACTTTTTACTGTTTTGAAACACAAATATTTGTGTTCAGTGAAGTCTCCCGAGTACAACAGTACCCCTCATGTACAGGTTTTATGGTGTTTTCAAAAGTTACAGCGTCAAATATAAGGCTTGCGTTTGATTTTTTTTCACATTAAAATTCGCCACATTGGTTACGTTGCCTTTGAGACCCTATGGTAGCCCAAGAATGAAAATTACCCCTATGATGGCATACCATTTGCAATGGTAGACAACCCAAGGTATTGCAAACAGGGTATGTCCAGTCTTTTTTAGTAGCCACTTAGTCACAAACACTGGCCAAAATTGGCGTTTTTTTGCATTTTTCACACAAACAGATACTAACGCTAACTTTGGCCAGTGTTTGTGACCAAATGGCTACTAAAAAGACTGGACATACCCCATTTGCAATACCTTGGGTTGTCTACTATTGCAAATGGTATGCCATTATGGGTGTAAATTTCATTCCTGGGCTGCTATACAGTCTCAAAGGCAACGTAACCAATCTGGCGAATTTCAATTTCAAATGTAACGTGCTATATTTGACCCTGTAACTTCCCAAAATGCCATAAAACCTGTACATAGGGGTACTGTCTTACACGTGAGACTTTACTGAATACAAATATGTGTATTTTATTGCAGTAAAAGCAAACAATATTATGACATTGACCGTTAAAATGTCATGTAGAACTAAAAAAATTAAAAAAATCGTATTTTCTCCCATTTTTTTCATATTAAATTATGTTTCATAGCTAAATACTTGATATTAAATGAAAGCCCTGTTTCCCCTGAATAAAATGATATATAATAAGGGTGGGTGCATTTACTATGAAAGAGGTGAATTACGGTTGGACAGACGTAGCGCAAATGCCAGGTTTTGTTTACATTTTGTTTTCTTCACAACGTGTACATTTGGCTCCGTCCTTAAGGGGTTAAATAACTGTATCTCAATCTCTTAATTGAACTTTAATCACATACAGGAGGCTCTTGCAGGGTCTAGTAAGCTATTAACATAACAGAAGATAAGAAAATCTTAATTAAACAGAACTTGCAATAAAGAAAGCATAAATAGGGCTCTCTTTACAGGAAATGTTTATGGAAGGCTGTGCAAGTCACATGCAGGGAGGTGTGACTAGGGTTCATAAACAAAGGGATTTAACTCCTAAATGGCAGAGGATTGAGCAGTGAGTCTGCAGGGGCATGTTCTATACACCAAAACTGCTTCATTAAGCTAAAGTTGTTCAGGTGACTATAGTGTCCCTTTAATGAATATTTCAGATACTTGAATTCTCAGAATGTTAGGCCATTGCATGTTACTTTAGCAACATTATTGTTAATTTTATTAGAGTTTTTTTAAAGATGTTTTCAATAAATTGAGCTTCTTTCAAGTTATAGTAAAACATAGAATGTAACATAATACGCTCCGTTTTACTTAATTATTAAAATCATCAGAATAAAATAAGTATGCATGTGATAATAATGTATAAAATGTCTATCAATGTATGTAACAGAGCTCCCCATACTCCGACCGAGTACCCTCCATTGATGGACGCTTCCTAGCTTGTCCCGAGGACCACGAGCAAAGCACACAACAACCACTCCGCAACCGCTGTAGCTTGATTGGAGTCTCGCCGTCTTCCTTCCACCCTGGATCAGCTCCTGCCCTCCAGGACAGTGTGGGAAAGACCTCTTCCTTCCCCCCTATATGAACCTCCAGCATCCAGGACTGTGTGGAGAAGACCTCTCCTCCAAATAGAGCATAACAGGAACAGCTCTTAAAAGAGCTAAGTGATTAAAGCTCAGGGGAATATGCAGAGCATAGCTGTTCCCTCCACTCACAAGACAAGACTGCGTGTTGAGGGTCAAGAAGAACTGACTAAAACTTTATTTTACTTGGGACTAGCCCATATGGTCATTACATTAACATTGCTGTGAAAACTCAATAAAATTACAAACAGACAAATCAAAGCAGGCAACATACAGTGACTTATTATAACACAATGGCATATTTTTAAAGGGGTGGGGGAGACAATAATTAACAGAAAATATCTCACGTGCCTGCAGAATTAGCAATATGCAAATCTACCTGAATATGCAAATGAACCAGTCTTGCTATTCATGTAGTGCATATTGCTGTTGCTACCAACAGAGGGCACTAGACAAGCTCCATAGCCAAATCCACCTAGTTGGTAGAAAACCTCAGCAGTACAGGAGAGCAGGCAATACATTTCACAGTACGCACACACACTATAAACATTTACATTACACACACCCTGCACCTATAATGGGTACTGGGTGACTAAAACATAAGAGAAATAAAGCAACCTACATAAATAGTCTGTGTGAAGGTAGAATAGGGGCTTTAAAGCCACATCAGGGCCATCTTTAACGCGGGGCAAACGGGGCAGCTGCCCCGGGCCCAGTTTCTCTTGGGGGGCCCGAGGCACCTGCCCCGTGGGCCTCAAAGCGGGACGGGTGCCGGTTTTGCTCTCACCGCACTGATGCCGGAGCTGGAAGATGACGTCATCTTCCGGCGCCGGCATCCCTACGCGGCGCGCGAGGGAGCTGAAGAGGAAGCAGTGAGTGCTCCCTCGCGCGCCCGCCTTCCTGCCCGACCGGCCACCCGCCCAGGAGCCCAGCAGCACCACTGGACCCCAGGGAATCCCCCCGAGCACTTCAAAAGGTAAGGAGGCTGGGGGGATTATATTTAAAAAAAAATGTGTGTTTGTGTGTATGTGTTTGTGTGTTAGTGTGTGTTTGTGTTTGTGTGTTAGTGTATGTGTGTGTTTGTTTGTGTGTGTGTGTGTGTATGTGTGTGTTAGTGTTTGTGTGTTAGTGTATGTGTGTGTTAGTGTTTGTGTGTTAGTGTATGTGTGTGTTAGTGTATGTATGTGTGTGTTTGTGTGTGTTAGTGTGTATGTGTTTGTGTGTTAGTGTATGTGTGTGTTAGTGTATGTGGGCAAGGTTTCAAAGTGTTAGTGTATGTGTGTGTGTTAGTGTGTGTGTTAGGTGTGTGTGTGTGCGTGTTAAGTGTGTGTTAGTGTATGTGTGTTAGTGTGTGTGTTAGGTGTATGTGTGTGTGTTAGTGTATCTGTGTGTTAGTGTATGTGTGTGTTAGTGTATGTGTGTGTGTGTCAGTATGTCTGTGTGTGTGTGTGTCAGTATGTCTGTCTGTTCGTGTGTCAGTATATATGTGTGTGTGTGCAAAATGTGTGTCATGTGTGTATGTGTCAGTATGTCCGTCAGTGCTGGCCAGGTATAGTTCCCGCTAGTGCATGTGTATGCATGTCAGTATATCTGTCTGTGTGCCAGTAGCGTCTGTGTGTGTGTGTGTGTCAGTATATCAGTCTGTGTGTGGCCAGTGTATGTGCCTGTGTGTGTGTGTCAGTATTTCTCAGTGTATGTGGGTGTCAGTATATCTGTCAGTGTGTGGGTGTCAGTATTTCTGTCAGTGTATGTGTGTCAGTATGTGGATCAGTGTATGTGTCTGTGTGTGTGTGTCAGTATGTCGGTATATGTGTCTGTGTGTCAGTATGTCTGTATATATGCCTGTGTCAGTATGTCTGTCAGTACGTCTACCAGTGTATGTGTCTGTGTGTGTGTCAATATATGTACCTGTGTCAGTGTGTCTGTCAGTGTATGTGCCTGTTTATCTGTATGTAGTCAGTGTATGTATCTGTGTATCTGCTTGTGCGTCAGAGTGTGTACCTGTGCATCTGAGCCGCAACTTTAAATACAAATACACCCTCCATTCAAACTTCAACACTACATATAAAACACACTCCTGCATTGAAACGTCAACACTACATACAAGCACACTCCTACATTCAAAAACAAACACTACACATAAATGCACACTTGCATTCAAACTCCAGTACCACATACAAACACATTCACACAAACATACTCCATACAAACACATGCTTACATTCAAAACATACTAACATGGCTCAGTGCTAAATACAACCCTGCAAGCATGGGAAATTGGTAGAGTCCCAGCTGTCAAAGCATTGTTGGAGTTGCACGACAGATGGGGTTCTACCTTAGTCCAACCTTGCAATTGGGGGTCCCAATAAAATTCATTCTACTTTAGTACCGCCACTGCGTTGGGATGGATGCCGTGATTGCATACCAGGGAGTGAGGGGCGAGAGCGGCAGGGCACAGGGGGCCCAAGCAAACACTTGCCCAGGGTCCATTCGTTATTAAAGACGGCCCTGAGCCACATACATCAAAGAGTCATAGCCACATGGTAGGAGACTGGCCAACAGGCTTCTCCATAACCCAGGGAAGCTGGGCAATTTGTCACACGAAAAATCAGTTACAAAAGGCAGTTTGTAACAATGTACAGGGAGTGCAGAATTATTAGGCAAATGAGTATTTTGACCACATCATCCTCTT
>OW240923.1:87525135-87564058 GCA_933207985.1 Pelobates cultripes | reverse complement strand
TTGTTTTTAAATCCAAGCCATTGTGACACCAGGGAGTGAGTGGTGTGTTTAGTACTATTGTTATCAGTTTAATCACTGTTACGCCCCCTATCCGTTGATGTGGAGCAAGACGCAGCAGCAGAAGAGGACTAAGCCGAGGAGGTTATGGAAGAGCATGGAGTAGGAGGAGTAGAGGAGGTGGCAGCGTACTGGCAGAGTACACGCTGTAGGGCTGACACACCTGCTTGAAGATAACTAACTGCCATTCAATCTATAACAGTGAAAAAAAAAATTTGTTTTTAAATCCAAGCTATTGTGACACCAGTGAGTGAGTGGTGGCACTGGGCACAGTATCCACTGTGAGCCTGGACACACTGGTTGAGACAACCAACTGCTATTCAATCTATAATCATGTTTGTTTCCCACAGGCAGAAAGTGCCCTAAAAGATGGCGGCTTGAACCCAAGTTGGTGGCGATAAGTCACGCAAGTCAACCGGCATTCAGAGCTAAAATACAGCAGCGGGTGGACCATTTTTAGCCCAAGGCAGCTCATCTCATCAGGCCTTTTTTAATCTAATGTATCGCCCAGTGTCAGTCCCTTCGGGATCCATCCTCATTCATCTTAATAAAGGTGAGGTAATCTAGACTTTTTTGACCTAGGCGACTTCTCTTCTCAGTGACAATACCTCCTGCTGCACTGAAGGTCCTTTCTGACAGGACACTTGAAGCGGGGCAGGCTAGAAGTTCTATCGCAAATTGGGATAGCTCAGGCCACAGGTCAAGCCTGCACACCCAGTAGTCAAGGGGTTCATCGCTCCTCAGAGTGTCGATATCTGCAGTTAAGGCGAGGTAGTCTGCTACCTGTCGGTCGAGTCGCTCTCTGAGGGTGGATCCCGAAGGGCTGTGGCGATGCGTAGGACTTAAAAGGTCCGCATGTCCTCCATCAACAACACGCCTCTAAAGCCGCCCTGTCCTTGCCGGGCGCGGGTCATGGGGAGGAGTGAGGACACTTCCGCACCTCCAGTTGATTCCCTGTGCTGCATTATCACCCTTATACGCTGTGTAAAGCATACTTTTAAATTTATTTTGCAAATGCTGCATCCTTTCATACTTGTTGTAATTCGGTAACATTTCCGCCACTTTCTGCTTATACCGGGGGTCTAGTAGCGCGGACACCCAGTACAGGTCGTTCTCCTTCAGCCTTTTTATACGAGGGTCCCTCAACAGGCACGACAGCATGAAAGACCCCATTTGCACAAGGTTGGATGCCGAGCTACTCATTTCCCGTTCCTCCTCCTCACTGATGTCACTGAAGGTATTTTCTTCCCCCCAGCCACGTACAACACCACGGGTACCAGATAGGTGACAACGAGCACCCTGGGATGCCTGTTGTGGTTGGTCTTGCTCCTCCTCTTCCTCCTCCTCAAAGCCACATTCCTCCTCTGACTCCTCTTCCTCATAATCCTCTTCCAGCGTTGCCGCAGGTCCAGCAAGCGATGCTGATAAGGCTGTTTCTGGAGGTGATGGTGACCACAACCCTTCCTCTTCCTCTTCACGCTCATCTATGGCCTGATCCAGCACTCTTCGCAGGGCACGCTCCAGGAAGAAAACAAATGGTATGATGTCACTGGATGGTGCCTTCGCGCGACTGACTGTCACCTCCTCAAAGTGACGCGATGAGCCTACAGGCATTGCGCTTTGAGCGCCCAGTAACGGCAAAAAATTCCTGTAGCCTCAGAGGCTGTCCTAGCACCCCGGTCATACAAATATTCATTAACGGCTTTTTCTTGTTGGAGCAGGCGGTCGAACATTAGGAGTGTTGAATTCAACGTGTCGGGCTGTCGCAAATCAAGCGCCTCACTGGCATGTTGTTTCGCCGCTGGATATCGGCAAAGTGAGCCATGGCCGTGTAGGAACGCCTGAAATGGCCACACACCTTCCTGGCCTGCTTCAGGACGTCCTGTAAGCCTATGTACTTATGCACAAAGCGTTGTACCATCAGATTACACACATGTGCCATGCACGGCACATGTGACAACTTGCCCAACTTCAATGCCGCTAACAAATTTGTTCCGTTGTCACAAACCACTTTGCCGATATCCAGTCGCTGCGGAGTCAGCCACTTTTCCACCTGTGCGTTCAGGGCGGACAGGAGTGCTTGTCCGGTGTGACTCTCTGCTTTCAAGCAAGTCAAACCCAAGACGGCGTGACACCGCCGTATCCGGGATGTGGAATAGTACCTGGGGAGCTGGGGGGGTGCCGTTGATGTGGAGCAAGACGCAGCAGCAGAAGAGGACTCAGCCGAGGAGGTTATGGAAGAGGATGGAGTAGGAGGAGTAGGAGGAGTAGAGGAGGTGGCAGCAGGACTGCCTGCAAGTCGTAGCTGTGTCACCAACTCCTCTGCAGAGCCATGCATTCCATGCTTGGCAGCAGTCAGCAGGTTTACCCAATGCGCAGTGTAGGTGATATACCTGCCCTGACCATGCTTTGCAGACCAGGTATCAGTGGTCAGATGGACCCTTGCCCAACACTGTGTGCCAGACATGCCATTATTTCCTTTTGCACAATCGAGTACAGGTTGGGGATTGCCTTTTTGCTTAAAAGTAATTTCGCCGGTACCTTCCAGTACTGCGTGTGTCCCAATAGCGCAAATTTTGAACGCTTCTTCAGACCTACCAGCTTGTAAGGAAAATAGCGGGCTATTGTTCGGACAAGCCAGCAGTCAGACGCCAAGGGGTGACTTCTGACATTGTCTTCTTACGCCAAACATGTCCTTGACAGACACATGACTGGGAAGATGAGCGGAACTGCCCGGGGCGTGGAGGCGGAGTGGGCGGATGGTTGAGAGGGGACAAGGAGGCAAAGGCAGTGGCGCCATTTTGGAAGCTGAAGATGCTGGACCAGGAGGAGGCTGGCGTTTAGAGTAGGCTTAGCCGTTTGTACTCATGTGTTGATCCCATGTATGCTAGATGTGAGATCATGTGCCTACGCAAAAGTAGCAGTTGTACCTAGGGTGCTGGACTCTAATGACTCAGTTTCTTTTGGCACAGGTTGCAAATGGCACGCTGTTGTCAGAGGCAGACACACAAAAAAAATGCCACACTGCTGAGCTCTGCAATGACGGCAATCTGGTGGTGGACACAGCATGCGTTGATTGGCGTGCTGTCTGGCTGACCCCGGGTGCCGATGCATGCTGTCTGACTGTGCCACTAGCTCCTTGCAACGACCTCCCCCTGCTTCCAACTCGTCTCCTCCTCCTCCCTGTCTCCCCATCTGAACTTTTGCCCTGTTCTTCTTCTTGACGAGCGGGCACCCACGTGACATCCATGGACGCATCGTCATCATCAACCGCTTCACTTGTATCTGACAACTCAGCAAAGGAAGCAGCAGCGGGTACAACATCATCATCATCATCACACCAGACGTCCATGTGTGTAATGCTGCCTGCCTGAGACATATCCCTGTTATCTACATCCTCTGGCAATAATGGTTGCGCATCACTCATTTCTTCAAACGGATGTGTGAATAACTCCTCTGACATACCAACTGAAGGGGCTGTGGTGCTAGTTTTGGTGGTGGCGGCAGGCGGGTGAGTGGTATCTTGAGAGGTGCTTGAAGCTAAGCTGGAGGAGGATGGTGCGTCAAGGTTCTGAGCGGAGGCTGTAGAAGATTGGGTGTCCTGTGTTAGCCAGTCAACTATGTCCTCAGAACTTTTCAAGTTCAGGGTAAGTGGCCTCTGAAAACTGGGCATTATTCTAGGGCCAAAGGGAATCACAGCACCACGACCACTTATAGACTCTATGGGTGGCCTGCCTCTGCCTTTCATGTCATTTCTTTTGCTGGGATTAGTGGTACCTAAGGCGCGTGTTACTGTGAGACCAGATATGGTAAATGTGCACTGGCACAGTTGTGCAGAGCACAGGCTGTAGGCCTGACACCCGCTTGAAGATAACTAACTATTCGAAGAATCATAACAGTGTGAAAAGTGTTTTTGTTTTAAATCCAAAGCCAAAGTCACCAGACCAATTCAGGCACCGTCACCGTATCCACTGTTAGCTTAACACACCCAAAGTTTAAGAAGATAACCACCTGCTATTCAATCTATACAGTGAAAAAAGTGCTTTGTTTTTAAATCCAAGCTTTGTGTCACCAGATCTAAGTGGTGGCACTGGTCACCGTATCCACTGTTAGCGTAACACACCCGCTTTAAGGACACTGACTGCTATTCAATCTATAACAGCGAAAAAAGTGTTTTGTTTTTAAATCCAAGCTTTGTGTCACCAGATCTAAGTGGTGGCACTGGTCACCGTATCCACTGTTAGTGCAACACACCCGCTTTAAGGACACTGACTGCTATTCAATCTATAACAGTGAAAAAAGTGTTTTATTTTTAAATCCAAGCTTTGTGTCACCAGATCTAAGTGGTGGCACTGGTCACCGTATCCACTGATAGCGTAACACACCCGCTTTAAGGACACTAACTGCTATTCAATCTATAACAGTGAAAAAAGAGGTTTTTTTTAAATCCAAGCTATTGTGACACCAGATCTAATTGGTGGCACTGGTCACCGTATCCACTGTTAGCGTAACACACCCGCTTTAAGGACACCGACTGCTATTCAATCTATAACAGTGAAAAAAAGTGTTTTTTGTTTTTAAATACAAGCTTTGTGTCACCAGATCTAAGTGGTGGCACTGGTCACCGTATCCACTGTTAGCGTAACACACCCGCTTTAAGGACACTGACTGCTATTCAATCTATAACAGTGAAAAAGTGTTTTGTTTTTAAATCCAAGCTATTGTGACACCAGATCTAATTGGTGGCACTGGTCACCGTATCCACTGTTAGCGTAACACACCCGCTTTAAGGACACTGACTGCTATTCAATCTATAACAGTGAAAAAAGTGTTTTTTGTTTTTAAATCCAAGCTTTGTGTCACCAGAACTAAGTGGTGGCAATGGTCACCGTATCCACTGTTAGCGCAACACACCCGCTTGAAGGACACTGACTGCTATTCAATATATAACAGTGAAAAAAGTGTTTTTTGTTTTTAAATCCAAGCTTTGTGTCACCAGATCTAAGTGGTGGCACTGACTGGGAAATGGGCACAGTATGCACTGTGAGCCTGACACAGAAGCTGGCAGCAGTGGCAGACAACTGACTGCTATTCAATCTATAACAGTGAAAAAAGTTTTTTGTTTTTAAATCCAAGCTATTGTGACACCAGATGTAATTGGTGGCACTGACTGGGGAAATGGGCACAGTATGCACTGTGAGCCTGACACAGAAGCTGGCAGAAGTGGCAGACAACTGACTGCTATTCAATCTATAACAGTGAAAAAAGTTTTTTGTTTTTAAATCCAAGCTATTGTGACACCAGATGTAAGTGGTGGCACTGACTGGGGAAATGGCACAGTATGCACTGTGAGCCTGACACAGAAGCTGGCAGCAGTGGCAGACAACTAAGTGCATTTACATTACATAGAAAAAAAAATTCAAAAAAAAGCATACCCTTATCCCTAACCTAGCTATGCTTTTCCCTATCTTATGAACAGCAGCTACACTTTCCCTCCTCTTACTAAGCATGCAGCTTGAGAATGAATCTAAAATGGATGCTGTCCAGTAGGTGGGAGGGTCTGCTAGGGAGGCTGTGCTGCTAATTGGCTGGAATGTGTCTGCTGACTGTGAGGTACAGGGTCAAAGTTTACTCAATGATGACGAATAGGGGGCGGGTCGAACCGCGCATATGTTCGCCCGCCGTGGCGAACGCGAACATGCTATGTTCGCCAGGAACCGTTCGCCAGCGAACCGTTCGGTACATCACTACTTCTGAGAACACTGATCTGTCTCTGTGTTTTCCTGGGAATGAAAACGGGGTACAGATATAGGCCTCATTTTAATATTTTGGGGGGAAAATCATAGTCAGTGAGCCTTATGTTTTAGAAATGTATCTGGTTCCTTTGATGCTGGAATTTATTTCTCTTTAAAAATCTGCTATATAGTATTTTCCCATGTATAACACAGCATAATAAGTTTTGTATTGTGCACTTAAAATGTTCAGTAAAAATGAAAAAAACAAACAATTTAATGAATATCAAAAAGCAGAGTACTGTTAGTTGAAAAAGCATATTTTTACAAATAAATAAATATATATTTTTGTGTCAGTCATTATTATGGTATAGTTTATAGGCCCAATTCAATCCAATAATTGGCAAAATCCGAGAAGCGGCTATAAAAATTCTTCTTATTGCCGTTTGATTGATACAAGCGAAGCTCTCCAAACAAAGCACAATATAGCGCACCGCCTGAGTCAAAGGAATCTATTTGTAATGTAAAGTCCAAAAATATTCATATTTAATAAGATTTTTCTGCAGCAGATGTGAAAAGAAAATTGGTATTTTTTTGGACAAGCAGAATAAAAAAAACAACAACCTGATCTTCATATTGTGTATTACAGGAAAATCCGTTTTACCGGCTGATTTAAGGAGAGAGAGGGAAAGGAAAAATCCCCAGATAATATCAAATGACATATGAACTTATTATTTTAACAAACCCTGTAATGGAAAATAGATTTCCTTCGCATTGTAAGAGTACCGCTTATGGGCACCTACCCATAGATTCAATAAACAAAAAAACATATTTGCTTCTGACTTTAAAATCAAACTGGAAATGAGATGAAGGGAGAAAAAGAAATCTCTCGGAGCTGCAATCAAACATTCATTGCGACCGCGGAAAGCATGTTATTACATCATTCACTTGATTCATCACATCCAGAGAGATTTCATAATCATCTCCAGCATTAAAACAAGGGAGTATTTCATTAACAGTGATGGCTGTTTGGAGAAAGCCAATTGTGGTCAGACACGTTATTCACACCAGTCTGCAAGCAGTGCGCCGGCTTCGTTATGTTTCCCAATAGGAAGATTTCATGTAAGGGTAAAAAAATACATATGTTTAAATTGATCTAAAAAATAAATAAATAAGAAAACGCACAAATTGGTACATCATTAAACCCTTAAATAAATATTTAGGCAAATGTGCGTTCATCAGAGATGGACAGTCTTATAGCAGTCCTCCAACATTCCATACAGACAAAGAAAGGGGTGTAACAAGGGGCGGGGATGTTCTGAGCAATTTTAGGTGACTTACTAATAACAATTTATGCAGCAAAAATGTAAGTGAGAACAAGAACAATGTATCTTATTTCCACAGACTGATTTCTAAACACATTTATTGTAGTTTAAAGACACATCACTGGGAGTATTAGTGCTGTGGAGCTCTGTTATACACTCAGACACACCAACAATATGGAGCTCCTAGAAAAGAGGCATACTAGAATAGAAAATAGGTATTTGGGCCCAAAATAGAGACTGTCCCTCCCGGGTAAGAATAGGGACCTATTTGCTAAATGGTGAATTATGGGGAACGTACAGCTGAGGAGGAATAAATATCCAATTCAAGATAGAGCTTTTTAAATTTCATTTATTTTGATCTAAATGTGGTAACTTGTCAATATGCTGTGACCCAGTGTTCAGTAATGAACTCTTAAAACAATGTTTTGTTTGAATACTGACCCCTGTTTTCGGCTGTGGCCTGTGAAACAAAATGATTGCTCTCATCTAGTTTATGCAAGTTTCAAATTAGTTTTTGTGGGAATGGTTGAATCGGAAAATGGGATCAGGAAATATCCTGGCCATAATGGCCGCCCGATGCAGGAAGTGAAGAAATGTCTAAAAATCAACCCCAATCTGCCAATGGAGATATTTAAGAGCCCCTGGTTGTTTATATATTGTTAAAGTTCAGATATAAAGATCAGTGAAAATAACAATGTGTTTTTTTAAACTGAAAAATAACTTTGCAAATATTTTGGTGGGAATAAATTATTTTTGTGAATTTTTTTGTGTTTTTTGTAAATGTATTTGCCTGTCAAAAGCTTTCTTGTGTAGGGATATTGTGTAGGGATATAATTAGTATGATTTCACTTCAGGGTACAGCGGTGTAAAATGGGGTACAGTGTTTATTTAGATGAGGTCATGTTTAAGGTATGGCAGGGTTATATGGGGTAAAATGTTGGAGGCCATGTTTTTTTCACCTGTTGCTTTTTTTAAATCCTAATTTGCCGACTCAATAGGGGATATTTTTCAAAGTGTTATGAAAAGTGGTAGTTAAATTCCCTCATTATTTTGGTCATATTTATTAAGTGATCTAAAAAGTATCGGTTTTCTTCATTGTAAATTTCTCCAGTCTTCATAGATATTTCCGTTTCCAAAGATCGCCAAATCTCTAGTGTTGGAAAAATACCACCAGCTTTCTGTTAGAAAAAGAACCCGAAATATTTATAAATCTGTTGTGTCATGCGAAAAAATGGCACATATTCAGAAATGATGGTAAGGTTCCAAATTAAAAAAAAACTGATGAAAAAATCCGACAGATTTATACAATTGCACCAAACATTTATTACTGGAAATTAAAAGGAAAAGTGTTGGCAACACATAGGATTAATTAATATATTCACTGTTATTTTCAGCAGAAATTTCTGAGACAACTGGCAGAATTTAAAATGAATAAAATTGTTATTTTTTAGATCACTTTAATACCGTATATACTTGAGTATATGTCGACCCGAATATAAGTCGAGACCCCTAATTTTACCCCAAAAAACTGGGAAAACTTATTGACGCGAGTATAAGACTAGGGTGGGAAATGCAGCAGCTACTGGTAAATTTCTAAATAAAATTAGAACCCCTTAAAAATTAATTAATTGAATATTTATTTACAGTGTGTGTATATAATGAATGCAGTGTGTGTGTGTGTATATAATGCAGTGTGTTTGTATGAATGCAGTGTGTGTATGTGTATGAATGCAGTGTGTGTGTGTATGAGTGCAGTGTGTGTGTGTATGAGTGCAGTGTGTATGTATGAGTGCAGTGTGTGTGTGTGTGTGTTTGAGTGTGTGTGTGTGTGTGTGAAGGCAGTGTGTGTTTGTATGAGTGCAGTGTATGTGTGTGTGTATGAGTGCAGTGTGTGTGTGTGTGTATGAATGCAGTGTGTGTGTGTATGAGTGCAGTGTGTGTATGTGATGCAGAGCCTTGGTGGGGGGGTGGGCTTTTTTTTAAAATTATTATTAATATTTTTTTTATTTTAATTTTATTACATTTTTTATTTATATATTTTTTCGTCCCCCCCTCCCTGCTTGATACATGGCCAGGGAGGGGGGCTCTTATTCCCTGGTGGTCCAGTGGTGTGCACTGTGTAGGAGGGGGGCTGGAAGCGAGCTGTAACTTACCTTTCCTGCAGCTCCTGTCAGCTCCCTTCTCTCTCCTCCGGTCCGGTCAGCTCCCTTCTCCTCCACTGTAAGTCTCGCAGCCTCGCGGCCTCGCGGAGCATTCCCCGCGGCTCTCGCGAGATTTGCAGTGGGAGCTGACAGGGGGGCTGAACGGAGGAGAGAGAAGGGAGTTGACAGGAGCTGCAGGAAAGGTAAGTTACAGCTCGCTGCCAGCCCCCAACAGGACCGTCGAACTTGTAATAAGCCCGGTGGTCCTGGTCTGTATTATAGCAATCTAAATTGCCATAATACAGACATTAACTCGAGTATAAGTCGAGTGGGGGTTTTTCAGCACAAAAAATGTGCTGAAAAACGCGACTTATACTCAAGTATATATGGTATATATGATTAAAATAATGAGGGACTTCAACCGCACTTTTCAGAACACTTTGATAAATATCCCCTATTGTTTTTTCTTAGTAAGGCTTGGCCGGTTCTATAACAACGGAATATATTAAGCTACCTGTTCATTTACATGTTCACTTCCAACAGATTGTCGTCCTCAGGCACATTAGTCAGAGTAATTCGACCAGGTGATACTGTTAATTGGCTCATTAGTTACACTGACTAACTGACTAATTTGGACTGCAGAAGGTTTGGCTAGGTGATGTTATATCCTGCTTTTTAAGGGAAGAATATTCAGCCAAAATTAATTTTTTTTGTTGTTGAGAAAACCCAACACTTAGTTGAATAAAAATACATCTAAATAAATTAAGAAAAAATATAAAGTATTCTTATTTTACATCATTGTATATGTTTTAGCAATAGTATAGCTTCACAAGATCAACCCTTGATTAGAGAATTATAGATCTGACTAGTACTACTGAAAACATCTAGTGTCAAGGCGATTGAAGTCCAAGTGAAGAGTTGGCTAGAATCGTCATTGCTAGCATGCACTATAGTTTTGACTTTAACCAAAAGTTGTTATGAGATTTAGATAACTCTGCAAATAAAAATTATATATAATCCCTGCAGTATCAGAACCTTTTAGTACTTCATTTGCCCAGAATATAAAATAGACGATAATTGAGTGATAAAAATTGTGTTTGACCAACTAACTCTGCCACAACTAGCCGAGTCTCAATAAACTGTTGAAGGTCCCTACAGACAGTCATCTACGTGCCAGATCTTAATTGTGAAACCACCTTTTCTTAGTCTTAAAACAAGCAGCTATAGATACCCAAAACCTGATATTCTCCATCAAAGACAAAATTGTATGTATCTATTGTATATTAAATAGGTTTTTCTATGGAAGATTGATTATTTTATACAGTCAGAGTTTTGAACTCGGAGAAATAAAATCCCCTAATTTTAGTCTTCGTCGTGATCCCAGTTTGGAGCTGAAAAAATCAATAGTGGTGGAAAAAAAAAAGAAGGACTGTGAAATTTGTTATGACACATCGGAGCTTTTCTTTGTGTCTTCTAGTCTGTTATATTTTTTACTGCAGTCACAAATCCTAAAATGCTATTACTGTTTTACCAGATGGTTCCCAAGTATTCATACTTGATAAAAAACCTCTTGGGTGATCAAGCACTGAAAAATCAATATATTTTCCAACTTTCAATGGCTGGCGATTTAGTTTCATTACATCGAGCTGTTTCTCAGCTCCTACTGTGATATGACCAAAGCTCCTGCGTTGAGTTTTAATCTCTCGAGCAGTTGATATAGACAGTTAATGAAGGGTTACGTTTTCCTCTGTACATGCTTCACAATTCTTCTGATCTCTCTAGGATGTGTCTAATACTAGGATTTCATATTTATTAACCCTCTTCATGTTACGGGCTGTTTAGCAAACAAGAATCCATTCAACGCTAAGCAGAAACTATAAATAGGCCGTCATTTGACATCACGATTTCACTCAGATTGCATTCAAACTGGATTTCCAATCATCCCCCAAAAAATAAATAAACTGACATTGTATTTGCTACAGGTTAATTTACTTAATTTTGTGACATGTATTATTAATTATTGGCTATTTATTGGAAATAATATTTATAATAGGATAATAATCCATTCTAGTTTTATAATTTAAGAAGTCGATTCTTCAGAAGCAGCTACACAAGTATTACTGAGGCCTGGCATCTGATGTCCCCTATTATATATAGAATATTTATACTATGGTAGCCAGTTAAATTAGTTTATATCTCTTGGGGAATATTGGTTGGTTCTGGGTGCAGACATGTTATTCCAAGATAATGAGCCATATTCATCAAGACTAAAATGGGAAAATCCCTGGGCAAAGTATGAAAACAGTCGCACAATAACCAAGACAATATAGCTGCTGTCACCATAATAACCCATGCATCATGCCTGCTGATTACTTCAAAAGCAGCATTTTGCTCTAAAATTGCTCCAGCTTTGCCTTGATACATATGGCTATTCCAGTATTGGTCTGCTTCTTGTGATGCTCTCTCATTGCCCTGTCTCTACCAGGAAGGAGTCCAGCCTTTTGTCAAAACTCCCTTGACTGCTGACTCCTTCGATCACCAAATCAAGTTACCTTTCCATTCCCAATAAGTAACGCAACACCATATTAAGTGGGTAAGGGCAAGGGTCACAGCTTTATTTAAACCATTACAACCAAATACTGTCAGTTGCTGGTTTTACCCAGCAGAGAGGTACACTTTAAACTTTTTCCAGAGCTTCTTCAGCCTGTCCTTCGTGATCAACCAAATTCAGGCTGCGTCTCCCCAAGCCCATCCGGGCATTATTCATTTACCAAACTTGTTGGTGCAGGAAAGCCGCAGCCGTGACAAAATTAAAAACAGAGAAAAAAACAGCACTGGGATGAATATATCCAAATAATGGTCTCTCCAATCCTGATCACTCTACCACTACCTATTTGATCAGTATTAGATCACCAATTCAGAACTTCCACTTAATTTTTACACTAAAGAACATCCTTCCTAGAACTTGGAGCCACCAATCTGCCGACCCATAGACCTGCATAAAAACACACTTAAAAAGGCCATCCGGAACCGGATTGCCTCAAATGTGGAAACATAAATAGCAGGCAGAATCCCACCTACGTCTACCAGCAAGTGCACAAATACAGGATGCCTAACGACCGTCGACAGTGCAATGACTCAGTTGAACCACAAATGCTTTAGTCACATCTTCCCATCCCATGAAGTGCATCAAAATTGAAAGAGCTGACCCCGATCCATTGACATGGATGTCCCACGATGCCGCAAGTCAAAAAGAAAGGCTAAAGTAGATGACAACCTACTTTCTGAAGAAGACCAACCAAATTCTCATACCCCACAAATCTATTGATCCCACACTGTCAGGTATTCTTCCAAAGATGTGGGAGCCAGGAACCTCCCAATCAAGTCAGTCAAGTTCCAAAACTCCAAAACTCAAGTTCCAGAATCATTCGAGTGTCAGGATCATATTGATCCAGCACGCAGAATAGTATCACACCCTAGAACTAAGGGTCCTTCGAATGGCCAGACTTAACATACCCGAGAATAGTCAGAAAACTAGCTGAGGTCAGGGACACAGAATGAGACACAGCGATAAGGAAAAGCCAAAAGAAATCAGGGAAGTCAAAGCAAAGCCAAAGTCAAAAAACAGAAAAACACAATCAGGAACACACTCTCGGATAACCATCTAAGGGAAACCACAACAGGGCACTGACCAAAAGGTAATTTGGGTTTAAATAACCCTCTTGAGGATGTAATTGATTGTCTCTGGCCTTTGACCCCAAAACGTGCGTGCGCATATATGACGTGAAGTCGCACGCACATTGGTGCCATCTTTGATATGGGCGAAGGTAAGTCTCCTATTAAAACCAGAACTGCAGTGGCCGGCGTCTCTTGGAACATCGTACTCGCTGGGGACCGGAACGGTTTGCCGCTACCAAGGTAAGTATACAATATCTCTGTTGGCGTGACCGCTTAGTTTATGTGCGGCCACGTCGGCAGAAGAACGGGGAGTCATGACATCGGGGCACTCCACAAGCCTCTGTCTCTGGTGTCACCTCCTGAAATTGATCCTACTGGAAACGAGAAAGAGAGTCAGCAATGCATTAGACACACCTGCCACATGCACCCGAATCAGAACTAATTTTTACAATATGACAAATACCAGAAGAGAACCCAACGATAACTGGTTCATGAAATAAACTGCACTAAGGTTATCAGTACAGAAAAGAACCTGCCACTTTAACAAAGCCGAGACCCAGAGTTTGACCGACACTACAATCGAGAATAGCACCAAAAAGGAATCTGACCACGCCAGTGGCATGAACATCATAACCCTCAGTCAAGGGCACCAAAACCAATCAAGCCAAAGCCTTCAAGAACAGCTCAAAGGCCAAGTTAGACACTGTGTAACTGCACCAAAATGTCTGACCATTGTAACCCACGAGGAACAAAACTTCAAAGTCCCAAAAGGAGAGTAAAGTTAAAAGGTAGATGAATACCAACCATAGCCAAAGAAAGTCAGTGACTGAAAGCACGCCCCATGGGCATAACTTACAGACAAAATTCAAATGGATCAGTAGGGATTGCAGGATTGAAATGGCCCAATAAGGAGCACCTCGAACCTGATCCACCAGAGATGACAAGCTGAAGCTTGTCCTCTGGCAAGTTAAACACCTTATTACCACAATACCCAGGAAGAAATCGTACTAGGGCCCTCCGTTTTCTCCTCAGGGCCTGGAACACCAAAATCCACCATAACCCTACAAAAGTGGAACAACAAGTCTGTACAAACTTGAGAACCCGACGAACCCACAAGATAATGCCGAAGAGAGGAACAAACCGCTACCCGCAAAACCACCAATTCCAAAAAGGAACTGAATAACTATAATAATAAAATATAATAATAATAATAGTAAAAACACGAAATCAAACAGCCCATCAGAAGGTACATGTCATAAAATAAATTCCTATTAAACTGACAGCCTAGTAAATGAAAATAATCCGAAATGACCTAGCAAGAAACTAAATAGAAATTGAAATTCAGATTTTTTTCAACAGGGCCCCCAGCTCTACCAGACGAGCCAACTCCAATGCCCAATCAAAAGACACATATCGTATTTGACAGACCTCTTTAGCAATGCCATCATTTACCAAATGTCCATTTTTTTGAACCAAGTCCAAAGGGGACCCATCCTAACCTCCTTTTGAAATTTCTCTGACAAGATATGCTACTTACCCCGAACCAATAACAAATTAGGTGCAAATGACGCCTCCTGCAACACAACTAACAGAATATGGAAACCGCCTTTAAAACCTTCCCATAAAATGTAAGCATCCCTACACTTGGGGTACCGAACAAGCCATGTGAGCAGCCTTCCTGCCTTCACTGGGGTCCTTGCTCTGAGGAACGTCGTTCTTGGGGGGACTTATCCAGCTTGAAACAATGCACTGTCGGGTTTGCTCCCCTACAATGGGAACACTCGTGCTTAAATTGACAGCTGCTATATCACTTACAGTGGCACTCATTAAAGAGCCAACAGATGCCCTTCTTGTGACCTGCTGACACTCCTGCAGGAGCGCCGGTGGAAAGTGATTGGGCTTCACGGAGTCATAAGTAGCAACCAAAGATTACCGTCCTGTACTCCAAAATCCAATTGAGCTCGCATCACCATTTTTTCCCCCTGTACTGCTAGTCATACTGATCAAGCACTGACCTCCATATACCTTGTTGGCACCGCAAATGAGGTCCAAATAGGTGAACAGTTACAGTGCCCTCTCAGGAAACCTACTACTCAAAATACTTGAAAGTGTCACAAAGACTTGGAACCAATTTCCAAACATTCTAAGCAATTGCTTACCTTTGTCCCCCTCCCCGACTTCCCCTTGCCATGGTCTGTCTACTGAATCTTTAAAAAAAATGTTTTATTTATTTTATCCAAGGGCACGTGTTAACTCAGCGTAGCATCATGACATACTGGACCCAGAGAGGGGGTACTACTTAACTCTGGTCCTAAATCCATAACTTCTGTAAGGGGCACCTCAGGACGGGGAGGGGACCCACCCACAAACCCACCCACAGACCCAGTGTAAGGGACACCTCAGGACGGGGAGGGGACCCACCCACGGACCCAGTGTAGACCATGAATCTTGCGCATGGGGGAAGCGCTCTAACACTGCCCTGTGCAACTGCACTACTTCCCTTTGAGACCCACGACCCCCAGCTGGCTCTGTCTGCGCAGCCCAAGCGCGAGCACAAGCATACTCACGACCCTGGAGGAGAGGAACCAGTCTATCCATCCTCTGAGAATCAGCCGAATGTGCAGAAAACTGCACTTTGCTCTCTTTGGCTCACCATACCTCACTGGAAGCAAAAGTCCTGCAGCACATTTTGTCCGAATTGTGGCATCGAATAGACTCAGATTCTCATTTGCGAACTATATCCAAGTACTCCAGTGAACGTATTTCGAATCCCTCCTGTGAATTTCCTCAGAATCCAGCGACTGAATAAGATTCTATTCCCGAATGACATCCGAATTCAATTGGCAAATTGCCTCTGAATGCAATTTGCAAACTTTTCCCGAATTTAATGTGACATCACCGAATGACGTAGGGACCTGTAATGTCAGTGCAGCGGTGCATACGGATGTCACGTACACACCCCTGTGGGAGGTTCGAGCATCACTCCGTCTCCTCTGGCATGTGGCCACATGCTCTGATGTGACATCATGCCCAGACAGAAGAGAGGGTCTAGGGCTCAGAAACCGTCTTGAGTAGTAGTAGTCTGGTAATTTCCCCAGAATTCCCTGCTTCCATCTGTAAACCAACTGTATCCATTTGGTTGCTATGCCAGGGGGTTGGCCTTTCCTTCAAGATGAACCTCAAGTAATGGCAATGGTAGAAATTGCTACAGGGAATATGCAGTGGAACTCTAAAAAACAGGACACGTAGCTGGTCTTCCCATGTAATATGAGCCTGGTCTACAGAATTTCCGTTTAGGAGAGAGGTTTCTGAGTTAAAGACATGAGTCGCACAGCCAGTCACAGACCAGTGACACTGTGACTGTTTGCTTCATGGGAGTTTTTTTATGATACGGTAAGTTAATTTTTCCTTTGTATTTGTGCTGAATCTGCCATTTTTTTTTTTTCATTTCATATAAATGATATCCTGACTGACCCAACAATCTAATTTTCAATCTCTGTCCAATCTACATAACTTTACAGTGCTCTGATTGGTGCGTTTTGCCGGAAAAAAAATTATTTACCAATTATGAACAGATGTAAGTTCAGGAACATAAAATATGTCCATTATGGTTCTAAAATATTACAAAAAGTTCAAATCTTATCTTCCGTTCACAGAGTGTTTGTCACTAAAAACTAATAGTAACTAGAGTTTTGCATGATGTGAAAATGCAGCTCGGCAGAACCTTTTACCCTGAAACAGAACCTTTTTTCTGGATACTGGAATTTTGACCAAATATTAGGTGCCAAAATGGGTCAATCAATGTGCTGCACAATATATACACAATATTTATTTATATTAAATAATTATATATAAAATTATTTTTTTTGTACTCTTTTTTTCTCTCTTTTGGTCAAATCCTACTTTCTCTGTGAATAAAATCAACATTCAGTGGCTATCCCCAAGCCACCAATCAACCTTTCCCCCTATCAGTTATCTATTTTGGGCCACAAGCAGATTTGGTTAGTCTTTAAATCAGTTAAAATTTTGGCTTGGATTTTGTCCCGTCCTGAAAGGAATATCCAAGCCTAATAGTCACACAAACCTAATTCCATTGACAATGTTCCTCAAGGTTCACTGAAGTGAGAATTGTTGGGAATTCAAATTGAAATTTTCACTCAAAATAGCTAAACTGTAAAAAAAGTTCAGTTCTTGGCCCAGTATTTGAAATTCACTTTAAGTTCCCAAGATTTAGTATTGATCATTGAATTTCCATGGGATTCAATGATTCCAAAGATGGCAGCCCGCTCCCCCCACCACGTACAACACAAAAGAAATTAACTTGAGCTTTGCTGCAAAGAAAAAAGTCATTTCTAGATACATTTGGCTGTAATCCTTTGCTTTAAAGACAAATGCAATTATCATCTTTATAATTTATCATCAGGTTCCAGCTTATCACTCTATTTTCAAAGTTCTCTCAAAATTTCTATTTCCCATGTAAATGGTATAAACCCCTCCAACGGAATGCATAGTGTGTATGAAGATACGTGGCCATCCGAACTCACGCACACCTGCACGTCATAATATGCACCATCCACTGATCTAACGGTTAGAAGGGAATACAAGAGTCTCAAATGCAGAGATTGTATCAATCAGAGAGGAATGGGATATATATCATTCTTGTTTGTTTAATTATTGATTAATAATCCAAATCAAGTTATTTATTAATGAATAACATATCATGCAGCATTCCCTCAATCTTTTGAGGACAGATCTGTTTTTTGAAAATATATTTATGTATGAGTTACATAGCAAAATATGAAAAAAGGAGAATTAGTAGCTGTAAAGAATAACATGTTCTGGCTATGCAGAAGGTGTGAAGCCCTCAGATTTCAATGGACTTGTTTTATGGGCTTCCGAGAGCCATGACATTTAAAAGCCCAAGGCATTGAGAACACATTTCCTTGACGAAGCCATCTTCACATTCTGCGTGGACTTGGGTCCATATGACAACGCTGGGGCATAAAGTGAACACATAAATACTGTCTCTGCCTCAAACCTCGCTGTTGTCAGAGGGGACACGGACACAGTGCAGAATAATGAGATTTTCTGCCCCTTCAGACACTAAGTATATATATTCCATCTTAATGGGCTTTCTTTGTTCATTAACCCCTCCATTGATGGAAAGTGTATTAAAACTTGCTGGTAGCCATCAGTAATGACTACACAGCACAAGCTAGGTGGCTACTAACTAATAAAAAACATGCATTCAGTTTTTATTAGTTATCAAACGTATTGGGAGATCTAAATACAATTATACCCCAACTTAATAGAACTCATTTTATTGAGTTTGGAAGGAAGAAAGTTGGGTTTATCTTGCCAGGAATGACAATTTCAAACTAGCCCAGAGGAAAATATAGTAAACTTTGAAAAATATAATAATGCATCGTTTTTCTATTTCAGGTTTTGTCTAATGCTCGCTTTTGTGTGTTTAGTTCACTATAACGCACTGTTTAGTGAATAGTCCCCCATACACCCTTGGAATAAGGTGATATAACACTCTACAGTCTTAGCAGCCAGTTGCAATATGTCCTATTTGCATTATTTTAATAAATGCTGTGATGAAGAAAAAGAAAATAAAATTAAAAAATAAATAAATACAGTGATTAATTGACCTTAACCTGTTTAAAAATGTCTTATTTGCTAAACCCCTCTGGTGTTCTATAATATGTCACAAATAAGAGTTGATTTTCTTGCAAATGTAATAAAAGCAGATGATTATTATTATTAGTTTTTATTTTTTATTTTTTTTTACATTCAATGCTCGGGAATGAAAGACTCGAGAGCAAAACAAATCCAGGCAACAATGTAAATGTAGCATGAAATTACTTCTGTAAACAACAGTCATTCATTATTTCAACATTTTTCATAAAAGGTTAGGCAGATGAGTGGATGGGGCGTAAGAGAGAGGGTGGGCCTGCCAACGCAATCTATCAGTCCTACACCGCCAAACATCTGTTGGACGACGGGAAAAATAATAAAAATAAAGGCATATTACGATGGTGATTGATAACCGAAATATTAACAAGCAGGGCTATTTTATTCATTAAAGTGTACGATGGCCCCTGAAAAGATATATTTGATTTGATGGGAATGAAAGGGAATTTTATTTAACGTTGATTTGGTGAGTGAATAAGCCCTACGAAGGAAACAAATAGCAGACTGCAGCAGCATGACAGAACACTAATCATATTTACAAACTATATTAAATCTGTCCATTGTGCTTGCCTGGCCGAGGATTGGTTCTTTTATAATTGTCAATGTAACCAGTGTTGGCTTATGGGAGAATTTAACTGCAGTGATATAAGATGACTGCAATGCTTATTATTGCGTTATTATTACTGGTTTATGTTTATTAAAACAATTTGTCATGCAGAACAGGGATGGGGGAATGGAGACGTTAAATTGTGCTGTATTCAACCTAGAGAAATGAGTTACAATAAAATTAATGGCAGGCAAACCGCGTCTGACACTTGTAACGGTGCAGAGCTACACAGTGTTTCGTTTCATTTTCTACTTGTAAGGGTCACGCCATTAAACTTACATATTCCAAACGAATAAAGATTCAGAGCAAAGACGGAAAAGTTTATGAAGCACAAGTGAAATTTTTTTTTTCTCTCCTTTTTTCTTTCCTGGCTCCTAATACATTTCTTTCAATTATTAAAAAAAGAAATGCAGATTGAACACTTAAATCACGCCGTTTTATTATAATACGTCCTTCAATTTTCCAGGGACTTGCTGGATGGCTGCAACAGAACCGAGTTTAGGCAGGAGTGAAACTAATCACTAAAGAGCTTTGCACAGAGGATCTGACGAACATGACGAGGTCCCTGTAATAAGCTTATTGAAAACTTCATTTTTCCATTTGGCTCCAGAGAAAGTGTTCTCGATGAATACATTCTAATTCAGCATTCTTCGGATAAATAATAAGCTCTTAGTCAGGGGAGAACAGAGGGTCCTTCTCAGGTTAGGACCAGAATGCTAATGTGAAGGCAGCTCCTTGTCATGTCTAGATCAGGACTGCCCAGTCCAAGCACCACAGCCGCCAATGGACTACAGTTCTCATAATTCCTTGATAGTCATTGCCTCACACACACTAGTAAGAAGAGAACCTTCAACAGGTGCCAATAATTCAATCATACCATTATATATTACCAAGTACTAAGGTCGGGGGACAATGCTGGGCAAGTAAGGGGGAAAAATAAACTTCAACAAAATAATTCAGGAAAAATCCAGTATATTACATTATGGATATTGAAAGCTTCTAGATCCAGGCAATTCTAGATAAGATCACTACAAAGTTACATAGCTACAAAGTTACCTAATATATAGTTACATAGACTGAAAAGACTTGTGTCCATCAAGTTCAACATTTCTCACATCTGTTTTTGATGTTGATCCAAAAGAAGGCAAACTCCCACAGTTTGAAGCATTTTTCAATTTTGCAACAAACAAGGAAAACATTTATTTCCATCCCCAGTGTAAATCTTCTAAATTCTTACAGACAGAATTCTTCTAGATATAGCTAGTAGGAACCCTTATAGATACAGCCAATGGGAACCCTTCTAGATACAGCCAGTAGGAACCCTTCTAAATACAGCCAATGGGAACCCTTCTAGATACAGCCAGTAGGAACCCTTCTAGATAAAGCCAGTAGGAACCCTTCTAGATACAGCCAATGGGAACCTTTCTAGATACAGCCAGTAGGAACCCTTCTAGCTACAGCCAGCAGGAACCCTTCTAGATACAGCCAATGGGAACCCTTCTAGATATAGCCAGTAGGAAACCTTCTAGATACAGCCAGTAGGAACCCTTCTAGATACAACCAATGGGAAAACTCCTATATATTCAGTCAGTAGGAACTCTCCTAGATACAGCCAGTAGGAGCTCTACTAGATACAGCCAGCAAGAAATCTTCTGGGTACAGCCAATTGGAACCCTTCCAATATCGGAATCTTTCTAGAGACAGCCAGCAGGTAATCTTCTAGATACAACCAATTGGAACCCCTCTAGATACAACCAGCAAGACATATTCTAGATACAGCCAATTGGAACCCTTCTAGATATAGCCAATAGGAACCCTACAAGATACAACCAGCAGGAAATCTTCTAGATATAGCCAATTGGAGCAATTTCAAATACAAAAAGTGGGACCATTGCTAGATACAAGCAGCAGGAGTTCTTCTAAATACAGTCAGTGTGAGCTCTTCTACAAACAGTCACTAGGAACTTCTTCCAGATACGCAAGAGCTCTTCTAGATAAGTCCAGCAAAAAAAATAAAAAATTATAATTATGTACTTGTTTGCTATAATCAAACATACTAGCAGTTAATGCTTTCTAAATTTTTTAATTGTGGTTTGCAACCATCTCCATCATTATAAATGACAGTATTTAACACGATTTGGGTCTCGCGCTAGGTAGGTGTTAATTACGCTACTTGCCTGCTTTGGAACAGGGAGAGTTAACATCAGCTGCCGGACACATGCATTGCACATCACAAACTCAAGTAGGTTTTTAAACGAACATCCTTGCGTGCATTCCCAAAGCACAGCAGAGCAGTCTTCTGACAAATTTCCCTTCGGACAATACAAATTGGTGTTCCAGTTATTGAAAAACTGTGTAGCTAATTTTCCCTTTAGTTGTACAAAAAAAGCTTAAAACAAAAATCCCTGAAAATTGTCAGAGTAAAAACAATGATTTCTTAATGTAAGTGTCCGCCGTACCAAACAAAATCCTTGGGGATTGTCAAGAAAGCTTTTCTACTACAAACACAAAGTGTCCAAAAGTTTTCTTAGGTCCCTTTGGACAGATTGCAGGACTGGTAACTATGAAACAGTAATCAATATAATACAGAACATGCCTTAATGCATTAAAACATACTGACAGATTTGAACAACATGGCTCAAAATGGAAGGACAAAAAGCATGTATGAGTAGCTATAAATAAAGCGAGGGAATGCAATCAGCTTGCTTCAGAGACGCACTATGCGCGACCACTTAAAATTTGTAAAGGTCTATATGGCCTGTCTGCTAATTGGGAGTCCACCTGCGGCTCAGCATTGAGTTAGGTGCCCACTTCTTAAATTACACAGCAGTGGCAGAAAAAAACGCACACAATATGGCAACAATACACTAAAGAAAATGATATACAATTCACAGATTTCTGGCTTTTGTTGTAAAAAAAAAACAAAAAACATTCCAGATGACCGGACCCTCCCTTCACCGGCCAACAAAGAATAGAGAAAAAGAAAGAAAATAACAAGAAAAAGAAAAAAAAACACAATTTGGCACCAAATTGCTGGACTACGTAAAGACATTTTAACTATCAAAGCTTGAGAAATAAATTTGCTTAAAGCGCTCCCTGTTGGAATCCAAGCCCACTTGCTGCGTATAATGGAACTCGCAGGAATTGCGCAGTACCAGGGCAATTTCTCAGTAGGGAGATTGGTTAATCTTTACTTTAAACAATTAGACATCCTTTAAATGAATATAGTGGAAGGCTTTCTAGTCATTACAGACAGTCTAAAAAGCCAGTGCTTTCTGGGGAATAATTATATATATTGTTGACCGAAAGGGAATAATAGTCAGTCTTTTGTCTCTGATATTTAATAAGCTATTGGGCAAAAATGAGTTGCAACTTGTTCCTATTGAGTGTTCTTGTTCGTTCGCTTAATAGTGTTATATGAAAGGTAGAAATTGATACTTGTTAAACTATAAAAAATATATGTATTTTCCACGCAAAGAGCTTAGATGTGTTTTCTAATTACATTTACAAATTAAATAAAATGTGAAAAATCTGTTGGTCTGGGAGAACATGCATCTCTCCTACATGATCAAACTATTTCTCAAGAGGTAATTGAATTTCCCAGGACTTACATTACCTTGTTACATACTGTATTACTGTACCTATTAAAAAGAGATCCAAATACGTATGTACCAACTCAGACCAAGCCAGAATTCAGCATCTTACCTCCCCTAGCTGCCAAAAAAGGAATACAATCTATTATCTGTACCTTATCTTACCTGATTATCCAATAAGTTCTTTGCATAAGGAGTTCTTGTGACAAGTGCTTTATCTAGCGCAAGGTGGACCAGACTTTTGCCTGGAGCAGATGCCTGGTCAGCCTCTTGTCCTGGGGGGCTCAAGAAGTGGCTAGCTGGCATCTGTTTTGTTTGCGCGCGGGCTTTTCCTGCTCAGCTTCCCCGCGCACACTGCAGTGATGCTGGAGGCGGAATATGACATCACTCCGGCCCCAGAATCACTGGGAGGCGCGTGAGGGAGCTGAGCAGGAGGATCAGAGTTCCCTTGCCACCCTCCTCCACCGTTCGAATGCCCGTGCCTGCCTGCCTGCCTGCCAGCACCACTGGACCCCAGGGAAGAATCAACTCCAGCTCCTAAAGGTAGTGAGGTTGGATTGATTTAACATTAAAAATGTGAGTGTGTGTCTATTAGTGAGAGTGTTAGTGTGTGTGTTAGTGAGAGTGTTAGTGAGTGTCTGTTAGTGAGTGTATGTGTTAGTGAGAGTGTTAGTGTGTGTGTGTGTTAGTCAGAGTGTTAGTGTGAGTCAGTGAGAGTGTTAGTGTGTGTGAGTGTGTTAGTGAGAGTGTTAGTGTGTGTCTGTTAGTGAGTGTGTTAGTGTGTGTCACTGAGTGTGTTTGCCTGTGTCTGTTAGTGAGTGTGTTAGTGTGTGTCACTAAGAGTGTTAGCGTGTGTCTGTTAGTGAGTATGTTAGCGTGTGTCTGTTAGTGAGTGTTAGCTTGTGTCTGTTAGTGAGTATGTTAACGTGTGTCTGTTAGAGAGTAAGTTAGCATGTCTGTTAGTGAGTATTAGTGTGTGTCTGTTAGTGAGTGTGTATTTGTCTGTCAAAGAGTGTGTATGTCTGTCATTGAGAGTTTATACGTGTTCCATCTTGAGAGTGTATGTGTGTTTCTATCAGTGAGTGTGCATCGGTCAGTGAGTGTGCATGTGTGTCTTGTCGGT
Source organism: Pelobates cultripes (assembly GCA_933207985.1). Lineage (NCBI taxonomy): Eukaryota > Metazoa > Chordata > Amphibia > Anura > Pelobatidae > Pelobates > Pelobates cultripes. Next base: position 87,540,105 of record OW240923.1, on the reverse strand, counting down.
GAGTGTGTGTCTGTCACTTATTGTGTATGTGTGTCTGTTGGAGAATGTGTGTGTCTGTCGGTCAATGTGAATGGCTCCTGGAGTGACCGGCAGAGCGGGGTCGTGGCCCGGGAGGGTGCCACCTCCATCCGTGGCCAGGGACGACGGGGCCGGAGCAGGGAGGACATGTGGCAGGCCCCTGGAACAGCAGGCGAGTACAAGGGGCCCCGGTAGGGGCCCCCTTGGCGAGCAGGATGAGTAGAGAGCTTTGCTCGGAAACAGTGGGCGGGGGGAGATAGTGGGGAGCAGGCTGGCACCTACAGGGTCACAGGTAGAGAGGTGGGGTGCAGTGGGGGAGGCGCAAGTCAGCTCAGGGGCTGCTGGGGGGGCAGCATCTGTAGTGAAGGGGGTAGTGGGAAAGGGGGGGTCTATAGGCCTAGTGGGGGGGGGTCCACCTTTGGTAGTAGGGGCAGGTCTGCTCACTTGGGGCAGTCAGGTTTGGAAGGGTAGGGTGGCTGAGAGAGCGGTAGCTGGGCAGGATGGTCTGGTAGAGCAGGGTTATGATAGCCGGGGGGCCCGCTCAGGTAGGTGGTGGGGTTCATCACGAGAATGTGAGCAGTTGGTGGGGCGCAACCCTAGGGGGGGTCTGGCTCCGGGTCTAGCAGCATTAGCCTGTCTCCAGTTAGGGCCAAAAGGTCTGGGGGGACAATGGGGAGGTCCCGTCACGACTGGTGCTCATCGGGTAGCTCGGCAGGGGAGAGGGTCATGGCCCCTCGGGTAGTCGTAGTCCCCAGGGCGGGGCTGCCCGGGCTTCCGGAGCACAGAGGAAAGGGGCCACACGGCGGGAGGCTTTGGTGGCAAGCAGGTGCTCCCTGGGTCGGGACGGGAGGGTGGCACGGGACCAGTACACCCTACCCAGGACTTCTTCTCCTCATTGCAGATCTCGGAGCTGCTCCTCCTCTGTGTTGGCAAGGCACTGGGTTGGCTTCCCGGTCGGCGGGACGTTGACGGATGCCGCTCATCCTGGACAGGTGGCGGTTGGCAATGCAGCCCCGGGCGCTCCTGGTGAGTCCTGTGAATCTTGGCATTCCAGCACATTAGTTCACACATTAGAAGCACTACTCCACTCTCTGGGAGCAGGAGGCAGCGTGGGTCAGGTATGGGCACAGGGGGCTGGGGTCACAGGTTCCAATGAGGGGAATTCCGCGGGGCCTGGTTCAAGCGGGGAGGTTGGGGCGGCGGTTGGTGCGGCGAAAGCGGGGAGCGAGCGGGCGGAGTTGACTGGGGGGGTTCTCGACGCAGCCAGGCAACACGCATATGTGTTGTTTGAGGGTTCGTTGGGGGTCCACCTCAAACTGGAGGTGAAGGAAAAGATCTGGAAAGGTGACTTCAGTGAGATCTTTTCCCTTTTCCCTTTGGAAGATTTTATCGACCTCAAAGAGGAAGATAAGAAAGATGAGAAAAAAGAGGAGGAGGAGAAACAGAAGCGGTATCAGAAGATACCAAAGTCTTTCGGTAATTGGTTGAGGGCGTTTTGCGATCTGGCCAGCGTATTGGGTGAGAAATCGCCCGGCTTATGCTCATCCCTGTTCTGCTACTTGGATGGAATTTGGGAAGCATACCGCACCTATGGAGGTTTGGCATGGTGGCGGTACGATGAGCAGTTCCGGCAGCGGCTGGCAGCCAATCCGGGTATGAGGTGGGACCAAACGGACCTACCTCTCTGGATGAAACTGATGATGGCGCAGAAGGCACAGCCCTTTCAGCACACGGCCGGCGCAAAGGGGCAGTCTGCCTCGTCGGCCACCTTTAAAAAGGGCTTATGCTGGCTCTTCAATGAGGGCCAGTGCAAATGGGGGGGCCACCTGTTGCTTTAAGCACAAGTGCTCAGGCTGCGGGGGCACCCACGGGCTCAACCAATGTTTCAAGAAAGGAAAGTCGGGGAATGCCGGAGTCTCAACCACGGCCGGGGGAGGGGGGGTCTCCCCTGCCCCGGGGCCTAACCTCGGTGAGGCTAGACGCGATGGAGCCATGGCTAAGCCGTTACGGTAATAGGGCGGATGCCGCAGTGCTCAGGGCGGGCTTCGGGCAAGGGTTCTTTATTCCCTTCCGAGAGAGGGTTGGGACAGGGGGGCTGTGCAACCTGAAATCAGTGGTGGAGTTCCCGGGAGTGGTGCGGGAGAAACTAGTAAGGAGTAAGGAGGTACTGTTGAGGTACTGATGGCGGGCCCATTCCCGGTACCACCGTTGGAGGGCCTAAGGGCTCCTCTCTCGGGGTGGTACCCAAGAAGGAGCCGAGAAAGTTTAGGCTCACTCACCACCTCTCCTATCCAAAAAGAGCGTCAGTGAATGACGATATTGACAAGGATTTGTGCTCGGTCTCTTATGCATCATTTGACCGCGTGGTCGAGCTGGTAAAAAGGGCCGGGCTTTTTCGTCTGCTTTTTTTGTCTGCTTCCGGTTCACCCGGCTTGCCATCACCTGCTGGGGTGCTTCTTCGAGCGGGGATATTGCGTGGACTTATGCCTCCCAATGGGATGTTCCATCTTGTGCATCGGGTAGTGTGGGCTTCGGGGCCTACTTTGGGGGGAGATGGTGTGCGGAGAGGTGGCCGGAGGCATGGGGGCTGTGTCCCCTCATGAGTAACCTGGCTTTCCTGGAATTATTCCCGTTGGTCGTTGCATTGGCATTGTGGGGTGAAGGGCTGCGGGACCGGAAGGTGGTCTTTTTCTCGGACAACATGTCCGAGGTGCACACAGTCAATAATCAGTCTGCGGTATCAAAGCCAGTGGTTAGGTTGCTGCGGTGCTTCGTTATAATGTATATGTCTCTTAACGTAGTCTTTCACGCGCGTCATGTGCCCGGGTACTTCAATGAAGTGGCTGACGCTTTATCTCATTTACAGTTGCCCTGAATTTTGGACGGTGGCATCGGAGGCACTGGAAACGGGCCAGACGTGCCCGGACGAGATATGGAGGAGCGTCCTGCTTGGGGGACTTGTCAAGGCTTCACTGGCGCCGGCCACCTGGGCTGCTTACAGTAAAGTCTGGGTTTCATGGGAACATTCTTTGAAAGGGCTAGATCGAGTGTTAGTGGGGGAATCGCTCCTTGACGCTTTTCTGTGGTTCGCCTTTCAACTCCTGGCAGGGGGGCATCCCCGTCGGTGGTTGACAGGTCCATGGCAGCAATGGCATTCTGGTTTAAGCTACATGGGAAGGAGGATCTGACTAAGACCTTTGTCATTAGGCAAGCGTTTAAGGGGTATCGGAGGGGCCGTAGACTTCCCGATACCAGATGCCCGGTGTCAGTACGGGTGTTGGGGACTTGATGCGGATCTTGCCGGAGATTTGTTTCGACAGGTTCAAGGCGTCGCTGTTCTGGGCTGCATTTCTCCTGGCCTTTTTTGGAGCATTCCGGATTGGGTAGTGCCACACGGGCGTCTGCAGGTTTCCGGACTTCGGGTTCTGGAAGGAAGGTTGGTGGTACACAAGGCCAAATCCAAGACAGACGTGAAAGGGGTGGGCCGGGATGTGACATTGGGGGCCCTGCCTGGCTCCACTCTGTGCCCAGTGGCTGGGGTGGTGGAGTACTTGGCCCGGAGGCCGGCCCAAACATACATTTATTGGTGCACGCGGACGGGTCCTCCCTTTCTCGGTTCCAATTCACCAAGGTTTTTCGGTCAGGCCTGGGGAAACTGGGATTACAGGCGGATAGCTTCGGGACACATTCCTTCTGCATTGGGGTGGCCACGGAGGCCACACACCTGGGTCTGGGGGGTGATTTAGTGAAACGGATTGGGAGATGGGAGTCTGTGAGGTTCCGTTCATATGTGCGTTTGGGCTTATTGGATTAATAAGATGAGGATCCCGTTGGGGACGGGGGTGTCTTACAGTTTGTTTTATGTCTTGTCGCATGGATCGTGGGCCATTCCTTTGTCGTCTGGGCCGAAAGAAGGGCTGCAGCTCGAGCTCAGGGCCAGCAGCTGGGCTTTCCGAGGGTCCAGCTGGTAGTGCGATGGTTTGGGTACATTGGAGGTTGCTGGGGTGAAGTCTGCGGGGCGGTGTTCCGGATGGTGGCCAGTGGGCAAAGGCCGGATCTTCTGGTCCTCCATGCCAGGGTCAACGACCTATGTCTCACACCGCAGCATCGGTTGGTGAAGTGGATGAAGCAGGACCTCAACAAACTGAGGGACCTGCTTCCTGGGGTGATGCTGGTATGGTCAGAAATGGTCCTGAGGCGACGGTGGCGACACGCACGAGACCCGATGGCCATCGACAAATGCAGGAAGAAGGTGAACAGCTTGATGGCAAGCTTTGTTAGGAAATTGGGGGGCGTGGTAGTGTGGCACGGTGAGTTGGAAGGTGGGCTGCCGGGGTACTACTACTCGGATGGTGTTCATCTCTCTGCAGTGGGATGGGACTTACTGAACTTAAGTTGGCAAGAGGGGATACAGAAGGTACTTTTTCTTTGGGGTGGCGGAGCTCAGATGGCTTAAGGAGTTAAGGTCTGAGCTTGTGGCGGGATAGGGAGCTGAAGGAGCTGAAGGAGCTGAAGGAGAAGAAATAGGCTCCCCATGAACAACGTGATGGAAATGGAAAATCGTGGTCATTGGTGGTTGGTAGATTTCGAGTCCTGTCGGTGGCTCAGAACCTGGTGGGTAGGGGTATCCGGGTATACCCCTGCGGTGGTTAATTTATGTTTGGCACTTTAAGTTGGTTCGTGTTGGAATAATGTTGGTATATGTTATATATATATGTATATATGTGTTATTTATATTGGGGTCATTGCCTTTTATATTAACAGAAGGATACGGGTGCGAGGGCGGAGTATGGGGGGCAATGACCCATGTTTATATGTTAAGTTATTATGGTTATTATTATTATAATTATTCTAATTATTATTATTTGAGATTGTTAAAGGACCACTATAGTGCCAGGAAAACATACTCGTTTTCCTGGCACTATAGTACCCTGAGGCTGCCCCCACCCTCAGGGACCCCCTCCCACCAGGCTTTGGGGAGAGGAAGGGGTTAAACTTACCTCTTTCTCCAGCACTGGGCGGGGAGCTCTCCTCCTCCTCTCCGCCTCCTGTCCTCTTCTTCGGCTAAATGCGCATGCGCGGCAGGAGCAGCGCGCGCATTCAGCCAGTCTTATAGGAAAGCATTCATAATGCTTTCCTATGGACACTTTCGTCTTCTCACTGTGATTTTCACAGTGAGAAGCACGCAAACGCCTCTAGCGGCTGTCAACGAGACAGCCACTAGAGGCTTTAGAGGCTGGATTAACCTATTTATAAACATAGCAGTTTCTCTGAAACTGCTATGTTTATTAAAAAAAGGGTTAACCCTAGCTGGACCAGGCACCCAGCCCACTTCATTAAGCTGAAGTGGTCTGGGTGCCTATAGTGGTCCTTTAACAAAGCTGTGGACAATTTTTCCCATATACACTAGCGTCAGTGCATTATTGGGATAGGTATGTGGGGTGGTTGTCCTGGATTCCGACTGCCCATATGGCGACTATACAGCGGTCACGTGTGTTGGTTAAACAATGTGTATGACAATGACTGTGTATCTGTCAGTGAGTGTATGTCTGTGCATGCATCAGGGAGGGCGTGTATCTGTCAGGAAGAAAAATTTGGAAGGGGTGGGGATGCCCAGGTTTTGTCATGCCGGGGGCAGCACAAAACCAGAATACACCACTGCTTGTGACACATCCCTAAATCACATTTTCTTTCTGCAGGCTAAATTAAATCTGAAGGTCTACAATCTAACTGTGGTATTCAGTAAATTTTTATTATTAGTAGTATTGGCATTTATATAGTGCCAACAGATTCCGTAGCACTTTCAGCTGAATTCAGTATCACAGCATTATGAATATTACTTGCAGTTGATTCCAATTAAATATAAAATGTACCTAACAGGCTGCAGAAAATTTGATATGAAAGCATTTAAATCCAGCACTTGTAAATGTTTTACTGCATAAACATGGGCCAGTCTCAGTTGATCAGGTGATCAGATTACTAAGTAAAAAATGATTTTCCGTGCACTTTTGTGCTTCCAAATACATTTTTTTTCAGCTTCCAAGTGTATTTCCAAAGCTTGGTTCAAATATTTTCTAATAAAAATTGAACAACCCCAGCTTTTCAGTGTGTGTTCAAATCCAAGCCAGGGACAGTTGGACAGACTTACATAAACTACTATATAATGGAAAGATACTTGATAGAGTATAGAGATAAAACTTCATTGATAGGAGAGCATACTCATTCTATATATTGGAACATACCATTTCTTCCCCTAATACCAACACTTATGAAAATATGTCTGAAGAATTTTATCTAACCTCATAGCAAGCAGAGTAGACATACATGCAGATAAATATTTCTAAAACAGTTCTGAAAATCCATTTCCTATACAACACATAAACATTTTGATGTTTCCAGAGTAATTTATAAGATTCTAGATGGAAAATCCATCCAGAGAATAACATATTCAGAGTGCAATTTCCTGAACACAGTTTGGAGATTATAGAGAGAAAGACATGGCTCTCATACTTGGGTCCTATAAAGTTCTGGGATACTCCCTGGGTGAGGAGCCAAGTTCAGCTCTGAAAGAAGAGTCTTAGTATAGGCAACAACTGTAACTAAGAGTGTACCTAACTGTAAGCATGAACTTATAGGACAATATCTGTATAGGCACCTCAAGTATCCAATTTAGGGGCTTAACTTTTAAAAGTCTTAAGCTGTGCTCAATAATTAAAAGCATTCAGGACGACAATTTAAATGACAGCTGTTACCTCAACACTACCTCACTATCTTTGAATTTTTGTTGAAGTATATGTAATAAAATGAGAAAAACTCACCCTTACCTTTAGTATATGACAGAATCACCCATATACATGCACCTTTGGTCAGACAGTGCTTGAAAACCAACAGTCTCTATGATCTTTCCTGCTTCACTTCCTGCACAGAAACAAGGAAGATCATAGAGACTATCTCTCACATTTACACACTCTGTGACCCAAGAGGTATGTTAATGTCTGAAGGATCCTGTCATATACTAAAGGTAGGGGTGAGTTTTTACATATACTTCATTTAACAAATAATCAATTTCCATTAAAAACATAATGAAATGTTTATTATATTGAAAACTAGTGTCGAGGTAACTTTAAATCACCATTAAATTATTTAGCACAGTTTAAGGTGTACTGAATTTTAGTTAAACCCCTAAATTGTGAATGTAGACAGATATTGTTCTATCAGATCCTACCTACAGTCAGGTAGACTCCTTTCCTACTTTCCATTCAAACCTCGATGAGAGGTTTATCATATTAAAAAATAGTGCTGATTTGACAGTTTTCTTATAAAGAATCTCACACTGTGATTCCGGTACCCCACCCATGTGGTTCTGGGTGGAATTTCTAGTATAACTTATTTATTTTTGGGAGCTATACCTGAAGTTATGTATAAATTATATATGATTTACTACAGTTAGATGTATTTATACCGCTTCCATTCCCATCTACATACTAATTAAAGCTGTTGTTAATGTAACATTATTTACTCCATCACTTTGTCCTCCGTGTTCACGTAGAGAAAAATATTTGGCATAAAATGAATTATTATATCTTCACGAAAAAAAACAAAAAACCTTTAAGGCTGCTTTAAACTGCTTGAAAAATTGTGATACTCACTTCAAGGATAGATCATCAGATAACTACATCAAAATGTGACTACCCTCATAAAGTGACTTTAATCTAAACGAAGTCAACACAATTGTAATTTCAAATTCCCGTATCAGTATTTGAAATAAAATATTAGCAGTAACTGCCAATGTTAAAAGAAAATGATGGTTACAGTTGGAAATAATTCATAAGAGAAAGTATTTTGCAGAATTAACAAATATTTCTATAGGAAAGCTATTACACTTTTTAGCTTTTATTAGTCAGAGTAAGGCTTTTCCTTTTTAACCCTTTGTATAAACATTCTGAGCAGGATGTAATGTAAAACAAAGCAGGAAGTGACTGTAATACAAAGCAGGAAGTGGGTGATACAAAGCAGAACCATGTTATCTTGCCTGCTAATAAATTGCATTTAATGTGAATTTCCTGGAATACAATCTGTAGATATATAGTGTTCCGTATTTCTACAAATGATCATTGGCTAAATTTTTCTAATTTTTAAGTATTGTAGACTCAGGACACTTGTTGTGTCAGGGAATTCTGGGAGTTATAACCACAGCTGGCACTTCCTTTTTTTAAATATTAAATATTCCCTTTAGTGATATTTACCATGCCATGGCTTCTAGCAGCCTGTTCTGTTTAGACAGGTCACTACATCATGGACTTTATGTTATATATTGACTGATACAAGATCCGAGAATGGTGATACTTTGATCATTGTGTCACAGAATTGATATTCTGTTCATTTACTTTCTCTACCACCCACCCCAAATCTTTACACCAATCATCTAAAATATTTTATGCTGCTCAGTTTATGGCTCAGAATAATACTTTATAATTCATCTTGCTGAAAAAAAGTCATCTCAAATTCTGTCCATATTCGAAGTTCCCATCAGTCGACCGAGCAAGCTCACGTCTCCATTTCCTCTTCACTCCAGTCTTGTTCTTTAGATCGTTTCTATTTAATGTATAATAATTATTTTCCACTCTTTCAGAGCAAGGAATATAGTATCTCAACCATGCTCATCTACTGTACAGCTGTGAGATTTTTAATGTCTCTCTGCAATTCCATATAAATCTCAAAAAGATGGCAAGAGACAATTAGAAGTAAATTTGTCTGAGGTGTCATTTTCATACCCAAAGAATTTCATTCACAAGAGGGCCTCGTTTACTTTTAGTATGTCACTGAACGTATCAAATTGAGGAATAAAACTGACAAATGTTTTTTATACCCAAGAAATTGCTACAGAGATGGAACTTTGAAACTTATTCCTAATGAATTTGTGACTCTTCTATTTTACAATAAGGCTGAGGATATTGCATATAAGGACATGATCTTTAGACCATGAAAGAACTATAGGTGATATTAGCCAAGTTAATTACGCTTGAAACGTCTGTCTTCTATCATGATATCTATCAATATCTACTAATGTTTACACATAAAACTGACATCTTTTCAAAGCAGCTATAACTCTCTCTAACGCATGATATGGAAGAAAGACAGTCGCGCTTCCATTTTATTTACGATTTAATTCGTCAGAAACTGAAAACGCAAACTAGAAATTTCAATATTTTTTATCATTTGAAATAAAAACATAGATATTGCAATAACCTTTTATTTATCATATGCCAGCATATTCAGTAACAAATAAAATGGAGAATAGTAAATATATCTAATAGCATGTCTTTAACAAAAGTAATTTACCTTACTCCAAGATGTTACAGTCTCGCATGTTATGGGGCTGTTACACAAAATCAGACTGGATTTGGTCTTTATTGTCGATTTATATGGACAAAACCATAAGATGGGGTGTCCTCTGTATATCTCGATATGGTTTGAAACCAGAAAACTCAGCCCTATATGTTGGCAGCTGAATATCATACCCTTTAATCTTAATGTTTACACCTCTATTTCTAAACCTTCATATAGCTTCTCTAAAACCATCACACCTTATACTCCAAGCTCATTCACGTGTTTTCTCTAAAACCCTTATAACCCCTACTCCAAGATCAGCACGTCTTCTTTAAACCCATCACACCCTCTACCCATAAATCATCACTTGACTTCTTTAAAACCATCACAACCTCTTCTACAAGATTATCCCATGTCTTATCTAAAATCATCACACTCTCTACTCCAAGATCATCACATGTCTTTCCAAAAACCATCACACCCATTGCTCGAAGATCATCACATCTTCTCTAAAACCATCACAGCTTATACTCATAAATCATCAAATGTCTTCTCTAAAACCATCACACTATTTACTTCGAGACCATCACGTCTTCCAGAAAACCATCATACTTTGTACTCCAAGATTATCACTGTGGCAAACCTAGCCACTTGGACAATAACTAGAGACTGTGCCTTTAAGGGTTGCCAATAGGTCGGGGGAGATATGCGCTTTACACTTATGTAGATGTTAATGTATTTTCTGTATTGCCTGTACTGCTGTTTCCGCCGAATGCAAATGGCGGTTTTGTATGGCGATTTTCTTTCTTTTCACGAACGGCACTTTAGAAAGCCGTTCGTGAACCGAACGGGATACCCCCTAATAGCCCACACACTTAGAGGCGTGTGGCGCTAGTTAACCGATTGCAACATTGTTGCAATCGGTTATTAGAGGCTCTCCTGGGTGGCCGTCGTTCGACTACCGACCATGCGGCGGTCGGCCATCTTGGATCCCTTGTTCTTCAGCGGGTCCGTGTCGTGGAACGCATAGCATTACCAATAGTTATTCGATGGCACGAACACCGCTGAGCCTCCAGGACGTTCGGGAGTTTCAGGACCAGGTTCACTAAAAGTAATCGGTTCTTTTCGTGTGTTTTGAAAGAAATGTTTTTTTCTGTGCGGCGTTCGGTTATTTTAGCTGGGATCTGAGCGGCAATCTCACGAATGATGCGCCCAGACCCCAGCTATCTACCGAACGTCCATTCGTGTAAATCCACCGTGTATTGTAACAGTTGTAGATTTTTGTGTGAATTGCCGGTTCTGCTGCACGAGGGGATAATCCCCTTAACGGTGCATTCTGGGAGGATGATCCCTCTCGTGCAGCAGTGCCTGATGGGAGAAATATGTTGTACTGTAAGTCCCCCATGTAGTCCCCTCTGGGAGTGCCCCTGGGGAGGAACTCAGGAAACCCCTTGCCTGGGGACTTGTATAAATTGTCGTGCCGATTAAAGGATTTCAGTTGACTCCCAAAACTGTGTCTCGTCCGGTTATTGGGAGGTTGGGGATATTGCCTTGGTGTTTTCAGCGCTTGACTGTGGATTCGTTTCTGGACCAGCGGAATTCGTGGATTTTATATTGGCGTTCCGCTACAATTGGTGGCAAGCGACGGGATCCAACTCTACAGCCGAATACAGCGCATTCGAATGAAAGGAACAACCGAACGGAAAGGCAATTCGTATGAAACAAGCAGACGAAAGCGATCAGTGAATGGGGACTGATTACACGGCGTTAAAGAGACAGACGCTAAAGGAACTGCTGGAGGCTAGAGGGAAAAGCGCTAGCAACAAATCGAAGGCAGTACTGATTGCAGAGCTAATGGAGGGCGACCAGGCACACAGCAGTCCACCCCCACCTGCCAGAGAGGAAACACCATACCAGAGGGAACTGAGAACCCGGCTGGAATTTGTACCACAGCCAGTAACCCTGGACATTTTAACCGTGCTAATGGCCGACGTCCAGGACTACATTATGGCACAGCAACCCCAGCGGTCACCATCCAGGGCGGAATCCATCGTCAACTCATTCTGCCCTCCAACAAAGCAGAAAATACCGTACCAGGCATTTAAAGCATTCTGCGAGGAGAAGGATGAGATAGACGGATAGCTGCAGGATTTCGAGAGGCTATGCGACCTGCACGATCTGGAACCGACCATGTGGGTACCCTTACTGGCAGGCAAGTTGGCAGGACGAGCAGCAGAGGCTTACCGCGCTGTGCCCAGAGAGGACAGCAAAGACTACTTTAAAGTAAAAAGAGCAATCCTAGAAAGATATGCCATAACCCTAGAGGCATACCGACGGAAATTTCGGGGATTGAAAAAGCCCGACAGAGATTCCCACGCAGAATGGGCGCATAAGCTGGACCAAGCTTCACAAGGGTGGATTCAGGCAAGTCAAGCCACCACCATGGAGGAACTGCGCCAACTCATCTTGCTGGAGCAATTCTTCAACGGTCTGTCACCAGAGGCACAGGAGTGGGTAAGGGACCGAAAACCTCTCAACCTCACAGCAGCCGCCCGATTGGCAGACGAACACTTTGATGCCCGGAGACACCATGGGCTCACCAACAGGGGTCCCCTAAGACCGCCAATACAACATCACCCAGCCAGCTCCACACCCGCCAACCCTACCCCCTTCAGGCCACCACCAGGAAACCCCCCACCGCCAGCCCGCTACAATGGCAGGGCCAACATACAATGCCATACCTGCCGGCAGTGGGGGCATATGTCCCGGGAGTGCACCCAGAATCGTAGCAGGCAGGCGTGGAACCAGGTACGGCAGAATTCCGTTCCCAGGGCGGCGGCCCATTTCTACCACGCAGAACCTGACCATTCGGAGCTGACAAGTATACCAACCGAGGAACCATTGGGGGTTCTGTACGAGGTAATGTCTGTGCAAGCCACGGACAACCGGCAGCATCACCGCCAAGTTGTATTTGTGGGAGGGAAAGAAGTGCAGGGGCTGCGGGACTCGGGAGCCACCTTGACCTTAGTGGCCCCCCATTTAATTCCAGATACGGCCCACACTGGCGGATCAGTGGCAGTCCAGGTAGCAGGGGGAGCCATGTACCGGTTACCCACGGCCAAGGTGCATTTGAATTGGGGTGCTGGGGAGGGGGTTGTGGAAGTGGCCATAATGAAAAAGCTACCGGCCGATGTTGTTTTGGGGAATGACTTGGGCCAGATGACTTCTGCTTTCCTACCCCAGGCCCCGTCACAAGAGGCGCATCCGGTAACCACCCGGCAACAGGCTCGCACCACGGCATTCCCCGCACACTCTGAGGCTCTGGTAAGAAATCATGACTTAGAGGCGTGTGGCGCTAGTTAACCGATTGCAACATTGTTGCAATCGGTTATTAGAGGCTCTCCTGGGTGGCCGTCGTTCGACTACCGACCATGCGGCGGTCGGCCATCTTGGATCCCTTGTTCTTCAGCGGGGCCGTGTCGTCGAACGCATAGCATTACCAATAGTTATTCGACGGCACGAACACCGCTGAGCCTCCAGGACGTTCGGGAGTTTCAGGACCAGGTTCACTAAAAGCAATCGGTTCTTTTCGTGTGTTTTGAAAGAAATGTGTTTTCTGTGCGGCGTTCGGTTATTTTAGCTGGGATCTGAGCGGCAATCTCACGAATGATGCGCCCAGACCCCAGCTATCTACCGAACGTCCATTCGTGTAAATCCACCGTGTATTGTAACAGTTGTAGATTTTTGTGTGAATTGCCGGTTCTGCTGCACGAGGGGATAATCCCCTTAACGGTGCATTCTGGGAGGATGATCCCTCTCGTGCAGCGGTGCCTGATGGGAGAAATATGTTGTACTGTAAGTCCCCCATGTAGTCCCCTCTGGGAGTGCCCCTGGGGAGGAACTCAGGAAACCCCTTGCATGGGGACTTGTATAAATTGTCGTGCCGATTAAAGGATTTCAGTTGACTCCCAAAACTGTGTCTCGTCCGGTTATTGGGAGGTTGGGGATATTGCCTTGGTGTTTTCAGCGCTTGACTGTGGATTCGTTTCTGGACCAGCGGAATTCGTGGATTTTATATTGGCGTTCCGCTACAATCACATCTTCTCTAAAACCATCACACATTCCCATAGCCAACTTTGTACTGGACTTTGTGTTCACTCTCTGGAATTAATCCCCTATTCGATCTGTCTCTCACCATCATTACTTAGACTTCAAGATATCTTGAAAATTCTAGAATTGAAAGACTTTGCAAAATGTTTGTTAAAACAGTCAACAACTATTGTAAATGCTATTATAAAGCAAGGAGTTTTTGAGGGATGTCCCCTTATTTTTATCAAAACATTTTTGAATAGTTTGACAGAAAATTACTCACGTTACACCTAAACCCTGGCCTCTCAACTGGCACTCAAATAAAAAGAATGTCTCACCTGAAACTTAACTAGAAAGTTCACTTCTGCATGTCATGCCGATTACGTGGCTCTTCGGCACTTCTCCAGCGTCGTCTCTGATGGCACATGCTGCCAGTGTGCATCTATGTAATCCCTAATGCCTATTTAGCACATGCTAATGATGTCATGCATGACACAAATGTGACTATTCGCAGTCCTGGCATCTTCTGGAGCTGCCAAGTGGGAGTAAAGGCTGCCATAGCTTGAGGGTGTAAGCTTGAGTTAACACAGAGCTCCCAGTCCATCACTGTCTTCCAGGGTAGGATGAATTTGGGGTGGATAGTTGAGTGGTGGCAGACAGAAAGGGCTTTGTATGCTGAAAAGAGAGTAAATTTTTTTGGTCAAACTGCTCAAAGACTTTGTCAAATATCAAAGATCTTTACATATTCAGCAAGACCATTCCTTGGGATTACATTGATGAACTATTTGAAACACTTTACTTCCCGATAAATAATTGTTTTCAGAGAGCTGGGTATTAAGATTAGGACCCAGGAGATGGCAACTGGAGAAAATAGGTGATCCTGTATCCTAACAACATACATGTAACATGTAAATAATTCATAATACATTAATATGTGTCATACAGAGTTCCAGTTTGGTCGAAAGTGGCAAATAATACAGAATAATAAAATAGAGGGTAAACTTTAAACAAATGCATTAGGCTACACTTATTATTACTTGCATGCTCATTGCCACACACCAACAAAATTAGTAAAAGTTTGAACAAATAATATTTTGTCTGAAAGATATGCATCCTCCAAATTCCCATGTCCAATTCACGGGGGGTAATCTTTGATACAATCTGCTCATCTTTCTATAATTTTGTACATGCATGTCTTTTTTTTTGTTTTGTTTTTTAATTCTTTATTTTTGGAGTGCAGAGTAAAACAGCAATGACTTGTACAACATAGCAAATGATCACAGTAGTCAAATATAGGTATAAGAAGTCAAGAGATCCTGCACCTTACATGAGTAAGAAAAGAAAATATATAATAGTGATAAACAAAGTACGTTTTGTGGTATGATTTGAGGAGTGTCAGCTGTATAAGAAAATCATACTTAGGCAATGGGTATGCTCATGAGTGGGAAACCACGGAGTCCTGCCACACACCAACACTATAACAACTTAATAAAAAATCTGCCTGGTGACAAGGGCTAAAATAAAGTCAAACAT
>OW240923.1:87427635-87520135 GCA_933207985.1 Pelobates cultripes | reverse complement strand
AGCTGCAGGATTCAGTATTCTGTCTACAGAGAGCTGTAGGGTTCAGTGTTCTGTCTATAGAGAGATGCAGGGTTCAGTGTTCAGTCTATGGCGAGCTGCAGGATTCAGTATCCTGTCTATGGCGAGCTGCAGGATTCAGTATCCTGTCTATGGAGAGCTGCATGATTCAGTTTTCATTCTATGGTGAGCTGCAGGGTTCAGTGTTCTATCTATAGAGAGCTGAAGGGTTCGATGTTCTATCTATAGAGAGCTGCAGGGTTCAGTATTTAGTCTATAGAGATCTGTAGGGTTCAATGTTCTGTCTATTCTGAGCTGCAGGGATTCAGTATGCAGTCTATAGAGAGCTACAGGGATTCCGTATGCAGCCTGTGGAGAGCTGCAGGGATTCAGTATTCAGTCTATAGAGAGCTGCAGGGATTCAGTATTCAGTGTATAGAGAGCTGCAATGATTCAGTATTCAGTCTATAGAGATCTGTAGGGTTCAGTGTTCTGTCTATTCCGAGCTGCAGAGATTCAGTATTCAGTCTATAGAGAGCTGCAGGGATTCAGTATTCAGTCTATAGAGAGCTGCAGGGATTCAGTATGCAGTCTGTAGAGAGCTGCAATGATTCAGTATTCAATCTATAGAGAGCTGCAGGGTTCCGTGTTCTGTCTATTTGGAGCTGCAGGGTTCAGTATTCAGTCCATAGAGATCTGCAGGGTTCAGTATTCAGTCTATAGAGATCTGTAGGGTTCCGTGTTCTGTCTATTCCGAGCTGCAGGGATTCAGTGTTCGGTCTATAGAGAGCTGCAGTGATTCAGTATTCTGTCTACAGAGAGCTGCAGGGATTCAGTATTCAGTCTATAGAGAGCTGCAGGGTTCAGTGTTCTGTCTATTCCGAGCTGCAGGGATTCAGTATGCAGTCTGTAGAGAGCTGCAATGATTCAGTATTCAGTCTATAGAGAGCTGCAGGGATTCAGTATTCAGTCTATTGAGAGCTGCAGGGATTCAGTATTCAGTCTGTAGAGAGCTGCAGAGATTCAGTATTCAGTCTATAGAGAGCTGTAGGGTTCAGTATTCAGTCTATAGAGAGCTGCAGGGATTCAGTATTCAGTCTATAGAGAGCTGCAGGGATTCAGTATTCAGTCTATAGAGAGCTGCAGGGTTCAGTGTTCTGTCTATAGAGAGATACAGGGTTCAGTGTTCTGTCTATTCCGAGCTGCAGGGATTCAGTATTCAGTCTGTAGAGAGCTGCAGGGATTCAGTATTCAGTCTGTAGAGAGCTGCAGAGATTCAGTATTCAGTCTATAGAGAGCTGCAGGGTTCAGTATTCAGTCTATAGAGAGCTGCAGGGATTCATTATTCAGTCTATAGAGAGCTGCAGGGATTCAGTGTTATGTCTATAGAGAGCTGTAGGGTTCAGTGTTCTGTCTATAGAGAGATACAGGGTTCAGTGTTCTGTCTATTCCGAGCTGCAGGGATTCAGTATTCAGTCTGTAGAGAGCTGCAGAGATTCAGTATTCAGTCTATAGAGAGCAGCAGGGTTCAGTATTCAGTCTATAGAGAGCTGCAGGGATTCAGTATTCTGTCTATAGAGAGCTGCAGGGATTCAGTGTTATGTCTATAGAGAGCTGTAGGGTTCAGTGTTCTGTCTATAGAGAGATACAGGGTTCAGTGTTCTGTCTATTCCAAGCTGCAGGGATTCAGTATGCAGTCTGTAGAGAGCTGCAGGGATTCAGTATTCAGTCTATAGAGAGATACAGGGTTCAGTTTTCAGTCTATGGAGAGATGCATGATTCAGTTTTCATTCTATGGTGAGCTGCAGGGTTCAGTGTTCTATCTATAGAGAGCTGAAGGGTTCGATGTTCTATCTATAGAGAGCTGCAGGGTTCAGTATTTAGTCTATAGAGATCTGTAGGGTTCAATGTTCTGTCTATTCTGAGCTGCAGGGATTCAGTATGCAGTCTGTAGAGAGCTGAAGAGATTCAGTATTCAGTCTATAGAGAGCTGCAGGGATTCCGTATGCAGTCTATAGAGACAGGGATTCAGTATTCAGTCTATAGAGAGCTGCAGGGTTCAGTGTTCTGTCTATTCCGAGCTGCAGGGATTCAGTATGCAGTCTGTAAAGAGCTGCAGGGATTCAGTATTCAGTCTATAGAGAGCTGCAGGGATTCAGTATGCAGTCTGTAGAGAGCTGCAATGATTCAGTATTCAGTCTATAGAGAGCTGCAGGGATTCAGTATTCAATCTATAGAGAGCTGCAGGGATTCAGTATCCAGTCTATAGAGAGCTGCAGGGATTCAGTATTCAATCTATAGAGAGCTGCAGGGTTCAGTGTTTAGTCTATAGAGAGCTGCAGGGTTCAGTGTTCTGTCTATTCCGAGCTGCAGGGATTCAATATTCGGTCTATAGAGAGCTGCAGTGATTCAGTATTCAGTATATAGAGAGCTGCAGGGATTCAGTATTCAGAATATAGAGAGCTGCAGGGATTCAGTATTCAGTCTATAGAGAGCTGCAGTGATTCAGTATTCAGTCTGTAGAGAGCTGCAGGGATTCAGTATTCAGTCTATAGAGAGCTGCAGGGTTCAGTGTTCTGTCTATTCCGAGCTGCAGGGATTCAGTATTCGGTCTATAGAGAGCTGCAGTGATTCAGTATTCGGTATATAGAGAGCTGCAGGGATTCAGTATTCAGTCTATAGAGAGCTGCAGTGATTCAGTATTCGGTATATAGAGAGCTGCAGGGATTCAGTATTCAGTCTATAGAGAGCTGCAGTGATTCAGTATTCAGTCTGTAGAGAGCTGCAGGGATTCAGTATTCAGTCTATAGAGAGCTGCAGGGTTCAGTGTTCAGTCTATAGAGAGCTGCAGTGATTCAGTATTCAGTCTATAGAGAGCTGCAGGGTTTAATGCTCAGTGTATAAAGAGCTGAAGGGGTCCGTTACCGGCTCTCTTATTATGATTTTTAATTTACATACCTATCTGGTCATAGAAAACTGCTCTAAATATTTTTTATAAAATAGTTATCCTCAAAACAAATTAAAAGTTGTAAAACAAAATGCTATTATTATTAGAAAAGTTACAATTTGAGCGCTGTGCCTCATTAAAGCTCTCGGTACATTAAATGCAGCTGACATTGTGCTGTCCGGACCTGGGTTTGAAGAATATTATTCAGAAGAGGAATGTGTCCATATTTGCAGGGTTTACCTTTTATCTGCGAGCGACCTTTCTGTGCCGCAACGGATTCCTGTCAAAGTTTCTTAACAAATTGCATGATGGTTGCTGAAAATGTACCAACTCCCAGACCTGAATTAAACCAGAAATCAAAAAAAATAAATAGAAAAGCTGCAATGTTCTTTGAGTTACAACAAACTAACAAACCGCTGTGTTTGATATATGGAGAGCACAATAAATTTCAAGGCATGAGGCTCGCTTTCCTCTGAAGTAAATAAATTCACTCCGTGCTTTGGCTGCAATGGAAACACAATAAGCTTGGGAATCGCAGGAGAAATGCAGAGATAAGTTAGGAGATATTCTCAGTAACTTAGTAAATAGGGCTCCCCATAACGCGTCACCAGACCGTCACAAGAAACATTTCTTTTTATTTGCAAATTATATTGAAATGAAACGAATCAGAGAAATTGCAGGGCCTCAGAGCTAAATTTCAGCACCTCATTAGATATCAGGGACATTGCATTCCTTGAGAGAAGTGATGGGTCTGGAGTGGACTCACAGTGGACTCTTGGGTGGCATTACATACAGTTGCAGGAAAAAGTATGTGAACCCTTTGGAATGATAAGGATTTCTGCACAAATTGGTCATAAAATGTGATCTGATCATCAGCTAAGTCACAACAATAGACAATCACAGTCTGCTTAAACTAATAACACACAAAGGATGAAATGTTGCCATGTTTTTATTGAACACACCATGTAAACATTCACAGTGCAGGTGGGAAAAGTATGTGAACCCCTAGACCAATGACATCTCCAAGAGCTAATTGGAGTGAGATGTCAGACAACTGGAGTCCAATCAATGAGATGAGATTGGAGGTGTTGGTTACAGCTGCCCTTCCCTATAAAAAAACACACATCAGTTCTGGGTTTGCTTTTCTCAAGAAGCATTGCCTGATGTGAATGATGCCTTGCACAAAAGAGCTCTCAGAAGACCTACGATTAAGAATTGTTGACTTGCATAAAGCTGGAAAGGGTTATAAGCCTTGCTGTTCATCAGTCCTCAGTAAGACAGATTGTCTATAAATGGAGTAGCACTGCTGCTACTCTCCCTAGGAGTGGCCGTCCTGTAAAGATGACTGCAAGAGCACAGCGCAGACTGCTCAATGAGGTGAAGAAGAATCCTAGAGTGTCAGCTAAAGACTTACAAAAGTCACTGGCAAATGCTAACATTCCTGTTAGCGAATCTACAATACTAAACAAGAATGGATTTCATGGGAGGATACCACAGAGGAAGCCACTGCTGTCCAAACAAAACATTGCTGCACGTTTACAGTTTGCACAAGAGCACCTGGATGTTCCACAGCAGTACTGGTAAAATATTCTGTGGACAGATGAAACCAAAGTTGAGTTGATTGGAAGAAACACACAACACTACGTGTGGCGAAAAAAAGGCACAGCATACCAACATCAAAACCTCATCCCAACTGTGAAGTATGGTGGTGGGGGCATCATGGTTTGGGGCTGCTTTGCTGCATCAGGGTCTGGACGGACTGCTATCATGAAAGAAAAAATGAATTCCCAAGTTTATCAAGACATTTTGCAGGAGAACTTAAGGCCATCTGTCTACCAGCTGAAGCTCAACAGAAGATGGGTGTTGCAACAGGACAATGACCCAAAGCATAGAAGTAAATCAACAACAGAATGGCTTAAACAGAAGAAAATACGCCTTCTGAAGTGGCCCAGTCAGAGTCCTGACCTCAACCCGATTGAGATGCTGTGGCATGACCTCAAGAAAGCGATTCACACCAGACATCCCAAGAATATTGCTGAACTGAAACAGTTCTGTAAAGAGGAATGGTCAATAATTACTCCTGACCGTTGTGCACGTCTGATCTGCAACTACAGGAAACGTTTGGTTAAAGTTATTGCTGCCAAAGGAGGTTCAACCAGTTATTAAATGCAAGGGTTCACATACTTTTTCCACCTGCACTGTGAATGTTTACATGGTGTGTTCAATAAAAACATGGCAACATTTTATTCTTTGTGTGTTATTAGTTTAAGCAGACTGTGATTGTCTATTGTTGTGACTTAGATGATGATCAGATCACATTTTATGACCAATTTGTGCTGAAATCCATATCATTCCAAAGGGATCACATACTTTTTCTTTTCCAGGTGCTCTTGTGCAAACTGTAAATGTGCAGCAATGTTTTGTTTGGACAGCAGTGGTATCCTCCCATGAAATCCATTCTTGTTTAGTGTTTTACGTATTGTAGATTCGCTAACAGGGATGTTAGCATTTGCCAGTGACTTTTGTAAGTCTTTAGCTGACACTCTAGGATTCTTCTTCACCTCATTGAGCAGTCTGCGTTGTGCTCTTGCAGTCATCTTTAGAGGACGGCCACTCCTAGGGAGAGTAGCAGCAGTGCTGAACTTTCTCCATTTATAGACAATTTGTCTTACCATGGACTGATGAACAGCAAGGCTTTTGGAGAAACTTTTATAATCCTTTCCAGCTTTATGCAAGTCAACAATTCTTAATCGTAGGTCTTCTGAGAGCTCTTTTGTGCGAGGCATCATTCACATCAGGCAATGCTTCTTGTGAAAAGCAAACCCAGAACTGGTGTGTGTTTTTTATAGGGCAGGGCAGCTGTAACCAACACCTCCAATCTCATCTCATTGATTGGACTCCAGTTGTCTGACATCTCACTCCAATTAGCTCTTGGAGATGTCATTGGTCTAGGGGTTCACATACTTTTCCCACCTGCACTGTGAATGTTTACATGGTGTATTCAATAAAAACATAGCAACATTTTATTCTTTGTGTGTTATTAGTTTAAGCAGACTGTGATTGTCTATTGTTGTGACTTAGATGATGATCAGATCACATTTTATGACCAATTTGTGCTGAAATCCATATCATTCCAAAGGGTTCACATAATTTTTCTTGCAACTGTATAGACTATTTACTGCTTCCCCCTTTTTTCCCTCTGAAGGTCACATTTTTACAGGATCTGTAAGCCAAATGGTAGGAAAATGCTCCTATCAATGTAATGCTATATGTATATATATATAAATGTCCAGGCTCTGGCACTCAACCCAAAAAAATATATAAAGATAAAACAATACCCAGGTGCTTTCCAGCAGGGCATACAAAGTAAAGACAGGAGCAATCTCTCGGTTTTCCAAATGTATTAAAAAAATAATCACAATCTATACATCAACGTTTCTTGATAAAGACCCTGGAGGGTCGAAACGTTGATGTATAGATTGTGATTATTTTTTTAATACATCTGGAAAACCGAGAGATTGCTCCTGTCTTTACTTTGTTTGTGTGTGTGTGTGTATAGATATATATATATCTAATATTTGTATTAGAAATTTTCGTGCCTTTTTGGTTTGATATTCTGATTCGGTCCTTGAATCGACATTCAGTTGAGCCTTGGAATAAATGATTCATTTAGTTAATAGAGAGCTGCTGATTTAATCTTAGCTTTATATTGAGATCTGCTGTTTCATGTAAGGTCTGTGGAGATGTTGATTTCAATTTTGGGTTTATGGGTTTAAGCAGTGGTGTATCCTGGTTTTGTGCTGCCCTAGGCATGACAAAACTCAGGTGCCCCCCCCCCCCCATGTCACCCCACCTTTGACCCCTGCTCCGCCTTCTAAATACACGCACACATTCACTGACAGACACGCATACACTAGCTAACAGACATACACACTCACTAACAGACACATACAGTCACTAGCAGACACACACATTCATTAACAGACACGCATACACACTCACTAACAGACACACACACTAACAGACACACACACACTAACACACACACTAAAAGACACACACTCACTCACTAACAGACACACATACACACTAACAGACACACTAACAAACACACTAACAGACACACACTAACAAACACACTAACAGACACACACCCACACACTAACAGACACACACACACTAACAGACACACACTAAGAAACACACACTCACTCACTAACATACACACACTCACTCACTAACAGACACACACACACACACTCAATAACAGAGACACACACACACTCACTAACAGACACACACACACACACACACACAAACACACACACTCACTAACAGACACACACACACTAATAGACACGCACTAACACACACACACACACACTAACAGACAGACACACACACTAACAGACACACACACCCACTAACAGACACACACACTCACAACAGACACACACACACACATTCACAACAGACACACACACACACATTCACTAACAGACACATACACACACTAACAGACACACACACTCACTAACAGATACACACACTCACTAACAGACACACACACTCACTCACATTAACACACTCACTTTTTTTTTTAAATTCAACCCTGTGACGAGACCAATCTCGCCACTGTGCATTGGAGGAGCCTGGTTGCCCGCCTGCTGCCTTTAGACTATGGCCCCATGTTGAAACGCTTGATTTTCCCCTGCGAAGACATGAAAGCCGGGTCATTCGGTGCTTGCCCTGTTTGAGCGGTGTAACGGACCGTTTTGCACACAAGGGGTAAAAACCGTTTAGGCGATCGTCCCCCTTTCCAGAGATGCAGGCACAGCTACTGTAGAACACCAAACTCACGAACCGCCAATAAGGGAATGCTCCAAACTCCCGAACGGCATACAATATAGCACTCCAAACACACAAACTGGAACCATACGAATCGCTGCTAGCAGACGAATAGGAAAAGCATCCAAGCGGCTTACACTCCTAGCAATCAGTCTCTATCAGCGTTCAGTAAATCCCCCAAAGACGAGACAAGGCTCCGTGTTGAGGGTCAAGCAGTGGTCTGTTTAATGAGGGCTACCTGCCCAGTATTTATGCAGGTCTCCCACCTGGTGGACACTCCCCTAGGGGACCAAATGGGAGACTGTGACAAAAGACAGACAGGTAGACAAATAGGACACACAGTCACATTATATTCCCACCATGCATCCTGGCTTCCTCCCTTCTGCCTTGGAGATAATTGAGAAGTAATTCAATTATCTCCCAAGACAAAGGCAAATCGCCATTATACACGTGGGGATACTAAAACAGGAATTACTATTAAAATACACAGTATGACACAAGTTACACTAAAACTATACATTTAACATATCCCCAGATAGCTCAGGTCTGAGCGCACATTATTAAGTGAATGGAGCTCAGACCACACGAATACAGTTTAAATGCCATGGAGCCAAAGTCTTTACACAGTCAGTTCTCATGCGAATGGGCTCCATGGGATTCCTATCTGGGGTATAACATATTCAAGTAAAACTACCGAACACCGGGCCGCACTTTCACCGAACAAGAAGGGAGGTCGGCGGCTTCAGCGGTGTTCGCGCAGAACTGTGTCCGATTTTAGTTCCATGAATTGAGCGTCGAACACCGCTGTGCGTTTGCGGGTTTAAAATGGCCGCGACCTCGTGCTCGTGATACGAATGGCGGCCACCCAGCATTCGTCAATTAAGCTGCGGTTAACTGCAGCTTCAGGGAGGATAATTGCCGGCACACTCCAGCTCCCAGGTGGTCTAGCCATTCGTGCGGTTGTTCGGTAGATTGAATCTACCGAACACCAGGCAGAAAAGCACGAACAAGTCTTTTCTGCAGGGAAAAAGATGTCTTTTAACATGGGGCCATAGTCCAAAGGCAGCAGGCGAGCAACCAGGCTTCTCCAATGCAATGTGGCGAGATTTCTCTCGTCACAAGCAGTGATAACCCAGATAGCTATGCCATGGAGCCCATTCGTATAATGAAAGACTATGGGAAAGACTTTGGCTCCATGGCAGTTGAACTGTATGTGTGTGCTCTGAGCGCCATTCAGTAATAATGTGCGCTCAGATCTGAGCTATCTGGGGATATGTTGAATGTACCTGTTTTGTGCAATGACTGCACAGTTATATGTTTTTATGTGTTTTATTGTCTTTTGCTGTCATGTGTTCAATTGAGTTTTGCCTCTGTCCTTGGAGATAATTGGATTAATTCCCTATTATCTCCAGGATAGAAGACTCTGTGGAACTGGTTTTGGGCAGAAAAGCCATGCTTCCTTTGGTCACAAAGGACTACGATCTATCTTTT
Source organism: Pelobates cultripes (assembly GCA_933207985.1). Classification (NCBI taxonomy): domain Eukaryota; kingdom Metazoa; phylum Chordata; class Amphibia; order Anura; family Pelobatidae; genus Pelobates; species Pelobates cultripes. Next base: position 87,510,852 of record OW240923.1, on the reverse strand, counting down.
GAAACACTGGACCAATTTGGATGATTTTGACATATGTTTGTATTTGGAGTATGCGGATTCTGAAAATGTGAATTTTATGTGAATGTGATGCATACTTTTCAAGTTATGAATAATGTGGAAAAATTGTATTTCTCTGCTTGTGATAATTACATTACCCATTGTTTAAGGTAATTGTATCACAGGTAGAGGGGAGGATTTTGTGTGGGAGTGTCTGAGTGTATTATATGTGTTTATTGGTTGTGTTAAAAACCCTGTGGGTGGTACTAATGTGTATATAAGAACAATAAACCCACAGCTCTGTCTGTTCCTGCTTGACCCTCAAAACGGAGCCTTGTCTCGTTCTTGGGGGGATTTATTATATGCTGTTCCAGTTTGACTGCTAGGAGTGTAAACCTATTCGTATGGTTTTTCCTATTCGGCTGTTTACAGCATTCACATGGTTCCGGTTCAGCTGTTTACAGCATTCATATGCTTCTCCCGTTCGGTGGATTGGTGTCTACAGTAGCTGCCTGTGTCTCTGGAAGGGGAAGATCTTCTAAATGGCGGTTTAACCCTTTTATGCCTGCCGTTACAAACCCCCCAACCTCCTGACCTTTGGGAATGCTGAGGGGGTTGTCCCTTTCCCTGCGGTCCAGTGTGGCTGTTGGGTGGGCAGGCGGTGCTGGCGAGGGAGTACTGATTAGTGAGCTCTCTGCTCAGCTCCTATGCGCGCCACAGAGTGATGCCGGGAACCGGAATATGATGTCATCACTCTGTGGTGCACGAGGGAGCTGAGCAGAGAGCTCAGGGGAAAGTGCTCCCTCGCAAGCGTTGCCCTCCCAACCTGATTTTTAGTTAGCCACCAGGCTAACAAGACATTTGCCCTCGGCATTTGGGGGTGGCTTTTTTTTGTCGTCCCCTGGAAAATGCCACCCACCCCTTATTTGCCTCGCGGCTCATACGTCCCTGGGTTTAAGTGCTCGTGCTGTATTTTGAGATTCATTAATCCATAGGTCTATGAAAAGTAGCTTAGGCCAGCTCCTGAGTTTGATGTTAGGTCAACGGAGACCTGCTGAGTTTAATGTTAGGTCTATGGAGAGCTGCTGAGTTTAATGTTTGGTCTATGGAGAGCTGCTGAGTTTACTTTTAGGTATAATGAGAACTGACTAGTATAATGCTAGGTCTATGGATAATTATAAAGTGATGGAAGGGTAGCTGCGCTTTGGTGGGGTCCCCAGGTTCAAATCAATATGCAAGATAAAAGAAACAAGAGGCCCACAATGGTATAGTACATATTTGTAGTTGATAGAAGAATAAAGAAATGCACTTACAATTTGCTGGAGCTTATAAATAGCTCCAATGATATAGCCTGGGCGGTATGATCCCCGCCTGTGGATATACACGTAGTCCTGGTCTAGTCAGATCTTGGGCTAGTAGCCAGCAGCAGGAGTGTGATAGTAGGGTCCCAAATGATGTCGAAGAAGTTCTTACTTGTAAGTGCGATAGCAACAGGTCACCGATATGTAATACGTGGAGAATAAAACAAAATATAGTGTACTCTGATAAAAGATGATAAAAATAATAAAAGGAGAGGTACCCACAAAGTAGAAGCAAAGATTGTCTTTGCTCAATCCTTCTGGCATAGGTGGTATGAAGAGAATTAGAAGAGAGCGTTCTCCTGATAAAATTTTCTTAAAAAACAACTGAAAGATTCAAGGTAAGTATAAAGTAAAAACTTTTATTAGAAATAAAACATATAAATAAGATACACTTGACTGCTGCCTAAATTATCCACCTCCCGATTGCCTCCCCAAATAAACACACCACACCATAATTATGGGTAAGGGCAACGGCCACAGCTTTATTAACTTATGAACAGACCAGCTTTCCATCCAACTGTCAGCTGTTGAGGGAGCTCCCCCCAACAGACAGATTCCACTTCCTTATCCGAGTTCTTATCAGCCTGCCTACCGCCATCAGCCCTCGGCAGGCTGCGACTCCCCAAGTTGAATCATCATTTCCTTCAAATTCCAATTCGCTGGCCAGGAACTCCGTTGCAGCTGTGACAACGAAAAGAAAGAAAAAAAACAACCAGAACCACAAAACCATACCAGAAACCAACACACCACACATTGCACCAATATCGGGAGTGTTGACGGGAAAACAGCCGGGATCCACTATGCTTCTTCTGGCTTACTGGTGAGTCCCCTCCCTGCTCAGCCCTTTTTATCCCACTTTTGAAACATAGGATCCCCTATGGCCACCCCCCTTACTGCTGGCCAGCAGTCATGCCCTCCCTCCTTTCCTTTCAGTCCAGGGAGTAACTAAAGGCTTTTTAAAAGTGTTTCATGTACAATACCATTGTGGGCCTCTTGTTTCTTTTACCTTGCATATTGATTTGAACCTGGGGATCCCATCAAGGCCCTGCTACCCTTCCATCACACTTTTTTGAATCCACCACCACAAGGAAGAAACTCTGGTTTGGATGGCTCCAGCTGCCATCCCACCTTTATACAAGCACTAAAAATCCTACTTGTTATTTGTTATATTGTTCTGTCTCCTATGGATAACTGCTGAGTTTAATGTTAGGTCCGTGGACAGCTGCTGAATTAACTCTTAGTATAAAGAGAACTGATTAGTTTAATGCTAAGTCTATGTATAACTTCTGCATTTAATGTTAGATCTATGTTAAGCTTCTGAGTTTAATGTTATGTCTGTGGAGAGCTCTGAGTTTAATGCTAGGTCTATGGATACCTGCTGGGTTTAATGTTTGGTCTATGGAAAGCTTCTGAGTTTAATGTTATGTCTATGGAGAGCTCTGAGTTTAATGCTAGGTCTATGGATAACTACTGAGTATAATGTTAGATCTATGGAAAGCTCCTGGGTTTAGTGTTAGATTTATTATTATTATTATTTATATAACGCCAACAAATTCCGTAGCGCTGTACAATGGGTGGACTATCAGACACATAATTGAGATCAGACCACTGGACGTACAGGAACAGAGGGGGTGAGGGCCCTGCTCGATGAGCTTACATGCTAGAGGGAGTGGGGTATTGTGACACAAAGGGTTAAAGTAGGGGAATTACATAGTTTGTTAGAGAAGGATTTATTGAGTGCTTGGTAGGTCATTTTTGACAGTTGCAGGAAAGGAGTCATGGGGTGGAGGATGAAAAACCTGCTGACAGTTTAATTGATACGCTTTAATGAAGAAGTGAGTTTTCAAAGATTGTTTGAAGGAGTGGAGGCTGGGTGAAAGTCTGATTGAGGAGGGAAGGGAGTTCCACAGAATAGGTGCAGCCCTGGAGAAGTCTTGAAGGCGAGCATCAGAGGTGGGGATTGGGCAGAGGATAGGCGTAGGTCTTGGGCTGAGCACAGGGTCTCCACGGGACATACTTGTATATGAGGGAGGATAGGTATGTTGGAGTAGCATTATGTAGGGATTTGTAAGCAAGCGCCAGAATTTTGAATTGGGCCCTATATCTAACTGGAAGCCAAAGCAGGGACTGACAGAGCGTGGAGGCGTGGGAGGTGCGACCGGACAGGAAAATAATCCTCGCAGCCGCATTCATTATAGATTGCAGCGGTGCAAGCTGGGAACATGTAAGACCGGTGAGAAGGGGATTGCAGTAGTCGAGGCGAGAGAGAACAACAGCATGAACCAGTACCTTAGCCTCGTCCGGCGTTAGATATGGGCGGATGCGCGCTATGTTCTTGAGTTGGAAGCGACAGGATTTGGCTATCGATTGGACATGGGGAGTAAAAGAGAGATCAGAATCAAAAAGAACCCCTAGGCAGCGAGCCTGGGAGGTAGAGGTGATGGTAGCGCCGTTGACTTGGATGGAGACAGACACAGGAGTAGCAGCACTTGAGGGAGGAAAAACTAGAAGTTCTGTTTTGGACAGGTTGAGTTTAACCCCTTAAGGACCAAGCTTCTGGAATAAAAGGGAATCGTGACATGTCACACATGTCATGTGTCCTTAAGGGGTTAAGGAAGTGAGCAGCCATCCAGTTGGAAATAGCAGAGAGGCAGTCAGAAACACGAGTCAAGGTGGGTGGAGAGAGATCAGGGGAGGACAGGTAGATTTGCGTGTCATTTGCATATAAATGATATTATTTATGAAGAGCTTCTTAGTTTAATGTTAAATCTAAGGTAAACTGTTGAGTTTAGTGTTAGATCTATGAAGAGCTGCTGATTTTAGTATTAGATCTATGGATACCTGCTGAGTTTAATGTTAGGTCTATGGAAAGCTTCTGAGTTTAATGCTATGTATGTGGAGAGCTCTGGGTTTAATGCTAGGTCTATGGATAACTACTGAGTCTAATGTTAGCACTATGGAAAGCTGCTGAGTTTAATGTTAGATATATGGAGAGATGCTCATTTTAATATTAGATCTATGGAGAGCTGCTGGGTTTAATGATAGGTCTATGGATAACTACTGAGTCAGTCTAATGTTAGCACTATGGAAAGCTGCTGAGTTTAGATATATGGAGAGATGCTCATTTTAATATTAGATCTATGGAGAGCTGCTGGGTTTAATGATAGGTTTATGGAGAGCTTCTGATTTTAATGAGAGCTTTCCAATTTTATTGTGTTTTACTTCATGCTAATCTTTGGTTTAGGTTTTCTGTGTAATGGCACAAAATGAGCTTAAGGACTGAGCGGAGACCCACCGAAGAACAAGCTAATTGAGTTTAGTGTTAGATGTATGGAGAGCTGGCTGCTGAGTTTCAGGTTAGGACTATGTATAACTGCTTTGTTTAATGTTAGGTTTATGGAGAGCTTCTAAGTTTAATGTTAAATCTAAGGAAAACTGCTGAGTTTAGTGTTAGATCTATAGAGAGTTGCTGAGTTTAGTGTTAGATCTATGGAGAGCTGCTGAGTTTAGTGTTAGATTTATGGAACAATGCTGATGGTAGTGTTAGATCCATGAAGAGCTGCTGTGTTTAGTGTTAGATCCATAGAGAGCTGCTGAGTTTAGTGTTAGATCTATGGAGAGCTGCTGAGTTTAGTGTTATATCTATGGAACCCTGCTGAGGTTAGTGTTAGATCTATGGAGAGCTGCTAAGTTTAGTGTTATATCTATGGAACCCTGCTGAGGTTAGTGTTAGATCCATGAAGAACTGCTGTGTTTAGTGTTAGATCTATAGAGAGCTGCTGAGTTTTGTGCTAGATCTATAGAGAGCTGCTGAGTTTAGTGTTAGATCTGTGGAGAGCTGCTAAGTTTAATGCCAGTGCTGCAGGCTTCTGATTGCACCACTTTTAGCACTTTGCCTTAATTGCTCTCGTCTCTCACCACATTTATACATCTCTCCCACTAAATATAATCGGATGTTCTGTAAAAATGATTATACCAGCTAGTCCATTCACAGATAAAGATTTGATTTAAATTAATGCTGTATTTTTATTACCTCAATTTTGCTTATTTCTGAAAAGTATTAATTGTCTTGCAGATAGAATGTACCTGGTTTTATGGCAGGAGATTTAAAGAATCAGGGGAGGTAGGATCGATTTGTACGGAGTTTTACACAGGGTTTTTTTTGTATTTTCCTTTTAGGAAAATATTACACAGCACGTAAAGTGCTTCTGCTCTTAAAATGACATGAAATAGATTCAGCTCCCACCGATAACGTCATAATAAGTGTACCGTGCGAGGTCTAACAGCCCCTGATAACACATTTCCCAAAAAGAGCATGGATCATACTTTTCCCTTCACCAGAAAATCAGGTAAAGTGAAACCTTTATGTGAAGAATGTGTCATTTTCAGTGCAGGGGCTCTTAAGCCGGTTGTGAAGATCACGTAGTGCAGTATCTCAAATCTTCAAACGTTCAGTCGAACACAAAGAAGATGGACGGTACGGAATAAACTACAAAGAGGCTAGCACAGAAAACTCTGTTGTTCTTATAATGTGAAATAAATTGCGCTTTGACTATTGTGCTTCATGTTGCTCATTAACCCTTTCATTTTTGTTATTTTCCTGTATTTATACCAATAATTAAAGAATTAAATTAAATAAAATTGATTTTCTTAATCTTCTTAGGTCAACATGTTGACATTTTCTTTGTATGGAACAGCAACTTTAAAAACCAATTTAAAATATTTGGCAATATACAACTTAAGGTCCGTAGAGGAGAGAGAATGCTGCCTTTGTATTGTGTGTAAATTCAATAACATCAAATAATGGAGTGGATTCGTTTGCACCTTTCGCCAAGCAATTTACAGCAGCAGTAAAGGGTAAGCGTGCTTTCCAAAAAGTGAAAATGAATCATTGTACACACACTAACCGAAACATCAAGCTAAACATTACTTGTCTACATTATTAAAGAATGAGCTACGGATAAGGCATGGGACAAACTTTCTTTCTCGGCATAAACATGTCGGTGAGCAGAGATCGGGAAAACATGCAGTATTGCTGCCTGAGGGCACGTGACGTTACTCATTCTTTCCAATTTTATTGTGTTTTACTTCATGCTAATCTTTGGTTTAGGTTTTCTGTGTAATGGCACAAAATGAGCTTAAGGACTGAGCAGAGACCCACCGAAGAACAAGCTAATTGAGCTGTTGTCCGCTCTTGGTATTTTCTGTTTTTTTCTTGCCCCTTTGTCTAAGACACTTTAAGATACATCCCTGGGTTTCCATTCTAAAAAAAAAAACTAGAGTGTAGCCCATGGAGCAGCGCAGCCAGGTGGAATGGGCCTTGGCAGGGCTAGGAGACAGGCATAGGAGGTGTTAATATTGGGGTTTGGCTATAGAAAGGGGGGGGGAGGGTTTAGATTATGGGAATGCATATAGCGGCCATTTTAGACCAAGGGCCTTCTTAATTAATCCTCACTTATCTGTTTTGTCCCACTCTCCCTCCCTTTAAGTAGGTTCTGGTTCCCGTTTGGTCAGGGCAGTGGGGGATGGATAAACAAGTTGGAATATAGGTTGTTTGTCCTGATGTAACATAGTTTAGTTCGCTAAGAACTGTTAGGCTTGGTTAGATTTTGGTTGGTTCAAGCTCGTCGGTATCTCCGAACCTGGTGTGTGTAGGGTGTATCTTGGTATACCCCTACATTGTGGAATATGGTGGTTGGTTAGAGCTCATCAGTAGCTACAAACCTGGTGTGTGAAGGGTGTATTTTGGTATACCCCTACATGTTGGAACATGGTAAATCATGCCCACGGTGGCAATGGTTTAAGTGGTTAGATGTTATTTATGTTAATATATGTTAATATTGTTGTTTATGGGAGTCATTGTCAGGGTTGAATTGTTAAAAGAGTTGGGGCTGAGATCAGTTGCGTACACATGACCCACGGGGCCCCGGTGCGAAAATTGATCCGTGGGCCCCCCCCCCGGCGCGCGGGCCGGGCCGCAACACATGGCGGTGGGCACCTGGTCGCAGGGGTTACAGGGCTGCGACCCCTGCGACCGCGGTATGTACACCAGTGCATGCAGATGCACACACACTTAAAGGACCACTCTAGGCACCCAGACCACTTCAGCTTAATGAAGTGGTCTGGGTGCCAGGTCCAGCTAGGGTAACCCATTTTTTCATAAACATAGCAGTTTCAGAGAATTTCCTCTAGCGGCTGTCTCATTGACAGCCGCTAGAGGCGCTTGCATGCTTCTCACTGTGATTTTCACAGTGAGAGCACGCCAGCGTCCATAGGAAAGCATTATGAATGCTTTCCTATGTGACCGGCTGAATGCGCAGCTCTTGGCGCAACGCATACAGCCGACGGGAGGAGAAGAGGAGGATCGGAGAGCTCTCCGCCCAGCGCTGGAAAAAGGTAAGTTTTTACCCCTTTCCCCCTTCCAGAGCCGGGCGGGAGGGGGTCCCTGAGGGTGGGGGCACCCTCAGGGCACTATAGTGCCAGGAAAACGAGTATGTTTTCCTGGCACTATAGTGGTCCTTTAACCCCTTAAGGACACATGACATGTGTGACATGTCATGATTCCCTTTTATTCCAGAAGTCTGGTCCTTAAGGGGTTAAAGGACCACTACAGACACCCAGATCACATCAGCTCAATTAAGTTGTCTGGGTGTCAGGTCCCTCTAGTTTTAACCCTGCAGCTGAAAACATAGCAGTTTCAGAGAAACTGCTATGTTTCACTGAGGGTTAATCCAGCCTCTAGTGGCTGTCTCACTGACAGCCGCTAGAGGAGCACACTGAGCGTCCATAGGAAAGCATTGAGTAATGCTTTCCTATGGGCGGTTTGAATGCGTGCGCAGTCTCATTCGGAGCTGAGAGGCTGAGGGATCCTCAGCGCCAAGGGAGTCCGGCGCTGGAGAAAGGTAAGTGCTGAAGACACACACACACTCTCACTTACAGACGCATACACACTAGCTAACAGAGACACACTCAGCGACAGACATACATACACACTCACACACTCACTTACAAAACATACACTCTCATTGACAAACACACACTCACTAACAGACATCAAACAGACTCACTAAGACACACACACTAACACTTACTCTAACACTCACTTTAACACTCACACTAACACTAACACTCACTCTAACACTCACACTCACTCTAACACTAACACTCACACTCACTCTAACACTCACTCTAACACTAACGCTCACACTCACTCTAACACTTACTCTAACACTCACTCTAACACTAACACTCACTCAAACACTAACACTCACTCTAACACTCACTCTAACACTCACACTCACTCTAACACTAACACTCACTCTAACACTAACACTCACTCAAACACTCACTCTAACACTCACTCTAACACTCACACACACTCAAACACTCACACACACTCAAACACTCACACACACTCAAACACTAACACTCACTCTAACACTCACTCTAACACTAACACTCACTCTAAGACTCTAACGCTAACACTCACTCTAACACTCTAACACTCACACACACTCACACACACTCAAACACTCAAAAACTCAAACACTAACACTCACTCTAACACTCACTCTAACACTCACACACACTCAAACACTTACACGTTTTTGTTTGTTTTTTTAGATGTAATCCCCCCCGCCTCCTTACCTTTTGGAGTGCTGGGGGGATTCCCTGGGGTCCAGTGGTGCTGCTGGGCTCCTGGGCGGGTGGTCGGTCGGACAGGCGGGCGCGCGAGGGAGCTGAAGAGGAAGCACTGAGTGCTCCCTCGCGCGCCCGCCTGCCCGACAGGCCACCTGCCTGCCGGGTGACAGCAGGGCCAGCCTCGGGGGGCCCTCGGGTGGTCGGCTCTTGGGCCAGCCAGGGGAAGAGGCTGGCCCTGTGGGTACATACCGGGTCGCAGGGGCGGCATCGGCCCCCTGGTGGGCCGGGCCCGGTCGCAGCCGTGACCCCTGCGACCCTGGTATGTACGCCACTGGCTGAGATGTTATGTTAAATATGTTGACAATGACCCTTAATATTTTATATATTATGTAATTATTAATAAAGCTGTAATAATTTTCCCAAACAAAAGGTGTCCGGGTATCCTTGTGTTTTGGGGGGGTTGTTTAAACCTGCATATGCCGAAAAGGCGACTATGCATATGTCATGTAATGCACACACAAAAAAAGTGAGAATACTTCCTGCAGGGTGCTCCAGAAAGGTAGGGCCAATCCCTAAAGACATCAAATGGGAGAAATTAAATATCAAGGCACTGAGGTTTCTTCTAAAAAGCAGTCTTTTTTATTTGAAACAAGGAAGTGGAGACAATGTTTCGGCTCCTCTCTTAGACTTGATAAAGGCTCAGAGAGGAGGCAAAACATTGTCTCCACTTCCTTGTTGCAAATAAAAAAGACTGCCTTTTAGAAAAAACCTCAGGTGTGCCTGAATATTTATTTTTTCTATTGGGTTTCCATACTAGTCAGGCTCTGCATCAGGTGAGTTCAGATAATAAGCCATGCTCTGGGCTTCTCACCTTTTGGCAAAATGGCAAACTACAGTGGTATTTATTTGACCTTGTGTAGGACTGTGGATATTCCCCCTGCTTTAGCAATGACCCCGGCACGCTTTGACACATGAAGAGGCAAAGCTTTGCTGAGAATCTTGGGAGTGTCACTGGCTACATCTTAACTGCTTGGTCGATCCCGTTCCTAGTTCTCTTGTTAGCGATGCTGTCCCTTTAACGTGGCTCTGTACAATGCAAACATTTGTTTTCTGCTTTTTTTAACGGCCTGCCTTGACAGAAGCCTTTTAAATCCCTGCTCGTTTTGAATGAGTCATACCGTTTTCACACTGATATGACCTGCTTTGTGTTTCAGATCTTTTATCCATACATTTAATTACTTTTTAATGTTTTTTAATTGTTGTTCAGCAGCAAATTGCTTTGCTCGCAGGAAGCAAGATCAGCGGGCTGAAAGGTTGCTCCCCCCAGGTCAATTGTTTGACAATAGATTGGAAATTTTCCTGCAGATGTTGGAATGTTAAAGCTTTTTTGTTGTCACTTCAACAGCTGGAAATCACGGTTTTTGGCAATGCGCGTATAATCCCGAGTTAACCCTTCAATCTCAGCCTCACAAAAGCCAAGGGGGGCCTTTCAAACAATCCCCGTCAGACAGGTACACTCGGAGGTTAATGGATTTCTAGAAGTCAAGCAGAACATTGTTTTATTCCTCGACATATGGCATCCGAGCAATATATGCAGAAGAAGCAGTATTGATTAATTGCGTGTAAATAACAAGTTTTGCAGAGTTGGAAAAGCTGCATCTATTTTTATTTATCTTGTTTGGTGTTTATTTCAAAGAAAGAAACTGCATTTAAATACCTGAATTTAGAAAATATAGCAAAATAAATATAAAACATGTGAGTGTATGTATAATAAACATATACACTATATGGACAAAAGTATTGATACGCACCTCTTAATTATTGAATGCAGGTGTTTTTTGTTTAAACAATGGGTCGTTATGAAGAGCTCATTGAATTCAAGTATGGTACTGTGAAAGGATGCCACCTTTGCAATAAGTCAGTTTGTGAAATTTCATCCCTGCTAGATATTCCACAGTCAAGTGTAAGTGGTATTACTGGCAAGTTGAAATGCTTATGAACAGCAGCAAATCAGCCATGAAGCTTAAGACCACATAAAGTCACAGAGCGGGGCCACAGAGTGCTTGGACGCATGGTGCGTAAAAGTCGCCAACACTCTGCTGATTCCAAACTTCCACTGGCTTTAATATCAGCACAAAAACTGTGTGACGGGAGCTTCATGGAATGGGTTTCCATGGCCGAGCAGCTGTGTGCAAGCCTCACACCACCAAGCACAATGCCAATAGTTGGTTGGAGTGGTAAAGCACATCACCACTGGATTCTGGAGCAGTGGAAATGTGTTCTGTAGAGTTACAAATCACCCTACTCTGTTTGGGCAAGTCTGGGTTTGAATGATGCGAGGAGAACGTTACCCGCCTGATTGCATTATGCCAGCTGTAAAGTTTGGTGGAGGAGGGATAATGGTATGGGGCTGTTTCAGGGGTTGGGATATGCCCCTTACTTCCAATGAAGGGAAATCTTAAAGGACCACTACAGTGCCAGGAAAACATACTCGTTTTCCTGGCACTATAGTGCCCTGAGGGTGCCCCCACCCTCAGGGACCCCCTCCCGCCGGGATGGATGGAGAGGAAGGGGTTAAACTTACCTCTTTCTCCAGTGCCTGGCGGGGAGCTCTCCTCCTCCTCTCCGCCTCCTCTCCTCCTCTTTGGCTGAACGTGCATGCATGGCAGGAGCTGCGCGCGCATTCAGCCAGTCCATAGGAAAGCATTATTAATTCTTTCCTATGGACGCTGGCGTCTTCTCACTGTGAAAATCAGTGAGAAGCACGCAAGCGCCTCTAGCGGCTGTCAAGAGACAGCCACTAGAGGCTGGATTAACCCATTTATAAACATAGCAATTTCTCTGAAACTGCTATGTTTATAGAAAAAAGGGTTAACCCTAGCTGGACCTGGCACCCAGACCACTTCATTAAGCTGAAGTGGTCTGGGTGCCTATAGTGGTCCTTTAATGCTTCAGCATACGAAGACTATTTGGACAATACTATGCTTGAAACTTTGTGGGAACAGTTTGAGGATAGCCCTTTTCTATTCCAGTATCACTGTGCCCCAGTGCACAAACCATTAAAGACATGGTTGGATTAGTTTGATGTGGAAGAACTTGACTGTCCCACACAGAGCCCTGACGGTCTGATCTCAACCCCATCAAATAATTTTGGGATAAACTGAAACGGAGAATACAAGCCAGGCCTTCTCATCCATCATCAGTGCCTGACCTCACAAATGGTCTACTGGATGTATGAGCAAATATTTTTACAGGAAGACTCCAAAATCTTGTAGAACGCCGTACCTGAAGAATGAAACCAACTTATAGCTGCAAAGGGGGGACCAACTACATATCAATGTCTATGTAATATAGACTTTGTACTGCTGAGAGGCCCAGATGGAAATTTTTCCCCAAGTAAGTGGTTTAATCTCATAAGAGAAGGCATTAAGTTGTTAGAGAAGGACCTGCCAAAAATGGGGTACATTGACATTGTGGCAGGCTTATGCAATGTATGACCATATACAGTAACTAAACCCCCATTATTTTTGCCTAGATTAGGTGTTTAAAAAAACCCAGCTAACAACATGTGTGAGCTTTGAAGTTGCTGTTTAGTGGATGAGAAGCACCCCATTTATGCATGTTCAGGTGAGTGCAGCCCCCTGTATATATACATAATGGCATTATTGTTCAGTGCATACAAGCATTTTGCACTGCAAAAAATAGCACTTATAACACTCTATTACCCCTTTGATTCATGGCTAGACTTCATACTGCAGAAAAAAAAATATCTTCCAGAGAGATTCTTTCCGTTTGTATCTCTGCTATGCATCACCTGCACATCTCAAGTTGGACTTTGAGGGGTCCATCCTGAGAATAGAATCTTGACAAATCCTTTTCACCTACTGTTAGATTTTGTCTTGTTTACCTATTGTACAGTGCTGTGGAATATAGATTTGAAGATTCAGATTTCTCCTTGGATCAACAACCTGTTCACATACATATCAATTATATCCTTAAATATTTTGTCAATGCAAACAAGCATCCAAGCCCTTTTTTAAATTTTTCCATAGAATCTGATAACTGAACCTCTTTAGGCAGAGCATTCCACATATTTATTGTTCTTACTGTAAAGAACCCTTTCATCGGCTGTAAGAGAAAACTCCTTTCTTCCAGTTACAATGTTTTATATTCCAGCTAATGAACATGTTAGCACTGACCCTGTATATATTTGTGTAGTGCTGTGATTTCATCACTAAAGCGCCATTTTTCTAAAGAAAACAAATGCATTTTTTTTCCAACCGCTCTTCATAACTAATTTTTTCCATTCTCCTTATTCATTTTGTATCTCACCTCTGCACTTTTTTTAGTTCTGCAATATCTTTCATTAAAACTGGTGCCCAAAATTGCTAAATGAATATTATTTTATTGTGCATTGATAGGCAAATGGTGCGTTGGGTTTGTGATTTATTTCTTAAATTGCTGCAGATGACTTTATGAAAAATAAATGAGGGTGTTTTTTTTACTGTCACTTTTGCTTGTCATATGAACAGATTAATTTTTGAAGAGTCCCTTTAATATCCATCCTATGGCACATTATGCTTATTGCTTTAAATTAACTTGGGAAATGCACATCCCAAATTAAGAATTGCTTCTGCTGCCAAATACCTTTATTGTAATTAAAGTTTGTTATCTTGTTTTTTGTTGACAAGCTCTGTAACACGTTTTTGTAAAACTGCTCTTTCCAGGGAGCTGACACAATACCTGCCAGCTAATTAAACTGCTTGAAAACATCCCATTAAACAGGTTATTTTTAGTCTTTACTATTTTTACTTTGAAAATGTTGTCTGTAGCTGGGGAACGTTAGAAGTCCTGATTGGTGAACAAAAACACTATCATCGGTATTCAATAACGTGGGAATTGTTGGGAATTCAAAGTGAATTTAAATTTTAATGTCAACACAGCTAAATTGCCAAAATTCTCCAAGTTTGCTATCCTTCAAGTCGACTATTTTGTTCTAAAATTTGAAATTCACTTTTTCTTTTCTGAGGACCGTGAGCACCAATTGTCCCATGTTAAGGAGTGTCTTGTTACACCATGAAAACCATTTGTGTATGTCTATGATTGGACAGTTAGCAAATTCAAGAACTAAAACGACTTGAATATTCTATTTATTTTACTTTTTTAATATTTTGAGCTTTCCATATTCTGTTCTTTATATATCATATATATTATAACAATAAAAAAAAGATACAACTCACCACTTTTTTTTCTTACTTCTCCCCTCTGCTCTCCTTTTTTTTCTCTCCTTCCTCTTCCCTTCTTCTCACTGCTCAAGGGCCTGAGACAATGTACACAGATTCATAAACTCAACCTGTCATCGGAGGTAACGTCCCCTTTCCTGCGGGACATTGCCAGGGCATTCCAGGATTTTTGCTCCAAACTCTACCGAACCTCAAGCAATCAACCTCCCGCTCTGGAGACAGAACGACTAAAGCACATCAGGGACTACCTAAATTAGCACAAACCTAATGCAATACCACCTGAGGTAGCCGAAAACGCTGGATTCTCCCATCGACAAATTAGAATTGACATCTGCAATCAAAAATGCTAAATCTGGGAAAGCACCGCGCCAGGATGGCTTCTCCTTAGGGTATTATAAAACGCTCTCCCAACTTCTACCTAAGTTAACAAACGCACTAAACAAGTTAACGGATAGTGGAGCCTTCAACTCAGAATCCCTAGCCGCTACTATCACCGTCCTACTGAAGCCTGACAAGGACCCCGCGACATGCGGATGCTACAGACCGATCTCGCGTCTGAAAGTGGACATTAAATTGTTCACTAAGATATTGGCGACTAGAATGCAAACATATTTACCTGATCTAATTCACCCGGACCAAACGGCTTTGTCCCGGGGTGGGAGACTAGAGATAGCACCCTCCATCTGTTCGCCATACAACTCCTGGCACTTCTGAGTTCTAGAATTCTACTCCTACTGTCGATGGACGCTGAAAAGGCTTTCAACCACGTGAACTAGGCATTTATGTTTGCATTCCTGGAAACCATGGGATTTGGGGACAAACTGAGGATGTAGATCTCTGCCCTCTACACCAATCCCACCGCTAGGGTATGGGTGAATGACAATTTTAACGGAAGATCTTCAATGGAAAGCATCAGGGCTGTCCCCTTTCGCCTTTGCTATTCGTCATCTCCCTCAAGCCCTTCCTCATCGCGGTCCGCAGCAACAGAGATGTGGTGGGACTTCGCAACAAGACCAAGGAGCATAAGGTAGCTGCATCTGCAGATGATCTGCTATTTTTTGTCACAAATCCACAGATCTCCTTGCCTAATGAAGGAGTTCAAACTCTATGGCAAAATCTCAGACCTTAAATTGAACCTGTTGAAGTGTGAGGCCCTCAATGCCAACATGCCAACGGACGAATAAGATACTTTGAAACCCAACTTCCCGTTCCACTGGTGCACGAACAAGATGAATTATCTAGGGACCTGGTTGACAGTAGATCCAAGCGACCTGTACCTAGCCAACTTTCTACCCATCCCGAAGAACGTCTTGGAAGATCTTAAGCTACACATATCCTGGTTTGGATGCATAGCCGTCCTTAAGATGACTGTGTGACAGATCCATCTGTGTGACTGGTATTGTATTGCTAGTTCGTCTAAATTGCCTGTCCGTATGCCCCTGTTCGTTATTATAGACTTATACCGAACAAACTACCTAACGGACGGCCACCCAGAAGAGAAATGTGCTGCTGGTTAACTTCTTGGCCCCAGTTAGAACGTTGTGGTTAACCGCAGACACCACTTCATTACAACCGAATGCAGGGCGGTCGTTGTTTGTATACCGACCACGAGGCGGCGGACATTTTAAAACACACGAAAGACAAGTGGTGTTCGCCACAGATCTTATGGAACTATAAACGGACACTTTTCCTACCGAACACCGCTGAAACTACCGACCGCCCTTCTCATTCGTCAAGGCATGCGAACACCGGTCCGTTCGGTAGGTTGGATAATACGAATGGACTTAACCCAGATAGCCATCCCATGGAGTCGATCGCCTACCGAAAGACCTGTGAAAGACTTTGACTCCATGGCGATTGAACTGTGTGTATGGGATCTGAGCGCTATTCGGTAGTAAAATGCACTCAGATCCAGGCTATCTGGGGATACGTTACACGAATCCAATGTATTCGGTATTTGTACAGTTATAGATTTTTTTGCATTTTTAATGTTTCATGCAAAATGGCTATTTGCCTCTATCCTCGGAGATAATTGGATTTCTTCCCAATTATCTCCAGGATAGAGAGGAGGGATTCACTGGTATAAAAGGGGAGTGTTTAAACCTGGGCCACTGTGATTGGCTAATGTATCATGCTTGTCCCAGTCTTCCATCTGGTCCCCTAGGGGAGTGTCCACCAGGTGGGAAACCTGCATAAATACCGGGCAGGTAGCCCTCATTAAACTGATTCCTGTTTTACCCTCAAGACGGAGCTTGGTCTCGTGTTTGGGGGGATTACTACTGGGAAGGATTCCTTTCGCCTGTTTTAGCCGAAGAAGGGATTCAGCTGATTTGTGTGTTCATGGATTTACCGCATTCCCTTGCACTCCGTTCGGGAGTTTGGCGGTCTGCTGTACAGAGCCTGTATCTCTGGAAAAGGGGAATATCGGCTAAACAGCGGTGTCATCCATTTAAGCTGTGAGTGTCTTAACAGACTGTTCTGACGCGATTGCGCTACCTTTTTCAGACAGTGCTGCTATCTCTACTGAGGGCATTCTTCTCCTTGCTAAAGTCAGCGGTCATTCAGTACATCTGGCGAGGCGAGCGTTTGCGCACCCAACGTGACTTGCTGTGCCTGCCCAGATCATGGGGGGGGGGGAAACTGGCTTTGCCAGACTTCAGGAAGTACCCGTCAGGCGGCAACCTTGCAATGTATACTTGACTGGCACCAACCACGACCACATCAGCAGTTGCCCACCTTGGGCTGGGCGGGATTGGACATGCGTATGCATCCAGTGGTGTGGCAGGGACGATCTGAGACCTTGGATTGCGCAGCTGCTCAGGCCTCGGTGTGTCATACACTTAGGACTTGGAAAGCGATCAGGGACGGGAACCACATTTCCCCAAAACCAAGTCCCTTCATACTGCTGCATCACAACAGAGAACTGGGGGAGGTCTGGCGCCTCGGTTATGGGAGTTGCTCGACAGAACCCGATTCATCCCAATCCATAAATCACTAAAGGCCAATGGCATACAGGATCTACGGGACATCAATGGGGAGGAAGCCCTGACTCAACTTGTCAAATTTAGGCACACCCAGCTACAGCACTATTACCACCAGATTCCCAATAGGGAACTTCTACACCAGGACCTGACCTGGTTCGAAGGTGTATTCTTCGGGGACAGCACCCTGGATAAAGCTATTTCGGTTCTATACCACCACCTCCTCACGGGAGACAAGACCGTGAAATCCACCTTCAAGCGATGCTTGGAGGGAATCCTGGGCAAAACCTTCACCGAAGCACAGTGAAAGAAGGTGCTGATCCTCAATCATAAGAGCACAATTAGCTTGGGATTCCAGGAAATAAATTACAAACTGCTATCCACATGGTACCGAACCCCTGATCTTCTGCATAGGATCTTCCAAACACACCCCCAATGTGTTGGAGATGTAACACTGACATGGGAACGATAGAACATATCTGGTGGAGCTGCCCCGGGATCACCAAAGCATTGACAGATATCTTTGGGGAGCTGCACCAACTCCCTGCGGAACAAGCACTGTTGCATCTCACACCGGCTCCTATCTGACGCTATAGAAAATCAATCCAGAGACACCTTCTAAATGCAAAGTCTTTGATACCAGCCTTCTGGAAACTGACTGAGATCCTGACGAGAGATCAGTGGCTGGGACAGGTGGAGGACATACAGGCAGCAGAAGCCGCGCAGGTCGCACTGAGAGGTCATGATGACAAAAACGCGGAGAGGTGGCGCCCTTGGTTCATTTACATTGCTGACAGACAGAGGACTGATGGGGAAGACGCCGCACTCGCAGCTGACTTTACGTAAGGCTTAACTATAATGTAGGGAAGAAATAGGGTGATCATGTCAAATACCGGTACACAGTAAGGCATATCCTCTTCTGATAAGGCATGGGCTCCACACCGAGACCCCCTTCGCACACCTCCTTCATTTCCCCTCCCCTTCCACCCCCCCTCTTTTTTTTCCCCCTCTCTCCTTTCTTCTATACTCGCTCTCTTCTCCACACTTCTGTCTTATCTCCCTCACAGACTCACTTCTCGCTACCTGTCTCTGAGTTGTAACTACTCTTCTTACCTTTTTTACATGGTTCGACCGCTCAACCCAATCTTAGTGGATTGACAGCATTTTATAACACCTTTGCGTTAAGCATTATTATATAACCGTAGTCGGGCATACAAATAATCTCAAGCGAGACAATATGGCTCCTCTTGCAGTACATGCCTAACTTCATGTTCAAGTAGGGGTTCGACCACACGCTGGGTGGTATCGGTTTCCAGACCCTCAGATGGTCCCACACAGGACACTCGCATTGGTGTAGCTAATGACTCCAGTACACTTATACTTTGTTTATGTCAATATTCAACTAAAACTGAATGCTATGTCTTCGTTCGAGACCTGCTTGTCTCCAAATACTGGTCTTTCTATTATTATTTTTCATGTGGTGAAAAATATTAAGAAACGGATTTTGAAAAAAATAAAGAAAGTTACAATAACTTCAATACAAAATAACAAAATTATAAAAACTTAATCAGTTACTAATCAATGCTATTATTAATGAAGTTACAAAATTAGAAAGCAAGAAAATAGAGAAAGTCCCTCAAAGTGAATCGAAGTCTGTAAACAGAATAGCCTATTGTATTATATTTATATTATCTATTGTTTGGTTGCCTTATTAGTAAACCATTTGTAATCCAATCACACAGCTACTCACTTCATCATAAAAATATCCATACAGACATCATTCAGATTGCTGGAGGATGGAGATTAGGGAGGGGTAACAGGTCCCGTAGGAGCACAGTATCACAGGGCATCGCCATTGCCATCTCTCTAGTTTTTCCATGGGCCCCAAACATCATTGTGGTTCTGACCAGAATTACACTCCCCGAGAAATCCTGTCTCCATATTGTCATGGATTGATATATTATGGTTCTTACGTTAATCCTACCTTCTGTACTCCTTTGACCTTGGCTTGTTTAATCGTTAGTCCTGTCTTCTCTACTCCTCCTTATGACCTCGGCTTGTTGTACTGACTCTGTTTGTTCGGTAATCCATTCTAAGGACTGTTATATGGATTCTCTTTTCGTGATTCTGTCTGTGTGTTCAGGTTCCAGCATATCCTGACAAATATTATATTGGAAGTCTATTTGATTCACAATTTAATTCCGTAATAGAGGACCCAGCTTTTTCCGGTTCCTTGCAATACATCATTTTGTGGTCATAAAAAAAATTATCAGCAAGTTCTTCTGATACATACTACATAATGGGAAAGTAATAATGGTATAGAAGAGGAAGAATTGCGAAAGTAGGATGAAATCAGGAATCTCAACACTCAAAAAGTTCTGCAGTCTTTCCTTTATAGATGTCAAATCCTTACACTCCCACCAAAAATGTAACAGTGAACCCCCTCTCCATTCCACAACACCAACATAAAGAAGAGAACTGAGGATGTATCATGCAGTGATTATTTATATTAACCAAGATTATGCCCTGTAGCCAATCATCTCGAGTGTATATATCACTTCAATCTCATTCCCATTTACACCAAGAGGGTTATTTTCTCAAGGCTACCAAATGCTGTAAAAACATAACAGTTCTAGACATTAATTTCTGTTTATTATGCCCTTTTAGAAAATCATCTATATAATGATTTTTTATAATCTTCCTATTCCCCCCAGAATTCTTAACTCTTTTAAATAACTAAATATTTTCTGTGCTAGTAATCCAAATTTAGATTGCAACTGCCTAAATGGAAGAATAAATCAATTACTAGCCATACAGGACTCAACAATTATATTATTTTGCTTTCATTTTCACAGATTGATATCTACAATCAAGAGCACTAAACAGTCCTCAGGAGTAGTTTAAAACTCTTGGTCATGGCCCACATCCTCTCAGTTATTGGGTTGTATACTCTTAATTCTTTTGTAACATCAAAATAAATTACAAGGTTCAATGCTCCTAATATCAGACTTTCCAATTTCCAGATAGAGAGGTCTTGAGGAGGATGATCATCACATGCTAGGAGGTGCCCTAACTTACTGGTGTTATATAATGCAAAACTATCGGGAAAGGCTATGCCACCTTCTCCGGGAGTTTTTTGAAGAGAGCTTGATGAGATTCAGGGTTTCCCTCCTTGCTATTTATATTCAGATACCACTTTTTGATACTTTAATAAGATTCGGGAATCCACATCTAAGGGGATGTTCCTGAAAAGATAGACTAACTTAGGGACTATGTAAGAATTGACCATATCCAGTCTCCTGAGCCGAGAGAACTCTAACCGTTTCCATTTGGTAAGGGTTTTTCTTTTATCTGTTAAAAAGTTGGTATAGTTAATACGAACAATTTCAATAAGATCTAGCATCTGTTTTATCCTGAGGTAGTCAATTTTAGTTGCGTCCCAATCCAAATTAACAATTTTTTAAAATTTATGTGAATTCGCCTCAGGAATATATTTTAGCAAAATCTGAGTCCTATTTACATTAACCTGATAGTTTACTAAACACATGAATCAAACTGAAAGTATCTGATATATATACCTTGGGCTCATCAGGGACAGGAGCACGTCATCCTTATACAACGTAACCTTGTTGTCTATTGAATTGAACATTATTCCCTTAACCCCTGAAGGACACATGGCATGTGTGACATGTCATGATTCCCTTTTATTCCAGAAGATTTGGTCCTTAAGGGGTTAATCTACTAATCCTAGAGCTGCCAGTGGCTTAATCGTTAGAATATACAACAAAGGATTCAAAGGACATCCCTGCCTTGTATCTTTGTTTATACTAAACCACTTTAATTGAAACATAAACCCAGAAACCCTTGCTGAAGGGAAAGAAAAAGACAAAACATTATCCCTGAAATTCCCGACCATTCTGATTTTAGTGAATATCCATGTTTGTCGCATGTTTCTCAAAACCACTGGTTAAAATATAACTGAGTTCTATGAGCGATGCCTTCTGCCCCACAGTTATTGCCAAATATAATTTTTTTTTTTTTTAATTACAATTAAATGGGTAAAATTGAGTATGACATTAAAAATTGGGTTAATGCGGCACTGGAAACACACAGCCAAAGATTGTTGGTGACAAGTGGCAGATATCAAGTGATCACTATTCATCCATGGTCCAAGGATTGTGGACAGGGTAAAGTACACAAAGATGATGTTTTATGTAAAATGTAAACTGATAGAATGTTTAGTTAGAGGTAAAGAACTGCAGCAATGTACAGATAATGTATTAGACTTGTGCATTCCGTTTCAAACAAACTGTGATTTAGCCGAATTTTGGACTATCGGTGGTTCTTCCAAATTTCATAAGTTCAAAACCCTATATCGACATAATATAATATTTATACTATGTATATACATTTTAGAATTCTGATTGGCACATTTTCACACCTTTTCCCCCCCAAAATGATTGCATGGGCAATGTTTTTCTTCTGCCCCTGGTCAGGCTCATCGCACAAAGACCAAGAAATCATCCTTAGAGAGAGTTCAGAGAAGGGCTACTAAACTGGTTCATGGATTGCAGGATAAAACTTACAAGGAAAGGTTAAAGGATCTTAACATTTATAGCTTGGAGGAAAGACGAGACAGGGGGAATATGATAGAAACATTTAAATACATAAAGGGAATCAACACAGTAAAGGAGGAGACTATATTTAAAAGAAGAAAAACTACCACAACAAGAGGACATAGTCTTAAATTAGAGGGACAAAGGTTTAAAAATAATATCAGGAAGTATTACTTTACTGAGAGGGTAGTGGATGCATGGAATAGCCTTCCAGCTGAAGTGGTAGAGGTTAACACAGTAAAGGAGTTTAAGCATGCGTGGGATAGGCATAAGGCTATCCTAACTATAAGATAAGGCCAGGGACTAATGAAAGTATTTAGAAAATTGGGCAGACTAGATGGGCCGAATGGTTCTTATCTGCCATCACATTCTATGTTTCTATGTTTCTTAGAAAATGCCTATATATTGCCTGGGTCTCCCGATGTACCATGAATCAACTAAATAAACCAGGTCATGCTTTCAGAAATATCTATCTCTAACTGTCTGGATAACCGAAAAATACAATGCAATAATTTATACTGCATTCTGGAATAAAAAGAGTTACATGTAATTCTGTTATGAAGAAAGTGTGCGCTGCGCACGGCCAAGCAATATAAACAAAGGATCTCTTTATCATTTATTGGAGGTTAAATTAACAGACTTTTTTTTCTCATTTTGATTTGTTTACAAACCAATAGATGTATTTTCATGAAGGGGTTGGAGTTTGCCAGTTAATTACTGCACATATGGTTGGAGAAGACACGTCTATGCATTTTGTTCTACTAGAGAATGTGTTCATCAGGATAATTAGGCTGATCGCACATTACGTTGAGATTTCAGAACGCTCTGAATGTACCGTAGGCTCGGAACAAGCAAAATGATCTGTACTGAGAGACGTTTAAAAAACATGTGAAAATTATACAAACAAGGCTTCAATTTAAACAACTTCTACAGATCTAATTAAGCACGACTCTTTAGTGGAAACGATAATGATAGGTAATCTTTCCAATGAATATATAATTTAGAAATATTTTTCGGAAACGCTCGCTTGCGGATAAGCGGACTGTGTTAAAGTGAATGGCATGCAAGTTTCCTCTGGGAAGGACTGAAGCAATAAGCTACGTGCTCAGCAGTTTATCCTGTGAAATATATATTACAATATTTACTGATTGTCTCATTACATGATAAAAACAGATGTAAAACAGAATATTTTATTTATTTCAACCAGTAGGGATGTGTTGCAGAACTGGTGAGATCTCAGCCATGTCCCCAACGTTTAATCTTTCAGAATGATCATTTGTTGCTCTGGAAGTGCAGACTAAATACACATCGAAGGAGACGGAACCATGTAAGGGGAATTGTCTTTGTCTTCAGACTGCTATTTAATAACGGATTTTCACACTTTCAATACAAAGAAGAATCCTCAAAAATACCCTCACTGTTAATAATCTCCACTGGATACCCTCTCTTATCTATCATTAAAAACTTGTCGGTTCAGATATCAGAACACATGAGTCGTCTATGGGTCTGGGATGGTTTAAGTTCCTCACTTTCAAAGCGACCTTTCAGGAATAGTCAATAATAATGAGAGTTGTATGTGATTTATAGAAGGGCTAATCTCAATCCCTAATTTCCATACCAAACATTAACCCCCAACTACAACGCCATAACCTAACTCACACTGACAGGGATTTGGCACAAGGTAGGAGCACTGTGTAGGTTAGTTTGCATTTAGTTTATATTATTAAAGGGACACTCCAGGCTCCCACACACGTTAGATGCACTGTGTAGGTTAGGTTACAGTTAGTTATTCTGGGTGGGTTTATATTATTAAAGGGACACTCCAGGCTCCCACACGTTAGGTGCACTGTGTAGGTTAGGTTACAGTTGGTTATACCGGGTGGGTTTATGTTATCAAAGGGACACTACAGGTTCCCACACACATTAGATGCACTGTGCAGGTTAGGTTACAGTTAGTTATTCTGGGTGGGTCTATATTATTAACCCCTTATGGACCAAACTTCTGGAATAAAAGGGAATCATAACATGTCACACATGTCATGTGTCCTTAAGGGGTTAAAGGGACACTCCAGGCTTCCACGCATGTTAAGTGCACTGTGTATGATAGACTAACGGAAGCTTTCCCCACCTTCTTATCGGTCCCCACTGGAATTGCAACCCTAGGTCACCTTTTACTAAACAGATATTATATAGCAGTACAAGAACCTGGAAGCCAGACTTATTACTAGAGATTATGGGCCCATTAATGTGGATTTGAAAATGTCCAGCTGATGTTTGTGAAGAAATAAGAAGCATTTAACCCTTCACTGCTGCAGATCACTGGTAGATATTTAGCACTAACAGTTGGGTAGTGATGGAAAATGTCACTACCCAACTGGTGGAGTCCAAGCCAGAAACCAGTCCTCCCAAGTCCATTACAATTCGGTTACGGTTAGTTCTAGTGGATAGGTTTGTAATAATATAGAGTTAGAGGCCATTATATCTCCATGCTATCTTTCTGTAATAAAAACACAATGACTGAATCTCAGAAAAAAGATCTGTGCCACATCAGGTATAGATTGAATTGGGGTTCGGCGGATTCACATTTGTCACTAGGAGAATTTTTCATTCTTAAATTTTTGTTTTACTGTGTCCATTAACCCTCAGAACCATTTCAAATCAATTCCTTTTTTTCTTCTCCAACTCTCTAAAAAAATGCTGCTTTATTTTTACAACTGTAATAAATATAAATAATAAATATTTCCAAAGTACGTGTTGTGTATGTTAATAATTTTTATGCCTCCTGTGTTTTTGTTGGATTTTTATTGGCTCCAAACTAATTAAGTTTACAGGAAATGTTGGATTAACTATGCCAACTGTATCTTAATTAATGCATTTATCTTGGACTCATCTTCAGCATATTCTTTTTTTAATTTATTTTTTTACTAATCTGTTTATATATCGTTGCTATCTTTAAATTAAATCATTTTCATATGCCTTGAAGTATTGAGGTTCTTTTCTCTGAACTGTATTCCGGGAACAAGGAGAGTTTAAACGCACGGTATGTTCATAGACTTTATTACATGCCACGTAATAAACAGATTATACTATATTTGACCTGACATCTCGATACTCGCATTATGTGTTGCTGGAGGATGATTCAGCAATAATAGTGTTCTAAGGCACTTTTATGTAAGTGGTCTAGTAGTGGGAAAGTTAAGTACCAATATAAAGATGATAAAACAAGTTACGTGGACAGTCAAAACTGAACATCTCACGGAGTAGTGATCTTTGAAGCTGTCGCCAGGTCCCCCAACAGGTGCAGGATATATAACTAATACTACATACAAACATGGGTCTCAGTTGAAGGACTGGGATGCTGACTACGTCACCTGACCTAAAGAAGAAATATCAGAAAATTATAAATTCAATTTTTTTAATTCAAACACAAAAAGTTATATATTAACTTAAAGGTACACTGTAGGCACTATAACCTTTTCAACTAATTGAAGTGGTTATAGTCCCTGGAGTTCCCTGACGCTGTCCCTCCTTTCATTGTTAAACTATTTCTTCTCATTAAAGGGGTTATAGTATCTTGAGTCCCCTGGCACTGTCCCTCCATTCAGTGTTACGTGATTTTCGAGCAGTTTAACACTGAATCTGGCTCCCTGGCCCTGCCCCTATACTTCTTTCTATCCAAACCAATTCATATCAGCAAAGGAAGCTATAATAGTCTGAAAGGAGTCAGCTGACACTCTCACTGTCCCCATTGTTGCTCAGGATAATACTTCCTCATTAGTGATGTCCCAAACGGTTCGCCGAACGGTTTGCCGAACGGTTCGCCACAGACAGCGAACATATGCGCAGTTCGGTCCGCCCCCTATGTCATCATTGAGTAAACTTTGACCCTGTACCTCACAGTCAGCAGGCACATTCCAGCCAATCAGCAGCAGAACCTCCCTCTCAGACCCTCCCACCTCCTGGACAGCTCACTAAGAATGCAGCTTCACAATGAATGTAAAATGGATGCTGTCCAGGAGGTGGGAGGGTCTGGGAGGGAGGATCTGCTGCTGATTGGCTGGAATGTGTCTGCTGACTGTGAGGTACAGGGTCAAAGTTTACTCAATGATGACATAGGGGGCGGACCGAACAGCGCATATGTTCGCCGTCTGAGGCGAACCGTTCGGCGAACCGTTCGGCGAACCATTCGGGACATCACTATTCCTCATTAATACAAGCAGCACAGAGAGAATGGGGGTGCTGCTACAGGCTCTTGTTTAGCATAAAAACATCAAAAACAGTTTGACACTGAATTAAAGGACTGCGCCAGAGGTCTTCAGACATTATAACCACTTCAAGGAGATGAAGCAGATATGGTGCCAATAGTGTAACATTAAGTATCCCGGGGGACGTGTCAGCCCTCTACCTCCAGCTACACCCCCTGTGATGACCATATTTGGCCATTTGATATATTACTTAAGGTATAGGCTGTGACTCTTGATTATTAGTTGCATCAATGCATGCTAGCAGACAGTAAGCTACTGAATGGGACTTATCAGCAACTTAGATATGTGCCAACAGCTGCTAATTACCACAATTATTTCAGTATGTTATATACCTCTCCAATAAAATGCAGGAATTACAGCTTGGTACATAAACACTATATTACATGATAGTCAGTTAATCCCATCATTTTGACAGCCAATTAATTTTTATTTATCTAAATGATGTAGCCCCAAGGGCAGAGTTAATAAGCTGTAACAAGGCACTGGATTACATGTGAAACCTTGAAAAAAAAAACTCTCAGTAATTAATGTATCCAGATCTTTGGTATTTAATGGCTAGGGCTCTAGTGGTTACGGTACTATAGGTCTACTGGTGCCATCTCATGGTGAATAGTCACACTGCTTTCAAATGGTTTCATACTTACCTGGGTCCCCCGGGCACCTCTGCTGTAGGCAACTGAGATTAATATATCTACTTTGAGAAAGGAACCTCAGATATATTAGAGAAAGAGTGACATGCCTGAAGCACCCAGGGGAACCATGTAAGTGCTAGACCATTTGAAAAAGGTTTGACTACTTATTATGGGATGGTGCCAAGGGACTGCTGCAACTATAATCACTAAAGTGCACTTTAAAGGTTGTGGTCACTATAGTTCTCTTATTCTATGGCTTCTCCCATAAGTGAGCACAACATCATTTACCATTTTACAGGTAAAAGCCGTGTCCATCGAAGCACCGGGGAAACATTCTACAGATGTTATTCTTGTAGCCTGCCCCCAGCTGGTCGGAATTGTGAAGTTTCCCCCTTCTGCCTTTATTAAGAAGACGTTGCTGACGTATAGAACCACAAAAGTCTGCCTAGCCCACTTTGACAGTCATATAATTTGCATCACATATTATTATATCCGAGCTCTCTTTCTCTCTCACTCTTTGTGTGTATCCGTGTTTGCATGTTTGTGTATTTGTGTGTTTGTGTTTGTGTGTGTACACATTAAAAGTAAACAGGAGATTAAAGTTTAAAATGATAATATAACAAAGCAAAAAAAACACAAAGAGAAAAACTAGTCTTTGCTTCTTTATAACATTTTATTATGTTCTGTCTGCTGCATTGTGTTTTTTTTTATTGCAGCTTTAAATATTTAAAACACAGATACCAAACAGTTTCCATGTTCCATACTACGAGGTAACATGAATTACGGTTTTGTTAAAATCCCCGCTTCACGTGCTATTTCCATAGAGAGGGATTGTTTTAAGTATAGCGTTTTAATGGACGTACAGACTTATCTTTACTACATCACTGCTTAGGAAACTACTCAAACGGGAAAAAGAAAACATTGAACATATTGTTTAACTGTATGTAAACGCAATAAATAAACCAATTACTAACAGCAAGTGGGAGAAAAGGAACCACACTATTCTCACACTGTGAAATATTCCACTTCCAGTCTCTTATCCCTTTAAAATCAGATGCCTATAGAAGAAATCGTAATAATTAATAGTGTGCTGGCTGCAATAATGAATCTGAAATCTATCACGATCCGGATTCAGGATTTAACCCACATAGGAACACCTTGTAACCACCTCGCGTGCACCTGGGCCATTTACATTGGACACTTGTCCGTCACCCCCAATGGCTAGTTATCAAGATTAGATCAATAGTGGCCATGCTCTCCCTGAAACATCTACATTCTCTGAAGCAGACGAACATTACGTTGTGCATTAAATAATCCCATATTCTTATTTATATTATTTTTTTACAGTTACTAATTTCTCTGATGACGTTTGTTTTTGGTATTCTATAATTTATTGAAAAATAAATCATTAAACAATAACCTGAAAAAAAACTCCATACTATGCAGAGGGTTAACAATAAAGAAAAAGTAGGGATTAAGGGCCGGACTACATGTATATATTAAAGTATTTTTATAAGTCTTAGCATCTACCTCGGAATTTGTAATGCACAGAACTTAGAACACATTAATCGATGCACGGTCTCCTCCTCTAGTTGTGTTTCTTTGAGCTACAGGTGATGTCACATGAACAAAGTTATAAAACATGCTACCCCAGGCCAGCATGGCGTGGTCGTAGTGGCTCTCAGCAGAGAACGTAATGGGCAGGGCTAACCCGAGGCCCACGCCGGTCTCGTGGCATGTGTGTGTAACTGAAATGAAATTTAGAGCAGGCCCATTTATCTATTTTTAATGTGTTTTCAAATACCTTGGTGCAACCCTTTCATCGCCTAGCGAAGGTGCACGGCGATGCTCTAAAGCAATACATCAGTCGTCATTTCTGGCCTCCAAAGGGTTGATAATATCCGTGGATTGCAAAAAGTTAATTTCAAGCCTTGTTTCTTTCTGCTATCAGCAACAACCTGTTAAAATAGAGTGTTCTTAGTGAACCGTACAGAGCTGGTTAAAAAATGCTTCTCAGTCGTACCGTGCAGTTGCTTGGACGACAATTATGGCAGCTGAGGTTTAATCATACTGTTTGATAGCTCATTTTCTCAATGTCAACATGAGGCAGTGTAGAAAAAAAATGAATTCTTTCATTTGATAAGCTGGCTACAGAGAACTGCGCTCATTCAATAGGAAAGCTCTCTCACAAGGCGGCTGTCTGCACAGTTTTTTTTTTCTTCTATCCTTCTCACCGAGAGCCACCCAAGAAGAGATTAATCACAAGGGGGAAACTCTGCCTAACCCTCTGGCTGCAGGTCACAATTTTTATTTCTCTAGAATTGGCTTTTGGAAAGCTTCTAGCTGCCGGAGGACACGGACCTGATATGAAGGCAATCAGGAGAATGAAGCTACAGGAATTGATTAGCCCACTCCATGTCCCACACTCCATAAGCCAACTCTGGGCACAATCTAACACACCGCTGAGCTGAACAGACAAGAGAAATTGGATTCTTTCCTAATATTTAACCTTCAAGTCTCAGCTAACAGTTGTTGATCTGTTGTTCTGCTAGTCAGTTACAGATGGTTTCATTTCCTGAAAATTTTACAAATGCCTGTTTAATATATAATTTACAGAATGTGCTCTTTACATTGAGGCCATAACCCTCTAAATAGTGAGTGGTGGTAAATTCAAAACCAAAGGAGCCAAATTTAGAGCTGCAGAGCTACATATTACACCAATTTTTGCCAGACGGTGATTTTTACCAGGATAAATGCATTGAGAATTGTGGAAGGTTCCTACACAAGTGCACACCAGGCCATCCCTGCACACCAAGTAATGCGTCTACATGACTGCATTAATGCATGGGAACACCGCTAATGCATTCACCAGTCTGTAATCAGAGCAGATGGGCTCACAGGAAATTAGCTCCCTGCATGCCACGTACAAGGCTGGCTGAAATAAAATGTATGACCCACCTCATCCCAGATAGTCAGCATGTAATTTTAGAAGAGTCGACTCAGCCTTTCATTTTTCTGAAGTTGAAAAAATAAGTAATAATACTTTGGGCAATAATAACATCTAAACCGTAGGATGTGCCTGAAAATCTTCAAGTATCCTTTCTGATAAAACCCTTTCACTGTTATATTCTATAAACGATATATCTCATCTCAAATCGTAACACTAAATTCCTTTCTGTCAGCAACTATTAAAACTAGTGGAATGAGCTTAGCGAGAGGAGCAGGCAATGGATCCATAAATATTGGCAAGAAGGGACACAGTGAGCAATCTCACAACTCCCTGAGAGATGTAATACTGTGGGCTGATATGCAATCTTTGGGGAGCTTGAAGGCCACGGTTTATGCGATGATGCTCGCGAACTCTTGTAGGACGAAGCCGTAGGCTGGATCTAAAGAACTTGGACACAATTAATGGTAGCTCGACCATTATAAAGGAAGAGATCGGACCCACCCATAACACCATTATAAAAGAAGAGATCTGACCCACCCATAACAGGGCACTGATCTTGTATTTGTAACTGTCGTCAAACATTCTAAGACTAATGGAGAGATGTCCATTAGATGGAAGATGCTTGTGTATTTTGCAGATCTTCCTAATGCTGATCAAAATATGCTCACAATACCTAGACCCAATAAGTGTGTGTCTCTTGATTAATATCTTGATGTTAATGGAGAATTGTCTAATAGACTGCATTTCTTGCAGAACATCTTAACATTTATGTAAATATTATACGTATGCAAGGGGAAAAAAATGTTTAGTTCGAACTGGTGTGTCAAAAAAAAAAAGTGTTTTAGGCATTCTGGATTTGATGGAGGAAAGTCCACGTCCACGATGACATTGTGAGCTATCATATTTGGTGCTTACTGATACAGTCCAGGAGGAAACTCCATCAGAGGAGGTTTTTGTATCAGTTAGTTTCAAGAAACAAATACATTAGAAACTGCAAACAGATGTTATTAAAAATGCATTACGTTGACAAGGATGCTCTCATACACACGATTTAAATACAAAAGTTCATAATTGATTCCTTATTTTAATGCATTTAATGCAGCACTCGCTGTGTTACCAGCATTGTATAAAGAATTTATTAGCAGAATTAATTACTAGGGGTAAGTGATCTGTCCTGGATCTAAAGCATCTTACTGTGGATTCTGTCTGCCTTCCAAGCACAAATGCTGTTTAAATGCTCTGAAGGCAATTTAGCTGCTGAATAAAATCGTGTTAAAGTGTGTTTAATAAATGTAGCTGGGACAGAAAGTGTTAAATCCGCCAAATCTATAAGGCAGATATAATTGTTCAGTCTGTCGCTGGTGAAAAAAGGGGAGATTTTCTCATTGTGTCTCCAATGAAGACTGGCTTGGCAAGAGGGCATTGTGCCCATTGAAGCTGGCTTCCTCTGAAATTAAACCCAACACTGACAGGTTATTTACTAATGTGAGAATTCAAGGTGAGTTCAAAGTGGGATTAAAATTTAAGGTGAAAATATTCAAACTGGAAAAATTCTCTAAGTCAGCTATGCTTTCCGTTCAGCTACTTTGAAATTCACTTTTAATCCACTTTGCTTTCTTACTTTGGTTAATAGACATGAGGATATTTTACGTGCCATTCCACGCATGGCCACACGGGGCAGGTCGAATGAATACTGTCTGCTCTATCACGTTTGTATATTTATTGTGATTCGCTGTGACGTAGCATCACGTCCCATGACTCTTTTCTAGAAAGTTTAGTTCTATATATTTTTTTATATTTATTTTCATTAAAATCACAGTTGGCAAACTGAAACTTCCCATGACTGGATTCTTGCTGTGTCCTTTATGAGATTACTAGGCTGCTCACTGTAATGAGTGCAAGGGTTGGACTGTCTGCTTAGCACTGGGGATTGTGAGTATGGAGACAAATATTTTTATCTATATTAAGTGGATACACTGGGCAGTAATTACAACTTTAATGCATTTGGCCTCATTAATATACTCCATATTTTGTAAGCTCATACGGTTATCGCTTTTTGACACAAAATAAATAAATGCTTTGCAGAATGCTGCACAATAGGCCTGCCTACTTAGCCACTCCCTCTCACGCCAGAAAGACTTCCTTATAAAATGTATGTACAAAGCTCAGCTCCAACAGCACTGAGTGAGCTGCTTTTAATTCAGAACCTGGCTGCAGACAGTCAGAGAAACTGCAAACAGGTAGTGTTATCCTTACTGTGTCTTCTCCTTCTAATACAGGTTATTTTGTTGTTCAGATCACTCAGTACACTGTTGATAAGGGCCTTTTTTTTCTGGAATGAGGGGATGTGGCTAAGGAGGTAGGCTTAAGGTGCGACATATCCAAAATATTTATTTATTTGATGCAAAAACTATAAAGATTTGAAAATGCAAAAAAATGTAATTAAATCAAATGCATTAAAATTGTATTGATGCCTAAAGTGTCCCTTTAATGATATTCATAGCTCATACAGTTGGACCTGCTATCTTCCCCCATTAGTCTGCCCTTTACAGCGTAACATGCGTGATATCATGCCATGCTGTGAGTGCTATGGCAATGCGCCACAGCACTCATAGCATGCCATGATATCTCTAGCCCTCACGAACCCTGGAGATCACCCAAATTTTAATAATAGGATTTCCAGTTCACCCAGCCAACCAATGTTTAAATCCTCATAGAATGAATGGATCGATGTCGATTCTGTAAACCACACAGGATGAATCTTTATTCTGGGAAACCTGCAGAGTTTGGAGAAATGTACAGTACATTCTAGAATATCTTCAGAAGAAATTGAGGAAGACGTGGTTCTGGAGTGGTTGGGGAAACTCCCACTTATCAAAAACTCAATAATATCAAAGAATAGAGAGATACTTTTATTTATCATACTAAAGATTATACGCAGAGAGCAGTCCGTGTCCATTCGCGAACACGATACAAATTTAATTTTCACTAATAACCATCAAAAATGTTCCATTATCATGATCAAAGAATGTTGCAGATACAGGGAAAAAGAGTCATAAGATCCTCTGAAATTTGAACATTTTCATAACACTCATCACCTTTTATGACACTACTACTTTAGTTTTTCATACAAGACAAATAAGTCATTTAATTGCAATTATTTGCATGGCTCCCTTTTTTTAAAACAGACATATGCAGGGACTGCAATTTGTGCAGCTACTACATGTCTCCAGACAGAGGTAATATAAACACAAATGCCAGCGAGAGAGAAAGGATAATCAACCTCATTCAAGCATTCAAGTGAACCACAAGGGGAAGATTAGATACATAGCTCTGAGCTTAAGTATTGTAGTTAAAGTCGTCTTAAGTGCAGCAGTCAATTAGTAAGTATACAGTTATTAGTTAATGGTAAGAAGTAATATTCTGTGCCCAGCCAGACTGAGCACTGCATCGATAGGACACCTAAAAGCACTAAAATATTAATGTGAGTTGTTATTAAGAAAAAGAGCTTTGCATTTTTAATATCTGCAATATTACAATTCTTCTAAATAGATGATTCTAAAAAAATATGGGATTCTGAATTGTTTCATATAACTCTGTTCTTGTCAGGAGGGAAATTAATGTTGTATTTACAAATTAATAAAAAAAAATATATACTTGTAATGCTGTTTCTTTCACTTTCACTCTTACAAAGAATAACAGTACAATTATAGACAATGCAATAACATACAGTACAAGAACAGACAATGAAATGTCAGACAGTACAATGATATACAATACTGTTATAGACATTACAGTTAAAGAAAAAACAGTTATAGACAGTGCAAGTGCATAAAGTTACAGACAGCAAGATTACAGACTGTACAGTTAGTAATAACAGACAGTACAATTATAAACATTACAATAACAGACAGTGCAATAACAGACAGCACAATACAAGTTGCACAGTACAGTTAGATACAGTAAATTTCATACTGAACAATCACAGACAAAGCAGTTACATTCATTACACCAAGAGGCAACACAGTTATAGATAGTGTAACATCAGACAGCACATAGCAACATACTCTAAATTACATACACTACTATCACAGACAGTGCAATTACATATTGTTACACATAGCACGGTTACAGATAGCACAGTTACAGATAGCACAGTTACAGACAGTAAGATTGCAGACACTGCAGTTAAAGATAGGGCAGTTACAATGGGTAATATTACAGACAGTACAATTACAGATAGCACAGTTACAGACAGTAAGATTACAGACAGTGCAGTTACAGAGAGCACATTTACAAACGGTAAAATTACAGATAGTGCATTTACAGATAGTACAGTTATAGATAGGAGAATTACAGACAGTAAGATTACAGACAGTGCATTTACAGATAGTACAGTTATAGATAGCAGAAAAACAGACAGTGAAGTTACAGATAGCACAGTTACAAACAGTAAGATTACAGACAGTGCCATTACAGATAGTACAGTTATAGATTGCACAATTACAGACAGTAGGATTACAGACAGTGCATTTACAGATAGTTCAGTTATAGATAGCAGAATAACAGACAGTAAGATTACAGACAGTGCCATTACAGATAGTACAGTTATAGATTACACAATTACAGACAGTAAGATTACAGACAGTGCATTTACAGATAGTTCAGTTATAGATAGCAAAATAACAGACAGTGAAGTTACAGATAGCACAGTTACAAACAGCAAGATTACAGATAGCACAAATACAGATAGCACAGTAACAGATAGCACAGTTACAGAAAGCACAAATACAGATAGCATAGTTACAGACACTAGGATTACAGATAGAATGGTTCAGTACACTACACATGGTGATCCATGTAGGTTCTTTTACAGTTTGGAATGTAGGGATTTATCATATTCAGTGTCTCTGCCCAAAGCAGTTAGATTGGATTGGTAAAAAAAACAAAAAAAAACTAGAAAACAGAACTGAAGGGAAATATAGTTTATCATAATATATATTTTCTCTATTTTTTAATCTAACACTAAACTATCAGTGAACATATACAGTCACTAATGAAGGAACACATGCAGAAAAGTCTTGTAATGTGAATTACACAACCAGTTGCTTATTTTGCAATGAGTCCATAGCGTCTAAAACATATGGGTGCTTGAGGCAGTGGGGTTTGTAAGTTCCCCCTTCTTGGCATTAAGCAGGTTTTAAATATATATTTAAATGCTGTAATATTGTATGTTGTAGTCTTTTTTTAAGCAAGAAACACATCTTTATTGAATTGAAACAATGTCAATACCCTCTTTGGGGTTCTTTAACCCTTTCGCCCACAGATAATGAGCTAAGACCAGTCTGTCTCTTTCCAATCTATCTTGTTCCCAACGCAGAGATGGAAAGTTGGTCATTAGGAAGAAGAGTTAAACTGGAACGTAATGCAGCTGCATATGCGAGGTAGTCAGTACAAATTGAAGGATAATTAAATGCTGATACAATTCTCTACTTAGCTCATTTTAAGATCAAGTGCTTCTTTGTAGCAATTTCCTTTCTTTAATTACAATTTCCTGTCTAGTTTGACATTTACAATGCAATCTTGGGGGACATGTTTGTGATTTATTATCCTGGCTCCTATCAGGATATCACTCAGCAGAAATGAGTTTATAAAATAAGTTCTCAAATTATTATGACCCTTGACCTCTAGTGCTGGCCGATGATTTGAAGCTTAAGAAAAAGATTTTGGGAAAAAACAAATAAAGACGCACAGTTTAGGAGCACTGAGCCAAAGTGTGGGAAATTGTTTAAGTATAATAAAAAGCTCTGAATAGTCTTAATAAAAGGGAGATCCCTCGGTGGAATGGTTTTAGAGAAATGACTGTGTGAGTTATTTCATTTCATGTAGACGTGAGATGTAGCCCTCGTTAGATCATTAGGATTCTCAGGTTGCAACATATTGGGAGGTCTCTTCACTAAAGTTCAATTTTAAAGAAATATTGGTTAAAAAATAAGTATTAAGAATAGTTCAAGACTAGGGCCCGATAAGAGATGAGCATGGGGGGAAACCTTCAAGTTTCCTTACATGGTCTAGCAGCCTTCTTCTTAAATACTTTATTGATTTGGCATTTATTGATGCTGATTACATTGTTATACTATATTGTCATACGTATATATGTTTATATATTTTTTTTTATACTTATGTGTAGATTGGCAATTGTCTTGTCATGACGCTGTCTGTTTATTGTACTGGTCAAGAGTATGGAAGATATATTCCACCCCAACATATATTTATGGACATTGCGGAGGAGTTAAGAATCATATTGTTTCTTATTTTTATTTTATTGGGCACCTTGTACCAGGAAGAATGGTTGTCCCCACAGCAGGGATTGTTGGGAGTGGGAAATGCGCACTGTTAGATTTGAGGGTCCTGGATACCCCCACATCACTGTGTGTATTGTGGATATGGAACAGTGGGCATCCCATTAGTAGGGACAGTTTATTAGGGGAGTGCAGACCAATATATATAATACATTAATGGCTCATGGGCTCAGGACACTCTTGGTTATAATCTTACTCTCCCATCTTACTGTTAACTTGTAAACTTGAAAGCCTCACACCTTGAGGTACAGGATTCCACTCTCATTGAAAGTAATCTGTATTCTACTGAACGTACCTGGGTTTTATTTTTTTTACCTGGGTTTTAATTGGCCTGACTTTTAAACAGCAGGATGAATCTAGTCCCAAATGAGCCCTTTTTATAGACTCCATAATGTCATACTCTGCAAATTAACAAAGATTCAGTGAGTCAAATGTGAAATGACCAGCAATATCATTACAATTCTAAGTCCAGGTTTCCATTAACTCTAGATACAATCCCACATGAGGAGATATGGAAATGGAAATCTGTAGATTTTAAGGAACATATATAAAGGTGCAATAACAATCTCTAAGTCCTGTATATTAAAGAACATATTCCAGTTTGTGAGAGATTCCAAATTCCAAAATGGTTTGCACTTCCAAGATAAGCAGAAATTATCATAGTTGCCTGTGTTACCTCTGGCATCCAATGCACCAAACTAATACAGAATATAAGGCTTGTCATCTCTACTGCTGGACAAATGATCAAAAAAGGCTTCCTCAAAGGAACTCATCAAATATGGCTCTATATTCCCTCAGTATAGTCACCAGACAAGGAGATTGGAACTGCGATTCCGAGGAATTTAGGCAATCAGATAATCGGCCGAATTTGCAACTTTCAAGTCAAAATAAACCCGAAATACAGACTAAGTGAACCGCTCAATGCCAAACGTGTTCAGTGGGGCATCAGTATTTTAAATTTTGCCACTAAATATTCACAGATCAAGTGACAAATGAGCAATAGAGAGAAAACCACGAGGGGCATTATATATATAACATATTAAATAACAATTTAATTATATATATATTTTTTTAATAGTTCTCTCTTGTTTTTCCTTCTGTTTTCTATTTTTTCTCACTTGATTTATAATCAAATAGTGGAAAAATGCTTTCAGTGTACTGCAAAATGTATACATAATATTCTTTTGTCAAATCAACATTCGGACGAATTTCAGGAAAAATATTCTCTGCTCATAAAAAATGGTTCAGTAGAACCGAAAGATCCAATAGT
This sequence comes from Pelobates cultripes, assembly GCA_933207985.1. Classification (NCBI taxonomy): domain Eukaryota; kingdom Metazoa; phylum Chordata; class Amphibia; order Anura; family Pelobatidae; genus Pelobates; species Pelobates cultripes. The sequence continues at coordinate 87,473,534 of OW240923.1, read as the reverse complement.
ATATAGTACGGTAGTGTACTGGAACCATTTAATGTCAGAGCTGTAGCTTCCATCCGCTCAGTCTCTTATTGAAATCAAGAAAGTTACATGTTGTTCGCATCATTCTCATGCACAGCCGTGCTCACATCAATGGCATCTTGTTGTTGGTGATTACCCCGAGTAATTTAGTTTTGAAGGAGCAGTCCATTGTAAATCAAATTATAAGCAATATGTTTTCTTAGTGCAGCTGTGGAATTTATTTCCCAAATGTTTTATTTGTGGCTGAAATATGGATCAGTCTACAAGCCAATATACAAGCAGCTGCTCGGCCCATGACTCCGATATCGCGTCCCATTTACATTTCCTCTCATTCTGCTCTTAGAGCACGAATGCAAGAATTTCATTTATTTCTATCTGTACCTTTCTTTGTGGGTCTTAGACGACATGTAACACAAAGGTCAGAAAATATATTTTAATCCTGGCCGGTTTGCAAATAATGACACATCTTTTCTTCTTCATTTTTTTTTTTGCAATAAGATTGGGGGAAAGAAAATCTAGATTTGATTTTACATTTTTTTGAACTGATGAAATAATTCCCAACATAATTGAAAAATGTAAAATACATATGCCTTTTATATCTCAAACGAGGATGTGTGCAAGATAAGTAGTTGGATGAGTGAATATATTTTAAAAGCATGCTAAGCATCGCACAAGTTATCAAAAATATATTTCATGGTTGTTGCCTTTTGAATTCTACTAAGTCTTAATCCCTAATTCGGTATGCCGAGCATCAGGCCCTGTACTCCAGAAAATGATCTTAGTCCTGGTTATATCAATCTGCCGGTGAGTTCTTCAAGCTCTTTGTTAAATACAAGTCATTGGTGTATGGTGATGATGGGAATTGCAGTCCAATAATAACTGGTGACTATCAGGCTGGTCAGAGCTTGCTGTTTGTCTCCTGTCCCTTTCGTAAAATGTAATGCTGGTCGGCATTCTACTGAATGGTGCTGGGTTTATTGGTGTTGCAATATAGAGACCAAGGCGCTCGACAAAGGGGTTCCATGGACAGAGGTTTAGATTAAGGGGAGGCGACGGGTACTAAGGAGATCAGTTATTTAAGGGACTGTTATTTAACTCCTTAAGAACCAAACTTCTGAAATAAAAAGGAATCGTGACATGTCACACATGTCATGTGTCCTTAAGGGGTTAAGGGAACTGTCACTTTAAAATTATTGACCTTAGGTTAGACAGTGTTTGATAACCAACAGTTAGTCTCTTTGGTTTTCCCTGTTTCTGTGCAGCAGGGATGACTATTGGGACCCAAGGTGTATGTGTATGGCTGCACTATGCTTTGCATGAAACATCAAAGAAATACTTTGTTATAGTAAAAAATACAAACATGCAAAAACAAAACCGAAGCAACACAGCAAAGCACAATGTACAATACAATAATCACAGAACAAAACTCTCCATTATCTAAATTTAAAAGGACCAACATCTTGTGGCAGTCCCAGTGGTTTGGAAATAGCCTACTGTCTTTCTCGAGGGACAGATATTGTCCAGCTGCGCTTGTCCACACCTCCATCATCATACGTCGTAATTAAGTCATTTAAGACTTGTATCCTAATTTGAGTCCTGGGTTAAGGGTTAAGCCTTTGCTAGTTTTCTTTTTCCATCTGACAGGAAGATGCTATAAATTCTCAGAGCCTTAATGTCACTTTTTATATCCCAGCATTAATTATTGGTTGTAATCTGCTAATTCCAGAGCCGCTACTTCATTCCATTAGAAGATTTGGAAATTTGGAGGAAAACCCTTCGGCCACATCTTTCGGCAAATAAATGAAAGATTCATTTGTTGTGACTTTCTAAGTTTTCATTGGTAAAATATAAAGTGTTAGAGATGGATGGTAGGACATTATATGAGGTGTTGTATGTGTTGTTATAATCGTAGCCTCTAAAATGAAAGATAGGTGCACAAGATGGGACTGCAGCATCCTGTGGCTTATATTGGGTCGTGGAGCACTATTTGTGAGTGTTTTCTCAAGAAATCAATTTTTCTAACAACCTCACCCTTCATTATGCAGAAAAATCAAATGTTTGTAAAGTGAGTTCCAGGGAATGGTTATTGTAGAACTGACTTTGTTGATATTTGAATTTCTCATTAGCCAGAAAACATAGGGGAACTGAAGGTGAGGGGCATTCTGGGCCACAGAGAATACTTTGTATTAATTACTTGGGTTCCCTGTGATACAGTAACAAAGTAACAACACAGCAAGCAACTCATGATAATAGTATAGGTTTGTTGTGTAGAACAGCATGTCAAACTCAAAGGCTAACGCAGGCCAAATAAACAAGGTTTAAAAACCAAAAAAACTTCAGTTTTCATAGAAACGTAGGTTTATTTAGAAAAGTACAGTATAAAAATATTGCATAACTGACAATGGACGTCCTCACGCTCGTAACGCTTCAAAGTAAACAAAAGAGCACATTTATTTTAAGAAGTCTTGATTATGCTTATAACTAATGTTTCAGTCCAGCCACCTTGACTTATTAAGAAAAGTTTGGTAATGGGACTGAAATGGTGAATGTATGCTGTTGCACAGCTGTAAAAAACAAATTACGTTATCTTTTTGAAGTCCTATGAATGTGTTCTTCACTTTAGCTGAGATCATCAGGCTTGCTTATCTCAGCCAATCCAATGCTTTCCCATTGGAAAACATTGGGAGGCTATTGTGCATATGTGGCAAAAAGCTGTGCGGCCAATCAGCATCTCCTTGGGGAGCGTTCAGTGCCTCCATGCAGACCCAATCTAATACACAGCCCCTCCCCCCATTATAATACACTGCCCACAAATCCAATACACTGCCCCCTCCCTCCACTCTAATACACAGCCCCCTCCACCCAATCTAATACACTGCCCCTCACCCTCCACTCTAATACACAGCCCCCTCCACCCAATCTAATACACTGCCCCTCTCCCTCCACTCTAATTGAATACATTGCCCCTCCTCCCAGCACTCTAAGTTAATACACTGCCCTCCCTCCACCAATTTAATGCACTGCCCTCCCTCCCCCAATTTAACACAGTGCCCCTCTCACCACACTAATACAATGTCCCCTCCCTCCCCCAAATATATGCATTTTCCTCCCCCCAATTTAACACAGTGTCCCCCTCCCACCACTCTAATACACTGCCTCCCCCTTCCATCACTCTAATACACTGCTCCACTCCCTCCCCCAATTTAATACACTGCCTCCCTCCCTCCTCCAAATTAATAAACTGCCCCCTCTCCCAAATTTAATACATTGTCTCCCTCCTTCCCCCAAACTAATACAGTGCCCCCTCCTTAAAATTAATACACTGCCCACTCCCTACCCCAATTTTATACACTTCCCCCTCCCTCCCTCAAATTAATACATTCCCCCCTCCCCAATTTAGCACACTACACAAGAACGTCCTACAAGCTCCTCTTCCCCTACCTTAAGATGAGCCGCTGGTCTTCCAGTGCCAGCCCTGCTCTTCTCTGCTCAAGCAGGCCAGATGCTCCTCTGGCACTGTAAGCAGGAGGGAAGGGTAGTGGCTGACCTGTAGGCAGAGCCGGAAATTTTCCCGGTGGGCCACAGCACCTGGGGCCAGCGGGAAGACAGTTGGTGTGCTGGCAGCAGGAGGGAGACCTGTGCTGTCTCTGCTCTGCTCCTCTGGCTTTACGCGCAATATAATGAGACCGGGGCCGGAATATGATGTCTCATTAAGCTGCGTGCGTCCCTATTCATGCAGCTAGCCCACCCTGCACGACCATCCAGCATGCCACCCGCCTGCACAATCCTCTGGCCGGTTGCCCACTGGACCACACAGGTAGCAATAATGTGTGGGTCAGTCTGTCTTGGTGTGCCTATGTGTGTGTCTGTCATGGTGTATGTATGAGTGTGCATGTGTCTGTCTGTCATGGTGTGTGTCTGTCTGTGTCATGGTGTGTGTGTCAGTCATGGTGTGTGTATGTGTGTGTCATGGTGTGTGTGTGTCTGTCATGGTGTGTGTGTGTGTCTGTCATGGTGTGTGTATTTGTGTCGGTCTGTCTTGGTGTGTCTATGTGTCTGTCATGGTGTGTGTTTGTCTTTGTCATGGTGTGTGTCAGTCATGGTATGTGTGTGTCACCCTGCACGACCGCCCAGCATGCCGTCCGCCTGCACAACCCCCTGGCCAGTGGCCCCCTATTCCCCTTCCCCAACCGACAGACACACACACACACATAGAAACATACATACAGACACATACACACAGACACACACACATACATACAAACAGACAGGCACACATATATACATACAGACAGACACACACACACAGACACATACATACAGACCGACACACAGACACAGACATGCACACACACAGACACATACATACAAACAGTCAGGCACACATACAGACACATACAGGCACACAGACAGACACATACATACAGACACACAGACACATACAGGCAGAAAGACACACACACGACACATACATACAAAGACACATACATATATACAGACAGACACACACAAGCAGACACAGACAGACAGACACACACACACACACACAAAACACACATACATACAAACAGACAAGCACACACACACATACATACAGGCAGACACACACACACACACACACACACACATACAGGCACACACACACATAGACAATAGACATACAGACACACACACGCATACAGATAGACACATACACATACAGACAGACACACACACACACACACACATACATACAGACAGAAACACACACATACATACAAAGACAGACAGATACAGACACACAGACAAACACACATACATACAAACAGACACACATAAATACAGGCAGACACACACATACACAAACAGACACACATCAAGACACACACATACAGACAGACAGACAGGCACACACACACAGACAGACACATACACACATACATACAAACACACACACACACACACACACACAAAATGTTTAAGTCACCCTCCTGTTTCCTACCTTGTATGTGCAGGAGGGTGACTTTCCCTGGAGTCCAGTGGTGGCTCAGATTGATGGAAGTCAGAGTTCCCACTCTGACTCCTTGTTCATCCTCCCACGCGGGTTCTGTCTGATTGCTGTGAGGAATAACGTGCAGTCACTTCCTCCCAGCCCTCCCAGCTCTGTGTGATCTTATCACAGGCGGCCTGACCGCGCTGTTAAAGCGTCCAGCGCTGACCTGGCTCCCTGACAATCCATATCCACCGGGTGGCCCTGACAGCATGGGCCACCCAATGGAGCCCTTGGACGGCGGCCCAGGTGGTTTGCCGCGTGGGCCGGGGCCGCAAAAGATGATGGTGGGTACCCCGTCGCAGGGTAGCTGGGCTCCCTGGAGTGATGGGCCCGGTTGCAGCTGTGACCCCTGCGACCGCGGTATGTACGCCAGTATTCTCCACAGTCTTGCAGATGGTCGCAGCCACAGCACAAAGTGGCCCCAGGGCACTAATATATCCATTGTGGACTGCATGTGGCCAGCGGGCCGCAAGTTTGACTTGCTTGGTGTTGAAGATTTTGTTATTTTTAAGGAGGACTATCTTATTAGAGCCAACGTTCCTTTTTCCCCTATAAAACATGCTCACAATGGATTTGAAATTGCAATGCTGGTCGTCACCATTTACTTCTGATCTTCTGTCTTGTTATTTACACTATAACTCTACATGCACTTCAGACTTTCACTCTGCACCTTTTAAAGCTAAGCCAACTCAACTTTGTCCCCGGCCTAATGGTGTATGACAGTTTGATGCACGCGTGAATTTTGTTTGTAGCATTCAGGAATGCAGTGAAAGCTGTAATGGGCTGGTAATAGCACAGTAAATATTTAAAACACACAGCTCCTTCCTGTCTATTAAGATGTCTTATGTCCATCTCAGCCGGCTGTCACAATATGCCCACTTTCATAATTGACACAAAAACATTCGTAGGTGACTAGGGATCAGAATAAAATGTATCTCGTGGGGAAAAAGAAAAACTGCTGTAAATGTTTAAATAACCAGAGGCAGCTCTGAATAACCAGATTGTATTATGATAAAAGTGCATCTTGTATTGCAGCAAAATGAGTATCCCCCTACCCAATCTATACACTGCACAGTCTGTAGACAGGCTTTAATCCAGATGTATGGAAAAATGCAATCTCCCTGATGAAGAAGCTTCCAAGCTGTCAAAATGCTAATACACTATAGGAGGAAAAGTATGTGGGCAGCACCACTAACCTTCTTCTCCTGCACTGGTTCTTCTCCTGCACTTGTTCTCCTCCTGTACTGGTTCTCCTCCTGTACTGGTTCTCCTCTGGTTCTCCTCCGATACTGGTTCTCCTCCTGTACTGGTTCTCCTCTGGTTCTCCTCCGATACTAGTTCTCCTACTGTACTGGTTCTCCTCCAATACTAGTTCTTCTCCTGCACTTGTTCTCCTCCTGTACTGGATCTTCATCTGTACTGGTTCTTTTCCTGTACATGTTCTCCTCCTGTACTGGTTCTCCTCTGATACTGGTTCTCCTCCTGCACTTGTTCTCCTCCTGTACTGGATCTTCATCTGTACTGGTTCTTCTCCTGCACTGGTTCTTCTACTGTACTTGTTCTTCTCCTGCATTGGTTCTCCTCCGATACTGGTTCTCCTCCTGTACTGGTTCTCCTCCGATACTGGTTCTCTTCCTGTACTAGTTCTCCTCCTGTACTGGTTCTCCTCCGATACTGGTTCTTCTCCTGCACTTGTTCTCCTCCTGTACTGGTTCTCCTCCGATACTGGTTCTCTTCCTGTACTAGTTCTCCTCCTGTACTTGTTCTCCTCCTGTACTGGATCTCCTCCTGACCTGTACTGTTTCTCCTCTTGTACTGATTCTCCTCTTGTACTGTTTCTCCTCTTGTACTGATTCTCCTCTTGTACTGGTTCTCCTCTTGTACTAGTTCTTCTTCTGCACTGGTTCTCCTCCTGCACGGGTTCTTCTCCTGTACTGGTACTTCTCCTGTACTGGTTTTCCTCCTGTTCTAGTACTCCTCATTTCTTTTCTGGTGCATGGTCTAGTTCCTCTATGTTACCCTGAGGGTCTGTATCTAATACCCCCTCTCTCCACTATACAGCAGCGGACAAGTTTCTTGGCCCTGTGGCCAGGATAAAGGGAGAACTCTGGCCAAAATTCAAAACATATATGGAGCGTATAAAACAAAGTCTGGTTTTAGCTATGTAACAGTATTATCTTCATGTGTACATTATTTGAATAATTCAAAAAAAAAATAAAATGAAGAGACGAGAGCAATATCATATTAGTATTCCATTAGAATAGAGAAAAATATATTTTCCATTAGAAAAGAGTAAAATATATTTCTAAAAAAAATATTCTATTGAAAAATACTGTCAATTTTAATCTGTTTAGGCTCAGTAGTAATCTATAGACGGTTGGAAATGCAGACAAATATGAGACACATAGCATAATGATAAAACAACATCCATTAAGGCAATTAAACCTAACAATTAGATCAATGTTTAAACCGCAAGAAGTAATTACTGCAAAACACACAGAGTAGCTGGAGTATTTTTTACCCTTGTTTAATTATATGTAAAATTACATATCCTTACTCTGCATTTTACATGGTTGCTGCAAAATGTCTTTTCTAAACAAGATGTGGATGGCATTTCATAATGTGCTCAGGAGAACACATTTCCACATTTTTCCAGCGGACTATACACAGTGCATTTGCTGCTAAAAGCAAGTTTAAGTGGGCAAAGTGCTGGCATCAATCAAACCCTTCTGTTTAAGTGTTGATCAATCTCTGATCCCCACTGGTCCGTATTAACCGAAGGTCGAGTATCGCATGCTTTTTGGTAGCAGGAGGAGTAAAAAGAAAATAAGCAGGGATGTGAGATTTAAAATAAAATTGCCCATCACCCAGAGACATGCATGACTGACACAACACAAGGTGGACAACAAGAGGGGTGGGCCACAAGACGGACAGACAAAAAAGAAACTGAAAGGCTAACTGAATGAGAAAATGTCACACATAGGCCACACTCAGTTTTACTCTGTTATAATGTTTTCAAGGATTCACAAGATACAACCATAATGTTAACATATTTCACACTTTTATAACTGTTAAAGAGGATATTGTCAAATTTTAATGCAATGTTTGCTTAAAGGGACGCTATAGGCACCCAGACAACTTCAGCTCATTGAAGTGGTCTAGATACACTCTCACAGCACCCTTAAAGGACCACTCTAGGTACCCAGACCACTTCAGCTTAATGAAGTGGTCTGGGTGCCTGGTCCAGCTAGGGTTAACCCATAATGAATGGGTTAAGCCTTCCCCTATTTCCTCTAGTGGCTGTCTCATTGGCAGCCGCTAGAGGCGCTTGCATGCTTCTCACTGTGAAAATCACAGTGAGAGCACGCCAGCGTCCATAGGAAAGCATTGATAATGCTTTCCCTTGTGACCGGCTGAATGCGCGCGCAGCTCTTGCCGCGCGTGCGCATTCAGCCGACGGGGAGGAGAAGAGGAGGATCGGAGGAGGAGAGCTCTCCGCCCAGCGCTGGAAAAAGGTAAGTTTTAACCCCTTTCCCCCTTCCAGAGATGGGCGGGAGGAGGACCCTGAGGGTGGGGGCATCCTCAGGGCACTATAGTGCCAGGAAAACGAGTATGTTTTCCTGGCACTATAGTGGTCCTTTAACCCTGAGCAGGTAATTATTGCAGTTTTTAAGAAACAGCAAAAATGACCTGCTAGGGTTAACTCCACTTCTAGTGGCTGTCTAGTGGTTAACTCCACTTCTAGTGGCAATTGCTCCCTCCCCCATCTGGATAGTGTCTCCCCTGCTGGCCTCAGGGGAGTTCAGAGTGTTGCCTTGGTAACCCTAATCTCGCGAGAGTGAACCTAGCCTGAGCTGCAGGCTAGAATTCACTCCCCATTAGGACTGCCAGGGATTCACCACTGGAACCACCAAGGATTATTTTATAATGTCCCCACCTCCCAGGCAAAGGTAAGAAGAGAGGGGGGTGGGGGGGGTATAAAGATATTTTTTTGAAATTAAATAGTTTATTATAACAATAATAGTTTGAAATAATATTTTTAAAAAATGCAAATATATTCACACACTGCACCCCACAAACTGACACTTCACCACACACACTGCACCCCACACATACACACTGCACCCCACACTACACTCCTCACGCACAGCACCCCTCACACAGACACTCACGGCACCCCCAACATACACACTGCACTCCACACTACAGCAATGCTTGGACTGAAATAGGATATCATGTAATTTGCTGAATTCTTAATATACTTTAAAATGGAAAAAAAAGTTAACATATGCTATAGTTACATAGTTACAAATAGGTGATTTTCAATGTTTATTCAGTGGTTTTATTCCAGAAAAGGGACAGTCCCTCCCACATAATGTTATATACTTGTTATATAACATTGAAATAAAATAATGGAGTCAAAGACAATGTTAAAAAGTTGGAGAGTGTGAAAACGTTTGCCACAAACTCCCAGAGCAGTGTGGAAGTTAGTCTCCTGCCCACCAGCTATGGGCCATATACCTACCGCCAAACACACTATTTCCCCCCCATTCTCAAGGCATTTCCATCCTGGTTCGTTTTTATAGTTTCCCGAACAGAAACACTTTTCCTCCATTCCGTAGGTAAATCTACCGAACACCGACCATCCCCCTGGCTCATTAACTACAAAGAAACCGCAGACTTAAGTGCTCTCTCTGTGTCGGACACTCGACCTTGTGAACACCAGTAAAATCATACAAATGCCTACTTCTTTCCACGACAAGCCAGGAACAAGGCGAACAAACGCTACCTAGGAGCCAAGGGAACCGTTCAACAGTTTCGTACTCCTGAAAGTGACCGACCGCTACCTCTGAATCTCTGGAACTGATTTGTGCAGATGCCTCAGGTGCGGTTGGTAAAAACTTTACCCCGGTGGCGATTTGGCTGTATTCGTGAGATCTAAACGCTATTTGGACAACTTGGGCGCTGAGATCCAGGCTATCCGGAGATATAATATTTGTGGGGATCCCTATATGTCTTATATGTAATTTTAATATTTTATGTATGTTGTGTTTTTATGCTTAGTCATTCTGACTCTGAAAAATATGGGCGTGTTGTGGGAGTGTTCTGGGCGCATGTTACTGTATCTTTGCTGTGTATATAAGTGGGCAGGGCCGCCATCAGGGGGTGACAACCATAACGGTTGTCACGGGCCCGGCGGCCCTGGGGGCCTCGGCCGCCCGGGCCCTACGTGTGGGGCCCATCGGGTGGCCCACACACTTAGGGCCATCCGATGGGCCCCCTCCTTCAGGGGCCCGGTCAGCGCTGTGGCCGTGGTATAGCGCGACCGGGTCTCTTTAAAAAAAAAAAAAAAGTGGTTACTTCCTCCCAGCTCACTCCGCGCGGGAGGAGCGAGCGCGCAAGTGAAAAGGGAGAGCCAGGCAGTGAAGAGGGAGCTACGCCGACTCCCATCATCCCCAGCCACCCTCCTGCAAAGAAAAGGTAAGAGACAGGAGGGTGGCTGGAAAATGAGCTGTGTGTGTGTCTGTATGTCTGTCTGTCTGTATGCATGTATGTCTGTATGTATGTCTATGTCTGTCTGTATGTCTGTATGTATGTGTATGTCTGTATGTATATGTATATATGTCTGTATGTATGTCTTTGTATGTATGTCTGTCTGTATGTGTATGTATGTCTGTCTGTATGCATGCATGTATGTCTGTCTGTATGTATGTGTATGTCTGTATGTTTGTGTATGTATGTCTGTCTGTATGTATGTGTATGTATGTATGTATGTATGCATGCATGTATGTCTGTATGTCTGTCTGTCTATATGCCTGTATGCATGTATGTCTGTCTGTATGTATGTCTATGTATGTATGCCTGTATGCATGCATGTATGTCTATGTATGTATGTCTGTCTGTATGTATGTATGTCTGTATGTCTGTCTGTATGTCTGTATGCATGTATGTATATGTATGTGTGTATGTCTATGTATGTATGTCTGTCTGGATGCATGTCTGTGTGTATGTCTGTATGTATGTATGTCTGTGTGTATGTCTATTTATGTATGTCTGTCTGTCTGTCTGTCTGATTGCATGCATGTATGTCTATGTATGTATGTCTGTCTGTATGTATGTCTGTGTATATATGTCTGTGTATGTATGTCTGTGTATGTCTGTATGTATGTATGTATGTATGTCTGTATGCATGCATGTATGTCTATGGATGTATGTATGTATGCATGTATGTCTGTCTGTATGTATGTATGTCTATGTATGTATTTATGTATGTCTGTATGTCATTATATATATATATATATGTTTTTATGTATGTCTGTATGTCAGTATGAATGTATGTCTGCATATCATTATGAACGTATGTCTGTGTGTAGGTGTGTATGGATGTCTGTATGCATGTATGTCTGTCAGTATGTCTGTATATATGCATGCATGTCAGTCTGTATGTATGTATGTATGTCTGTATGCCATTATGAATGTATGTCTGTGTATGTCTGTCAGTATGTCTGTATGTATGTGTGTATGTATGTATGTGTGTGTGTGTGTGTGTGTGTGTGTATGTATGTCGGTGTCTGTATGTATGTATGTGTCTTTATGTTCTCGTTCATGTGTGTCTGTATGTATGTTAGTATGTGTCTGTCTGTCACTATGTATGCCTGTGTGTATGTCTCAGTATGTGTGTGTCAGTATGTATGTGTGTATGTCTGTTACAGTATGTGTGTCTGTTAGTATGTATCTGTGTCCTTTTGTATCAGTGTGTGTGTTTGTGTCTGTGTGTGTATTCCTGTGGGCGGTATTTGGAGGCGGACCTAGTGGGCGGTATTTGGAGGTGGGCCCCAGACCCTGAGCTGAGTTAGGGGCCCCAAAATTTCTGGTGGCGGCCCTGTAAGTGGGCCATCTGGCCATGAAAAAGTCAGTCTTCTTGTACCCTTCATCAAGTCTACGCTGATGTTTGGGTATGCTAGAGCTATAATCACTGCCTCACTTGGGACTTAGGAGAATTACAGCGGATATACTCAGTCGTAGTATATGGGATCTGTTACACAATATTGTATATAAACGTAAAATACTGAAAAGATAAAGTTTAAAAATGAAGGGCCAAGAAAATAAAAATCTGGACAGAAACACCAGGCTTCAGCTCAGCTTGGCAGAACTTTGGAACCAACATTTGATTCGGGAATTGAATAAGAATGAAAAAGGGCACAAAAATGGGACAATCGGTGTCCTGCAAAATATTATGGCATTATATAATATAAATATAATAATATAAACAAACATTATGTATATATTTTTCAGTATACCGAGAGGTGTACGCTCTTGATCAAGTACCGTATATACTCGAGTATAAGCCGAGTTTTTCGGCACATTTTTTGTGCTGAAAAACCCCAACTCGGCTTATACTCGAGTCACTGTCTGTATTATGGCAATTTACATTAATTTACATTGCCATAATACAGACTGGTGGCTGGCAGAGCTGTTACCTCTCCTGCAGCTCCTGTCAGCTCTCTCCTCCTCCGCGCCGGTCCGGTCAGCACCTTGGTCAGCTCCCAGTGTAAGTCTCGCGAGAGCCGCGGGGTCATAGTGCGGCTCTCGCGAGACTTACAGTGTGAGCTGAGAGAGGAGCTGCACGGACCGGCGCAGGGGAGGAGAGAGCTGACAGGAGCTGCAGGAGAGGTAAGTAAGTAACAGCTCGCTGCCAGCCCCCAGTCTGTATTATGGCAATGTAAATTGCCATAATACAGACAGTGACTCGAGTATAAGCTTGCAGGAGAGGTAAGTAACAGCTCTGCCAGCCCCCCTCCTCCCCCCACTGATCTGCCAATGGACCACCAGGGAAGGAGAGCCCCCCTCCCTGCCATGTATCAAGCAGGGAGGGGGGACAACAAAATAAATAAATATAATAATACATAAATAATAATAAAAAATAAAATAAAAATAATAATAAAAAAATTATTAAAAAAATAATAATATAACAAAACAAAAAAAATAATAATAAAAATTTTTTTTTTTTATAAAAATGCCCACCCCCCCACCAAGGCTCTGCAACACACACACACACACACTGCATTCATACACACACACTGCATCACACACACACTGCATTCATACACACACTGCACTTATACACAAACACTGCATTCATACACACACACTGCATCACACACACACACTGCATTCATACACACACTGCACTAAACACAAACACTGCATTCATACACACACACTGCATCACACACACACACTGCATTCATACACACACTGCACTCATACACAAACACTGCATCACACACACACACACTGCATTCATACACACACACTGCACTCATACACACACACTGCACTCATACACACACACTGCACTCATACACAAACACTGCATTCATACACACACACTGCATTCATACACACACTGCATTCATACACACACACACTGCATTCATCATATACACACTGTAAATAAATATTCAATTAATATAATTTTTTTTAGGATCTAATTTTATTTAGAAATTTACCAGTAGCTGCTGCATTTCCCACCCTAGTCTTATACTCGAGTCAATACGTTTTCCCAGTTTTTTGGGGTAAAATTAGGGGCCTCGGCTTATATTCGGGTCGGCTTATACTCGAGTATATACGGTAACCAAAAAAGGGAAGAGGAGCAATTATAAATTTATATTTATATATTACATTTTTATGAAAGATATAATATATAAATATATGATTTACTGCAACATTTAGTGACTGTCTCCTAGCCATATATCATCTTCTTTTTTTTTTGTCAACAAATTATCTATTTTTGGAGCTCCGGTGCAATACAGAATCAAGAACCCAAACTGAACATGTCAGGCATTGCCCACTTTGTTTGGTCTGTGATTCGGGTTTATCACGGTTCGGAGTTCGGAAATTCGACAATCACCCAAACAGCCCAAATTCAATCAAATTGCATTTTGGCCTGAAACAAATCTCTACATCAGGTTTACTATACCACTTGCATGTAGGTTACCTTTGTTACTATATTTGTAAAATCCCATACCCGTGTTTCCCTATGTATTTAAAAACTTAAAGAGAAGAAAAAAATTCTGAGCATTATTTCAGCTCAGGTATTGTCTTTGATTGTCCACGGAAACCTGTCTGCCAAAATCAAAAGCTGCTAAACACTGGTACACTTTCAATAATTTTATCCTTAGGAAGGACGTGCTTTTTCTAGAATACTATGGTCGAAAAAGTAACCTCACCGCTAAAAACACTGGCTGTATATGCACAGACTGGCCACATCAGTGGAAAATACAGCCCAAGTATCAAAGTCATTTCACTTTGCAGAAAAAAACAGATGCCTCATTTGAAACTGCCAATTCCGTTCTTATTTCCCTTTCGTGTTATTAGTTTGTTTCCCAGGTCACCTCAGGCGCTGAACGCAGGACTGATAGAAAACTAAGCGTCAGGACAGAAAATACTGGAAGCACTCGAAATCCGCGTTCAATAGATTCAGTGGCATGTCATTTTAAATCCTCTTTGCACCCCGTTCCTCTACACAACTAAAATTCATTTTCTAAAACCTCATATTGCATTTATACTTCAGCAACATTTTCAGAAAACGTGTAGATAGAAGCGGAGGTTTAATACAAACCTTTTGCTACGCGGTTTTGTCCAGAGCTATAAAGTACCCTATGAAATACAGTTGAGTGCAATTGTAAAGCTCGGTCTGGCACAAATCGCTCATTTCTCTCTTCATACGGTTTTGTCTGACCAGAACTGCATACTGTGCTCAGATTCCTTTCTCTCCTGGTACCTCATCACCAGCCATTAAATAAAATATAACAATATAAAATAAAACATGCCCTACACATTATGTAGAGAGGATTTTAAAGCATTTTAAATGTTCTACTTGTTACAAATTAATACAATTAATTAAACCCTTCTCCCCTCTCTTGCAATAGATGAGGAGGCAGAAATAATGTCTGGAAACAGACTGATTCCACCATTTCTCAACCAGGTACTAAACGTTTCCTTTTCAATGAATGCTTTCTTTTGAAATTCTATTTTTTTAACCTTTCTTTTTCTTCTTTCTATGTTATTATAGTGCAGGATACTCTTGCTATCATCATCAAGGTTGTAGTTTACATAAAACATATTTAACATCAGTGGTTCCCAAACTGTCACATGTCATGAAGGAGTTTATCTACTTTTCGGTTTTGTATAACATCAGTTATATCTCTATTATAAGGATTAAGACTGTTTCCAGAATGTTATATATGGTGTCATGGTACCAGCTGGTTCATCAAGTATGGCAGCCACTTATCTATTGGTGACTTCTTGATCTCAAAATAAATCCACATATAGTAACTGTCCCCGAGCTATCAATCATCTTTTTTTTCATTATTCATCACTTTTTTTGGTGCCACATGCAGAACTCCAAATCTCGAACAAAACGAAGATGTTTGTCCATTATGTGAGTCGTTTGAGCCTATTAGCTTAAATTGATGAAATTTGAAAAATTTAAAATAATGCACAAGTCTGCTGGCCGTACACCAAGAGAATCTCACTGTTTATCCTGAGAATCTATCCATTTACTTTATGAATCTGCCCATGCACCCTAGGAATCTACCCATTCAAACTGAGAAACTGGCCATGCACGGGAAGAATCAGTCCATTCACCATGAGAATCTGCCCATTCACACTGAGAATCTGCCCATTCATGGGAAGAATCTGTCCATTTATCTTATGAATCTGCTTATTCATGCTAGAAATGTGCCCATTCACATTGAGAATCTGTCCATTCAGGAGAAGAATCTGTTTAATTATTTCATGAATATGCCCATCCACACTGAGAATCTGCCTATTCACAGGAAGAATATGCCCATTCTCACAGAGAATCTGCCCATTCTCACAGAGAATCTGACCATTCACGGGAGGAATTTGTCCATTTATCTTATGAATCTGTCTATTCACCCTAGGAATTTACCCATTCACATTGAGAATCTGTCCATTCAGGGGAAGAATCTGTTCAATTATTTCATGAATCTGCCCATCCACACTGAGAATATGCCTATTCACGGGAAGAATCTGCCCATTCACACAGAGAATCTGCCCATTCACAGGAAGAATTGGTCCATTTATCTTATGAATCTGCCTATTCACCCTAGGAATTTGCCCATTCACATTGAGAATTTATCCATTCAGGGGAAGAATCTGTTTAATTATTTCATGAATCTGTCAATTCACACTGAAAATATGCCCATTCACTGGAAGAATCTGTCCATTTATCTTATGAATCTGCACATTCACATTGAGACTCTGTCCATTCAGGGGAAGAACCTGCCTAAATAAATACAGTCTTGCTGGCTTGAAGGAATGCCTCTTCTGCCACCCAGACCTATGTATCATGCTGTGATAATGGGAGAAACGAACTAATTAAGCCAATGTCATCTAGTTAATAGTTGTAAATCACATTGTAGCTTTAATCCTGTAATTCCAGAATGATCATCATGGACAAGGCGTAGCAAGCTGACGAACTATACTAATTGGAACACTTAGCCTTAAGTATATTATGCACGTGAAATTCAGTTATCGGCAATAACTATCAACAAATTATTTTTTTTTACCTAGAAAATGGAAAAAAAATAGATTGCCAGCTCTGAGACCCAGTGTTTGAAAATTCAATTTAGCTGTTATTACATAGCACACACAGTGTTATTTATAAATATTATTATTGCGTTCATGTGATTCACTTGTGAAATTAAGCATTCAATCATTGAAAGGTCTCTTTCCCATAAACAAACATGTTAACGTTGATCTGTTTTTGTTTAAATGGTACGTCTCATTGTGTCGTTAGATAAAGCCCGTAATGTCATTAACCATTCCAAATTTGCATAAGTAAAGCCTCAAGGCACCATGGGATACTATTGGCTCAAGTCAGGGAACATTGTTTAATTCTGCTCTGTTTTACAATGTGGCCATAACTCATGGAATTGACCTGTACAGTACATCTGATTAGCATGGTAATTACCAAGCGCAGCCTATTTTTTAGGATTTTATTGCTTAGATACAAAACGAGAAAATAAATATATAAAAAAATAAAGATGGAAAAAAATACCCAGTAATTACATGTCCTGGAGGTTATGAATAAACTACAATGGAGACCTGTTTTTTTTCCTCCGGTCTGCATTTTACCACGCTAATTGTCTTCTATCATAAATCAGCCTACATGACCACAATGTAACTCTTAGATTGGAAACGCAGAGCCCTGTGTCACCACGTTGCACGGATTTCACTAACACATCCACTGTCTGAAACGTGCTCAATGTAATGAAACATATATATCATAGTAAATTGGTACTTTTCGTTTTCTTCACAGTTTGCAAAACCTCTGTTTTTTTTCCATTTTGATAATCATATACTAGGGTGATATCGATTCAGGTTTTGCCCTGATGCGGTTACATTCTATGATAACACTTTTTGTTGTCATCACATAAAACATACTTAACATCAGTGGTTCCCAAACTTTTGAAGTTCAATGTGTCCTTAATATTTCAATATATTTCCAAGGTGCCCCAAGTTAAAATAATTTCCTAGGTCGTATATACAGTATGTACAGCGCAGCCTCATATACTGGGCCCCTGTTAGGCAGAACCTAATCTCGGGATGGGAACTGGTAGATTATTTAAAGAAACAATCCAGGCATAATAACCACTTCAGCACTTTGTAGTGGTTACGGTGCCAGAAATGCCCTGCCAGAGTAAGTAGTCAAACAGTTTAAGAACAGTTTGACACCTTACCTGGGATCTGCCGGGATAGGGGCTGTAGTAGGGGATAGGGGCAGTAGTGTGTCTGAGAGGTGCAATATGTATGTGTGTGAGGGGTGCAGTGTGTGTGTGTGTGGGGAAGTTTGTGCATGAGGGGTACAGTGTGTGTGGGGGCGGGTTGCATGAGGGATACAGTGTGTGTGTGGGGGCGGGTTGCATGAGGGGTACAGTGTGTGTGGGGGGCAGTGTATGAGGGGTACAGTGTGTGAAGGGTACTGTTTGTGTGTATGGAGGGACAGTGTGTGTTTATGGGAGAGTAATGTGTGTGTATGGGGGACAGGTTGTGTGAGGGGGTACAGTGTGTGTGTGTGTGGGGGTGGTAGTGTATGAGGGGTACAGTGTGTGTTGTTATGGGATTCACATTGAACTGTAGGTTGGCACAATCATAAAACAAAACATGGCAACAAAGAAAAAAATTAAATGATCCCTGTTCAAAAGTCTGCTTACCGTTAGTTCTTAATACTGTTTGTGACGAGACCAATCTCGCCACATTGCATTGGAGAAGCCTGGTTGCTCGCCTGCTGCCTTTGGACTATGGCCCCCTGTTAAAAGACATCTTTTTTACCTGTAGAAAAGCTTCATTCGTGCTTTTCTGCCTGGGGTTCGGTAGATTTGTTTGAATGTGTTATACCCCAGATAGGAATCCCATGGAGCCCATTCGTATGAAACTGACTGTGTAAAGACTTTGGCTCCATGGCGATTAAACTGTATTCGTGTGGTCTGAGCGCCATTCGCTTAATAAGGTGCGCTCGGACCTGAGCTATCTGGGGATATGTTACATGTCTGTGTTTTATGTAACAAATGTGACTCTATGTATTTTAAAGTGTTTTGTGTCTTTTTGCAACCATGTGCTTAATGGAGTCTTGTGTCTGTCCTGGGAGATAATTGAATTACTCTCCAGGATAGAAGACTCTGAAACTGGTTTGGACCAGAAAGCCATGCTTCATTTAGTTCATTTAGTCACAAAGGACTTTCCCTTAACTTTTGAACCCCTGGTCTGATTCGTGCCATTTTTTAATATGTTGTTCCCCTGAATGGATTGATTGTGAATATGTAATTTTATGTGACTGTGATGTATGGTTTTAGAGTTATGAAAGTTGGGTAGAAAGTATGTTTTAACTGTATGTGTAATTGAGTTTCCTCTCAGGATAAGGGGAGGGAATATGTGGGATGTAACTGTGATGTGATTGGTTGTTTTATACCTCCCTGTGGGCGGTCCTGTATTTGCAAGACTGTAATAAAAACCAGGCTGGGTGTGCCAGCACCTCAGACCACTGCTTGACCCTCAACACAGAGCCTTGTCTTGTTCTTGGGGGGATTCACTGTATGCTGTTAGAGACTGATTGCCAGGAGTGTAAGCTGATTGTCTGCTTTTCCTGTTCGTCTGCTAGCAGCTATTTGGGAGGTTCCAGTTTGGGAGTTGGAGTGCTATTTTGTATCCAGTTCGGGAGTTTGGTGTTCTGCAGTAGCTGTGCCTGTACCTCTGGAAAGGGGGCCGATCGTCTAAACGTTTTTTACCCCTTGTGTGCAAAACGGTCCGTTACAATTTTTATTAGTGATATTGCAGAAGGTCTTGATGGTAAGGTATGTCTTTTTGCTGATGATACTAAGATATGTAACAGGGTTGATGTTCCAGGAGGGATAAGCCAAATGACAATTGATTTAGGTAAACTAGAAAAATGGTCAGAATTGTGGCAACTAACATTTAATGTGGATAAGTGCAAGATAATGCATCTTGGACCTAAAAACCCAAGGGTAGAGTACAGAATATTTGATAGAGTCCTAACCTCAACATATGAGGAAAGGGATTTAGGGGTGATTATTTCTGATGACTTAAAGGTAGGCAGATAATGTAATAGAGCAGCAGGAAATGCCAGCAGAATGCTTGGTTGTATAGGGAGAGGTATTAGCAGTAGAAAGAGGGAAGTGCTCATGCCATTGTACAGAACACTGGTGAGACCTCACTTGGAGTATTGTACACAGCACTGGAGACCGTATCTTCAGAAGGATATTGATACCTTAGAGAGGGTTCAGAGAAGGGCTACTAAACTGTTTCATGGATTGCGGGATAAAACTTACCAGGAAAGGTTAAAGGATCTTAACATGTATAGCTTGGAGGAAAGACGAGACAGGGGGGATATGATAGAAACATTTAAATATATAAAGGGAATTAACACAGTAAAGGAAGAGACTATATTTAAAAGAAGAAAAACTACCACAACAAGAGGACATAGTCTTAAATTAGAGGGACAAAGGTTTAAAAATAATATCAGGAAGTATTACTTTAATGAGAGGGTAGTGGATGCATGGAATAGCCTTCCAGCTGAAGTGGTAGAGGTTAACACAGTGAGAGAGTTTAAGCATGCGTGGGATAGGCATAAGGCTATCCTAACTATAAGATAAGGCCAGGGACTAATTAAAGTATTTAGAAAATTGGGCAGACTAGATGGGCCGAATGGTTCTTATCTGCCGTCACATTCTATGTTTCTATGTTTCTATGTTTCTATCATTTGAATCCGTTCAGCCGTTCGGGAGATAGATATAAGTCACTTTTGACTGACCGCAAGCACATTTTCATGCCCAAAACAGTTCCATGGATTTGGGCTGTGCGGTCGGTCTATTTTACACAGAGAAAATGACTAAGTCCCATTCGAACAAGCGTTCGACTCTTCGAACGGGACTTAGTCTCCAGCCGCAGTGTCGAAGTAGAGTAGAACGTATGGGTCAGCGGTGTTCGTGCAATTGGGTAGCCGAAAACAGTTCCATAGATTTGGCTGCACACACCGCTGACCGCGTTCGAATGAGTTAAAATGGCCGCCGCCATGTGTTCGGTATCCGAATGGCAGCCACTTTGACGACTTCGGCACTTCGACTGCATCCGAAGTGCCAGTTTAAAAGTACAAATCCTTTCTATGGGAATTAAAGGGCCAGAAACAGCAATATAAGCATCAAGTATGCCCAAATCAGTTCCTAGAAGGGCAATACATTCCAGGGCCATAGTCGCAGGGCAGGAGGCTGACAAACAGGCCCCTCCAAAAACCAGTGGCGAGGTTACTTTCGCCACAAACACACTGTCTTTTCAGATAAAAGACACTTTGTGAAGACTGGCGTGGGCCCGTATGGCAGAGCATATGGGCGGGGCAGTGTGATGCCACATGGTGGGCAGGACATATGGGGAGGGGGGGCGGCAAAAATTTTTTTGCCTAGGGCGGCAAAAATCCTTGCACCGGCCCTGCTGTCACATAGCGGCTTGGACAGTTACCACACCACCACATCCATGCTGCCAAAGAGGACTCTGTCACACACCTCCTGGGACATTTAAGTTCCCTGCTAGCCTAGGCTCAAAGAATTAGCCAGAACACATTTCTTAGGCATAAGATTGCATCACATTTAAATGTCAGCTAATGTAGCCCATTAAAGCTAATACTGCAGGCTGTTAAAGGACCACTATAGTGCCAGGAAAACATACTTGTTTTCCTGGCACTATAGTGCCCTGAGGGTGCCCCCACCCTCAGGGTCGCCCTCCCGCCTGGCTCTGGGGAGAGGAAAGGGGTTAAAACTTACCTTTCTCCAGCGCCGGGCGGGGAGCTCTCCGCCTCCGATCCTCCTCCTCTCCTCCCATTCGGCTGAATGCGCACGCACGGCAAGAGCTGCGCGCGCATTCAGCCGGTCTCATAGGAAAGCATTTACAATGCTTTCCTATGGACGCTTGTGTGCTCTCACTGTAATTTTCACAGTGAGAATCACGCAAGCGCCTCTAGTGGCTGTCAATGAGACAACCACTAGAGGATTTGAGGGCTGGATTAACCCATTTATAAACATAGCAGTTTCTCTGAAACTACTATGTTTATAAAAAAATTTGTTAACCCTAGCTGGACCTGGCACCCAGACCACTTCATTAAGCTGAAGTGGTCTGGGTGCCTAGAGTGGTCCTTTAATTAAGACTGTTCATAATGCCTACACATATTGTGCACTAGCTTAGTTAAAGGACCACTCTAGGTGTTACGGGCAAATGCAAATATTACAAGTTTTAGAATGAAATGTTGTATTTCTTAAACTGTGTACTTTGTCTTTAAGAGATATTGCAAACTGACAAGGTGTAAGAAATGGAACATATTGTTATTCATAGATGTTTCTTTAAGCAATAACCTCAGTGCATAATATGTTTGCGCCATTTTGTCCCAGACGAATTACAATAACAATAATGCATAAACAAGCTTCAAGGCTATTCTACGACACTTGCAGTACACAATATACTGTGGTAACCCCAAGTTAATGGAACTTCCCCAAATCCGGGAATCTCCCGCGACTGTACACTTACGACTTGGTATAAACAACAGATAACCTATTCAGACTTTAAGATGCCATCTTGAACTAAGTCAGGAAAATTTCCATGACGTATACACCCTTTAGTTATGGCCTTGTATGTTTGCCAAATTAAGGGAGGTCCTAAATTGAATAAAGTAAAATAAGTGTTACTTTTTCATATTTGAACTGCAGTAACCTAAAATGGAGACATCTAAGGTATAAATAGGTGTACTTTTAAATGTTAAGACACAGAGGAGAGACTTGGAGACAGACGCTGCTCCATCTTAAAATGACAGAGAGGCTGACATGATGACATGTTCAGAAGGGTATGTTAACCTATTAATGATATTTGCAAGCATGTAATTTAATCTAATAAACTCTGCTATAATGGATTTTATATTTTTATATAATAAATATCCAAAAAGACAATCTTGCTTCCAAGACAATCCTTATTTTATATTGTATTCTCAATTATTTATATATGGTAAATAGAGGATCTCTTACACTATATAAAATTATGGCTAAGATATCTGTATGGTTAGCCCTACTAAGTTCTATGCTTTAAGACATTATAGTGGTAAATAAGGGAACCACACACGGTTACATAGGCACCCAGACCACTTCAGCTTAATGAAGTGGTCTGGGTGCCAGGTCCTTCTAGGGTTAACCCATTTTTTCATAAACATAGCAGTTTCAGAGAAACTGCTATGTTTATAAATGGGTTAAGCCTTCCTCCTAATCCTTTTGTGGCTGTCTCATCTGTATAAAATTCTGGGAGTGCACATCCCCCAATCCCCAGAGTGCTTTCTACTACATATTTTTCCGAATTCTCTTCCCAAGGAAGCAATCCCTTTCATGATCCACTGTCTCATGGCTACTAAAACTGCCATCGCACATAGATGGAAATCACCATTGACGCCAACAATGCCAGAAATCCTCAGCAGGCTGGACTCACTCCATGCTTATGAACGTATGGCTAGCCGGCTGACAAATACCCAAAGCAGGTACAAATTAAGATGGCAGAGTTGGGTAACCTTTAGAGAGGGGGAGGCGCCCCAGGTGCCATAATCCGACCATTAACCCCAACCGGGTTTCCCCCCCACCCCTTACTCCATGGGCTCATACAGCAGCCCCCCTACGAGTAAGCCAGTATGCTCTAAGGTATTTTCACTTGTCAAATGCTTGTCTACCTTCAATATGTTATGTGAAGATCTCATGCTATCTGTAATGCCTATAATGCCTATAATGTCCGCTTACCACGGATTACCAGACATTCGCATTGTTAGCTGTTCCAAACTGTATTACATTGTACTGTACTGAAGGATATGTGTAAATTTGTATAAGCTGCTTTTCCCCTTTTCCTTCCCTTCCTTTTCTTTGCACCGATATACCCTCAAGATTCTGCTCTTTATAATGGCTGTAAAACAATAATATGCCTCAAAATAAAAGTTAATATCAAAAAAAAAAGGACAAGCAATTTAATTACTATATATATAAGTAATTCAATTGCTTTAAAATGTTTGAAATACTATATGTATAAGTAATATATTTAATATATATATAGTTTTGAGGATTTGATAAATTGACAGATTTTTACATTTTTATTACGTGTTATGCTACAGTACTAAATAGAAAAGTTGAAAGTGTAAGCACCAAAAAAAAAAAAAAAAAAAAAAAAAAGAAATAATATTTTCATAAAAATTATCAAAAATTAATTTCATAATTTTTATTATATAAAAATTTATATATTGGCACTGTTCCCCGAATAATGATAATATAAAGCTGAGCATTACTCACGATTTTTAATTCTCTTATATCCTAGAGGAAGTTCACTAGAGGATTTTTACTTCACACAGTAATCACAAATTGATTATAAAAATATAATTTAATGTGACAATAATAATAAAAATAATAATAATATGTAACATGCGTGACGATCAGTGAATAATTAGTATAACATAATGATACAATATGGCAACAGTTTCACAACATGATACAGACAGCTAAAAGCAACCAGTTGTCAACAATTTCAACAAGATTTATGATAGGACACGGTTTAGAAACCCTTACACAGAAAGACAAAACTTCCCAGAATACAACAGTGCAGCGAAAAGCAATAAAAAAAAACAAAAAACTTTGTCTGACAGTTAATCACACTAATTAACTCTTCCACTGCTGGCTACAATCCTCGTAGGCAATATATCCTATTATGTTGCAATTTTACAATTAAAGTAATGCTCATACCAGATCATTTGACAATTCCTAGGGCCATCCAATAAGAATAATTCTACCAGATTTTACGTTTGCCGAATTTTAACTTTTCTAAATAAGATTCACTATCTTTTATCAGAGCAAGTCAATATTTCTGGATAAAATTTGGTATGCTAACATCTGGCAAATTTTACCGTTAATATATTTGTGACGAGACCAATCTCGCCACTGTGCATTGGAGGAGCCTGGTTGCCCGCCTGCTGCCTTTAGACTATGGCACCATGTTGAAACACTTGATTTTCCCCTGCAAAGACACGAAAGCCAGGTAATTCGGTGCTTGCCCTGTTTGAGCGGTGATACCCCAGATAGCTATGCCATGGAGCCCATTCATATAATAAAAGACTATGGGAAAGACTTTGGCTCCATGGCAATTGAAATGTATGTGTGTGATCTGAGCGCCATTCAGTAATAATGTGCGCTCAGATCTGAGCTATATGGGGATATGTTGAATGTACCTGTTTTATGCAATGGCTGCACAGTTATATATTTTTATGTATTTTATTGTCTTTTGCTGCCATGTGTTCAATGGAGTTTTGCCTCTGTCCTTGGAGATAATTGGATTACTTCCCAATTATCTCCAGGATAGAAGACTCTGTGGAACTGGTTTTGGGCAGAAAAGCCATGCTTCATTTGGTCACAAAGGACTACGATCTATCTTTTGAACCACTGGACCAATTTGAATGATTTTGACGTATGTTTCTATTTGGAGTATGCTGATTCTGAAAATGTAAGTTTATGTGAATGTGATGCATACTTTTAAAATTATGAATAATGTGGAAAAACTGTATTTCTCTGCCTGTGATAATTACATTACCCATTGTGTAAGGTAATTGTATCACAGAGGAGAGGATTTTGTGTGGGAGTGTCTGAGTGTATTGTACGTGTTTATTGGTTGTTTTCCAAAACCCTGTGGGTAGTACTAATGTGTAAGAATGTGTACATAAGAACAATAAACCCACAGCTCTGTCTATTCCTGCTTGACCCTCAAAACGGAGGCTTGTCTCGTTCTTAGGGGGGATTTATTGTATGCTGTTCCAGTTCGACTGCTAGGAGTGTAAACCTATTCGTATGGTTTTTCCTATTCGGCTGTTTACAGCATTTGTATGTTTGAGAGCATTCGTATGCTTCTCCGGTTCAGTGGATTGGTGTCTGTGACGGAACGCTGGCACTCCGACTGAGTACCTCCGCCAATCGATGCACCTAGTGCTCGCTGAGGACTCCAAGCACTCCAACCGACACCATCAGCACTGCAGACCCCACTTCCAGCGATACAGCTGCGCCGGGATCTCGCCGTCTCCACCCACCCTGGATCCACGACCAGGATCCAGCTCCCAGTGGGTGAACCTCTCCTAAATCCAGAGAGCGTAGCTGGAACAAATCAGCTATTGCAAGAGTTTACTCTGGGGAGTAAGTGATTCTAGCAATCCCCAGAGTGTAGTTTTCCAATTCCCCAAACATGAGCCAAGGCTTAATGCTGGAACAAGACTTTACTGGAAGTAACAACAACAGGTATTCAAGCTACAGTTTATTTTATGCCCTGCTCCCATGCAGGGGAGGGACATACACGTTATCTACAGTAGCCAATAAAACGGAGGTTACAGCCCACACAAATTCCTCCCCTTTGCCTGTGATTCAATTATCTTATACAATAGAAGATCAATTATCACAGGTAGGAAAAATACAGTTTTTACAGCATATTCATAACTTCTAAAATATACATCACATTCACATAAAAATTATATATTCACAATCAAACCATTCAGGGAAACAACATATCAAAAAATGGCATGAATCAGACGAGGGGTTCAGAAGTTAGTAGAGTATCTTTTGGGGCCTGGCTGGCAGCACGGATATCTGGCCCAAACCGGTTTTACAGAGCCCTCTATCCTGGAGACAATGGGGAACATAATCCAATTATATCCAGGGATAGAGGCAGACTCCATTGAGCACATGTTCCCAGTAAAACACAAAAGGATACAAAAATACATAACTCCTATCATACTGAATTGAACGGGCCAAATCTCCCAGGGTCCATAGTCACAGGGCAAGAGGCGGGCAAGCAGTCCTCTCCAGGCACAAGTGGGGAAGGGCACTTCATCACAGTAATAAATCCATGGATAAAGTAGCAGGGAGGGAAAGTACCGAATGAATGGAGGGGGATTCTTCACAGTGTGTACAGTAGCTGTCCGTATATCTGGAAGGGAATATCTCTTAAACGGCGTTTAACCCCTTTTATGCCCGGGGTGCCGTTACAATTGGTGGCAGCGGCGGGATCATTCCCACAGCCCAGAAGGACAGCTAAAAGGAAAAACCATTCCCTGGATTTACAAATTGAGGGCAACGCGTGTCTGAGTACAGCGACCCTGACAGCAGCAGGATGGAACCAGCAGTTTTATACAATGAGGGTGTCATGGACGATCGAGATGCAGTCCGCAAAGGCATCTGGTACCAGGCACTGGATTATATACAGCACCAGCGGGGTGAGGGACTCCCCAGTGAGGAGCAGCAACGGCAGACATGAGCGGCACTGCGGATGCCCCTCCTGGGAGAGCAGCCCCTGGAGGAGTGGATTAAGGAACTGGAGCACCGGGTATGGCAGGAGCTGTTGCTGGAAGATGCCTACCAGGCACTCTGGTGGTATGCAGCGCACTATATACCCTGGACAGCCGAGCATGACAAGCCAGAGGGAGAGGAGTTTGATGGCCCTGGTTTGTTATGGGAGTCTGTTTGGGAGCCGGATTTTGGGAGCGCTACACAAACCCGGTTCCGTGACATTTTTGAGTGGAGGGAAAGTATGTACGACTTGGATGACCCTCATGAGGTGGAGCAAGACCTGGCCCACCAAGCGACCTGAGAGATGGAGCTGGAGCAGGACTACCAACATCTGTTCCACTCCATTGAAATGCCACGACAGAAAAGCAGAACGGCAGATCCAGTTCCAGAGCCCTTCAGCTGGGAAGATATTGTAGAGATTTACTGGGAGGAACCCCAGGCGGCAGGTGGAGATGGGACCGAGGTCTCTCCACCGGCCCTACAGGGATGTTGCGAGGTCAGCCCAGATCCCCAGCGGCAGATTGATTTGCACGGAATAGAGAGCCGTGTCTCCTTTCCCCAGCGGCAGTGTGAAGTGCAGGGAGTGGAGAGCATCGTCTCCCCTCCCCAGCAACAGTGTACCTTGCAGGGAGGGGAGAGGAGAGCAGCGTCCTCCCTCCCCGGCGGCAGGGTGAGCTACAGGGATGCTGGGCGGTCGGCTCAGATTCCCAGCGGCAATGTGATTTGCAGGGAATAGAGAGCAGTGTCTCCTTTCCCCAGCGGCAGTGTGAAATGCAGGGAGTGGAGAGCAGTGTCTCCCCTCCCCAGCGGCTGAAAGTGTGTAAGGGAGAGGAGCTTGTTACCCCCTCTCCCCAGCAGCAGCTTAGCCCACCAAGGGGAGACACTAAGTTCCCCACCGGCGCAGATGGGACCATGGTCTCTGCGCCCAAGCTACAGGGAATACGGACAGTCGGTCCTGCTCCCCAGCGGCAGAGTCTTCTACTGGGAGGGGAGAACTTCATCCCCCCTCCCCAGCGGCAGCCTAGCCCACCAAGGGGAGATGATAAGCCCCACACTGGTGCAGATGGGACCCTAGTCTCTGTGCCCATACCACAGGGGGTAGGGACGGTCGGTCCTGTCCCCCAGCAACAGTGCTGTTTAGCCAAAGGGGAGACAGTCGGTCTCCCCCCACAGCGGCATGGTGTTTTGTCCAAAGGGGAGATGATCAGTCTCCCCTTCCAGCAGCACAGCTATGTATCCAAAGGGGAGACAGTCAGTCTCCCCCTCCAGCAACCAGGCTCCCACCAGGCTACTTCCATGGTAGTGCTGGCATCAAGGCAGAGTACAGCTGGTCTCTGCCCACCTCGCAACCCACCAATTCAGTGTACCAGTCCCCCACACAGCTGTGGTGAGGCACCTGGACATGGACAAGTTTTCCCCGTACTCAAGTGTAGTAACCATTTATTGTGGGTGGGCTCTACTACTAAGTGTGTTTTATGGGTGGGTTGCTGGACTAATTAGGGCACTGACCGGCAGGAGGTCAGATACCCTGTTAGTCTGTTTGGAAAAGGGGAGAGATGTGATGAGACCAATCTCGCCACTGTGCATTGGAGGAGCCTGGTTGCCCGCCTGCTGCCTTTAGACTATGGCCCCATGTTGAAACACTTGATTTTCCCCTGCAAAGACACGAAAGCCGGGTCATTCGGTGCTTGCCCTGTTTGAGATAGCTATGCCATGGAGCCCATTTGTATAATGAAAGACTATGGGAAAGACTTTGGCTCCATGGCAATTGAACTGTATGTGTGTGATTTGAGCGCCATTCAGTAATAATGTGCGCTCAGATCTGTGCTATCTGGGGATATGTTGAATGTACCTGTTTTATGCAATGGCTGCACAGTTATATATTTTTATGTATTTTATTGTCTTTTGCTGCCATGTGTTCAATGGCGTTTTGCCTCTGTCCTTGGAGATAATTGGATTACTTCCCAATTATCTCCAGGATAGAAGACTCTGTGGAACTGGTTTTGGGCAGAAAAGCCATGTTTCATTTGGTCACAAAGGACTTCGATCTATCTTTTGAACCACTGGACCAATTTGAATGATTTTGACGTATGTCACGATTTGTGTGAATGTGATGCATACTTTTAAAATTATGAATAATGGAAAAACTGTATTTCTCTGCCTGTGATAATTACATTACCCATTGTGTAAGGTAATTGTATCACAGGCAGAGGAGAGGATTTTGTGTGGGAGTGTCTGAGTGTATTGTACGTGTTTATTGGTTGTTTTCCAAAACCCTGTGGGTGGTACTAATGTGTAAGAATGTGTACATAAGAACAATAAACCCACAGCTCTGTCTGTTCCTGCTTGACCCTCAAAACGGAGGCTTGTCTCGTTCTTAGGGGGGGGATTTATTGTATGCTGTTCCAGTTCGACTGCTAGGAGTGTAAACCTATTCGTATGGTTTTTCCTATTCGGCTGTTTACAGCATTCGTATGTTTGAGATCATTCGTATGCTTCTCCGGTTTGGTGGATTGGTGTCTACAGTAGCTGCCAGATTATCTGGAAGGGAATATCTCTTTTATGCCCAGGGTGCCGTTACAATATTGTTATCTTTATTCCACCTGCAGGAATGGAATTTGTATAACCATATATTCCTTAGCTAATTGTAATTTCTAATGATTGAAATCTGACCAAGATTGATCCAGAAATATATTCCTGCAATTAGTAAAAAGTTATTAATTTAATTTAATTAAAGAAAACTAGCATAATTACCAGTTATATTGTAGATTTTCTCTCAGATGTGTAATTATGTCCCAGGTATTTTTTAATGCAAGTATGGTGAGAATTGTGGCAAAATAGAAAAGTTTTTGTTAGGTAGGAAAGTAATAGTAAGAATTAGGTGTCCACGAGAGTATTGTTTCTTGTCCAAGAGTCAGAATATGTTTCAAAGAGAGTTTAAATGTGGTTCAAAGAGTGTATGAATTTCCCAAAGAGCTGAATCTCCCCCTCATCCCTTTGTCCTTACTTTTTAACCCCTTAAGGACCAAACTTCTGGAATAAAATGGAATCATGACATGTCACACATGTCATGTGTCCTTAAGGGGTTAAAGGGAAAAACTTTCTGCACGTCACTAATTGATAGGACCAATAGGGAACTGTAGGTGTGTCTTCCCTACAGACTATCATCTAGATTTTGGTCACTAGATGGCGCAATTAGATCACCAAAATTTCTTGTCAGGGGGTCATTTACCTTTTTGTATAATGGGTTAACTGAAATTGGTAATGCTTTTTATGTCATTTTCCTTTATGTCTGCTATCAATCACAGGACACGTCACTTCAAAGCATTGGTTCACTCTTATTCCAGACAGAGCATCTGCAATTTCTATCGTAAATTTAGAATTGACACCTCTTAACCTTCATTTCACCCTTTTCTTACAATGGATTCCGTTATATATATATATATATTTTTTTTAGAAAGTAAATTAATTACTTAGTGTTATCTGTCATTGGTGTCTGGTTTTCTTGTGTGAAACTGTGTTTAAGATTATTTATACTCCACTAACATTAGTAAATAATATGATATTTCTTCATTGATATTTATCCAAGAATAGTCTATATTATTAACATGATACTAATTATATATGATTAATATAATAATAGTAAATTATAAGTGGATAGTGTGTATATGTATATATAATTATGTATACGTTTGTCTCTGGGTTAGTTACATTCCATCCCCCTTTCACTGTTAGACATCATGCCTTATCACTTGTCTTGTTTACATAAGTTGCTTTCCTTCGCACAGACTTTGGATGAATCGAGTGATAGAGAGAGAAATCTTGTGTCTGTCTTAGCCTTGCCATACAGATTGGAGTCACCTCTGTTCTGAGAGTGACTGGCAGTGTACACTTTTAATTTTTGTCTTAACACAAAATGTCTGCCGATATAAATATACTGACATAACCCCCCTCAGTGATTAACATAGCAATGATTAATTTAGTCTATGAATAAGCACTACAGAAGTTACAAGACATATTGTGCACTCATATCACTTCTTCTGGCGTTGGGCTTGTGCGTGTATAATGCATATTTTTTCATATTGTGGTACCTGTAAGAGCTTTGAACCTTACATTTAGCAGGCATGTGCATGGGGAAAAAAATGCGGCTCGGTTCGGCATTCCGAAATTCAGGACTTCGTCAATTCGGGACTTCGGCACTTCGAAATTCGGAAACTTCGGCACTTGAACACTTCGGCACTTCGGAACTTAGACACTTTGGCAACTTCTGCACTTTGGAACTTCGGCACTTTGGAACTTCGGAACTCCGGCATTTCGGGACTTTTCTTGCAGCCGCTTGGTAGATAACTCCCTAATTTCCACGGTATTAGGGAGCTATGTACCAAAACGCTGAAAGACCTAAATTGGTCTTTCCGCCAAATTTACTAATACTAAGTAAAAATTACTTAGTATTAGTAAATTTTTCCCCTACTCGCTATACCACGAGCAGGGGCATGTCTATTAAACACTGTTAAAAAAAAAAAAAGAAGGGTCCCCCCACCCTGAGCGGTGGGTGGGGGCCCTAAACAAGAATAAGGGGGGTGGACCTGAGCGGCGGGTGGGGGCCCTAAATACAAATTTGGGGGGGACCTATTGTCCTCCCCCTGGCCCCCAGCCCTGAGCAGTGGGGGCCCTAAACAAGAATAAGGGGGGACCTAATGTCCTCCCCCCTGGCCCCCAGCACCGAGCGGCGGGTGGGGGCCCTAAATACAAATTGGGGGGGACCTATTGTCCTCCCCCCTGGCCCCCACCCCTGAGCGGTGGGTGGGGGCACTAAATATAAATTGGGAGGGACCTAATGTCCTCCCCCTAGCCCACACCCCTGAGCGGTGGGCGAAGGGCCCTAAACAAGAATAAGGGGGGACCTAATGTCCTCCCCCCTGGCCCCACCCCTGAACGGTGGGTGGGGGCCCTAAATACAAATGGGGGGACCTAATGTCCTCCCCCTTGGCCCCCACCACTGAGTGGCGGGTGGGGGCCCTAAATATAAATGTAACCCCCCTCCCCTCCAGGTGACTAGGTGTCCCCAAACCCCTAGTCACCCCTCCCCAAAAAATAAACCCCTACCTGCCCCCCACACCCTAAAAATAATGAGGGGGGACCTTTAACTAAATACCTGTAAAAATAAAAATAAACTTACCAAATAAAAATCCATAATAATCGACACAATTAAAAAAAACAAAAACAAAGAGCGCAAAAAAAAATAATCCATCTTCACCAGTCAGAGTTATGAGTCAAATTACACAGCATGGGAAAATTCAGCATGGGAAAATTCCACAAATTCCAAAATACACACTGTGTAAAATGACACAAAGCACTCTGATTGAGATGGGGAGTGCTATACCTGATTACCTGTCAGTCTCTTCATTTACCTGTCAAAGCACTCTGATTGGAAGGGTTAAACCCATCAATCAGAGTGCTCTGAGCCTAATTGCAATCAGAGGGCTCTGAGCTTTAAAAGCCTTCCCCCGCCCTGCAGATCTCAGTCTGCGCAGAGCGCTCCATGGGTGAAAATGGATTATTCTTTTTGCGCTAAGTTTTTTTTTTTTTGCGTCCGTTATTATGGTTTTTTTATTTGGCCTTTTTTGGGGCTGAAAAAAGAAGATTTTAGAAGAAAGAAAACATCGAATGGTAAGTTTATTTTATTTTTACAGGCACTTAGTTAAAGGTCCCCCCTCATTATTTTTAGGGTCCCCCCTATTCTAGTTTAGGGTCCCCACCCACTGCTCAGGGCTGGGGGCCAGGGGGGAGGACATTAGGTCCCCCCCTTATTCTTGTTTATGGCCCCCACCCACCGCTCAGGGGTGGGGGCCAAGGGGAGGACATTAGGTCCCCCCAATTTGTATTTAGGGCCCCCACCCACCGCTCAGGGGAGGGAGCTGTGGGGGAGGATATTAGGTACCCCCTTATTCTAGTTTAGGGCCACCACCCACCGCTCAGAGGTGGGGGCCAGGAGGGAGGACATTAGGTCCCCCCCTTATTCTAGTTTAGGGCCGCCACCCACTGCTCAGGGGTGAGGGCCAGGGGGGAGGACATTATGTTCCTCCCTATTTGTATTTAGGGCCCCCACCCACTGCTCAGGGGTGGGGGCAATGGGGAGGACATTAGGTCCCCCCAATTTGTATTTAGGGCCCCCACCCACAGCTCAGAGGTGGGGGCCAGGAGGGAGGACATTAGGTCCCCCCCTTATTCTAGTTTAGAGCCCCCACCCACCGCTCAGGGGTGGGGGCCAGGGGGAGGACATTAGGTCCCCCCCAATTTGTATTTAGGGCCCCCACCCACCACTCAGGGGTGGGGGCCAGGGGGAGTACATTAGGTCCCCCCCAATCTGTATTTAGGGCCCCCACACACACAGCTCAGGGGTGGGGGCCAGAGGGGAGGACATTAGGTCCCCCCCCTTATTCTTGCGGTATAGCAAGTAGGGGCATAATTTACTAATACTAAGTAATCTTTACTTAGTATTAGTAAATTTGGCTGAAAGACCAATTTAGGTCTTTCAGCCTTTTAGTAGATAACTCCCCAATACCGTGGGAATTAGGGAGTTATCTACTTATTCATTCCTGTCATTACATTGACTGGCTAAGTAACTTACATTTTATATGAATATATGTTACTTGATTGTTGTAAGTGTTGCAAATGTTTACAGCTGAATCCTGGCTATGTTTGTATACTTTTTATTTGAAATTGTATACAATGTAACATTCTTCTTCTTTCACTGGGTAAGTATATTAGTACTTAGG
Source organism: Pelobates cultripes (assembly GCA_933207985.1). Lineage (NCBI taxonomy): Eukaryota > Metazoa > Chordata > Amphibia > Anura > Pelobatidae > Pelobates > Pelobates cultripes. The sequence goes on along the minus strand of OW240923.1, from coordinate 87,439,773 downwards.
CAATACTGTGCTTCGGAACTTCGACACTTTGGTACTTTGACACCTCGGAACTTTGGCAACTTCGGCACTTCAGCAATTCAGCAATTCGGCACTTTGGCACTTCGGCACTTCAGCTATTCGGACATTCGGAAGCACCCCGATTACCTGAAATTCTGCCGAATTTTAATTCGGTCCGAAACGAATTGCACATGTCTAACACTTAGTACAATCAGCCATCATTATCATTATAAACCCAATAACAATTTTAACATAGATGAACCAGTCAACACGAGCAATAAGACCAGTATCTAGCTCAGAGTACTTAAATGTGTCCACAGAAATGTTACCTTTTCTGATTGACATTTGGATAGTGTGGTTGGGCTTATGGTCTAGGAGGAACTTTAGATTAGGATCTAGTGTGAAATCTAGATTCTGGAAGGGATCCACCATCTCAATAGCACTTTCAATGACGTCAGTGTACACCGGGTATAGCATAACGTCACTGATGGTGATACGAGAGTCGTGGGGTACCTTGATTAGTGAGACAGGTGCTGGTAAGGCAATTACTTTATTAGTCACCTGGTCCCTGCGAAAAACACTCATGTTTTTAAGACACGTGCTAACCAACCATTTATCTTTTACTAAGAGAGCATGTACTAAAGCATTATGGTCGGTTTTGGACATATTCACTTGACATGTTTCAGAGCCATGTTTAACGTACTCGATCCCACACAAAGCATTGGTAGAATCATACACGAAAGGTTTTCTATCACACTGGAAATTATTGTCTTTTAATTTTTCGCAGTCATTCAAAATGGGTATTGAATACCAATCTGGTGCCCACGGTTGAAAAGCCAAAATATTTGGGGGTTTTACTTTTACGTGGATATCTTCCTTCCATGTACCGACATTGTAAAGTGTTTTCATTTGAAAAATGTTTTGGGGAGTTACATACGGTATGGCCAATAAAAAGCAAATCTCCATGCATTCCATATAAATTAAAAGAGGTATAGCACTCCCCATCTCAAAGGCCAGATTTAATTGCATAGGCTCAATTGTCTCTCCATCCTCACTGGCAAGCATTACATGAACAATATCCTTGGATACAAAATACAGAGGTATGCGTCCACCTGCCAATTCAATCATTCTGGTTTGCACTTTGTCAAGAAAAGCAAGTGTGTGGAACAATATTGGGTCATGCAGAAATAGAGGTTCACACTTAAATAAGTCGTGACTTTGGCGCAACTCAGTGGACTTGGCAATTAACTTCGAATGCAAATTTGTTGTAACAACTGTGTCTACCACAATAGTTAACACGTCCTGGAGAAGTGTTCTTTGCTGTTTTAGACCTGATGAATATCGTTAATGTGCTGCTTTTGGACAGTAATAGAGTTGGCTGCAGACATTCCAGTTGCGACAACTGCACCGGCAGTGGCACAAACGAATACAACGATTATGGCGGTGAGGAACCTTTTGGGTCGGTTGCTCATCGGAATATTACTGGATACAAAAAGTTTCCGGGCTTGCTCCAAGATGTTTCGCACGCGGTCCTGTGCTCTTTGGAGGTTCATCTGGTACCAAGTTTGTAACTCAGGAAGCTGCATCGATTAAATGTTTTGGTTTTTTTTAATCTGTTTGCATCGATTAAATGTTGTACACCTTCTCGATGGAAATCTTGGGGTCCAAGCTGACGAACACAGGTTGGGTCAGGATCCTCTTCTCTGGTATCTTCTGAATCAGGATGGCGGAGGATGCTCTCATCTTTGCGATCGGATCGGTCCGTAGCTCTTGGCACATGAGCAGTACGATCCAGAAACACGCCACATCCTTCTTGGGAATCTTTCAACAATCACGGATCAGGAACTCGTCTCAGACTTATCTACTAATGATTCAAGGGTTGTTAAGCATACAATCTTATAACGGTGTGACATCACTTGTGTGACAGAACCATCTGTCTGCTGGATTTTTGCCCGTTCGTCTGTTTGTCCCCGTTCGTATGAATGGCTGGTTTCTATAGCCCAGCCATTCGAATGACTCTTTTTCCCGAACAAAACCGCCGAACGAACGGCCACCCAAGTGAGGAGTGTGCTGCAGGTTAACGAAGTGATCACCATTATAACGTTGTGGTTAACCGCAGACACTTCTCAATTTAACCGAACTCAGGGTGGTCGTCGTTCGTATGTCGACCACGAGGCAGCGGCCATTTTAAATCATGCGAACGCTCAGCGGTGTTTGGCTCTATTTCTATGGAACGGAAAACGGACACTTTTTCTGTCGAACACCGCTGAAACAAGGGAACGCCTGGCTGCCTCCACGAAAGCATGCGAACATCGGCCGTTCGGGAGTTTGAGAACACACAAAAGACTTAACCCAGATAGCCCACCCATGGAGTCATTCGTGTACCGAAGGACTGTAAGAACTTGGACTCCATGGCGATTGAACTATGTGTGTGGGATCTGAGCGCTATTCGCCAATAATATGCACTCAGATCCAGGCTATCTGGGGACATGTAATACGAATGGGAAATGTTCAGTTTTCATGTAGTTATATATTTTTATGTCTTTTATTATTTTATGTTTAAGATGGCGACTGTCCTTGTCCTGGAGTTAATTGAGTTACTTGGTAATTAACTCCAGGACAGAGGGGAGGGAATCATAATGCACTGTGGGTAAAATATGTGACTGTGTGTCAGAAATGTCCTTCTATCTGTCTGTACTTTAAGTCTTCCATTTGGTCCCCTAGGGGAGTGTCCACCAGGTGGGAGACCTGCATAAATACAGGCAGGTAGCCCACAGTAAAGCCAGATCTTATTTGACCCTCAATGCGGAGCTTCTGTCTCGTTATTGGGGGGATTTCTTCTTCACGTTTAGAGACTGCTGGATGGAACGAAAGCCGCTTTGGGGATATTATTGTTCGACGGTTCCTAGCAGATCGTATATTGCCGTTCGGGAGTTTGGAGCCGTTCGTGGATTTCGATCGGGAGATTGCCGCTTCCCCTGCATTTGGTTCGTTGGTTACAGAGTAAGCGAACAGAGACTGTACTGCAGCCGGGGAAGGTTTACTAAACGGCGGTTTGGCTTAAAGACACGGGAGGTGTCTTAACAATTGGTGGCAAGCGACGGGATGAATCCTACAGCATTGGAGGTCAGCTACGAGACATGCAGTACGAGGAATTAAAGCGTGCTACACTTAAGGACATATTGGAACGCCGAGGAAGGTCAGCAAGCAATTTAAAGAAACGGGAGATTATTGCTTTGCTAATGGAGATGGATGCAGCAACGGGAATGGAAAGAGTCAACGTGCCCAGTACCTTGGATTTAACACCCGAGGAAATACAATTCAACCGGGCAGTACAAATAAGGCTGGCACATTTTGGCCCCAACCCCTCAGCTGACATCGTGGTTCGTGTGCAGGCAGCAGTTGCAGCACAACAGGCAGCCCGGGAAAGAGGAGCTGCAGCAGCAGAGGTACCGTATGACAATAATGTGGTTGCTAGAAAAAAGGTACCTTTTGCTGCGTTTAAAAATTTTGTGGAAACAGAGGGAGAGATTGATGGATTTTTGGCAGACTTTGAGAGGCAGTGTGCGCTACATCAGGTACCTGCAGATGAATGGGTCACCATCCTCTCTGGGAAATTATCTGGCCGGGCTAGTGAAGCTTTTCGGGCCATCCCAGAGGAGGAGATCACCAGCTATCGGGCTGTGAAAGAGGCGCTCCTAGCCAGGTATGCAGTAACCCCAGAGGCGTACAGGCGGAGGTTTAGAGAAACCAACAAGCTGGTTGGGGACTCTTATGTGGAATGGGCCTGCAGAGTCCATCGTACCGCAGCCCACTGGATGGCTGGATGCCAAGCGGTAACTGGGGAGGAGGTGTTACAAGTGTTCCTGCTGGAGCACTGCTTTGATAGACTACCTGCTGGGGTCCGGGAATGGGTCAGAGACAGAAAACCCTCTACCCTACCCGAGGCTGCCCGTCTGGCAGACGAATACACGGATGCCCGCAAGTTGGATGGTACAGCTGCTAAAGCCCCTGCCAGACTGGAGTATCGACCAGCAGTAACACCCGCTCCTGCAGTCTACCAACCCCCAGTACACCGTACCCCAGCTGCACCACCAGCTAACCATTATATGCAACCAGCCCGATTTAATGCCCGGGAGTACTCCCAACCCATCCGGTGCTATGGGTGCAAGCAGTTGGGGCACAAGCGTCCTGAGTGCCCCCTGAACAGTGCCAACCAGGCTCAGTCCTGGAGGAGACCAGTTAACGGAAACCAGCGCCCACCTCAACCTGCTGCTCACTGCCTAGAGCAGGAGGAATTCTGGGGCATTCTGCACGAGACAGACCCAGTGCAAGCAGCTCACCAGGATAATCGCCAGCAACATCGGCAAACTGTGAAGCTAAATGGCAGAGTGGTGAATGGGCTGAGAGACACAGGAGCCACGATGACACTGCTCCAAAAGAACTTGGTCTCAGAGCATCAACACACTGGAGACACTGTGGCAGTAAGGGTAGCAGGGGGTGCCGTGTTTCGCTTACCTGTTGCCCGAGTACATTTGGATTGGGGAGTGGGCGCTAGGCATGTGGATGTGGGGGTGATGAAGGACTTGCCCGCAGATGTTCTTTTGGGAAACGATTTGGCCCCTTTGGTTTCAGCCTATGCTCCGATGGGCCCTGCAGACGTGAACCCAGTGACCACCCGTGCCCAGACCCGTGCTGCCGGAACCAGCCCACTTGCTGACGAGACCCAGGTAAGATCTCCTTCCCCGACTGATACCCCAGATCAGGTCCCCTTAAGCTGGGATTCCCCAGAGGAGTTTGGGAGGGAAACCCGGGCGGATCCGACCCTCCAAAGATACAAGGACAGGGCAGAGGCTGGGGAGGAAGGAATAGATGGGGAACGGTATGAGTGGGTGGGGGACAGGTTATATAGGATCCCTAAACCTTCCCAGAAGAGTGTTGCCTCTCCGCCGAATCGCCAGTTAGTGGTACCTGCAAAGTACCGGCAGGAGATTCTGCGGATAGGGCATGATGTTCCTTTAGCTGGACATCTAGGGTCCCGCCGCACAGCCTATAGGATTTCACAGAACTTCTTTTGGCCAAACTTTAACCAGGCTGTGCGGATGTACTGCAGCACGTGTGACACATGTCAACGGGTAGGAAAGCGGGGGGACCACCCTAAGGCTAGGCTATTATCGATGCCTATTATAGGGGAGCCCTTTGCCCGCATAGCCGTTGACATTGTGGGTCCACTGGCCAGGGCTAGTCCATCCGGTAAGAAGTATGTTCTTACCGTGGTGGACTATGCCACCCGCTATCCAGAGGCAGTAGCGCTGTCTAACATAGAGGCAGAGACGGTTGCTGATGCCCTGGTTAGAATTTTTACTAGGGTCGGGTTCCCTAAGGAGATCCTCTCCGACCAGGGAACCCAATTCACCGCTGTGCTCACCCAGCAACTGTGGAAGGTGTGCGGCATTAAGCCGTTACTTAGCTCACCCTACCACCCACAGACTAACGGTCTCTGCGAGCGCTTTAACGGTACCCTCAAACAGATGCTGAGGACCTTTACAGACACTTGCAGAGACTGGGAGAGATTCCTGCCTCATCTATTATTTTCTTATAGAGAGGTGCCCCAGGAATCTACTGGGTTCTCCCCCTTTGAGCTGCTGTATGGGAGAAGGGTCCGCGGACCCCTAGATCTCATTAGAGGCCACTGGGAGGGGGAGACGGAGCAGGAAGGGACCCCCATAGTGCCATATGTTCTGGAACTCCGGGACCGCATGGAGAAACTGTCCCTGATGGTAAGGGAGAATCTCCAGGCGGCCCAGGGGAGACAGAAGAGATGGTACGATCAGGGTGCCCGACAGCGGGTCTTCCAGGTTGGGCAAAAGGTATTGGTGCTTAAACCTGTGAAGGCCAACAAGATGCAAGCATCTTGGCAGGGCCCGTACAAGGTAGTGGCGCAGATCTGCGACACTACTTACTTGATAGCCAGCTGTGCAGATGAGAGGATCCAGCGGTCCTTTCATGTGAACATGCTGAAAGAGTACCAGGAGAGACCTGAGAATATTGCAGCAGTGTGTGCCCCAGCTGCAGATGATTCTGAGAATTTACCCCTTCCAGATCTATTAGAAAGGGATTCCCAGACTGACCTTACTACCTTGGTACAGCTAGGGGACCGGTTGAACCCCACAGAAAGGGTACAGGCGCAGCAGTTGTTATGGGAGAAGCAGGCGACGTTCTCCCAGGAACCAGGTTATACCACCCTAGCTGTGCATAAGGTAGAGACCCCTGGACAGACCCCGTTACGACAGCCCCCCTACCGTATCCCTGAAGCAGTCCGTGAAGGAATGCGGAAGGAGATACAGGAGATGACCCAACTTGGGGTTATCGAGCACTCCGACAGCCCTTGGGCCTCGCCTGTAGTCCTGGTGCCAAAGAAAGATGGGACCACCCGGTTCTGTGTGGACTACAGGCGACTCAACGAGCGGACCACCACTGACGCCTACCCAATGCCCCGGGTAGACGAATTACTAGATCGTATTGCCAGGGGGCGATATCTGACCACCATAGACCTGTGTAAGGGCTACTGGCAGATCCCCCTGGCCGAGGATGCTATCCCCAAGTCGGCATTTGTCACCCCATTTGGCCTGTACCAATTTAAGGTCATGCCTTTTGGGATGAAAAATGCACCGGCTACTTTCCAACGGATGGTGGATAGACTCCTGGATGGCTTCCAAGAATTTGCCTGTGCATACTTGGACGACATTGCGATCTACAGTGGGTCCTGGGAGGAACACCTGGTACATGTAGGGGTAGTGCTGGATAAGATTAGGGCCGCTGGCCTGACGTTGAAGCCAGAAAAGTGTCATCTAGGTATGGCTGAAGTGCAGTACCTGGGTCACAGAGTGGGGTGTGGGAGCCAGAGACCAGAGCCAGCCAAGGTAGAGGCAGTGGCTAACTGGCCCACACCTACTACTAAGACCCAGGTATTGGCCTTCTTGGGGACGGCAGGGTACTACAGACGTTTTGTCCCTGACTACAGCGCTATCGCTAAGCCCCTGACAGACCTGACGAAGAAGAACTTGCCTAAGCAGGTCCTGTGGTCTCCGGCTTGTGAAGCTGCGTTCCAGGCACTGAAGCAGGCTCTTGTGAATGCCCCTGTCTTGGCTGCCCCAGTCCCTAACAAACGCTTTCTCGTCCATACAGATGCTTCCATGTATGGACTGGGGGCTGTGCTGAGCCAAGTCGGGGAAGATGGAGGAGAGCACCCTGTCGCATATCTCAGCAGAAAGTTGTTACCCAGAGAAGTGAGTTATGCGGCAGTGGAGAAGGAGTGTTTGGCTTTGGTCTGGGCATTGAAAAAGTTAAGCCCCTATTTGTATGGGCAAGAGTTTTCCCTTGTGACTGATCACAACCCACTCGTTTGGCTTAACCGGGTCTCAGGAGACAATGGGAGACTGCTGAGATGGAGCTTGGCACTACAGCCCTACAATTTTACCATCAGCTACAGACCCGGTAAGCTAAACGGAAACGCAGATGGGTTGTCACGACAAACAGACGTTTCCATCACCTCGTAGTCCGGTCATCCCCAAGTTGACCCGCCACAGGGTCAAGCCGGGTCTGCCGGAGTGTCCCACAAGGAGGGAGCCGTGTGACAGAACCATCTGTCTGCTGGATTTTTGCCCGTTCGTCTGTTTGTCCCCGTTCGTATGAATGGCTGGTTTCTATAGCCCAGCCATTCGAATGACTCTTTTTCCCGAACAAAACCGCCGAACGAACGGCCACCCAAGTGAGGAGTGTGCTGCAGGTTAACGAAGTGATCACCATTATAACGTTGTGGTTAACCGCAGACACTTCTCAATTAAACCGAACTCAGGGTGGTCGTCGTTCGTATGTCGACCACGAGGCAGCGGCCATTTTAAATCATGCGAACGCTCAGCGGTGTTTGGCTCTATTTCTATGGAACGGAAAACGGACACTTTTTCTGTCGAACACCGCTGAAACAAGGGAACGCCTGGCTGCCTCCACGAAAGCATGCGAACATCGGCCGTTCGGGAGATTGAGAACACACAAAAGACTTAACCCAGATAGCCCACCCATGGAGTCATTCGTGTACCGAAGGACTGTAAGAACTTTGACTCCATGGCGATTGAACTATGTGTGTGGGATCTGAGCGCTATTCGCCAATAATATGCACTCAGATCCAGGCTATCTGGGGACATGTAATACGAATGGGAAATGTTCAGTTTTCATGTAGTTATGCATTTTTGTGTCTTTTATTATTTCATGTTTAAGATGGCGACTGTCCTTGTCCTGGAGTTAATTGAGTTACTTGGTAATTAACTCCAGGACAGAGGGGAGGGAATCAGAATGCACTGTGGGTAAAATATGTGACTGTGTGTCAGAAATGTCCTTCTATCTGTCTGTACTTTAAGTCTTCCATTTGGTCCCCTAGGGGAGTGTCCACCAGGTGGGAGACCTGCATAAATACGGGCAGGTAGCCCACAGTAAACCCAGATCTTATTTGACCCTCAATGCGGAGCTTCTGTCTCGTTATTGGGGGGATTTCTTCTTCACGTTTAGAGACTGCTGGATGGAACGAAAGCCGCTTTGGGGATATTATTGTTCGACGGTTCCTAGCAGTTCGTATATTGCCGTTCGGGAGTTTGGAGCCGTTCGTGGATTTCGATCGGGAGATTGCCGCTTCCCCTGCATTTGGTTCGTGGGTTACAGAGTAAGCGAACAGAGACTGTACTGTAGCCGGGGAAGGTTTACTAAACGGCGGTTTGGCTTAAAGACACGGGAGGTGTCTTAACAACTTGGCCTAGGACAACACATTATTTACAATTCATCAACGTTATGTATTCTGTATAATTATATTTTTATAAATTCATCCCTCACTACATTTATTACTGACTCCTCAATAATATGCCTATAGCAGCTAAACAAGCTAATAACCTGCTTAGAAAATGTAGTTATTGGATGGCAAGGAAATGGTTAATGACATGAACATACATGAGATCATGGCACATCACAATATTTCACATCATACGATACCACGTGAATCAAGCATTCATCCAGGTTAGTCGTTCACTCTTCTGCATCCACTCCTATAATCCTTAATTGAGGATTTAGGATGACAAGCACGCAAATCACCATCTGTAACGGACTGTTTTGCACACAAGAGGTTAAAAACCGTTTAGGCGATATTCCCCTTTCAGATGCACAGGCAGCTACTGCAATCACCAATCTCCCGAACTGCAAACACACAAATTCTCCAACTCCCGAACTGGAACCATACGAATCCTCCAACTCACAAACAGGAAACACACGAATGCTAATAAAAAGCCGAACAGGAAAAACCATATGAACAGTTTACACTACTGGCAGTCGCACTGTAACAGCATACAATCCAATTCCCCCCCAAGAACGAGACGACACTTCGTTTGAGGATCAAGCAGAACTGGTTTACTGGGGCTACCTGCCCGGCTTTCATGCAGGTCCTCCACCTGGTGGACACTCCCCTAGGGGACCAGATGGAAAACTGGGATACATAGTGGACATTGACCAATCACAAGTTTACACATTTAAATACTCCCACAATGCATTATAATCCATCCTCTCTGTCCTGGAGATAATTGGGAAGTAATCCAATTATCTCCAGGGATAGAGACAAAACTCCAATACGCACATGTTGGTTAAAAGACATAAAAATACATACTGTTACGAATATTACATAGAACATACACATTCTACCTATCCCAAGATAGCTTAGATCTGAGCGCACATTATTACCGAATGGTGCTTAGATCACATACATACAGTACATACAGTTCAATCGCCATGGAGCCAAAGTCTTTCCCATAGTCTTTCGTTACACGAATAGGCTCCATGGCATGGCTATCTGGGGTAATAATGCTCATACGGTTCAACCACCAAATGAACCGGTGTTTGGTTAAATGACCGAATGCAGAAGCAGGGAGGCTGGCGGCTCAGCGGTGTTAGCGCAAATAAGTGTCTGTTTTTAGTTCCATAGTTTGGGCGCTGAACACCGGTGGCCGTTCAGGACTTTACAATGGGTGCCGCCACGTGTTAGCTACACGAACAGCGGCCACCCAGCTTCTGGGAGGTCAACCAGTTCCCAAGTGGTAGATCGTTCGGTAGTTTGTTCTGTAGATTTAATCTACCGAACGCCCAGGCAGAAAGGCACGACTAAGCCTTTCTGCAGGGAAAATAAAAGGTTTTTAACATAGGGCCATAGTCCAGTGGCAAGAGGTGGGCAATGTGGGGGTATTTATGGGATGATAATTGTAAGGAAACCAAGTATATTCAAACCTCCTTCGGTAGTTTCCTCCCGAACTGCCAGAGCCTTAGTGATTATAGCCCTCCGTTCGGTAGATAGGGTAGACGAATCCTATAGTAATCCCAATAGCTTCACAAGATAATTCCCTTAGTGAAACACACGAATCCCCAAACATCAGCCGAAGTCAAGAAGAAGGGTACAAAATGAACTGAGCTTTAATGGGTGCACACAGCTTTTATGCAAGTCCCCATGAAGGGGACAGCCCTCAGGGAGGGACAAACAATAGCCAATCATAAACCGTAAAATGTTAACACACACCGACATTTCCCTCCCCTAGCCCAGGAGATAATTTAGTCTGATAAAATAGTAACTTAATTATCTCCGGGCTGAAAAATTACTTTTTTCCCCCAACTTTCAGAACACCCCTTTATACTGGGGGTATCCCCATAAATTAGCCCTGATCTGGGTGACTAACATATTCGAATTTCACCCAGATCGGTTCAGGGGTTCGCAAATTTTATGGAGGTCTTGTGTGACCGGCTCACCCTAGGCTGCATGCCCAAAACAGTTCCACAAATTTGGTGGGTTTTAAAGGTCACATTCGAAAAACATAAAAACGAAGAAAAGTACCGAATGGATCCCTCTGGCTCCTAGCAGCGTTCGTGCCCCTCTGTCGAATGCACCAAAGTACCGAATAGCGCTCTTCTAGCTATTCGGTAAATAGTTCCAGCATTCGACTGTTTGGGACCGGTGTTCGGGAAGTCAAGTGTCCGCAAAACAGTTCCATGCACTCGATGACCAGGTCCCGCTGCCTTTGTTCGCATGAACAAAGATGTCCGTGGTTTTCTCTGCCACGTGGCGTTCGACTAACGAACGCTGACCGCACAGACAGAGTAGCAATTTCATTTAAATCTTTGATGTTTAATGAGCCAGAGGGTGGTCCTCATTTGGTAGTTTCATCTACCGAATGCAGTAAGCAGTACATAACGAATAAAAAGGGAATGCACACTATAAATCACATAGGAATAGGGAAATTTCTTCACAATAATATTATACAGTTGAGAATTGCCCACTATTTCAAATCTCTTAGTGTAAGTGAAATGTGTTCCATACAAATAAAATCACAATTTGTTATAAAAATAGTGTGGCAAACCTAGCCACTTGTAATATTCAGGACTGTGCACATAAAAAGGTTGGCTGTAGTACCCCTGTAATGTCTTGTATAACCTGGCTGTACATTGTGTGTTAATGTATGTGTACTTTGAATTCGTATGCTAGCAGCCGAAAGCCGCTATCATTCATGTGTTTAGTTTCACGAACAGCAACTTTACCGGCTGTTCGTGAACCGAATAAGCTACGCCCTAATAGCCCACACACAGAAGGATGTGTGGCGCTCGTTAACCCGATTGCAACAGTGTTGCAATCGGCGATTAAAGGCTTTTCTAGGTGGCCGTCATTCGGCCACCGACTGTCATGGGGTAACACTTCTGGGTTCGGCACTCCGAACAATATACAATATACATTCAACAATTGGTCAACAGTCTAAGGGGTCTTGTCTAAACCCCCCCTACAGGATGTAGTGTCGTCATTACAGACTTCTCCCACCTATATTGGATACACGATGGGAGGGGGAGTGAGTAGTTTCTTTCAGTTACTTTAACAGTGATTCTCTATTTTGTTAGCTGTTACTTTGCACAAAGGAAGTGGGGGAGGAGTTTAATAAAGGAATATGTTCTTTTAACAGAGGAATTTTGTTACATGAGGCTTGCTCGATGGGAAGGGGGGAGGCTAGCAGGATGGGAGGAATTAGGCAGAGAAAATAGTGACTGAACACATTGTAGGGGGGAAGGGAATAT
>OW240923.1:87412074-87427535 GCA_933207985.1 Pelobates cultripes | reverse complement strand
ACTGTTTATTGCCCCCTTTAGCATCAATGACAGCGTGCAGTCTTTGTAATATTTGTCAATGAGGCCCCTAATTCTTGTAGGTCGTAAAGCTGCCCATTCGTCTTGGCAAAAGGCCTCCAGGTAATGCAAAGTCTTTGGCTGTCTTGCATGAATCGCACGTTTGAGATCTCCCCAGAGTGTCTCAATGATATTAAGGTCAGGAGTAGACATGTGCGATTTGTTTTCTTCCGAATGTAAATTCGGCTGAATCTCGGGCAATTCAGACAAGTCCAAATTTCGGAAGTGCCGAACCGAGTTGCTGAAGTGCCGAATTTCGGAAGTGCCGAAGTGCTTCGGATTTCTGAAAAGTGTCAAAACAAGAGAGGGAGAGAAAATTAAGTGAATGATGACAGGAATCTTGACCAATAAGCTAATTCCTGGCAATGGGAGCCCCATAGATGTGTAAGTGGTTGTGGTGGCAATCCTGACACTGGAAGCCCTACAGATGTTGGTTGTGGTGGCAGTACGAGCACTGAGAGCCTTATAGATGTGTAAGTGGTTGTGGTGGTTAGGGTTAGAGGTAGGGGTAGGGTTAGGGTCAGGTAGCCCTACAGATGTTCCGAATTCCAAAGTTCCAAATTGCCGAAGTTCCAAATTCCCAAAGTCTTGAATTTCCGAAGTTACGAATTTCAGAAATTCCGAAACAAACCGAAGTGGCGAATTGACGATTTTTTTTTTACATATCCAGGTTATCTTAACCGAACCAAATTTTTTACCCACTCACATCCCTAGTCAGGAGATTGTGGTAGCCACTCCAGAACCTTCACCTTTTTCTGCTGTAACCATTGGATGATCAACATGGCCTTGTGCTTAGGATCATTGTCATGCTGGAAAGTCCAAGAGCTTCTCATGTGCAGCTTTTGTTCAGAAGAATGCAAATTGTCTGCAAGTATTTTCTGATAACATGCTGCATTTATCTTGCCATCAATTTTCACAAGATTCCCCATGCCTTTAGAATTCACAACCCCAAAACATCAATGAGCCACCGCCATGCTTCACAGTGGGGATGGTATTCTTTTCGCTATAGGCCTTGTTGACCCCTCTCCAAACATAGCGCTTATGGTTGTGACCATACAGCTCTATTTTGGTTTTGTCACCCCAAATTATAGTGTGCCAGAAGCTGGAAGGCGTGTCAAGGTGTTGTGGGGCATATTGTAACTGGGCTTTTTGGTGGCATTGGCACAGTAAAGGCTTCTTTCTGGCAACTCGACCACGCAGCTCATTTTTGTTCAAATATCGTCATATTGTGCTCTTTGAAACAACTACACCGTCTTTTTCCAGAGCAGCCTGTATTTCTCCTGAGGTTACCTGTGGGTATTTCTTTGTATACCAAACAATTCTTCTGTCAGTTGTGGCTGAAATCTTTCTTGACCTACCTGACCATGGCTTGGTATGAAGAGATCCCTGAATTTTCCACTTCTTAATAAGTGATTGAACAGTACTGACTGGCATTTTCAAGGCTTTGGATATCTTTTTATATCCTTTTCCTTCTTTATATAGTTCCATTACCTTGTTACGGAGATCTTTTGATAGTTCTTTTCTGTTCCCTATGGCTCAGTATCTAGCTTGCTCAGTACAACCATGTGAGAGCTAACAAACTCATTGACTATTTATACACAGATATTAATTGCAATTTAAAAAGCCACAGGTGTGGGAAATTAACCTTTAATTGCCAATTTTAATATGTGTGTTACCTTGTGTGTCTGTAACAAGGCCAAACATTCCAGAGTATGTAAACTTTTAACACCTTAAGACCGGAGGGCGTACTATTACGCCCTATTTTAGGCGGCTGTAAACGCCGCCGGGCGTAATAGTATGCCCTCCGGTCTTTCTGTACTTACCTGGTCGCCGGCGATCCCACGCCAGCGATAGCGGTTGGGGGGACTCCCAGGGAGCCCCCCGCGGCACGTCCGACCCTCTGGCAGCCCCCCCGGCCATGTGAGAGTGAGGTCCTTGCGAGGACCTCACAATCACATGGCCGGGTAGGCTGCCTCCTGCATTGCCAGCAGGGGGGCTGCCTGTAATGACAGGTGGTCCCCCTGCTGGCTGGATATAAAAATAAAAAAAGTTAAATAAATGTAAAAAAATATATATATATACTTAGATCATATATATATATACTTAGATCATATATATATAATATATATATATATATATGATCTAAGTATATATATATATTTTTTTTACATTTATTTAACTTTTTTTATTTTTATATATATATATGATCTAAGTATATATATACACATATACATACACACACGTACACTGTATAGGTGTATTTTACTATTAATATATATATAATTATATATATATATTAATATCAAATTACACGTAGACTGAAACTGATTAAATATATATATAATTATTGTTCTATATATATTTATATATAATATAAAAAAAATATGTAAATAAGTTAAAAAATAAAATAAAAAAATAATTAAAAAAATAATTAAAAAATATATAGATGTGTGTTATTTCGTTCTAACTGTATTGTGATATTAATATATATATATGTATATATTTATATCAAAATACACGTAGAACAAAATAATATATATATATATATATATATCTATATACATAAATATATACGTATATATCACTATATATATACCTATATATAAATACAAATATTAAAAAAAATTATATATATACATATATATTCACATACGTATATATATATATATACATATTAATTCTACATATATATTTATGTTATATTTTTACATAATTGGGTATCTTAATTAATTACAATTAGCCGGACCTGCCTGACAACCCATGCCGAAAGTAAAGGGAATTTAATTTGCTAGCACTATATTTAACCCTATAACTTTCCAAGACACCATAAAACCTGTACATGGGGGGTACTGTTCTACTACTCAAATATTAGTGTTTCAAAATAGTAAAATGTATTACAACGAAGATATCGCCAGTAAAAGTGACATTTTTTGCATTTTTCATGCACAAACAGCACTTACACGGACGATCTTATTGTTGCGATACTTTTTACTGTTTTGAAACACAAATATTTGTGTTCAGCGAAGTCTCCCGAGTACAACAGTACCCCTCATGTACAGGTTTTATGGTGTTTTCAAAAGTTACAGCGTCAAATATAAGGCTTGTGTTTCATTTTTTTCACATTAAAATTTGCCAGATTGGTTACGTTGCCTTTGAGACCCTATGGTAGCCCAAGAATGAAAATTACCCCTATGATGGCATACCATTTGCAATAGTAGACAACCCAAGGTATTGCAAACGGGGTATGTCCAGTCTTTTTTAGTAGCCACTTAGTCACAAACACTGGCCAAAATTGGCATTTTTTGCATTTTTCACACACAAACAAATACTAACGCTAACTTTGGCCAGTGTTTGTGACCAAATGGCTACTAAAAAAGACTGGACATACCCCATTTGCAATACCTTGGGTTGTCTACTATTGCAAATGGTATGCCATTATGGGTGTAAATTTCATTCCTGGGCTACTATAAAGTCCCAAAGGCAACGTAACCAATCTGGCGAATTTCAATTTCAAATGTAACGTGCTATATTTGACCCTGTAACTTCCCAAAACGCCATAAAACCTGTACATAGGGGGTACTGTTTTACACGTGATACTTTGCTGAATACAAATATGTGTATTTTATTGCAGTAAAAGCAAACAGTATTATGACATTGACCGTTAAAATGTCATGTAGAACTAAAAAAATCAAACAAAATCTTATTTTCTCCCATTTTTTTCATATTAAATTATGTTTCATAGCTAAATATTTGAAATTAAATGAAAGCCCTGTTTCCCCTGACTAAAATGATATATAATAAGGGTGGGTGTATTTAATATGAAAGAGGTTTATTACGGTTGGACAGACATGTAGCGCAAATGCCAGGTTTTGTTTACATTTTGTTTCGTTCACAATGTGTACATTTGGCTCCGTCCTTAAGGGGTTAAACAGTGCCATTTGGGTGATTATTGTTATCATTATGATTTCAAAAGGAGCCAAACAACTATGTGATAATAAATGGCTTCATATGATCACTATCCTTCATTGAAATACATTTTTTTGAATGATCAGTCATATTTTCAAAGTCGATGCCAAAATTTCACAATTTCTGCCAGGGTATGCAAACTTTTGAACCCAACTGTATATCTGCTTTAAGACTGTAAGCTCGTTTGAGCAGAGTCCTCTTTAACCTATTGTTCCTGTAAGCTTTTGTAATTGTCTAATTTATTGTCAAATTTCTCCGTCTAATAAGATTGTAAAGCGCTATGGAATATACTGGCACTATATAAATACCAATAATAATATTTATACTTAACATGGCTTCCAGACAATGGAAGGTTTCTTAGAAAGTGATATTTCTCTACCTATTTAATGTCTTTTTTATTAAGTGTAATTCTAACGTTGAGGTTGTTATCTGAAAAAATATATATTTTCTTGCTTACATTTCAGACTTAGTTGTTGCTTGCCCTGACATCCCCTTGTGTATACCGATTAGATTGATTGCTGTCTGTCCTGACATTACCCTGTGTATACCTGTTAGATTGATTTCAACCTGCCCTGACATTAACATGTGTGTACCTGTTAGATTAGTGTCAGCCTGTCCTGACATTACCCTGTGTATATCTGTTAGATTGATTGCTACCTGCCCTGACATTATAATGTGTATACCTGTTAAATTGATCACTACCTGCCATGATATTATCCTGTGTATACCTCTTTGATTGGTTACTGCCTGCCCTGACATTTTCCTGTGTATACCTGTTAGAATGATTGCTACCTCCCATGACATTATCCTGTGTATACCTATTAGATTAGTTGCTTCCTGGCCTGACATTACCCTGTGTATACCTGTTAGGTTAATTGCTGCCTGGCCTGACATTATCCTGTGTTAGATTTATTGCTACCTGCCCTGAAATTATAAGGTGTATACCTGTTAGATTGATCACTACCGGCCCTGATATTATCCTGTGCATACCTTTTTGATTGATTGCTGCCTGCCTGACATTACCCTGTGTATACCTGTTAGATTCATTGCTACCTGCACTGACATTATCATGTGTATACCTGTTAGATTGGTTACTGCCTGCCCTGACATTTTCCTGTGTATACCTATTAGATTTATTGCTACTTGCTCTGACATTATCCCGTGTTTACCTGTTAGAATGATTGCTGCTTCCCATGACATTATCCTCTGTATACCTGTTAGATTAGTTGCAGCCTGCAAATTACCTTGTGGATACCTGTAAGGTAATTGCTGCCTGGCCTGACATTATCCTGTGTTACCTGTTAGATTGATTGCTTCCTGCCCCAACATTATAATGTGTGTACTTGTTAGATTGATCACTACCAGCCATGATATTATCCTGTGTTTACCTGTTTGATTGATTGTTACCTGCCCAGACATTATCCTGTGTATACCTGATAGATTGATTGCTACCTGCCCTGACATTATCCTGTGTGTACCTGTTAGATTAGTTGCTGTCTGTTCTGACATTATTCTGTGTATATCCTGTGTATATCTGTTAGATTGATTGCTGCCTGGCCTGACATTATCCTGTGTATACCTGTTAGATTGATTGCTACCTGCCCTGACATTATCCTGTGTGTACCTGTTAGATTAGTTGCTGTCTGTTCTGACATTATCCTGTGTATATCTGTTAGATTGATTGCTACCTGGCCTGACATTATCCTGTGTATACCTGTTAGATTGATTGCTGCCTGGCCTGACATTATCCTGTGTATACCTGTTAGATTGGTTGCTACCTGGCCTAACATTATCCTGTGTATACCTCTTTGATTGATTGCTGCCTGCCTGACATTACCATGTGTATACCTGTTAGATTGATTGCTACCTGCACTGACATTACCATGTGTATACCTGTTAGATTGATTGCTACCTGCACTGACATTACCATGTGTATACCTGTTAGACTGGTTACTGCCTATCCTGACATTTTCTTGTGTATACCTATTGAATTTGTTGCTATCTGCTCTGACATTATCCTGTGTATACCTGTTAGATTAGTTGCTGCTTGTCCTGACATTACCCTGTGTATTCCTGTAAGGTTAATTGCTGCCTGGTCTGACATTATCCTGTGTTACCTGTTAGATTGATTGCTACCTGCCCTGACATTTTCCTGTGTATACCTATTAGATTGCCACTCAAGGGGCTACCTTCAATTAAACTCTATGAAGAGATGCTGATTGGCCAGGGCGGCATTTGGCCCCGCCCTGCCTCCTTGACGATATTCCCTGTGGGAAAGCATTGGATTGGCTGAGATAATCAATTTTAATGTCAGTCAAATAGGCGGGTCGGGAGCGGGCCAGCGCCTGCAGACCCGTGAAGTGCTGGAAATAAGGTAAGTTTTAAACCTTATAGTGTTCCTTTGAGTCAGATTTTGAGGATGCCTGTAAGGTCCAATCTTAATGGAATCTCTCATGGAATGTGTATTGCTGTCAGCTTGTGTTAGTTGTCAGAAAGAGAAACACTTTATGTGCTGCTCAGTTAAATGTGTTTTGGCTGAGAATATCTCCGCACAGCGTTCTGCAAAGTATTATTTTTTCTAGGTTCACATAAAAACAGCAGTGTGAAGGAATAAGGTGCAAAAATTCCCCTAGTGTGATATTGAAATGCATTGTGCAGGGAATTAATACTTCTTTATTGTATAAAGCTCAGTGACCAGTTAGAAAGGTTTCCATTTGCCTCTCTTGTCTAGCAGGAAATTGCTTTCACACAGTCTATATGATAAGTCTCATTAACTTCCAATTTAGCCGGTTTGGACATTTTTTTCCTCCTTTAACCGTCGCAATGTTGATAGCACAGAGTAGAGGAGGGGCAGGTAGGCTGCAAAAAAATAATAAAATGCTCTTCATATTCATGAGTTTAATTGATGTTTACATCCCGCTAATTCATTCCAGGTTGCTTACCAGCAGAGCATTTCAATTAACAACTCTGCAAAGCCTTAAGGAAGACGTAATGTAATAAATCGGAGAAACTTGCCTTACAGGATGACAAATTAACTCTTTCTAAACTGCAAGACCTAAAAAAACACGTTTTAACAAGGTGATGCAACATCCTCTCCGTCCCCTGTTCCCCGTCCCCCGTCCCCCCACCCGACTGAGTAATTAAATTGTGCGAAAAGCAGAAAGTAGAGCTTGCTTTTAGTTGTTTATCTTCTATTCTTACGTATTGTGTTTTCAATTTGTGACAATATTTGTGCCTGCATTTCCCCTGTTTTATATTTTATGTTTTTTTGTTCCCCGGAAAGCAATCAGTATTTTGCTTTTCGATATTAAGGCTTGCTCACTGGTCTTCTTTTAACTGAGAAACAGGAATTAACCTCGGTGACAGCGCTTGCATCTCTCCGCTCTATTTTGGCCTGTTCTTTAACTAAAAAGAGCAGCCTAGATGAGAATTTTGTGCTTCACTGGATATTGAAAGATGAGGCAATAAACTGGTAAACTTGAGTAATCACACACTCCCAGAGGAATGCCTCGAATGGGGTTGGTCAAAAACCTTGAAATTCAAGCTCTCTGCACATTGCCTGGTTTTTAACATTTGATGAGAAGTCATTATCGTAGGAGACTTAATACAACTGTCCTCTGATTACCGTCCTTCCATTAAAAGTTCCCACCAGTGTGTTTTTTCATAGCGTTCCTTCGGTGTGGTTTAAATTTCCATTCACCACAGTCAATTCTGCAGCAACGGGTTTTCATTAGATCCAGGCTCGGCAGCGGCTGTAGGAAGGACCAAAACAGCTGGCATATAAATTATAAAAGATTCTACTAAGTGAGCACACCTTCCGCTTGACCACATTGCCATTTTATAGGGAAGGGCAGAGGGTTTTATGCAAATTGCGTTCATCTCGTCCCCTGCTACTTTGCAAACAACAGGTTCTTCTAAATCTGGGCAAAGAGAGTAGAAAAGAAATTATGCAAAGCGATCAACATATGAAAATAACATATTAACATAAGACCTGTGAACTGTATCCAATCAGTTCCCTTTCACTGGTGTGTGTACGAAACAATTAAAATCAAATTTATATTGCGCTTCCTTAATTTATTCTGCCGTTTATATAATCAACATACAAGTGTTCAATCGTACAATCCCATTCTGTTTTAAAAATGATTTTTTTAAAGGTAGTTTGAGACTAAAAATATGATCTTTAATGGTATTTTTTAGACAGTTTGAAGCAGTTCTGTTCAGTGCCTGGTGGTATAACATGTCCATGCGCAGGAAGCTTCCAAGGAGCTTGATAATCTCTTGATGTATGTGGATTTACCCATCTCGTCCGTATTACTCCAGTACAGGCAATATATCGCCAGCTTTCCAAGGGCAGTACAGGGCATATCAACCCATACAAGTGTTTATCAGTCGTGCTTTGCTTATGGGCTGCTGGGGATGGGTGACATGCAAGTTTGTTGAATGACTGCCAGACTGACACCCTCCCTATACAAACTGCACATCACTAGTGCACTGTATAGTGTTACCAGAACCAGCTATCTATTTACAACGAGGCTAACAAGGCATTTGCCTTGGGCGGCATTTTCCAGGGGGCGGCAAAAAAAGCCGCCCCCAACGCCCAGTCAGATGCTTTGTTAGCCTTGCTTTAAAGGGATTCAAGAGCAGTCTGGCTTGCGGCCAGTTGTATTCCAGGCGGGCGGCGAAGAAGTGCTTAGTTGTGACATCACTACGGCTCAATGCATCACTAAATGGCGCGCAAGGGAGCTGAAAAAGAAGATCACAGCTCCCTCACTGCTTACTTTGCGCATCCACTGCCTGCCTGTCTCCCTGCCCGCCTGCCTGCCCGCCAAGCTGCCTACCCAACATCCAGCCCAGAAGCCCCACTGGACCCCAGGAAAAGTCCACTCAGCTCTCCCAAAGGTGGGGAGGCTGGGTGGATTTAAATTAAAATAAAGTATAATTTTATAAAGTGTTGGGGGAAAATGTGTGTGTATTTCAGCATCAAAGTGTACGTCTGTCGGTGAATGTGTGTGTCTGTCAGGGAATGTTTGTGTCTGTGGGTGTGTCTGTCAGTGAATGTGTTTGTGTGTATGTCTGTCAGTGTGTTTTTCAGTGAATGTGTGTGTGTGTCAGTGTGTCTGTCAGTGAATGTGTGTGCCTATCAGTTTGTGTCTGAGCGATTGTGTGTCTGTAAGTGGGTGTCTGTCAGTGAGTGTGTGTGTGTCATTGTGTGTCTGTCAGTGTAACTGTCTGTTGCCTAAACCACGTGTGTGCCAATGGCTTTTTATCTGTCAGTGAGTGTATGTCAGTGCATGCAGCAGTGAGGGAGTGTGTCTGTCAGTTAAAGTCCATTTGTCTTTAAGAGAGAGAGTGTGGCCTTGATAGGAGGGGGGGGTTTAAATTAAAGGAGTGTCAAGTTTAGTCATGCCTAGGGCAGCACAAATCTATTTTACACCACTGACCGGTACAAACCATTACATCCATGATTCGTCATATTGATGAACAGAATCAATTCCTGGCTTCCCTCTGACTTCATGCTGTTTCCTCTATTCATCACCCTGGATCCTCTGTAAAATGGGCTTCTATTACTGGAGTCTTGGATCCCAGGGCATGGGAACCCCTCTGCTCCCCAATACTTCAATATTATGACACAGGCTGTGGTGGTAACTAACTGGTAGTTCTATCACATCCTTAGACAGCAGAACAGAAGTAGAGACAGAACACATATGGATCAGCAACATTTTAACCCACAAAGGGTGTTAGTCAAAGCCAACAGACAGACAGAGAAACAGAGAGACAGAGAGACAGACAGATCGATAGATAGATAGATAGATAGATAATCTATTTCCCCATCCATAGTAGATCTCTGTAAATAAATATAATGTTCTTTGTTTATGTCTTATTTCCACATTATTATATATTTTTTTCTCTAGTGATACAGGATTGTTAATGTAAAGCAGTGATGGGTTTGTGACATCCCTGATTAGCCAGAGTGAAGTGAAGTCTGATTGGTAAGAGAAGACAGTTCAGCAATAATACAGAATTCTTGGTACAGACTCTTAATGCATTTTCAGAACAATTAACATTTAAATGACCCACATTGCTCGGAACATGATTTGATAATTAGGTGGCCAGGTTTCTTACACCACAAAATGACACATTCTAAATGAATTTTCAATCTTTTTAATAAGCCTGCATTAAGTAAATATAATTAGCTTATTGAAGTTCTAATTCTCTCTGAAATCCACCATTCCCATCTAAAATACATAGAACCCAGCAGTTAAGAGTCATTATCGTTACATTACTCTTAGAAATAGAGAATAAACGTATCCAGATAATAACAGGCTTTCTACTGTCAATGAATGAACTCAATGGGTTTCACAGCCTGTAGTAGGGTTCTCGTTACTGGGAAAGGTTGAAAGGTTGTGAGGTTGTGGCTATTTCCATAATTACCACATTTGACTATTCAGAACTCTTTTATTTCATAGTATTGTGACAGTATTCAGCACATAGGGATTAAACCCTGCCAATAACTTTCATTCTAAAGGGTAACTCCAAACATAGAAAACACAACATCCAAAGTAGTCACCCGGCCCCATTTCTCTGTATTTTGCAATTTGTTGCCCTTTACCTGTTTCTGATTTGCTCTTTTTGACTTTAAGGTGAATTTGGTTTCTGCTGAAGAAGCCGGATGCTGATCCTGACTGCCGGATGCTGATCCTGACTGCCGGATGCTGATCCTGATGGCTGAGAGTATCAGCTGACCAATCTCAGCCAATATAGGAAACTATGCGTAGAATTATCCAGAGAATTGTCATTACCCAGCACGGAACTCTATCTTTGTGCTGGCTGGTGATTCGACTGCTGCTAGTTTCTGTATCTGCAGCATTTCAAAACAAAATGCTTTGCGTAAAATCTACACCATGACAGTGAAGTGGTTTTGGTGCTTAATCTAACCCTTTAACATACAAAACAAGCAAACTTTGCTGGCTCCTTTCTAAGCCTTTGCTGTAACAAAGTTCTTCACACACCGGGTTGGGGAGCACACCCCACTAATTTTATTTAATCTTGTGATATTATAACACTAATTCTGTAAGAAAAAAAAACAGATAAAATTGAGGTGTTTTGCTATAACGTCTGCATTAATTTTATGTTCATGACCTATTGCAATGTCAATATTAAATATAAAAATTTGTCCCAGCAACTAGGAAACATTTGCATTTATTTGAAGATTTCTTCAGTGACTTTAAAAACATTTTTTTTTTTTTAAAGTAAAAAGCAAATGGTTTAGGAGTGTTTTTTTTTACCCATACAAGTTGCCTCCTTTCTCCCTGATATTAGTTGCAGCTCAGTGCAATACCTGCTGCGGTGACTTTATGGCCAAAGCGAAGATGATTCTTAGATGTTGCCTACAACGTATGAAAGATATACCTGAATGAGGAGAGGTGGATTAATAAAGCTGACAATTGATCTTCTTTATGACATTCTTTGAGCAGTCACTGCTGTTTTACCATAAGCTCAGAACTTTGGAACTACGGCCTTTGACTAAGCCTTGAGACACCATGAAATTGTGGACACTGGGATGTCACAAATTCCTACTTTTGACAACATTGAGGTGCACACACCATTGAAGCATTACAACTTTATCCTGGTTGATGGCCCCTGGGATGGTTAGCTAAGCTGGAGCTGAGCTGATCGAAGTCTCTCTAAAATGGACCGTCATCCAACAGGCCTCTGAACTCCCAGCTCCATCGGTGATGGGTAAAAGCCGAGATGTTCTCAATGTTTTCTAATCTTGATGAATCCTCGCCTTGTCGTTTTATTATTTTCTACTTGAGTAAAGAAGGTTATTGCATTAACCCATGGGTCTGTTTGTTTATCCCTTGGAGCTGTTTAGATTTGACCTTGGGAGATCTTAACTAGACAGATTCCTGCTTCTTTAATTACAGCTAAAATGAAAGAGCATCTGCTCAAAATCTCACCATCCTCAATTCAGAAATAGAGTATTAGTTACACAATTTCCTTGCAAACGTTTAAGGGATTTGTTCTAAAACAATATGCAACAATGGCATACCAAAAACTTAGATAGATAGACAGATAGATAGATAGACAGATAGATAGATAGATAGCTATATAATAAATAGATAGACAGACAGTCAGAAATAGTAACATATTTTATGTAATGGTGAAAATGATTTTCCGATATTCAAAATTAAAAAATCTTTAAAAAGACTCAGTATAGTTTGTACCAAAATTTATCTTTTTATTGAGTTTTTCTTAATCAGAGTATACAAGCTCAGTGATATCTGAAGGTCAGGGACCGAGGCAGTCAGAGCAGCACAGCAATGGGATCCATAGCTCAGTGACATCTGGAGGTCAGGGATGGGGGCAGTCAGGGCAGTACAGCAATGGGATCCACAGTTCACTGACATCTGGCAGTCAGGAATGGTGGCAGTCAGGGCAGTACAGCAATAGGATCCACAACCCAGTGACATCTGGAGGTCAGAGACGGAGGTAATCAGGGCAGTACAACAATGGGATTCACAGCTCAGTGACATTTGGAGGTTCAGGGACAGAGGCAGTCAGGGCATTATAGGAAGTGAATTCACAGCTCAGTGACATCTGGAGATCAGGGATGGAGGCAGTGGAATCCACAGTTCACCAGGAGATCAGGGTTAGATAAAATGTCAGGGGCTCCATTCTTCTTTGTTAACTGTGAATAGCTCCCACTGCAGAGATACTATCACTAATACAGAGATACTATTACTAATACAGGATCCTACCTTAGTAGTTACAAGTACAGTGGCCCCTCCAGATACAGAATTTCCTGCTCTTTGGCCTAACCTATGAATTGAACCATTGAAGACCATTCCTCAGATAGGGAATGTGACAGACCTCCCTGTTCCTGGATTTTATATTTAATTCTTAGTTTGTCTGTTTGTTCGGTAATTCTAACCTTCTCTATAAATACCCTGGTCTCATTCGCAAAAAACGAACCAACTACCGAACGACCGACCACCCAGTAGTGGAGTGTGCTGCCTGTTGACCCCTTTAACCTTTTCAACACCTTGGGTAACCGCAAACACCTCAACATTCTGAGCGGTCGGCTGGGTGGTCTTCGTTCGTGTGCACGAACACGTGGCTGTAGCCATCTTGACTGCCGAACGCAGCCAGCTGTGTTTTCTCGTCGATTGTATGGAACTATTATCGGTTTCTAGACACATAAACACCGCTGGGACTTCCAGACTTCCATTGGTTCAACTTTCCCTTGCACGAAATCAGCGGTGTTTCGTGAGCAGAAACCCTCGAACAAGGGACATATGCTGATAACAGGCATGAACGGCTATGTTCGGTAATTCAAACAGTATTTAGACTATTGGAAATAGACCGGCCACACAGCCTGAATCTCTGGAACTGTTTTGGGCATGAAACCATGCATGCGGCCAGTCAAAATGAGACTTCCAGCAATTTCCTGTACCCCTACTCTGATCTGGGTGATGTTTGGATATGTTGTTCACCCAGATCAGGGCTATCAGGGGATGTGACATTTATGGGAATATGTTGTGTTTTGGGGTACTTATGAGACTTTATAAAAAATATGTGTTTTTCCTGCCTGGGGAAAATTAAGTTAATGCATTATCTGCCTTAATTATCTCCCAGGCAGAGGGGAGGGATTGTGTATACTGTATGGGAGTGTCTCACTGTATAACTCTGTTTTTATTGGTTTGTTAACTTTGTGTCCCTGTGCCCAACAAGGTCCACCTAGGTGTCACCCTTGTTGGGAAACTTGCATAAAAGGCCAGTTGGCCTCCATTAAAATTGAGTTCCTGTTTTACCCTCGACACAGAGCCTCGTCTCGTGCTTGGGCTATAATGACTATTTCCTCGCGTTTTAGGATTATCGGTCTAAGGATTATCGCAGCTCTCTTCACGCTAGGTGGCAAGAACATTTCTTGGCGGCGCAAACCCCTCTCTCTATCGGGGTGGCCACTACAGGCACCAGTTTATGTACTTACAAAGCACCACAACACCCATCATGCTAAGCCAGCACACACAGAGCCTGAGTAAGAAATCACAATTGAGACATGAGATAGTATTGACACTGTATTGTAAAGGGTCTTTAAGAAGTATTTATAAGATGAGGCGGCAACCATTGGGGTAGAAATGGCAAAACATGAATTTGTTACATCTGAGTTCTCCTCAGCACAATTAATCCGGAACAAATAAATACATATTGACATTGAATTCTCTGCCTGGATGGTGGTGTTTTTATCAAGCTCAGTTAATAAAAAAAGAAAAAGAAAATGGTTTATTTTTTATATCATTGACCAAGCAAGTTATATTTTAATTGCAACATCTTCCATTTGGAGTAAATGATTAACGAGAAACCATTAGTTAATGTCTTGTCGGGGCGACTGTTTGTGGTGTTCAGTCTACTCATGTGCTAAAACTTAGACATATTAAAGGGTATTGGTTAATTAAGTCCTTTAAGGCAGTTTTGAGTTTTCGATGGTTGCATTAAAGTGTTCAGCCGGATCCTGATTAGAGATGTCGCGAACCGTTCGCGAACTTCCCGCGAACGGCTCGCCACGGTTCGTGACAAACTCCAGTCAGCTGACACATCCCGGCCAATCTCCAGCAGCTTCAACATGGATGCTGTCCAGGAGGTGGGAGGGTCTGGGAGGGAGGGTCTGCTGGAGATTGGCCGGGATGTGTCAGCTGACCGGAGCTCGCCGCGAACGGTTCGTGGGGAACCGTGGTGAGCCATTCGCGGGAAGTTCGAGAACGGTTCGCGACATCACTAATCCTGATCACTGAAAGCTGAATGTTTAACACACCGATTCAAAAACATTTTGTCACAAAGTATCAGAACTGTGGGACTGAGATCGTGTCTGCCAATGGCTCATCCACAGCGAATACGATATTGATAAATATTGACTATGAAACTGTGTCTTTTAGAATTTAATAAATGTGTTAATCTTGAAAATACTATCCAAGGGGTGTTTTTTATTGAATAATGGATGTTATTACATTGTATTGTGACTGCTAGTCTGTATTAAATGTGTTTTCATTTGTTTGATAGATTTCCTCATCGCCGGCTTCTTGGCTTTTAAATCCCCTGTTCTTTTACATACGTAGAGCACAATAACAGGCGCAGCAGTTCCTCTAATTGCGAGACGCGCAGCACTGAGAAATGTAATTACCAAATAAGTTCAAAGTCTTTCTATATATCATTTTATGGATTACGCTGCTTTTAATTATGCATGGCCTCTTTTTTAAGGATGCGTTGTTGTACTTCTTTGGCTCTGATACCAAGATAGTCTTGCAGTTAATATAAAACGAAGGCGTAATTCATTTACAAGCACTGTCTCTTGAGAATCACAATGTAATGACATGGGAACAGTAAAAAATAAAAAAAATGGGTTTTACTTCAATCACAGCTGTTCTGTTAAGGAAGAA
>OW240923.1:87389574-87409574 GCA_933207985.1 Pelobates cultripes | reverse complement strand
ATGTTGTCCTTATTGAACCAGCTCTGATTGACAGCACAGAGTCTATTTAGTAATGTCTGCCTTGTTGAACCAGCTCCAACTAACAGCAAAGAGCCATCTTGTAATGTCTGCCTTATTGCACTAGCTCCAACTGACAGCACAGAGTCCACCTAGTAATGTTGCCCTAATTGAACCAGCTCCGACCGACAGCACAGAGTCTATCTAGTAATGTCTGCATTATGGAACCAGCTCCAACTAACAGCACAGAGTCCACCTAGTAATGTCTGCCTTGTTGAACCAGTTCCAACTGACAGCATAGAGTCTATCTAGTAATGTCTGCCTTATTGATCCAATTCCAGCTGAGTGCACCTGTGTACTAGTACCCTATTGCATTTTACTCTCTTAAAGCAGTACTGTCACCACCAATGGTGACATCGCCGCTGGCGGTCTGGTGGCCAGGTAAGGGTGAGATTACTTACATCAACCTGTCCTTCGCATGCACCTCCATCTTGGTTGCTTCAGTGCCAGGAGTCGATGTCGCGCATGCGTGAGAGTGCACCATTGAGGTCTATGGTGGATTCTGCAAAACTGTAGAATCCTCCATGGACACAGCCATTTCCGTGCAGCCGTCACTCATGATAGAAGGTGACAGGAGGAGAAATACAGAGACATTTTGTTTATCTCTTGACTGGTTTGGAATTTCAGTGAAGTTCCAACACAGTCATAATGAGTATTTCATAAACATTCAATGACATTCTCATTTTTAATATGGGAGTGACAGTGCAGCTTTAATGATCTCAAAAACATATTTATTGATTTATGTTGAGAAAAAGCATGCAGTAAAAGTTGCAATATTAATACAGTGATACCTACCTTTGGGTCAACCACCACATGGTTATTTACTATCCCAGCCACTACTCCATCTCAACTTGTAGACTTGTAGTCCTTCCCAACCTCTACTCTCTCCAAGTCATTACTCCATCCCAAGCTTTTTTCCTTCCCAACCTCTACTCCCTCCAAGTCGTTACTCCATTCCTAGCTTTTTTACTTCCCAACCTCTACTTCCTCTGAGTCGTTACTCCATCCCAAGCTTTTTTCCTTCCCAACCTCTACTCCTTCCTAGCCTCTGCTCCAGCCAAACCTCTACTCTTTCCAAACATCTACTCCTTCCATACTTGTGTACCATCATGGGCTCTACTCCTTCCCAACTTCTTTTCCATCCCAGCCTCTACTCCTTCACAGCCTGTACTCCCTCCCTGCCACTACTCCATCCCAAGCTCTACTTCTTCCTGTACTTCCCAACTTCTATTCATCTCAGCTTTTACTCCATTCCTCCCAGCATCCATTTCAATCCAATCTCTACTCCATCCCAATCTTTACTCCTTCCCAGCCTCTACTCCAGCCCAACCTCTACTCCAGCCCAACCTCTACTCTTTCCCAACATATATTCCTTCCCAACTTCTATACCATCCCAACTTCTCTTCCATCCCATCCTCTACTCCATCCCAACCTCTACTCAATCCTAGCCTCTAGTTCCATCCAATCTTTGCTTCATCCCAACCTCTCCTTATTCTCAATCTCTATTCCATCCCAACCTCTACTCCTTTCGAGCCTCTACTACAGCCCGTCTACTCTTTCCCAACATCTGCTCCTTCCCAACTTCTATACCATCCCAGCCCCTATTCCATCCCATCCTCTGGTCCACTACTCCATCCCAATCGCTACTCCTTCCCAATTTCTACTTCATCCCAGCCTTTATTCCATCCTAGCCTCTATTCCTATACAATCTCTGCATTATCCCAACCTCTCCTTCTTCCCATCCTGTACTCAAGCCCAACCTCTACTCCATGCTAGCCCATGCAATTTTTTTTATTTTTCAACATGACTGTGTATAGCTAGATTGATATCTTATTTACTTTAATGTATGTGTTTATAGTATATACAAATAAAATAATATGTAATATAAATAATAAAATGCATTACCATCTAATGTGAACATTTTTTAATTAAATGGAAGTGTTTGTCGTCTGGGTGTGTGCAGTCCATTTTCTTTTTTTGGCTTCCTAAACTAATATGTCATAGCTTTAAAAAAAATTTAATTTGAAATCATTTTGACATTTGTCATCCATTTATTGTTCTTGGCTGCGCAGTCAATGTGGGAAAAACAGCATATACAATGCTCATAAACTTATAATTAAAAAAGAAATCCGTGTTTGGGTATATTATTACCGTAGCAACAAACTATTACTCACACACATATTTTTATATATATATTTGGATTTTTCATATAATGTTAGTTCAAGGTGATTCCCATGTCCCCACACACAGTGTATTATAACTGCAGCTATAAGGTTATGGTGTAAGGAGGTTCAATGTGCCTGTCTCCCCACACAGTGTATTACAGGTGGTCCTCACTTTACGACCTACCTGTTTTACGACGGCCCGCACTTAACATTGGGAGGAGTAAAAAGAACATGGGGGGAGTAAAAAAAACCATAGGGAGGGAGAGGGGGAGTGAAAAAACATTGAGGAGTAAAAAAAACATGGGGGGTAAAAAAAAACAAGGGGGGAGTAAAGAAAACATAGGGGGGTATGGGGGAGTAAACAAAACATGGGGGGAGTAAAAAAAACATAGGGGGAAGTAAGAAGGACACGAGGGGAGGGGAGTAAGAAGGACATAGGGAGGGGGGAGTAGTAAGAAGAACATAGGGAGGGGAAGGAGTAAGAAGAACATGGGGCAGTAAGAAGAACATAAGGAGGGGGGAAGGAGTAAGAGTTTGTAAGTTTAAGGAGTTTGTGAGAACTGAAAAAGGTTAATGTGAGTGTGTGTGTGTGTTTTAAGTATGTTGGATTTAGTTATTGTGCACTTTTTTTAATGTATATTTGATTTTATGGTACAGTGGTGTTTTTTGCAAAGGTTCAATTGTTGAAAATTTTCAAATTTTATGCACATTATATGCAAAAGCAGTATTTGCACTGTAAACATTTTTGATTTATGCA
This sequence comes from Pelobates cultripes, assembly GCA_933207985.1. Lineage (NCBI taxonomy): Eukaryota > Metazoa > Chordata > Amphibia > Anura > Pelobatidae > Pelobates > Pelobates cultripes. The sequence goes on along the minus strand of OW240923.1, from coordinate 87,406,595 downwards.
CAGTATATGCAACAGCAGTATTTGCACTGCACTTTTTTATTTATATAAAGTGTGGGTTAACTTAAACTGTATGGCTATGCTGTGGTTCCTGTAGGCTTTGCGTGCGTGTGGAGGGGATTGGGGAGTTGGGGGGCCTTCATGTCCATTTTGCTTGGGGCCCCCAAATTCCTTCAAACGGCCCTGGGTGTGGAAGCCCGCCTACCCATTTCCCAACTCAGGTCCCCATCCCTGGGCTCTCACCTAGGGCCGCCTCTACCCATGCTAGGCAATCTGGACGCCGAACAGCGATGCAACCCCCATGGACAAACTTCCTTCCCGAGACCTACTAGGAGAAGCCCGTCGATGTCCACTGTCCTTAGGGGACTCGGCCGTTGCCTGTGTGCTTGGTGCCCACCTTTCCCCCACCCCTTTGCTGCCTCTGGACCTGCAACCCCTTGGGATGGGGGCGACTCACCCAACGTGTCAACAGCTGGTACCGCCTATCCATCCTGACCAACAGCACTCCCAGCGCCTCCATTGCCTGCTGCAGAGCCCGCCGTGGCTGTCCCAGCCTTTCTCCTCCCAGCCGTTCACGGTGATCCTGACTCATTCCTGCGAATGCAGCCTGAACCCGGCATCATGGACTCCTGTTCGCGGCCTGAACTGTCCCCTAGTTTGCGACCCAAATGTGCGGCATCTTCCCGACCTTCCTATTCATGGCCCGAACCGACCTCCTGGTCATGGCCTGAACCTTCGGCAGACCTTTCCCACACATGTTCACGGCCCGAACGTGCACCCAAAGCAGCCTTCACCTGTTTGTGACCCAAACGTGTTCTCCTACATCACGTGCCTGTTTGCGCCCCGAACGTACTCCATCTTCTGTGTCTGCTGTGGCTGTCCCACCCTTTCTCCTCCCAGTCGTTTGCGGTGATCGTGGCTCATTCCTGCGAATGCCGCCCGAATCCAGCATTCTGGACTCCTGTTCGCGGCCTGAACTCTCCCCTAGCTCGCAACACGAACATGTGGCATCTTCCCGACCTTCCTGTTCCGGCCCGAAGAGACCTCCTGGTGGTGGCCTGAACGTTCAGCAGACCTTTCACACACCTGTTCGCGGCCCAAAGTGAGGTATAATTAAGATGACCCCTGACCTAAAATGGCCGCTATATATACTTCTCTAACACTGACCCCTCCTCCAGTTATCTAGCCAGCCCCATGCATTAAACCCCTGCCTGTCTCCTAGCCGTGTCAAGGCCCATTCCCTTTGGCTGCGATGCTCCATGGGCTACAATAGTTTGCTTTACTGAGATATAACGGTTTCCTCTATTGAGCTGATTGCAAATTATAAAGAAATATTAATTTCGGGTATCCCTGCAGTTAGTAAGTGTCAAGAATCCACAGCCTTTATAGTGTTTAGGATATAATATTTCCATCATACAATAGACACATGCGCACCTGCTGATGCTGTAAATAGATATTTTTATACGTATATTGCTTTTGGTCCCAGATAACACGGATACAGTACCTCAACATCTCTTCTTAAAACAGTAACGGGATATTAAAATGCTGGTGCATGGCCCCCGATCATGTACTGAAGGTTCTAAGCCTATTAACTTACCAGATCATTTAATTAGCGACAATTATCAGAAAGCCATTTGTAGGATGATGTTCAGAATGTAACTGATTAATTTTATATTAATCAATAAAAGTCTGTGCTGCGTGTAGCCAGTGATATTGAGATGGATGCTAATTTGAAGATTAAAATTTAAATAAAATTAAGAGATGTTGGTCAGGCTGATGTCATTAGGAGAGCTGGCAGTTTCAGGCCCATTTATTTATAATATTAGGGGTTTAACATCTAACATATAAACAGTATACATTTTAGTGCTGAGTTTCTGTAAGTTGCAGTAACATGGTGTAAGAATATGCACCAGAAATTATACTCTTGCCTCGATTTTGCCTCGTCTTGCACGATTTAGGATTTGCCTCTGTTGCTTTGTGTTTTCGAAGGCATCATTCCAATACTTGTCACTCCTCAAATGATGCAGGGTGTGCCATTACGTTTTAGAGTTTTTCTTATGTTAGTCACAACAAAAAAATGTTTTGATATAAGTGCGCACGCACAGCTGACGTCAAAGCTTGATCCCGTGTATACTGACATGTTAGAATTGGCACCCTTTCATCATTCTAGACTTGTAAACATTTTCAGTTCCATTGTATTTTTCTGATTCTTGACCTTAATTCTTGATTCTAATGTTGTCTTTCTGTTTTTTTTCCTGTCTGGCTTGTTATGTGCGTTAGTATGTCTGACCTTGGAATTAATATTTTAGTTTTGCTACTTCCTATTTTTTAAGCTAGTCCAATCTGGGGTCTAGTATTTGGCCTTCCTATCGCTCCGCCTTTACCTTTTGTTAGGTGTTGACTTATATCTTGCTGAGGATCCTACTCGTTCATGACAACTGGGTATCCAATATCGATCACTTTTGTAAAGCAAATTATCTAAACTTGTCAGTGAAAAACAAGAATGCTTCATAACTTGGCAATGCTGATAGACTCTGCAGGAATTCAGCATTAAACTCTGTGCTCCCAAATGCGTCAGGGCCCAGGAGTCAAGAAATCTCACAGTTTTTATAAAACGCCCACTTTTGAAAAAGAGAATGAGAAGTATTCTAGATTCTAGGATGAAGCTTTAGAACGCTTCTCGTTTGAGTTTATGAGTATACTAATCTCCTGCAGATTAGAGTCTATATCGAAAATTGATGAGGAAATACATAATATACAACATCTCCAGCCATGCATGGGAACAGAAGATTTTAATGAACTGTCAGAGAGGGCTAAAAAAAGTATAGAGAAAGTAATCAAGGAAACAAAAATTAGGAAGTATAGAAGGGACAAAAAAGATTATGAAGAGGACAAAGTTTGAGATTTTAAACAAGAAAACCCAACTAGGAGAACCAACTCTAACTATGAAACAAGGAGGAACGCTAATAGAAATTTTGACATTGATACAGTTAAAAACAGAATGTTCCAACAGAGATCGGAGAACCCACGTAGAAGAGACAATAACCAAAGTATAGTAGAGAACAAAAGAGAAGAGTGGATACAGGGTAGACCCAAAATTAGAAGATATGACGACAGGAAAAGATCCCCTCAGAAACAAATTGAAAGAGATGTAAGGAGGAGGAATATAAGCCCCCAAAGAGATAATTTTAGGTATGAAATCCTGAGGACGGACAATATAGAAGATTTTTTAGAAAGAGTCCTGAGGAGGAACGATTTTCCTTTAAAGAGATCAAGCATATTAAGTTTCGAGGATGCAGAGGAGGAAAACAGAAAAAGAGAAAAAAGGTAGAATTGGTGATCCTGATTGGCATTAATAACATCTCCTCACACCCTCTAAGCATAGTTGAGATAAAGGTCCTCAATAAAGGTTTAAACTTTGCACCCACAAAGCACTTTAATACATTTTCTGCATATATTGACCTGTTGAAATATAGTAGGAGATTATCTATTAAAAAGTTATTTTTACATACAAATTTTAATACAGAACAAATAATGGAGGAAAACAGTGATTTTATGCATACATCTTTTCAAAATAAATCTAATTTAATTTCCAAGCAATCTTAAACATGGGAGTATAGAAGCCTTTGAGAAGGCAGTTGTTAACAATTTGAAACAATATGGGAAAGGAAGCAAGAGTAGGAATCTGTAACATATTTCTCCTCACCTTGCGGCCGTGCGTCTGTATAACTGACTCTTGCAGCATGTTGATGGACCCCCACATCCGCCCACGTTAATGACAACGTTGGCGTGCATGTGGCGCCACGCGGGAGATGCGTGTGAACGTTTTGGTTTCAAAGGTCATTTTTGGCCAATCAGAACTGTAAAGCAAAAACCACTTTTCCTTATTGCCCTGCCATAGTTTCCCTAGTGGCTGGTATCCCTTATCGTTGTGTCTCTTTCTGTGTCCTCTGACCTCAGCAAGTATCCTGACTATTCTTTGGTACGTTAAGTCCGGCCCGGTAATACGTTACCTATTAGTCCTCAGTGTGACACAATCCTACGTTTTACAATTAGTAATACTGACAGAATCTCACCTATAGAAAGGGCTGCTCTCAGTGGACTAAGAGAAAATGATTGTATTATCATCAAACCCGTAGATAAGGGCGGTAGAATGCACCCCTCAATACTGAGGTTTGCACAAGACTCAATGGAGACCCACTGGGGAAGATGAGAAAATCCTTGACAGTACTTTTGGACAGAGGCAGACTGGAGGGTATTTTAAAACCCAAGGAATATGAGTTTCTTAACATAAAATCACAGAGAACCCCAGTCTTTAATGTCCTTCCAAAAGTGCACAAGGATTTATATAACCCACCCGGGTGACCTATTGACTCCGGGATTGGGTCCATCTCTAATAATTTGTCCAAATATATAGATTCTTATCTTCAACCAGTGGTGTTTAAAACCAAGTCCTTCTTGAAGGAACGACAGACGTCTTAAAGATGTTGAAGGATTTTGTTTGGAAGGATGGATATCATCTGGTAACCTGTGATGTCACCTCTCTATACACATGTATACATCATGAAAAGGGATGTGCGGCTGTCAAATACTTCTTGGCCAACATGACTGGAGTGCACGGGTACTTGCCTATTGTCCTTATATAGATGATATGATTTTTATCTGAGAAGGCCCCCGAGGACAGGTTTAAAGATTTTTTAAATTTTGTTAATAACAATACTTTGGGAATACGCCTTACAAGTAACATTAGTACCTCCTCTATTAACTTTTTAGATCTTAAAATCTGTAGAAGGACGAGTCCTCAAAACACAAACCTTCTTTAAGAAAGTAGGTGTGAATGGTTATGTCGCATATAACAGTGGGCATTATTCTCCGTGGCTTAACAACATACCAAAGGGCCAATTACTTAGAATAAAGTGCAACTGCACAGAGGAGGAAGTGTTTAAGTAGCAAGCATATGACCTCCTGAATAAATTCAGAGAAAAACAATATCACGAAGATATTTTACGCAAACAGAATTAATCCAAAGAGATAAAATAATTAAAAATGGTGAGGATAATTTTAATGAAGTTTTAGTGTTTGATTTTAATAACCAACATAAATCTTTAAATCTTTAAATTCTGGCCTATACTTAAAACTGACAGGGACTTGAGCAAACTAATACAGCACAAAACCTAAGATTACCTATCGATGTGGCCGAAATCTAAAGAATTCACTAGTAAGTAGCTATTTAAAGAAGAGTACTAAGAAGCATGTAGGTAATTTTTTAGAAAACCCCATTGGTTTTCATAGATGTAGGATGTGCCTCGCTTGCAAGAATATGCCACACACACAGGGAAATGTAACACTAAAATTTAAATCAGAAAGGACACAGGAAGAGTTTACTATTAGAGAACATATTACTTGTCACAGTAACAACGTTATTTATCTACTGAAGTGTCCTTGTAAATTACAATATGTGGGGAGGACAACACGTCCTCTCCATGTAAAGATCACAGAACACATCTATAACATCAAAAAAGGAGTAGAAAGTCATAGTGTATCAGAACATTTTAAAAGGATGCATGGACAAGACCCAAGTGGATTAGAATTTATAGGCATTAAATGGGTGTTGAGGGATAGGACGGGTGGGGGATTTTATACGGAAGATCGGACAGGAGGAAATTAGATGGATTTTCCTATTGGAATCATTGACCCATCCGGTCACAACAAAGATTTTGAATTATGTAATTTTTTATAGAATTTTTTTTTTTTAAATAAATAAATGCTTTTTATCACGGCTTGTATAGGTTCTTAGGCAGTTTTTTTTTTAGCTCTTTTAATTCTTAGATCCCTTCTCCAGTCTTTACACCAAAGCCTGGTTCAATGATCGAGGTATTACTGTGCTTGATTGGCCAGCAAACTCGCCTGACCTGAACCCGATAGAGAATCTATGGGGCATTGCCAAGAGAAAGATGAGAGACAAGAGACCGAACAATGCAGAAGAGCTGAAGGCCACCATTGAAGCATCCTGGTCTTCCATAACACCTCAGCAGTGCCACAGGCTGATAGCTTCCACGCCACGCCACAATGAGGCAGTAATTGCTGCAAAAGGGGCCCAAACAAAATACTGAGTCCATATGCATGCTTATACTTTTCAGAGGTATTGTTCTATGTACACTCCTTGTTTTATTGATTGCATGTAATATTCTAATTTACTGAGATTGTGTATTTGGGGTTTTCATGAGCTGTAAGCCATAATCATCGCACTTATGACAAATCACGGCTTGAACTATCTTGCTTTTCATGTAATGCATCTATCTCATATATTAGTTTCCCCTTTTACGTTGCGTCACTGAAATAAATTAACTTTTGCATGATATTCTAATTTTTCGAGTATCACATGTATGCTTTTAATTGCGACATTGGAATAAAGTTTACACATACCTGACATCCTGGTCATCTGTGTATCGTACAGATCCCACGCACACCACGGGCTGATCCTCCCTAAGCGCTATAGCTGCGAGTGGTGCTTTAACCACTCTGATTTTGTGAGTGAACTACTTAAAGAGCAATATTTTTCTCATATACAATTTTTGTACTGTATTATACTAGGAGTTCTCTCTTACTGTTTTCTTTTTAGATACTTGAATTGATGTCTCGCAAGTACAAGCACAGGTCACTTTATATAACCATCACAACTGCACTTTTTTAATGGTTTTTAAACACTGAGATTGCACTTTGGTTTGATACACGTGTGCTTATTGATAAAGCCTTCTATATATAAGATATTGACAGAGAGTGATTATAAGCACCAGCACCTTTATGTGTTTTTTTCACCGGGTCGTCTGGTGTTCCCTGAAATCTGGTGGAAATCTCAATAATTAGAATATCCTTATTTTCTTAGAGGACCACTCTAGGCACCCAGACCACTTCAGCTTAATGAAGTGGTCTGTGTGCCAGGTCCAGCTAGGATTAACCCTTTTTTTTAATAAACATAGCAGTTTCACAGAAACTGCTATGTTTATAAATGGGTTAATCCAGCCCTCAAATCCTCTAGTGGCTGTCTCATTGACAGCCACTAGAGGCGCTTGCGTGATTCTCACTGTGAAAATCACAGTGAGAACGCGCAAGCGTCTATAGGAAAGCATTGTAAATGCTTTCCTATGAGACCGGCTGAATGTGCGTGCAGCTCTTGCCGCGCCAGCGCATTCAGCCAAAGAGGAGGAAAGGAGGAGGATCGGAGGAGGAGAGCAGGAGGAGAGCTCCCCGCCCGGCGCTGGAGAAAGGTAAGTTTTAACCCCTTTCCTCTCCCCAGAGCCAGGCGGGAGGGGGACCCTGAGGGTCGGGGCACCCTCAGGGTACTATAGTGCCAGGAGAATGAGTATGTTTTCCTGGCACTATAGTGGTCCTTTAAGGAACCAATGGAATTCTATGACCCCCTTCTCAAACCGCTCATTAAAGTCTCTGTAAAGGCTCTGACCTTGAAATGAAAAACATCACTTCCCAATATATTTAATATATATAGTATGCTAACATGCACCCTATATTTAAATAAATATATCAAATTAAACTCCATGCCACTCTGTTTACCTCTATTGTGGAACTGAGCACCTCAATGTCAATCAATGTTACAAGTTCCACACCTAGAGAAAGCATTGAGAGGAAAACTGTTTTGGTTTCTCCTTCTTAAATGCAATGTTTGCCAAGCTGTGCCAGGACTGAACTGGATTATGATGTCAATTATATACATTCTTAAAAGCAAAGCATCTCATACAAAAGTTAACACAAGTTATAGATAATTCAATGTTACGCAGTATTGTAGGAAATAAATACTGTTAAGTTATTGTAGCCCCAGTGTCGTGGTTAACCTTACCTCGTCACTATTAGAGCTGGCAACCTACCCACCACTAGAAATGTACTCCCAGTGGAAGCAATGTGTAGGCTACGCTCAGAGTGTCAGGACAGGTCTAGCAAGGGAGATCTCGTCAGGGCTGCCCCATCCATAGGTCCCTGTGTGGCCATGGCTCCAAGTGGCACTATGACAGAGGTGGCAGTTCGTGTAGCATGACCGAGTGGACTGCATCGCAGCAGATATAAGAGCACCAAGCAGCTTACTGTCAGTCCGGTAGAGGAAGCAGAAGCTCCTTGGTCACGCAACATGAAGAGAGGTAAGCAAGGAGGGAATAGAGAGAAGGAAAGGGGAGAATGACACACAGAGGGGCTGGGGAAGAAGACAATGACAAACACTGAGGGACTGGAGAAGGAGGCAATAACACACTGAGGGCCTTGGGAAAGGGGTCAATGACACACTAAGTGGATGGGGGAGAAAGACACACAAAGGGGCTGGGAGAAAAAAAGACACACAAAGGGGCTGGGAGAAAGAAAGACACACAAAGGGGGAAAGTAGGAGACACACAAGGGGAGTGAAAGACACAAAGGGGAAAAATGTGGAATAAGATACACTAAATGGGATTTAAGACACAAAAGGGGTAGAAGATACACTAAAACAAATAAGGCATTCAAAATATGGGATAAGAAACACAAAAGGGGTCAAATTTTCAAAAGGGGGTTAAGAGACACAAAGGTGAAAATTTATTTTATTGGGGAGGGGCAAAATGCATTTTTGTCTGAGTAGTCAAAAAAGCTTGCACTGGTCCTGCTTCCACAACTCACACTTACCTAGATTTCAGTAAGGCTTTTGACACTGTTGCACATAGAAGGCTTATCAATAAACTGCAATCTTTAAGTTTGGATTCAAATATTGTTGAATGGTAAGGCAGTGGCTGAGTAACAGGCAACAGAGGGTTGTAGTTAATGGAATATATTCAAAGCTTGGACTTGTCACCAGTGGGGTACCTCAGGGATCTGTACTTGGACCCATTCTCTTTAATATTTTTATTAGTGATATTGCAGAAGGTCTTGATGGTAAGGTATGTCTTTTTGCTGATGATACTAAGATATGTAACAGGGTTGATGTTCCAGGAGGGATAAGCCAAATGGCAAATGATTTAGGTAAACTAGAAAAATGGTCAGAATTGTGGCAACTGACATTTAATGTGGATAAGTGCAAGATAATGCATCTTGGACGTAAAAACCCAAGGGCAGAGTACAGAATATTTGATAGAGTCCTAACCTCAACATATGAGGAAAGGGATTTAGGGGTGATTATTTCTGATGACTTAAAGGTAGGCAGACAATGTAATAGAGCAGCAGGAAATGCTAGCAGAATGCTTGGTTGTATAGGGAGAGGTATTAGCAGTAGAAAGAGGGAAGTGCTCATGCCATTGTACAGAACACTGGTGAGACCTCACTTGGAGTATTGTACACAGTACTGGAGACCGTATCTTCAGAAGGATATTGATACCTTAGAGAGGTTCAGAGAAGGGCTACTAAACTGGTTCATGGATTGCGGGATAAAACTTACCAGGAAAGGTTAAAGGATCTTAAGGACTGACTATAAAAGCAAAACATACTCGTTTTCCTGGCACTATAGTCCTGAGTGGGTGCCCCCACTCGACCCCTGCCCGCTCTGGAAGGGGAAAGGGGTAAAACAACCTTTCCAGCGCTGGGCGGAGCTCTCCTCCTCTCCTCCTCCCGCCCCGCCGGCTGAATGCGCACGCGCGGCAAGACGCGCGCGCATTCAGCCCGTCGTGGAAAGCATTTACAATGCTTTCCTATGGACGCTTGCGTGCTCACACTGTGAAAATCACAGTGAGAAGCACGCAGCGAGACTGCCACTAGAGGATTAGGGGGAAGGCTTAACCCATTCATAACATAGCAGTTTCTCTGAAACTGCTATGTTTATGAAAAAATGGGTTAACCCTAGCTGGACCTGGCACCCTGACCACTTCATTAAGCTGAAGTGGTCTGGGTGCCTAGAGTGGTCCTTTAACATGTATAGCTTGGAGGAAAGACGAGACAGGGGGGATATGATAGAAACATTTAAATATATAAAGGGAATCAACACAGTAAAGGAGGAGACTATATTTAAAAGAAGAAAAACTACCACAACAAGAGGACATAGTCTTAAATTAGAGGGACAAAGGTTTAAAAAATAATATCAGGAAGTATTACTTTACTGAGAGGGTAGTGGATGCATGGAATAGCCTTCCAGCTGAAGTGGTAGAGGTTAACACAGTAAAGGAGTTTAAGCATGTGTGGGATAGGCATAAGGCTATCATAACTATAAGATAAGGCTAAGGACTAATGAAAGTATTTCGAAAATTGGGCAGACTAGATGGGCCGAATGGTTCTTATCTGCCGTCACATTCTATGCTTCTATGTTTCTATGCATCACTACACAAACAGACACTCAGCATACACTATACACACACTCTGCATTCACTACACTGCATGCAACTCACAAATACAGCCACTGCATTTACCACACACACTCAGGGCCGGTGCAAGGATTTCAGGGCTGGTGCAAGGTAAAGATCCATTTTGCCGCCCCTCATGTCACTCACTCACTGACAGACACACACTGGCAGACACACACACTCACTGACAGACACACAGACACACACTCACTGACAGGCATACACTCACTCACTGACACACACACACAGAAACTCACTGTAACGGAACAATAAGGAATGGAGACAGGAGAAGGGACAGGATAAATGAGAGAGTGTCCTGCAGAGTGGTAGTTTCCTCGTTATAGAGGGGTGACCTTAGGATAGGTTGGGTTCACAAAAGAGGAAATTTAATTAAAACTTCACTTTTAATGTAAATAGTTAAAAGGGGGGTATAAAAAATTTTTTAGTTCAAATAACTGTTATAAGAAATCCTCAAATGATACAGTTACACTGCCTGTTAACAGAGTAAAATGCCACTGTGGGAACAACAGCTACAAATTAGTAGTGTCAATAATGTATCGATATACCAGTACCCGGTCTCAAGGAAAAATAGCCAAGTCCCAGTGAGCTGCACTGAAGCTGTTAACAAAGCTGATAACAATATTTAACGAAACTGCAGTGTCTGGACTCCAAAACAAGCTTGAGAGTGCCAGTATACTGCCGAAAAGAGCATCTCAGAAATGACAGGGTCCTGTGTTAAAGACCATAAGAAATAGCATCTAGATCAGGGGTTCTCAACGTTAGGTGTTTAGAAAAAGGGGAAAAAAACACCTTAGACTCTAAGGTGTTTTTTTTTCTTTTTCTAAACACCTTAGACACACCCAGGTAATCTCTAAACCCTGGACTGGTAGGGGGTCCTGAGGACTAACGTTGAGAACCCCTGATCTAGAGGTATGTGGTGGCGGGAGTATCTGCAGTATGGTAACTAGGAGGTACAAACTGCAAAATGTTGCCTGGTAGATTCTGCAGGGACTGGCTTAAAGGACCACTATAGTGCCAGGAAAACATATTCGTTTTCCTGGCACTATAGTGCCCTGAGGGTGCCCCCACCCTCAGGGACCCCCTCCCGCCCTGGCTCTGGAAAGGGGAAAGGGGTTTAAACTTACCTTTTTCCAGCGCTGGGCGGAGAGCTCTCTGCCTCCTCTCCTCCTCCGTTACGCCCCGCCGGCTGAATGCGCACGCGCGGCAAGAGCTGCGCGCGCATTCAGCTCGTCGCATAGGAAAGCATTTACAATGCTTTCCTATGGACGCTTGCGTGCTCTCACTGTGAAAATCACAGTGAGAAGCACGCAAGCGCTTCTAGTGGCTGTCAATGAGACAGCCACTAGAGGATTAGGGGGAAGGCTTAACCCATTCATAAACATAGCAGTTTCTCTGAAACTGCTATGTTTATAAAAAAATGGGTTAACCCTAGAAGGACCTGGCACCCAGACCACTTCATTAAGCTGAAGTGGTCTGGGTGCCTAGAGTGATCCTTTAATGACCAACAGGCTATGGGTAGAGAGGGGTTAACTACAAAACCACTGGAAATCCTAGAGTTATGGTATGTGCAGGCGGGAGTATCTGCAGTATGGTAACTAGGAGGTGCAGACTGCAAAGATGTTGCCTGGTATATTCTGCAGTAAAACTACAAAAACACTGGAAATCCTAGTGTTATGGTATGTGCAGGCAGGAGTATCTGCAGTATAGTAACTAGGAGGTACAGACTGCAAAGAAATTGCCTGGTATATTCTGCAGTAACTGGCTAAATAACCAACAAGCTATGGGTAGAGAGGGGTTAACTACAAAAACACTAGGAATCCTCCTATGCTTGTGATCCCTAAGTACTTGTGCCTTCGAGGGCACCCCCTTAGCCAAAAGCCTACAATCTCCTATGGAAATACAAATTGAAAATTTCCCACCAATACTGCTACGATGAAAGAAGTGTGCTGGAAATGTCTAGACTTTGTAGGCTGCTTCAAGTGCTGCTAGGTAACGGCCGAGCCGATGCCGGTAGAAGGCTCTAATTGGTATGGTAAGTAAAGAGGTCACTCTTAGAGCAGTGACAGGTCCCTCTTAGTAAAGTGACTGGTGGATAGTGCTAGTGATGTTTCCCCTGATGCGCTTTTCACCTCACAGGTTCATCAGAGGGGAGAGCATACACTATACACACACTCTGCATCCACTACACTGCATGGAACTCACAAATACCGCCACTGCATTCACCACACACACTCAGGGCCAGTGCAAGGATTTCTGCTGACCTAGGCAAAGATCCATTTTGCCGCCCCCTTATGTCACTCACTCACTGACAGACACACACTGGCAGACACACACACTCACTGACAAACATACAGAAACTCACTGTAACGGAGCTCCCTGTACCCCTGGCTGTGTACCTCTGCCAAGGACCGCTTCCTAGCTGGAACAGGGGACAAACTTCAGCACTCTTGCCCACAGTCACCGTGGCTTGACTGGGGTCCTGGAACTGCACCCTCCTGGAGCCAAATGAGGGATTCACTCTTGACACCTCCAGACACTGGACGACACTCAGTCCTGTGAGCTCTAGTCCTTACAAGGACGCTGGAAAAGCTGGAACAGTGATTAGCCCTTTTCCATCCCAGTAACCAGACGACACATAGTTCTGGGAGTACAAGCTGGAATACCTTTAATCTGGCCAAATGGCCTGCTTTTATACAGTTTCAAATACAGTTGAGCACGCCCATGACACTCCCACAGTAAACAGGATAATCCCTCTCCTATGCCTGGGAGATAATTGAGTCAGGAACTGTACAAAACTCAATTATCTCCAGGCAAAAAAAAAACACACATTTCACAAACATCCCAAAAGTACCCTAAAAATAAATAAACCCCCTCAAAAGTTACATCCCCTGATAGCTCTGATCTGGGTGACCAACTGTAACGGATCCTATTATCCCTGTAGAATAGATCCTTGTAGCTTCTCCCGAAATCCCAGCTGAAGTAGAGCAGAATAGTGATTATAGCTCTCAATCCCCCAAACATGAGTCGAGACTTCATGAAGGGGTAAAACGATCTGTTTAATGACGGCCACAGCTCGACCTTTTATGCAAGGGATACTCCCACAGAGACCTTGTGCAGGACTGAGACGCAACTTACAGTAACCAATCATTTTACAATACAATATAACACACACACACATAAACAGTGAAATCTCTCCTCTCTGTCCTGGAGATAATTGGGTTAAGTCTCCGGAGCAAACTTAATTATCTCTAGGTAGAGAAAATATTTCCATTTTACAAAAGTAACAAAATACATTGAAATATATAACTTTGCTTTTACCGAACGGAACCCCCACATTCGACATATCTCCAGATAGCTTGGGTCTGAGTGCTCAATATAGCCGAACAGCACTCAGATCCTTAGCTCCATGGATTTAGCCATCTGAGTCAGTTCGGTTCGTGGGTTCTGAAAGTACCGAACGATACAGCGTTCGTGTAAATGGAGACGAAAGAGATGGAAGTTGGATAGCCCCAGCGGTGTTCGTTTGAAATTGTGGCCGAAAATAGTTCCATGCGGTCGACGACCAAACCCCGCTGGGCGTTCGTCAGTTTAAAATATCCGCCGCCATGTGTGCGTACAAACGAACGGTGACCACCCTGCCATTCATCAAATAGTTGTGGTAAACCACAGCTTCTGGGTGACTAATGAGCTGCACACTCCCATTGCGCTAGGTCTGGCTGTTCGGTAGTTTGTTCATTTTTTTAAGAAAGGAACAAAATAGGACTAAATACACTAACAGCAGACAAAATAAAAGGGTCCTGGTATTCACAAAGAGGGTTTTTTTCTCACCAACATATCCAAAAATCATCCAGATCGGGTCAGGGGTTCGGAAATTTCCTGGAAGTCTTAATTTGAATGACCGCACACAGGACCGGCGCTACCTGTTATACCTTGGGAAGGGGCGCCGCCAGGAGTGCCAGCCCCCCTCATGCTGCAGACACCCGAGCGCTCTGTAGAGAGCCTCAGGCGGCTGCAGCTTTGCCCAAGCTGGTGCGTCCATGAGGGCACACCGCCAGGGCGCAGCATGAGGAGAGGGGCTGACAGGAGGGAAGATTTCCCTCCTGTCACTCCCTCACTGTAGCATCTGTCTCCTGTACCCGGCCGGACAAACAGGAAGTGCACACAGAGTGAGCACTTCCTTTTATTCCGGCCGGGTACAGGAAACAAAAGCTCCCTGTACCCGCGGACCATACAGAGCTCGGTCACGCTACAACAGAGGTAGGGGAGGGTGGAGAAAGAAATTTGCAGTGGGGTGGGGAGAAATAAATTGACAGGGAAGGGGGGAGAAATAAATTGACAGGGACGGGGGGAGAAAGAAATTGACAGGGGGGGAGAAAGAAATTGACAGAGGGAGAAAGACATTGACAGGGAGGGGATAGAGAAATACATTGACAGGGGAGGGAGGGGGAGAGAAAGAAATTGACAGGGGAGGGAGGGGGAATGAGAGGGACAAGGGGGGGAGAAGAGAGGGACAAAGGGGGAGAAGAGAGGGACAAGGTATGGAGAAGAGAGTGACACGGGAGGGGGGAGAAGAGAGTGACAAGGGAGGAGGGAGAGATTGACATCCATCACACACACACACACAATCACACACAATGCATCCCTTACACACAAAGACAATGCACCCCTTGCACACAGAAAAACTCACAATGCATTGCACACACAGACACACACACAAGCAATGCAACCCTTACACACAATGCATCCCTTACACACACAGAAACACACAATGCATTCCTTACACACACTCAATGCACCCCTTAAACACACTCAATGCACCCCTTACAGACACACACACTGCATCCCGTACATACAAAGAAACACACCTTGCAGCCCTAACACATGCAAACACAGGTTTACACAATGCATTCCTTACACACATATCAGGACAACCCCTACACATTCCACCCCTTGTGAACAAACTCATTGGTGGAACATGAAGGTGGACCCAGGGACCCAGACCTTGAGCCGTGTAAAGGGCCCCCAAAAAATTGAGCTGCTTCCCGTTCTCCCAGAACATTGATTTTTGTGACCACAGTTACAAACAGCCTCCAGAGATCCTGTTCTACACCAGACCAGTGGAGCCAGACTGCAGCTAGAGCCCATCATCATCAGGGGAGGGCTGGCAGCCTTAGGCCTGGGGGGCAAAACCAGTCAAGTGGCCCATTGCACCACCAAATCAGTTCACCATCCATGCCCACCTTTTCCTGGTTTTATAACGGATATTGATGTTATGCTAATCAGTAGCTCTTTGCCATACCCGCTCCTTCACGGCTCCAGGCACTGCTTGTTGTGAGTGTGAGCCACTGTAAATTAGGGGCAGAGGGCACTTGCACTGCGGTAAAGATGGGGCTGGACAGGAGGAGAGTGCAGTGCAATCAGTGCACTCCCCTCCTGTGGGTCACCAGTAGACTGGTGCACCTGCCCAGGATCAGTGCCGGTGCAAGGATTTTTGCCGCCCTAGACAAAATAAAAATTTGCTGCCCCCCCATGTGACATCACCCATATGAACTAACGCCAGTGCTGCACACAGTGTGTGTTTACATTAAAAAGCCTGCAGGGACCAGCTATAGACACCAGAACCACTTCATTAAGCTATAGTGTCCCTTTAATGTGAGGTACATTATAGATTAGTGTCACTAATAATATACTAGATTGCCTACTTACAAGCAGATGAGGATGATGATGGGCTGCAGTTTGGCTCCACTGGTCTGGTGTAGAACAGGATCTCTGGAGGCTGTTTGCAACTGTGGTCACAAAATTCAATGTTCTGGGAGAATTGGAAGCAGCTCCATTTTTTGGGGCCCCTTACACAGCTCAAGGTCTGGGCCCCAGGCCTGACAGAGTATGCCCTTAAGGCCCACTCATAAGTTCCACCCACCCATGAGTTCGCTCCACAGGGAAAGTGGAGCGGTGTAGGGATGTGTTACGTTACTGTAGAGGATCTAATATGTGTGCTTATGGTAGAAGGTAGTGTATAGGTTACCAGTTTGTGGTGATGTAGTGTGTTTGTGTGTAGTGGAAGCAGTGTGTATTTGTGTATAAGGGATGTATTATGTGTTTCTGGTTGTGTGTAAGGGATGCATTGTGTGAATCTGTGTTTGTATGCATAAGGGATGCAAGGTGTGTGTTTGTATGTGTGTGCATTGAGTGTAAGAGATGCATTGTGTTTCTGTGTGTATGTAAGAAAAGAAGTGTGTGTGTTTGCATATGTGTGTACGGGTTTGCATTGTCTGTTTCTGTGTATGTGTGAAAAGGATGCATTGTCTTTGTGTGTAAGGGTTGCATTGTGTGTGTGTGTGTAATGGATGCATTGTGTGTTTCTCTGTGTGTAAGGGAAGCATGTTGTGTTTCTGTGTATGTATAGGGATGCATTGTGTGTGTGTGTGTGTGTGTGCGCGCACGTAGTGTAAAAGAGCTCCCTGTCTTGGCCCCTGTCCTATAGAGCTGCCCTTTCTGTCCCGTAGAGCTCTCCCCTGCACCTTAGTGGTCTCTCCTCTCCCCCACCCTCCCCTAGCGGTCTCTTCTCACACTCACCCACCCTCCCTGTGCTCTTCTCACTCCTCCCTCTATGTGTTCTCCTCACACCCCCTGTGTTCGTCTTACCCCCTCCTCCCTGTGTTCTTCATACTTCCCCCCTTGGTCGTCTTACTCCCCCACCTG
>OW240923.1:87372716-87389474 GCA_933207985.1 Pelobates cultripes | reverse complement strand
TCCGGCCGGCCGACCACCGCGGACCGGAGTGCAGCTCGGCCACGCTACAGGGGAGGGGAGGGGAGAAGCTGCAGCCGCCTGAGGCTCTTCACAGAGCGCTCGGGCGGCTGCAGTATTTAAAGGGCTGGCCCGCCGCGGCTGGCCTTACAGGAATTTAGGGCGGCCTGGGGGGCAATTGCCTCCCTGCCCCCCGGCCCAGCCCGCCCCTGATCATCATCCTCATCTGGTTGTAAATAGGCAATCTAGTATATTATTCGTGGCACTAATCTCTAATTTACCACACATTAAAGAAACACTATATTCCCCAGAACCACTGCAGCTTAATGTAGTGGTTCTGGTGTCTATAGCCTGTCCCTGCAGGCCTTTTAATGTTAACACGGCGGCACTGCAGCACTGGCGTTAGTTAACATGGCAGATCATATGGGTGGGGCATTGTGATGTCACATGGGGGGGGCAGCAAACTTTACTTTTGCCTAGGGCGGCAAAAATCCTTGCACCGGCCCTGACCGCACACGAGGCTCCTGCCCAAAACAGTTCCACAAGATCAGTTCCAGCGGTCAGTCTAGTTCAGTAGTTTAAAAACGAGCAAACTACTGAACATAGACAATATTCTTACCCTGGAACTTGTTCCCCTTGTTCGTGGGAACATTTCCACCAAACAGTGTCTTCCTAAGTGTTATAAAACCGAACACAGGCGATCATGGAAATCCAGCGGTGTTCGAGAGTTTCAGTGTCCGACAATAATTCCATGTACTCGACGAGTACATGTACTCGCTGCCTGTGTTCATGCGAAAAAGATGGCCGCCACCTCGTGGTCGTCCATAGGAAATACGTCATATTCCGACTCCCATCATCACAAGATGCAAGAAGAGCCTCCCTCGCCACCTGGCATCTCCATGCCCCTCTCCTCTGGACAATGGCATTTGTTGGCAGAGCAGGCATCTGCCATCAAGGTAAGCAGGTGCCTCCTCTGCCTTACCTAGCACAGCTTCGGTGGCGCCGTGAGGATCTGCCCGGTGCTGGGGTAGGCTCAAGAGCTGCTCGCCCAAAGCTACGGCCCCAGACAGGGGAAGCCCAGCAGGAAACATTCCGGTGAGGCCCCCAGCAGGCCGGCACCCTAGGTGAATGCCTAGTTCGCGCCGGCCCTGCACACACTGCATACACTACACAAATCCGGACACTGCATCCACTATACATGCACACTCTGCATTAATTATAAACACACACACACACATAATGCATTCACTACACACAGTGCATCCACTACACACAGACACTGCACCCACTACACACAATGCATTCACTACACTCAGTGCATCCAGTACACACAGACACTGCATCCACTACACACAATGCATTCACTACACACAGACACTGTATCCACTACAGACACTGCATCCACTATACACACACACTCTGCATCCATTATAAACACACATGAGCACACAATGCATTCTCTACATACACTACATACATTACACACATTGCATCCCCTACACAGGCACTGCATTCACTACACACACTACATAACATAATGGATGTGGGGAGCAGCATTTCAGCCTTGAACCCAGGCAGCACAATGTCTTGGGCTGGCACTGGGTCTCGTTCATATTTACTCTGCATGTCTCGTGACTATACTAACAGTTTCAGCCCGTGAAATAAGGTTCGAGATCAAGCAACGATGTGACCCGGATAACTCTGGACTTAACCCAGCAAGACTACCATTCAGATCGTCTTCATTTATTTTCACCATTATTCAAATTTTTCCATTTTAGATATTTCTGTCAAAATTCTTGTTAAATATGTTTGTGTATTCATGGAAATGTTGAGATATTTTATCTCTTAGCAACATATGTTTGAAAATGAGTCTCCTGTCCTATAAAAGTCCTTCATCGCTGGCTAATCCCTAAGGAAAAGTTGTATCTTTTTAAGTGTTTAGATAGAAAGAGCCCTACAACAATTTCTAAAATCAGCACTTTCTGTCCCTTTTGTATAATTGGTTTGTGTAATGAATATTTTGTGATTTCCTTGTATTAGGGAAAAATAGAATAGAACGGTTAAACTAAACAGATCGTCCCTCAACTTGCATAATCTTTATGTTGTCATTTGAATCCACGGAAACTCAGTAATATGACATTGGACCAGTAACTAGGAAACACAGCATTCTCAAACACGAACAATATTACAAACAGAGACACAAAGCCAATTAGACGAACACAAAAGATTCACAATTACACAATGAATATCAATATCATAATTGATCCAGCTACCAGGAGAACACTCTAATGGCTAATCCGGGGGCCCAATCCCACCACAGTGCAAACAATCTAATAAACCTTTTGTGGACTTCCACCTTCTAACCTTACCTAATTACTTAAATCTGCCATTTCTGTAGGTTACAGCATCAAAGAACCACTTAAATAATACTAGACTTATGAACGGAGAGAATTTTTAGTACTGCTAAATCATTTTTTTCCAAAGAGATTTTTTGGTACATCCAAATTTCAGCTGGAATTTCAAAAAAGGCACAAAAATGGGGCAATCAATGTGCTGCAAAATATACACATAATAAAAATATCAATGTAAATAATATGCATAGATTTTGTAGTACACTGATAGGAGTATATCCCCACCATTTGGTTCACAGGTCAAGTGAATAAAGTAAACAATAGAGGTAAAAACAATTTATTATATATATTTATATATTTTTTTTTACTGTTCCCCTTTTTTTCCCTCTATTGATCACTTGATCTGTTAATAAAATCAGCATTTACTGACTGTCCACTAGCTATCAATTATCTTTTTATTTATTTTTTTTGCTCCACTGACAGAATTCAGAATATGCTTCCCCGACTGATCACCTGATTGTCCCAAATGCAGATGAATATAGTTTGGACCCAAACGGATTTCCAAGTGTAATACAACAAGTCTTAGTGTTGGAAAGGCGTTTAACGAGGACTCCTCTTACCCTTCATTTCATGTTCAGGGTCTGAAGGGGCAAAAAAAAAATAACTGTATGTGTCCCCAAATAACAGGATATTAATAAACCAGATAATGGCCAGGAAGTTGATTATACACAAATGATAAACTTTACCCCAAGCTTGCCAGATTATTATTATTATTATTATTATTATTATTATATTATTTATATAGCGCCATCAGTTTCCGTAGCGCTGTACATTGATTCAGTGCAACATTTTAACATACAACAAAAAATAGATGAGCACTTACTAAAGTGGGGTACTACATAGATCCCCCCAATATCTTCAAAACCAGCAATAACTAAAAAAAGTTGTCTAGCTCTCTGCAAAAATAATGCAATGTCATTTTATTGGCCGGACTTAACGTTGTAATACAACAAGAAACAGGGTCAAGATAAAACAAGGTCAGGATTACAGAAATACTCGTCGAGACAAAGCCGGGTCAGAATACCAGAAATCACAAGTTAAATACGAAGCCGGGTTGGGATACCAGAAATCACGAGTTAAATACGAAGCCGGGGTGAGGATACCAGATATCACTAGCTGAATACAAGCCGGGTCAGGATACCAGAAATCATGAGTCAAATACGAAGCCGGGGTCAGGATACCAGAAATCACGAGTTAAATACGAAGCCGGGGTCAGGATACCAGAAATCACAAGTTAAATATGAAGCCGGGGTCAGGATACCAGAAATCACGAGTTAAATACGAAGCCGTGGTCAGGATACCAGAAATCACGAGTTAAATACGAAGCCAGGGTCAGGATACCAGAAATCACGAGTTAAATACGAAGCTGGGTCAGGATACCAGAAATCACGAGACAAATACAAAGCCGGGTCAGGATACCAGAAATCACAAGTCAAATACAAAGTCAGGGTCAGGATACCAGAAATAACGAGTTAAATACAAAGCCGGGGTCAGGATACCAGAAATCACAAGTTAAATACGAAGCCAGGTCAGGATCCCAGAAATCACGAGACAAATACGAAGCCGGGTCAGGATACCAGAAATCACAAGTTATAGCGGAGAGGTAGTATAATCCACAGTATCTCCGCTGGGTAACAGGAATAGCATAAAATAATCCAAGGAAATAAATACAGAATACAATAATCCCGGTAGCGTTGTAAGAATTCTTCCCTCCCAAGAACTAGACGACACATAGGCTGGGAGTCAACTGAGGTTTTATTCACAGGGCACTGTATTTATGGGATTCCCCATGCAAGGAAATCACGAGTTAAATATGAAGCCGGGGTCAGGATACCAGAAATCATGAGTTAAATATGAAGCCAGGTCAGGATACCAGAAATCACGAGAAAAATACGAAGCCGGGGTCAGGATACCAGAAATCACAAGTCACATACTAAGCTGAGGTCAAACACAGAGATCACAAGGGAAACACTAGGAGCACTTAACAAGGTTCTATCAGAAACCATGAAAGGGCAATGAATGGGGGCTACAACAAGCCTTAAATAGGCTTACCTATGTTCTGATAAGTCCACGTCATCACTGCGATCTAAAACAGATTAGGATCGCAATGATGATGTGGTCACTTCAAGAGTGGGCGTGACATCACATCACCACCACACCACATCTGTATATAGACGTCCTGCCATGCGGCCTTATAGCTTGGCCAGACCGCACGGCTTGAGGGGGTCTGCGTGGCAAATTGGAAGCAAGTAATGCCACATCAATACACCTGATATCAGTTTAGGACAGGTATCAATACAATCGATGTCAGCTCAGGACACGTATCAATAAACCCGATGTCAGCTCAGGACAGGTATCAATACATCTTGATGTCAGCTCAGGACAGGCATGTCCCTGATTTAGACCCTGTCAGAATTCAGACACCATACTTTTGAGGAAACACCTTTAGAATGAACTATTTTGTGTAACATTTAGGCAGAACTCTCCGAACGTTTTGCAGTTTTTGAGTATTTTCCTGGCGAACGCGCAGTCTGATCACATTGTTCTCTCATTCTGTTTCTGTATTTCATTTAGAGTCCCTGGAATCACTTTCTCAAAAATGTCTCGAAGTTCAGCGTGATAGCCTTGGAAATGCTCACTGAATGACTCTTAACAGTAATCTGCGTTCCAGTGATTTCCTCCGCGTCCCAGGGCTGACCTTTCCTTTCGGAGTATTAGGAGAGGATCCATTAAAGTTTTATTGTCCATGCGAAGCTGAAAATGGTTCGTTGCTGTCCAAGCATCTAAAGTGCTTCTGATTCTGCAGATTTTTGCCATTATTTCATGTAAGAAGCTGGTTTATCCCCCATATTGCAGAGACTGAACACATAACACGAGTCTTTATTGCAGCAAATTCAACTAGTGTTGGATTAAAAATAAGGGCAACGACAGGTGGCGTATATATTAACTGTTATTTTCTAAAATGTGATCCTGATTTCACACATATCGAGCAAAGTTTGCAATATATTGTACTAAAAAAATCTGTATAGATAAGTAAAGGTAACATTATCCTGACAGAGTATCTGAGCGCTGGTACTTTATCGGTCTGTATAGATTAGTACAGGTTACGTTACCCTAACTGAGTATCTGAGCGCTGGTACTTTATCGGTCTGTGTAGATTAGTACAGGTTACGTTACCCTGACATAGTATATGAGTGCTGGTACTTTATCGGTCTGTGTAGATTAGTACAGGTTACGTTACCCTGACATAGTATATGAGTGCTGGTACTTTATCGGTCTGTATAGATTAGTACAGGTAACGTTACCCTGACAGAGTATCTGAGTGCTGGTACTTTATCGGTCTGTATAGATTAGTACAGGTAACGTTACCCTGACAGAGTATCTGAGTGCTGGTACTTTATCGGTCTGTGTAGATTAGTACAGGTAACGTTACCCTGACAGAGTGTCTGAGCGCTGGTACTTTATCGGTCTGTGTAGATTAGTACAACTAACGTTACCCTGACAGAGTATCTGAACGCTGGTACTTTATCGGTCTGTATAGATAAGTAAAGGTAACGTTACCCTGACAGAGTATCTGAGTGCTGGTACTTTATCAGTCTGTGTAGATTAGTACCGGTAATGTTACCCTGACAGAGTATCTGAGCGCTGGTACTTTATCAGTCTGTGTAGATTAGTACAGGTAACGTTACCCTGACAGAGTATCTGAGCACTGGTACTTTATCGGTCTGGGTAGATTAGTACCGGTAATGTTACCCTGACAGAGTATCTGAGCGCTGGTACTTTATAGGTCTGTGTAGATTAGTACAGGTAACATTACCCTGACAGAATATCTGAGTGCTGGTACTTTATCAGTCTGTGTAGATTAGTACAGATTACGTTACCCTGACAGAATATCTAAGCACTGGTACTTTATCGGTCTGTGTAGATTAGTACAGGTTACGTGACCCTGACAGAGTATCTGAGTGCTTGGATTTTATCGGTCTATATAGATTAGTACAGGTTACTTTACCCTGACAGAGTATCTGAGTGCTGGTACTTTCTTGTCATGTCCAGCTATCTACCGAATCGGCCACAGTTGGTGCTACTAAATTGTAAATTAGATATTTTCATTGAGCTTCACTTTAAAGGAGACTTCATGGAAAGGAACTAGATGTGGCAAACCTAGCCACTCGGACTATAACTGGACACTATGCCTTTAAGGGTTGTCTATAGGTCTGGAGAGAGATGCGTTGTACCTGTATGTGCCTGCTTCATGTATTCCCTGCATTGCCTGTACCTATCTGTTCCGCCGAATGCAAATGGCGGTTTGTATGGGGATTTCCGTTCGTTTTGCGAACGGCACTTTGGAGGGCCGTTCGTGAAACGAATGCGATACCCCCTAATAGCCCACACACTTAGAGGCGTGTGGCGCTAGTTAACCGATTGCAACATTGTTGCAATCGGTTATTAGAGGCTCTCCTGGGTGGCCGTCGTTCGACTACCGACCATGCGGCGGTCGGCCATCTTGGATCCCTTGTTCTTCAGCGGGTCCGTGTCGTCGAACGCATAGCATTACCAACAGTTATTCGACGGCACGAACACCGCTGAGCCTCCAGGACGTTCGGGAGTTTCAGGACCAGGTTCACTAAAAGCAATCGGTTCTTTTCGTGTGTTTTGAAAGAAATGTGTTTTCTGTGCGGCGTTCGGTTATTTTAGCTGGAATCTGAGCGGCAATCTCACGAATGATGCGCCCAGACCCCAGCTATCTACCGAACGTCCATTTGTGTAAATCCACCGTATATTGTACCAGTTGTAGATTTTTGTGTGAATTGCCGGTTCTGCTGCACGAGGGGATAATCCCCTTAACGGTGCATTCTGGGAGGATGATCCCTCTCGTGCAGCGGCGCCTGATGGGAGAAATATGTGGTACTGTAAGTCCCCCATGTAGTCCCCTCCTGTACAACCCCTGTAATGTCAGTTTGGAAACCCCTTGCATGGGGAATTGCATAAATACTGTGACCTGTGATTAAAACCTCAGTTGACTCCCAGCCTATGTGTCGTCTAGTTCTTGGGAAGGAAGGGTTACTGCAGTGCTGTTTGGATTATTATATGCTGATTCCCTGGATTATCCTTTGTTGTTCCTGTTACCCAGCGGAGATATCGTGGATCATACTGCCTCTCCGCTACACTAGACATGTGCAATTCGTTTTGGTCCGGGTACTTCCGAATGTCCGAATGTCCAAATTGCCGAAGTGCTGAATTGCCGAGGTCCCGAGGTTCCGAAATTACCGAATTTCTGAAGTGTTGAAGTGCCGAAGTTCCGAAGTGCTGAAGTGCCGAAGTTCCGAAGTAGCCTAAGTGTCAAAGTGCCGTAATTCCGAAGCACAGTATTGCCTAAGTACTAATATTCACTTACCCAGTGAAAGAAGAAGAATGTTACATTGTATAAAATTTTAAATAAAAAGTATACAAACATAGCCAGGATTCAGCTGTAAGCATTTGCAACTATTACAACAATCAAGTAACATACATTCATATAAAATGTAAGTTACTTAGCCTGTCAATGTAATGACAGGAATGAATAAGTAGATAACTCCCTAATTCCCACAGTATTAGGGATCTATCTACTAAAAGGCTGAAAGACCTAAATTGGTCTTTCAGACAAATTTACTAATACTAAGTAAAGATTACTTAGTATTAGTAAATTATGGCCCTACTCGCTATACCGCGAGTAGGGGCATGTCTATTAAACAGTGAGCAGCCTGTGGCTGCTCACTGTAAAAAAAAAAAAAAAGGTCCTCCCTCCCGAGCTTTTAAACTATAGGGGGACCTATTGTCCCCCTGGCCCCCACCCATGAGCGGCGGGTGGGGGCCCTAATGTAAAATAATGGGGGGGGACCTATTGTCCCACCCCTGAGCGGTGGGTGGGGGCCCTAAATCAGAATAAGGGGGGGACCTAATTTAGGTCTTTCAGCCTTTTGGTGGATAACTCCCTGGGAATTAGGGAGTTATCTACTAAGCGGCTGCAATAGAAGTCCCAAGTGCCGAAGTCCCGAAATTCCAAAATGTCGAAGTTCCAAAGTGTTGAAGTGCCGAAGTCCCGAATTGCGAAAATCGAGAATTTCGAAATGCCAAACCGAACCGAAAATTTTCCCCATGCATATGCCTAAAAAGAACAAAATGTCTGCCCCATTGGCCAACCCCCTCAGTGTGGAATCGACCCTGTGGTCGTATTAATATCATAACTTCCTCTCAGTAAATCACCAATTCCTGCTTGAAAGAAATGTTGGATGTTTCACCATCTGAAAAATATAAACAGAAAGGGCAATGGAATTGGATTTTTGCTGCTTTTGTTCTAGTGGCAGGTCCTATAGTCTCTTACTGTTGGGACAAACAACTTCTGGATTTGTATGGACGTAGCGGGGAATGTGGTGCATCTAAGAATAAAGAAGTTACCCCAATTTTCCCCCAATAACAACAGACAATGAATATTGGATGAAACAGGCCACAGCATTTATTAAACATACAACTGTAGGACTCATCCGAACTTTATTAATTTCCTTCAAATATAAATAAATAAATATATATACATAAACCATAATTGAACATATAAATTAACACCTATTGCCCTACAGCCTTTAGCTTAAATAACTGTCCTTGCCAAAAAACTTAACCCCGCAAACCAAGGCCTGTTCCACCACTTCCTGGATAGAAAGATTAAAGAGGTCGAGCCCGACCTCCGTGAGGTGCATGCCATCACTTCTGAACAAATTAGCCGCCTCCCGCTCAAACACCCTGTGGTGAACCGGGATCCCTTTTACCCCTAACACGAACTTAGAGACCCTCCGATTCAATTTAATGCAGCAGCGTTCCATGGTTTTTTGATTATGGGCCTGCTGCCAGTATTTGCGTGAAATGACCTCCGATCAGATAAGCCATACGTCTGTGAACAAAACCAAGACCCGCACTAAATCCCTCTTAATAGCGTTCCCCAACCCCCAAATAGGCATCGTCCTAAAATCATTACCCCCGAGGTGAATCACAAGAACACTAGGTGGACCCAAAAGCTGGGAAAGATGAACTATCTCAGGGAGGAGCCGAACCCACTTCATACTTCTATTCCCAAACCAGCGAACCTCTGCTTTAGAAGGCGTGAAACCCAGCAGCTCACCTCCCAGACGGATAGCCACCTGGCACCTGGCCCAGAAGACATACGAGTGCCCAGATCCTGGGAGGACTCCCACCTAAGGAGAAAAACATCAATTTAGGAGGCGGGAAGGACAAACAAATGAGACAAAATGCAAAGATGCCCACCTCCCAATTCTCTGAACCGCTTGCGCCGACATACCAAGCCTAGAAGCTTCAGTGGCAGCGCCAATCCGAAATTAATGCCCACCAAATTTCTTACTGTCAGCTCCCAATACCTCCAGCCCAGAGTGAAAAACTAGAATAAATTGAAAATGCAGAAGAAAACTCCCCTCTTCATGAATCAAAAGAGGGCCCGAGGAGATTGGGCGCAGTTCGCATAATTCCCGAAAGGAAGTAACCGGGCAAATATCTGAACCAGGGACAGCACCCAATTGCACCCATTCACCCTTCCTGATGACATCTGTTTTTGAGCACCGGATCAGAAACGAAATCCGCCCCGGCTCGCACTGAATGTCGGCAAACACCCCTCCACAGCTGCACCTACTAGGGCTCACCAATTCCCCAATGCACATGGCACCAAAGAATGCCAGGGAATAGGCCAACTTAAACAGAGGGGCCTCAAACACCAAGTAACAGACCTATGGGAGCACCCCGCAGAGTCTCGACAGGAGTATTGCGGAGACTGGCCACCTCACGTCAACTGAAGCAGCACGGCACCGCAAGCCCTTAAGCTCCTGACACACTACAAACGCTTTAGTCGAATCTTCCCACCCGCTCAGCTAAGACTGTAAAAACGTACGGAGATCGCAGAGGAAGACTTAGCCTCCGATTCCAGCGGTCCAAGAGCTGCAATAGCCCCCCGAGGCGCTCGTGTGGGGTACCAAAACCACCCAACTCCAGCTCCCATTGCTCCCATTCACCCCACACCTTACTGTAGCGAGTCCAAGTGGCTTGGGAAACCGATCCACGAACCCATTCCATCACTTTGCCTGACAGAGCGACCACACATCCGCCGGGCAAGGCGTCCCATCCAGATCCGCCTGCGGGGCATTAGAACAAAACGAGAGAGAGCCCCGAGACATGAAAACTGTCCGGCCACATGGCAGCACACCAACTAGAGCCCAGAATGGCCCCA
Source organism: Pelobates cultripes (assembly GCA_933207985.1). Lineage (NCBI taxonomy): Eukaryota > Metazoa > Chordata > Amphibia > Anura > Pelobatidae > Pelobates > Pelobates cultripes. Next base: position 87,378,803 of record OW240923.1, on the reverse strand, counting down.
AACCCCACAGAGCCAGCCGCGTCCGTAAAGAGGTGTAGGTCGGCGTGAGAAACCTCCGGCCTTTGCCAGTAGGACCAGCCATTATTTGAAGCCAACAAGGAGTCCCAGAGCGCCAAATCCTCCCACAGCGGCCGAGTGAGCCGAATGAAATTACGGGGCCCAATAGCCCAGCTGTTCCCGCAGCCAGATGCTGGTTAAAGACCCACCCAACGGGCATGACCTGACAGTCAAAGTTCAGCTTACCCAAGAGGCCGAGGCCACTTCGCGCCGTAAGCCTTGAATCTCGTCCAAAGGCAAGAGGCATTCCCCCTCCAAAAAGTCAATTTTGATGCCCAGAAAGCTGAGACAAGTGACCGGGCACACCGTCTTGTCATGTGCCAACGGGACCCCAAACCGATGGAACCCCTCACCCAAAACTCACAGCAGCAGTGCACAGGCTGGTGAATCGGCAGGACCCACACAAAGGAAATCGACAAGGTAGTCAATCCCAGCTTCCTTTCTCACCACCCAGTCGAAGAATGTGCTGAAGCATTCAAAGTAAAAGCAGTATATGGAACAACCCATCAGGAGGCACATATCCACGTAATACATGTCGTCAAAAGCACAGCCCAGAAGATGGTGACATTCCGGGTGCACCGGCAGCAGACGGAATGCCGATTCCACATCGGCCTTGGCCAACAAGGCCCCAGCGCCCTCGGCCCTGACCATGTCTACTGCGGCATTAAAGGACGCATAAGATACTCGGCAGAGTTCCTAAGAGATGTCATCATTCACCGAACCCCCCAATAAATACGATACCATACGATAAATGGTGAATCAGATGGTATTTTCCCAGCTCCTTTTTAGGCACCACACCCGGGGGGAGATCCGCAAGTCCAGTAATGGGGGGTCCCTAAAGGGACCAGCCATCCGACCCAACGACACCTCCTTACCTAGTTATTCCCGAAGATCCCGAAGGGGTCTGGGCTCCAGCTCCTATCCCGGGCCTGAGGTGAGGCATCAGGGCTTAAGCGAGCAGGCGGGCGGGAGCACCGACCCATGCTCCTGTGGCCTACAGGGGCTGTAGCCGCATGGGAGGCCCCAGCAGAGGCCCGGCCGTGGACGGAGGGCCCACACCGGCGGCCACACCAGGTTGGAGGTGAGCATAGTGCTCATGAAGGTTCCTGCCATCATCCAGGGCAGCTGCAGCTCTGAGGGCAGAGAGGATTCCTTCCACATCCATCCTCAAGCAGGTAAAGTCACCAGGCCCAGGACAAACAGGAGCACAGAGGCAGGGAAGTTGCTTGCTGGCCAGAATCCCAAAAGGCACTGTGGTAAGATGATCCCTGCCCCACTCCAAACCCATAACGACTCCCCTACACACATACAGCCAATTACCAGCAACCATCCCCACACTCATACATGTGCCCTTGTACGTTTAGCTGTGCTAACTCCCCAGGGCCTAAACCATTTGAAAACAGTTTAACCTCACACACGGTGCCCAGTGCTACCAGCCCCATAACAACTTCATTGAGATGAACTGGACGTGTTCCTTTAATGTATGAATTTAATCCTAATCTAAAATAATTTATGTATAGCGTATTACAATGACCACTATTGCATGAATATATTGCCACCTACAATAAAAAGCAAAAGTATATATCTTAACACCTGCTGCTATGTCACTCCACACAACACACAATCAAGTAAACATAAAAAAACAGTGCAGGTGTATGTGAACACTCAAAGGGTAAAAACAATAGTATAACCCACTCTGGAACATGAAATAAGTCTATAATAAAGCAAAAAATAGCAACAGTATTTACACTCACATATTGCAGAGTCACTTCAAAGTGGACTCAAACTTAAAGGACTCCTCCGCTTATTTTGCCCCACGTACCAGCAGCAGCTCTCAATAGAGATTATTCCACTTTATTGGGGACAGCTAAAGTACAGGTGTACTAAATGAAAGCAAATGCAAGCGAATGTAGGATAAAACGTCCTGATATTGTACCAGAGAGTCCTCAGGCATTGTGTTGCATATCACAGCTACCACCTGGTTTTGATTTTTGACTGGGTGCTGAGTTTAGCATTTTAATAAATGGCTCTGAGTTGGAACCTCTTGAGGAGTTTCTGTTCCAGATCCAGGCGGTTCCTTCCTGATTTTTTTTTGTTGATTTATTTTTTTCAGATCTTTCTCCCTGTAGGATTTTAAAGGTTAGTTTTGAGACATTGTGGAGGCAGTTGTCAGACTGGCACCGATGCCAGTTCTAAAAACTTCATGCCCAGTTTGCGTGAAGTCCTTGGAGTGACTGTTGTTTTAGATGGATTTATATCCCTTTGCCCACGAGCCTCTGATATAAAGGGTAAATTCCATGATATTGTCTACAACGCAATACAGAGAGCAGAGCACAATATTACACAGTATTCAGGCACAACAAGCATTTTAACAGTGAAATAGGTGCTTGGTAATTATAGCCTTCAGTTTATACCATTGGGGAGCCCATGCAAAATAAGGAAATTATACCAGGCACGGTTAAACCCTATTGTAAGGAAACAGAGTGCAGACGGAATGTATGCATTTAATTTATTTAAATCAGAAAGACCTGAAGATTAATTTCAGTACAAGAAATATTACAAGTGTTACATAATGGTTAGCCGAAAAATACACTGTGCGCGTCCGATCACTGGAGAGTATCAGAAGAATAATGTGCACCAGCTCATATATTAAAAATGCAATGGACAGACAGACAAACATACCGGACAGATAGATTCATGGACGGACAGGTAGACTGACAGACCAATAAAGTGCCAGATTCCAGATAGTCTTTTACGGTAATGTTACCTGTACTAATTTATACAGACCGATAAAGAACCCGCACGCAGATACTACCAGATAGCCACTAGAGGTGCTTTAACTCCATGAAACAACACTGCACGTACTCACGTTTTGCATAAGGACATCTAGCATCAAGATAAGCCCCATAGGAAAACACTGATTCAATGCTTTCCTACGGGGAAGGCGTACTCGACGTGCCTGCGCATCAAGTGCCCCCGTCAGCTGACGTTGGTTGAGGAGAAGACCTACACCAAGGGATATAGACACTACAATCAGGAAAGTGAATAAAAGCTTTTTTTAACCCTTTCATAGATGGGGGCAGAGGGATTCTTAAGTGTTTCTTTAAGTAGTAGTAGTTCTCTATTATGCAGCCCTTGGTGATAATTGTTACCCAGTCTATTGGCTGCTACCGCAGTTATAAAAAAAAAAATGTTAAAATTATTTTACGAGAATTCAAGTGAGTTTATACAAATGGTAAACGGTAACTGTGTTTTGTTTTAATATATATATATTTTTTTGTTGTTTGGAAAACCAAATGACTTGCTTGATAATTGTCCGTTTATAGATCATAGATTACAATCACAACTTTTTGAATTATCACCGCGAAGAACTGCAAATTCTCACAATCATTTTGGATGGAATCAATCGAGATAAATCCTGTTGATGTTGAATGGTTTTTAAATTTCCAGTGTGGTTTTACTTTTCCGAGACCCATGGCAACAAATGTTTAAGTCTGCCTTTGGAACACTGAATAGAACTGACCGTTCAAATGCAAATTGGTAATTAATCAATGTACATGGTGACTTTACCACAGTACAAAGGATGAGACTGGGTGTTTACAGGTCGTAAATGCACTGACAATATAGATGTTAAACTACAACATTTTTAATGAGGCATTGACGTTAATGGAAAAGCTGGATTTGAGAGATTATATTGTGACCAAAGTCCTAAATCGTAAAAAAAAAAAAAAAAAAATAGCTTGCGGGATGAGACAAAGTTCCTACCACTAATTAACAGGCCAAGACAGGTTACACAATCTACCATATAATGTTGGTCTCGCTAATAACACATTGTCATTTCTGCTGATTCCAACAAGATGCTCGGAAAGAGATTAATGTGTTACAAATGTAAATAATATAAAAATAAACGCATGTTCTGTTCAGATGTAATCTGGTAAGACATATCTGAACCTAATCACCTAACTGACCTGTTATTAAATAACTCCTTGTTCTAAATATAATCGTGGCTAAGGAATTATTTGTGCTACATTTTATGTACTTTAGTTGTCAAAGCTATACATTTTTTTGGACATAAAAGAGATACAAAGACATTTTGCTTGCAGCAAATCAGCAAACTTTACATGTGAGTATCACTTATTATAATTTAGTTTAGCTTCAAAATAATGGTTTCTGTGATGTGTGTATGTTGCCTTTTAGTATCGCAGACTGACACTGGGATAGTCTAAGCTGGCATAGTAAGTATTTTACTATGTGACTAAAACCTGCTCCAGCGAAAATTAATACATTTATTCTACAATTAAGTAGATTTCAAACCTAAATGTATCAATCTATAAGTCAGGTATAAGATAAGCAAAGGGCACCTTACTGTGATGAACACAGAAGAAGGGATGTACCTTTTATATTGTCTTGGTGGAGTTGCAATGGCGATGATTTGGAAAATGCACTTTTTGTTTTATGTTCATATGAAAAACATTAAAAGCTAAGCGGGTAGTTCGTATCAGTGGAGACCACTATGAGCAACATCTAGCCTTTCAATACAGTAGCACACCAAAGAAATCTACCAGCATTTTTTAGCAGCAAACATCTATAGCTAAATAAATGGATTCCACCAGTACTGTATTTGTCACGGTAAGATTAGAATTGTATTCTCCCATGTATCATCGTGCATCAGACATAGTCAACAGAAAAAATACGACTTAATTTAATAAGAAAAATACCCTCTAAGGCTTACTCCAAACATGGAGGACATATTCTTTTTCAGATCTAAACTTTCTATCTACAGAAAAGTACCCTGGGGTCAATGTTCCCCCCATTGAAGGAGACACGTTGTTGCTGGTTCTGTATACTTCATAGGATGATGCTTAATCTCATCGTGCGATATCATGAGCGACTCGAGGATATAAATTTTAGAAGATGAACAGGATGTGAAGAGGTCATGGTGAAATGGATTCTGAGTCTGTTTGTTAATTGATCCAAGACATTGATTAGCGACTCATTTGCACATTTCTCGTTTTATAATGCATGCTGCGCGCCATTTCACTAAGCCTTCTTTTGCAAAATAAGAAGGATTGAGGTAATTAGTATTAAGTAAATAACAGATGACATTGACAAACAAAAAATAGATGTAACATTTCTAAATTGTAAACGTGAGATTCCGTAAAAGGTATAAAATATATTTTTCACTTAAATGGAATTGATGATTTTTCAGATAAGCGTGAATTGTTGTAAGAGATAAAATGCAGCTTACTGCTCGAAACCTGTATTTATACCCTTGTAAATCACCATAAGTGGCTGTTCTTTCCATTTACTTCCATGTATTTATACATATAAACTTTTTCTTTCATGTTTTTCCAATTTTCTGCCTGTTTAGTTTGTTTCTATACTATTTAATACATTTTAATTTGTTTGAGATTTATAGTAAATAAATACAATTTGCATATTTTATTGGCATGCTATCAGGGGTGCAGACTGTACTCCTATATGGAGCCTTCTCAAGGAGGGGAACCAGTTACGTCACAATAAGCTGTCTAACATATTTAAAAGCTGGACGGTGGACGGTGACCCTTTACCTGACAGCATTATTGGATCCATTGCACTCCAGTGGCAGGGCTGGGGTGATATTATGACAGATCCCTTCTTCCTAGCGCACAGTAAATCACTCAGGTGTGCAAGAAGAGCCGTTTAGAGCATCTTTCAGCCTTCCACCTCCACTAGACCCAAGGGAAGCCAATCCGATGTAGCAAATACAGGATAGGAAAAGGAGGATGGCTAAAACATTTATCATATATGTATTGACTTGTGTGAGCATTTTGGTATCATTGTGTGTGTGTGTGTAGTTGTGTATATCTGTGTGTATCTGTATCTGTCAGTGTTAGTATGGGTCAGAGAGTTGTGAGTGTCAGACAAATTGTATGTATTTGGTATGTGTGTATTTTGGATAGAGTTTGTGTCTAGCTGTGTGTTTCTATCTGTTTCCTGTACCCGGTCGGACTGACAGGAAGGTGCACACTCAGTGTGCACCTTCCTATC